>CM024964.1:17579617-18818830 GCA_014282245.1 Rhododendron simsii | reverse complement strand
AATTATTTTGAGAGATTAAGGAACATCCCCCCCTCCCTGGGGGTTCCCACCAGTACAACAACCTCCCAAGTCCAAAAACAAGTCAAAGCATATGTAAAAACATTAACCATGTGCTGGTATTCCTATAGTCAATTCTTTTTCAAAAGAATTATTCAACCTGACTGATGCCTCTGATATAGGTTTGGTGGGAGCCTCCTACCAAAAAGTCAATCCTACTCCCTGCCAAATTGTTCGATTCATTCTGGTCTTTGAAAAGCACAGAGCATTACAGTACTATTAAAAAAGAAATTTTATCATGAGTATTATGTATTTCAAAATTTCAAGATGATATATTAAACCAAAAGTTTCTAGTTAGAATTGATTGTAAAAGTGTAAAATATGTTTTAAAAAAAGATGTTAAAAATATAACTAGTAAACAAATCTTTGCTAGATGGCAGTCAATTTTAGTATTTTTGATTTTGATATTGAATACATTAAAGGAGATCAGAATTATATTCCTGATTTTCTTACCATAGAATTTTTATTTAGTAAGTCCTGAAAATTCCTTATTCATCAAAACTACTTTCCAGCTATTAAAATCATTTTACAGCAGCATCCTTTTCCACTATTTAAACATCCTTTTCACCTATTTAAACCAAGCAGCAGAAGCAGATCTTCAACCCACCATGGCCGACAAAACGCAGACAAAAGCAAAAAGCCAACCCCAGCTCCAAAAAATCAGCTTGCTCTTCCTCCAGCCAGCGGAAACAGGTATCAAGTTCTTGGGCAAGTCCCAAAAACCAGCTACAGTTCTGCACTAGTACATGCTCCATCATCTAGTCAACCAGTTGATCCTTTTTGTTCAGCTCAAACTATTCAATCTAGTCAAAACAAATTCCCTTATCCAGCCAAAAAAAACAGAATATATTCTAAAACCAGTCACACCACATCTCTTTTCCATTGAACCAGTCCACAAAAATATCCATAACCCAATTGAATTAGTCAAGTCTTTTTTCCCTTCAGGATGGCATTTCATCCCTGCTCACCCAGATAAAAACCTTTCCTTTTACAAAGACATTCTCCTCTACCGTAAATCAGTTGTAATAAAACCCATCACTGACCGAGTCAACCCTAATAAAGTTATTTACCATTCCCTCTATATTCACAACATAGTCAGCCTTGATGAATGGGGTCACCCATCACTATTTAGAAACCTCCCTAATCATCAAATTCAATATAATTATTATGATTATATTGATGCATGGTTCAAAGTTATCCTACATGAGAATGAGTCCTTTTCTCACTCCTGGTTCTTTTCTTTCGATCATAAATTTAAATCAGTCATCCCATCTTGGTTCTCCCGATGGTGGCACCAAAATGGAGCCATTCCTGACCTCTTCCCAACTGAACTCATGGACCAAGTCAACTACTTCTCCACTTTGTATCCAATAAATAGTCACACTAGTCAATTTCCAGCCCTGTTGTTGTTCATGGCAAAATATAAAGTTCCATGGATCTTCAAATGGCGATATGGCATCAATAACAAAATAGTCATTTGACAATATTTAGTAAAATGGTGGGATCAATACAAGTACCAGCGTGTTATTGATCAAGTCAAAGAAGAATTTCCAGTCAAAGTTCCAACACCAGTCACAGTTCCAGCTACACTGATTCAAGCTGCACCAATTCAACCAAGTTCACCTACTTTCTCCACTATAAGACTTGGAAGCCCAACACTAAGCTCTTCAAGCCTTCTAAATCCAAGTCAAAAACCAAGTGCTCTCAATTATTAATATTAGCACAACAACTAATTGCTCAAGCTAGTCAAGAAGAAGATGATACATCATCTGAAGAGTCAACTACAGCAACATCCCACAGGGACCCATATGGGTCAGCTTTTCAAGATGCTCAGGACCCCTTTGCTTGAAAAAATCAACCAGCAATGGCTTCCGAGGCAATAGTCAAAAGTAATCGTCACCTCAACAGTCAAAAGAAGAAATCATTTCTACCTTTGGTCCCATCTGCACCGAAAGTAGAAACAGTCAACAATTATTTCTGCTTTTTCCAGCACCAAAAGCAGAAATAGTCACCTACTTTAGTCATTTCTCCACCGAAAGAGAAAAGTCACCTACTTTACCTACTCTAGTCACATGTCACTTACTTTAGTCACATGGCTGAGTCATTCAGCACTTGTAAACCTCAGGCCCTTATTCTATAAAAGGATCTGAGAAGTCAGTTGTATTCAAGTTTAAGTTTAAGTTTAAAGTTTAAGAAGTTTTTTAGGGAATAACTAGTCAAGAGAGTAAACAAGTTTGGGTTTACAACAATTGTGCTCATACTTAGTCAAGATTGAAGTTCTACTTTTGTATTCACTGTAAGTCTGAGTTTATTCAGCTTACCTATTCATTTCCAATAAACTGTACTATTCATTTATCAGTAAACCTGCATTTACTATTCATAGTAAATTGTTATTCATTCGTACTATTCATTCACGAAGTTACTATTCACTCATGAATTTACTACTGTTCATTACTATTCCTAATTAAAATCAGTCAGCTTTTACTATTCAGAATTGTTTAACATAATTGCTGATTACTGTGTTGTACTTCTACCTTCTCCCCCTCCTTTAAGTACAATCGGTCACCCTTTCCTTGACCGACACACCCTACTCTGATAACTCCATGTTCTTCCTCTGTATCCCCCCTTCCGCCCCCTCATGGTATCATATACATATATATATATATATATAGTCTCCTTCTTCTAAGAACCACCTTATTTTAATAAAATAAGGACCTCCCTTTCTCGATCGAATTTCGATGATCTGAGCCGCTGAATGTGTTCAGAACGTGATTTTAAGGGTTCCCGCGAGAAATCAGCAAAAAAAAAAAACCGGAAAGGGCTTCATCCGAACAGTTTTTGTTTATTTTTTATCAAACGGTTCAAATAAAAAATGCTTGGACGAAGCCTTTTCCGGTCAATTTTTTTGCCGATTTCACGCGGGTACCCTTAAAATCATGTTCTAAACACATTGAGCGGTTCGGATTATCGAAATTGGAACGGAAAATGGGAGAAATGGGGAGGTCCTTATTTTAACTAAAATAAGGACCTCCTTATTTGAAAATTATATATATATATATATATATATATATATATATATATATATACACAGTAACCTTCTAATGAGGACGTCCTCACTTTAAGAAAATGCGGACGTTTGTCTCCAGCCGTTGGATCTCATCCAACGGCTTAGCTTTTAAAAGGGAATTCGCGGGTTTAAATGAGACGTGGGTCGGGTAATATTCTTCCTGGGTTCCCCGGGTTCCACACGCGGGTTAGAAACCCCCAAAAATCCCCTTTCTCGGCTCATTTGAACGGGCGATTGAAGAGAGAGGAGAGAGAAGAAGAAGACAGACGAAGAAGACAGACGACAAACGACGGCCCACGACGAACGAAGACGCCTCATTTTTTCTTCTTCAGATCCTTTCAAAACCTCACCTCCAGGTATATCTCGCTCTCTATCTCACTATCGCTCTCTACCTCCATGTCAATCTGTTCAACCCCCAATTCTTAGGGTTTTTTTTCATTTCGAAAAATCTGATTTTTTTTTCTGACAAAAACAACCCTTTCCCCTTGCAAATTTGATTTTTGTTTCGAAAATCTTATTTTGTTTGAAATCTTTTTTTTTTTTTCTGATTTATGTTATTTTTTCTGATTTATGCCACGACGAACGAAGACGCCTCATTTATCTGACGAACGACGACCCTTATCTCGCGAGCTCTCTCTCCCTCGCTTACTCTCTCTATCTCTTGGAAACCGGTCTTTTCTAGGGTTTTGTTTGGAACGACGAAGACCCACACCCACAACGAACACGGACAACGAAGACTCGACCTTCGTTGAGGTATCTCTTTCTCTCTTTATCTCTTTCTTGTTCAATCTGTTCAACTCCTAATTTTTAGGGTTTTTTTTTGTTTTCAAAAATCTATTTTTTTTTGTAAGGGTTTTTGTTTTTTTGAAAATTTGATTCTGCTCAAATGTTTCTCTCTCTCTCTCTCTCTCTCTCTCTCGGTTTATTTACGGGTAATTGTGTATTCATTTGGATAATCAACAGAGTTCATCTGTTTTGAGCCAGAGAATTTTCCAAGCTGCATGCCTAAATGTGACAAAATCAAAAAACCCAAATGTTGCTCTTCGAAATTGATTAGGTTATGTTTTTTTTTTTTTTTGTTTTCCTGTGTATGTTGTATGTTATTGTGTTGAATGAGTTTTGAGCCAAAGAATTTTCTGATTTATGTTATTTTTTGAAATTAGGGTTAACAGGGCAATCAGATTGAAAATCAATCTGTGAATTTTGTCGTGGAGCGAGAGTTTCACAAAGAGGTCGCGATCGATGCTTGTTTTGATTCTTTCTTTGATTGGCATTGCTGGGTATTTATTTATTTTTTCATAGTACTAACTTCTCACTGATTGTGGTAGTTAGCCAAGTCTATATTTTTTGTAGCGTCAATTGCAGAATTAGCTATGTAGGTAGCTTGCCATGGTTGACTGGTTTGTTCTTTGATTTTGATCTGGTAGGATATAGTCTATTTAGTTTCCTTCTTTGTTGTGATTTTATTAAAAATGAGTTGAAGAGTATTTTTCTGGATTTCATAGCGTGCAGATGAATTGAGGAAATTTTGTTCATTTTTGCGTGCATGTTAAGTGCTAAAATTCTGTTTCCAGTTTATTTGCTTATCAAGTTGATTTTTTTTTAGGAATGGCAGAAAAGAGGTTCTATTATGTTGTTTTTGTTGGAAAAGTCCCCGGCATCTATGATAGTTGGATAGCTTGTAGCAAACAAGTAACTCGCTTCTCTGGGGCCGTGTTTAAAAAGTATCCCTCATTGGAAGAGGCAAATAATGCTTGGACTGCATATGTTGAAGCTCATTCCAATGTGCAATTGCTATCTCCTCAACTTGGTGAACTCCCGACCGATTATCCACCTTTGCTCATACCCGTGCAAACAAACATGGATGACCAAACTACTTTCAAGCATTGCGTGTACATTGCAATGCTCTTAGTTGGAGCTGGAATAGGAATTTTAATTTTGTTGGTCATCATCTATATTTTCTTTTAGTTGGTTTATGTAATGGTTATGTTTAACAAAATATCTAGCTTGGAGCGAGATACTTTTGGCAGTTAGTTTAATAATTGATATGATGTAATACTAGTAGGTTGTGGTCGGTGTTGGTTTAAGACTAATTTCTGGTGTTATGGGCTGTTTTGACTCCCGAAATGGCATGGTGAATACCGCTTTTGTGTATGCCGGTTTAAGACTACTTGTGCTTTCGTTTGTTTTGGAAGATTTTGACCGTATGTGCATGAACGGGATTTGTTTAATGAGCAAAGAAACATAATCACATATTTATGTTTGTAGAATTGGCCATGTTCAATAATATTACTTCTCCAAAAACCATGGTAATTTGGTTTGGTCTGACTTGTAATCACATGAATTAGCAACCCACCAGTTTCAAAAATTGGCATAATTTTTTCTGCTGTATCTGCTGTAGTAACGAGATAGTGTGAAATTGACCATTTTTTCTTATGCTTTCCAATGTGAGAGAAGATTGCTTAACTCCTGTCTGTTTTTGTTCTTCAATCTTATCACAGTATCCTTATGGATTCAACTTTTTCATGTCTTACCAGACCAAGTGCAAACTCAAAAAACACAAATAGAGTATGAAGAACTCTGCCAAATTGCAAAAATTGAGACCACTATTTACATTACAATCAATCTTTAAACAAGACCCAATGTGCAACAATATGCCTTTTGATTGAAGTTTATGTCCATGAACTAAACAATTCTAAACAAGACCACTAAAGTAAGTTAACTGCTGCTTCTTCCTTGAACCACCTTCTCCATTGCTGCTTCTTCCTTGAACCACCTTCTCCATACAAATCATTCCGCTACTTCAGCTCACTCATTATAGATCCATCTGCAGCAAAACTAAATTCATCACCTTGATTTTATGGTGGCGGACCATAATATAGGATTCGGTTGAAACAAAACTATGATTTAATCACATAAGCGAGCCATTTTAAGCTCCACTCCAGAATCAGCATACACCAACTAAAATAGTCGTATATCGTAAAAAACTAAAAAATGATCACAACTAGCAGTCTCACAATATACAAATACACCAACTAAAAAATGATCAAATAGTTTCTCTAGTCGTATTTTTTACTCTAGCAGAAAGCAGCAGTAGTAGAACACTTACAATCAGCAGCTTACTACAATAGCCAACACAAAAGTGTGAACATCAGACAAATGAGAATAATGTAGTAACAATAGCAGACAATATTATCAATACAAGAATGGTGCAAGTTATATTAGAAGCATTTTACAAAAAACTCTTACAATCATTGACATAGTCGTCGTCGTCGTCTTCGTCATTCAACCTAGCATTTTGCGAAGAGCTAACAAAAAAAAGAGATAATGAAAATGCAAACAATGAAATAATTAAATTTACATTACAAATATTAAACACATATGTGTTGAGAAGTTTTGGACAATTCCTTTTGTCATGCGATTGCCCTATTAACCCACAACCGTGACAACGCCTAGCCTTCTTGGCAGCCTTCTCTTTCCCTCCCTTGAGTCATTTACCACAACCCTTTGCCCTCACTTGAAGCGGTTCTTTGAAACCATGGTCACGAATAATCGGCACTTTGATAACACTCCCTTCACCATCTTGGCATACCTTTTTCATGTCACATAGCTTCTTATGACCCGAACTCAAAAGTTCTTCCACAAATTCTGTTCCATCCTCAGTTACCATGGCCTCATCAATTAAAGTAGAAGCAAGTTGGAAGAGTTTATTTCACCGCTCTAACAAAGACGTGTCACATATTTCTTTTATGCCCGAACCCAAGTCATCTCTAACTCGCATAGCCTTCGCTGATTTGGTCCACCTCCGCAAGATGTATTCATTGGGCAAATCGTCTATTTGCATTCTAGAAAAATAAGCCAATATATGCCGACAAGGAATTTCGGCACACTCAAACATCTTACAACTACAACGGACATGGTTTGACGACTTATCAACCACAATCTCACGAACCTTCGAACCACTCCCCTTTATCCTATGAACGGCGTACACAACCCGATCATCGTCCTCATTTGTTACAATCACCTTATAAGCAGTGTTTTGAAAGAGCTCATCTTGAAACATGTGAAATATATCAATTGTATACAATTCACTCATTGTTTCCTCCATGGGGTACATAGTTTTCAAGTGTGGCCTTCATTCACATCTTTATGATCCTTGTCCAACTCATTATGCCGTATGCGTGCAAGTGCCCTCTCAAACCGCATCACAAAGTCCAACAATGAATTTTCTTTAGACACATACCTTTTGAAAAATGAATGAGTAATTTCGGCTCTTTGACTGCTAGTCATGTGAGCAGAAAAAATGTGTTTCACGTATGCGGGAACCCATCTCTCACGAATTTCGTATAAGTTTTGTAACCAATCATTACCAAATAAGTTAGATTTTTTCACCACCTCTACCCATCCAGCCTCGAACTGTTCAGGAGTCTCAGAATTCCATATACAATTCTTGAATTCCTCATAATGGTCTTTGTACGCTAATGCACTTATCCTTTCGGAAAACTTATTCGTGATGTGCCACATGCAATACCTATGAAGCGTATTCGGAAGAGCACTAGCAATTGCTTTTGTCATTGCAAGATCTTGATCAGTTATGATCATTTTAGGAGGGCCTGCAGGCATTGCTTTTAACCATTCCTTCAAAAGCCACTCAAAAGTCTCAGCTGTTTCATCACATAAGAAGGCACACCCAAAAAGAGTAGTCTGTCTATGGTGATTAACCCCTAAAATAGGTGCGAAAATCATAGAGTAACGGTTTGTGTTATACGTAGTGTCAAACACCACAACGTCTCCAAAATACTGGTACGACTTTCTAGCGGTTGCATCCGCCCAAAAACAATGTGTCATCCTATCCTCATCATCTTTCTCGATTGCAAAAATAAAACCGTCGTTCTTTGCTTTTTCAGATTGAAAATACTCATACAGCATATTGGCATCATGTCCGTCTACCGTCATCTTCTTATCCCTTTTATAATTATAAAGATCTTGTTGTGAGCATCCAACATTTTCAAGACCTCCCAATTCCAACTCAAATATAGTCATTTGTTGACAAGTTGGCACATTTGCTGCTGACAATTGTTCTACTAAAGCTTTTTTGGCAGTTGACACCTTACGATGGGATCGAAGCAAATGTGTCCTCCTCGGAGATGTAAGTGCGTGATTATGACCCTCAAAAAATTGGGAAACAACATATTTTTCACCCTTCCTCACAACAGCCAATCTTGCACGACAATTCTCTCTAGTCATCCCCTGACGCCGTTTGTTTGGTTGAGTACTTTTTTTGACCGGCAACCCTTGTTTGAAACAACAAAACTCCTTCCTAACGATTACATTTACATTTCCATCGATTGTACTCTTGCTGCTAGAATGTGATCGGGTACCAAATCCACCTTCTTTACCATAACGGTTGTAAAATTCCTCAACTTTCTGTAAACTATCAAACTCTTGATTAATTTTAGGTATGAGGTCATTCTTAACTTGGGGAGTGTGAAGTAGTTGTGAAGAATTCGCAGATGATTCACACCGCATACTACAATCCAAAAGAAAAAACAATATGGACATTGTTAGCATACTACAATCCTAATTTTTTAACCCGAGGAGGGAGGGAGAGAGATAGACATTGGTTGTTGGACTGTCGGTGTTGGCATAACACTTTCTTCTTGTCGATCGGTCTCCATATCTGGTTAGGAAAAAAAATAGACATGAACAGATTTTCAAATTAGTTTGAAAATTCTGATTTTCTCGTACAAACCAGTGAATAGATTCTTTGACCTATTGCTACCACTTAAACGTTTATTTCTAACCATTCAAGGTGCACTAAAAGCACCCCAGTATGTATTCATGATTCACTGGAGAAGACTAAGTAAAAAAAAAAAAAGCAAACTAGAAAAAAAATATTCCGGTGTGTACAAACATATTTCTCCAGATGTGAGTCACTCTCATCATCATCACCCTAACTCGAAATTTAAAAAAAAAAACTAAATAGTTAACGAAAACCCTAATTTTAAGTCAGAGAAAAAATGGCATAAATCAGAAAAAATAACATAAATCGGAAAAAAAGATTTTCAAACAAAATAAAATTTTTGAAACAAAAATCAGATTTGCAAGGGGAAAGGGTTGTTTTTGTCAGAAAAAAAAAATCAGATTTTTCGAAATGAAAAAAAAACCCAAAGAATTGGGGGTTGAACAGATTGACATGGAGGTAGAGAGCGATAGCGAGATAGAGAGCTAGATATACCTGGAGGTGAGGTTTTGAAAGGATCTGAAGAAGAAAAAATGAGGCGTCTTTGTTCGTCGTGGGTCGTCGTTCGTCGTCTGTCTTCTTCGTCTGTCTCTTCTTCTCTCTCCTCTCTCTTCAATCGCCCGTTCAAATGAGCCGAGAAAGGGGATTTTTGGGGGTTTCTAACCCGCGTGTGGAACCCGGGGAACCCGGGAAGAATATTACCCGACCCATGCCTCATTTAAACTCGCGAATTCCCTTTTAAAAGCTAAGCCGTTGGATGAGATCCAACGGCTGGAGACAAACGTCCGCAGTTTCTTAAAGTGAGGACGTCCTCATTAGAAGGTTACTGTGTGTGTATATATATATATATACATACATACACACACACACACACATATATATATATATATAGTCTCATTCTCCTAAGGACCACTTTAACTTAATAAAATGAGGACCTCCCTTTCCTGATAGAATTTCGATGATCCAAGCCGCTCAATGTGTTCAGAACTTGATTTTGAGCGTACCCGTGAGAAATTAGCAAAACAAAATTACCGAAAAGGCTTCATCCGAGCAGTTTTTGTTTATTTTTTATCAAACGGTTCAAATAAAAACTGCTCGGATGAAGCCCTTTCTGATCATTTTTTTTGCTGATTCCTAATGGGTACTCTTAAAATCAGATTCTGAACACATTGAACGGCTCGGATCATCGAAATTCGAATAGAAAATGGAAGAAATGGAGAGGGCCTTATTTTAACTCAAATAAGGATCTCCTCATTTAAAAATGACTGTATATATATATATATATATATATATATATATATATATATACACACACACCGTACCACACATCTTACTTTTGTAGTAATTAAAACTCTACACAATTCAGAGTGATGTGTTGGTGCATTTTTTAAAATTTAAGTCACCTTGCTGTAAAACGAGCACAGGCTTCGCGCCCTTATGTTTTCTTTTGTTTCTAGAGCTTTCTAATTCCTCTCGTTGAGGTGAATTAATAACTTATAAAAATTTGGGAGAAAACTAACGAACAGAAAAAAAAAAATTTTTTGAACGGCTAAAAAGTTCAAAAAGCTAAGGAGAGCAAGGCATAATTATAATCTCTTTCATTTGTAAACATGTGCTACACTCAAAAGTCAGCAATCGATGATATATAAACAAGCATTTACCTCTAAGTCCAGAAAATATTAAGGAATTTCCACCAGGTCTCTTCTAATTAACGAAACACTAAAACCCTATGAAAGTGCCTAAAATCCTAAACATCGAAAGTGCTTAACCCATAGGGCACCCTATGAAAGTGCCTAAACTCTAGTGTACTCTGTAAAAATGCCTAAACCCCGAGGGTACCCTATGAAAGTGCCTAAACTGATAAAACCCTATAATAGAAAAGTGCACTCTAAAACACCTATGAAAGTGCCAAAACCTAAATCCTAGGGCTCTATGAAAGTGCATAAACCTAAACCCTATGGTACCCTAAATCCTAGGGCATCCTAAACCCTAAAATCTTAAAGTACCCTAAAACCCTAAAATCTTAAAGTACCCTAATACCCTAGGATACCATAAAACCCTAAAATCCTAAGGTACCCTAAGATTTTAGGGTACCCAAGGGTACTATGGTACCCACTAGGGTACCATATATAAAACCATAGCAATAAAAGTAGACCTAGTGATAATTAAGTATTTTATCTCTCCTTAATGGAAATTTATGCCTTGTTTGGATTGGAGTATAAAAATTTTTTTGAAAAATTGTAGGGGTAATAAGTGGAGAGAGATAAAGAGAGAGATGTTAGATCGTAGGGAGAATCTAGGAGAAATTTAGGAGGAATTTTTTGAAAAATTCTTTTTGAATTCTGAAGGGAACAAGACATAAGTGTCACTTTTTTGTACTTAAAGGTAAAAAACTGTATAAACAATTTACTGCTAATATTTGGCGCTCTAGTCCCGTAGTTAGTAGGTTGTTTACGTTTGAATTATCGTTTTTACTCGATTTTGCACGTGAGGTATTTTCTTGAGCTTTGTAGGTGAAATGTGCAAAATAAGGTGCATTTTGACACCAAGGATAGCCTTCAAGGGAAACCAAGCACCCGAGGCCATTAAGTGTTTTGCCATAAAGTCCTAAAATTCAGGAGACAATGTTATCAGAGGATGCCCGGGAGTTGCCAAGGCTTCGAGGGCCCGGGAGTTGCCAAGGCTTCGAGGGCAAGACAGCACGGTCCTGCAATTTACTTTTTTTTTTCTAGGTGTTCTTAACAAATAAAAAAGGGAAATGATTTTGCCCCCTTTTTATTAACAACACTCCTGTGCAAGTGTGTTTTTGGCACTCCCCTACAAGTGTATTTTTGGTGAAAAATACACTTGCAGTGGAGTGACGTTAATAAAAAAGGAAGTGACAAAATCAGCAGCCATAAAAAAATAACTAATATTAAAATTTAATTTATTTTTTGAAAAAAACAACCCGAAACAACACAGGGGCGTGGCCCCGTCTCTGGCACCAACCAATCCGGAAATCTCTGACATCACACAAACTTTGTCTAGTTGTTATCTGTTGGGTTAGTAGACCCTTGTTCTCCTTAGCTGTATGTAACAAAGCCTTTTGTTTTTACTCAAAAAATAATTGCGTTTGAAGTTTTGCGTCGACGAACTTTTGTGCATTATTAGTTCCTCTCGTCGTGATAATTTGTAAAAGTAAAAAATTATAACTTCTATCCAAGTATTTTTGGAAATATCCAAGATAAAACCCAAAGTCCAATTTGGTAGAAGTAAAAAAAAAAAATATTACTTTTCCGATTCCTCTCATCGAGGCTAATCGATAATCAACAAAAGTTTGGCTCAAAACTAACAAATGAACACAAAAAAAAATATTTCAACGCCTAAAAAATCCAAAAAAACTGAGAACAAGACATAATTAGAATCCTTTTCATTGGTAAACACTACACTTAAAGGGAGCGATTTTGATATATAAACAATTTACTAGTAGGAGAGAAACTTATTCAAGGCTAAGTTGTGAACAAATTTTTTGTAACACAGTCAATTGTGGTTATCCAAAAGTGTTATAGACGGTTCGGGTGTTGATGATAAAACAAAAATCAGTTATTGTTGATTTTGTTTTGTATCTTAACCGCCCTAGCTTGACAAACTATCACACAAAAATCATAGTAGAACAAAAGGAAAAGTAAAAGAAAGACTAGTTTAGCGCAGTGTCTTGATGACATCACTTGGGTGTTGTCAAGTGAATGATATCATCACCAATTCTTTACCAACAAGGAAGTGGCAGAATCGGCAAACTTGACGCGGTGGAGCTGCTCCATAATCTCTTGAGTGCTGTCATCTCCGGACCTTGGAGATAGGTAGAGCAAGGGAGAAGTTGAATCATCTGACGGTCATAGTTTAATGGTTAACGTGACCTAAAGTTTCTTGAAAAATATTAGACTTCACGTTTGATAAGTGATTAGATTAAAAAAAAATAAAAAAATCAAAGGCATTTACTAATTTCTCTCTAAAATTTGGTTTTAGTGGCATTAAATAACTGCCATAATAGCTCCCAAACTGCCTATAAAAGTATTTCCAGCCGTAATAATGTCAGAGTTTATACCACCATCAAAGCAAGTGTTGGGAAAGAAAAAACGGCGATAATCTAGTAACTACTGCCAGTAAAAGTTCAATACTTATACCAACAGTATAACCGCCGATAAAGGTTTAAGAAAAAAAATCATAATGCTGAGATTCAAATCCGCAACTCTTTTAATAGTACCCAAGCACTTAACAACTGAGCTACATAACTTAAACTTTTTTCTTTTATTAAGAAAATAATGATAATTGATTGATAGTTGTCCTCAAAACTGAGCTGCATAAAGTTATTATCATTGATTGATAGTTGTCTTTGTCGGCGGTTTTACGTACGTTCCCGCTGTTAGTAGTGACATTTATCAGTGATTTTTAAAACCCATTCACCATGCACCAACCTTAACCATCACGGTCGCCTCCGTCACCTCTAGCCGCGCTCAATTCCAATTACACAAAAAGAAAATTTTTCATCTTAACGAAGAAAAAAAAAAAGACCTAAATCTACACCGTCAATAATCGAAAAATGGTTCATTTCTTTTTGGTCCACAAAATCCCGTTCAACCGGGAAACCTTGAAATTTTTTTAGATTGTTCGGACCCTAGGTACCAATTAAATTATAATTGATTCGGCGCGCAATGACAAAACGAAATTGGGTCTTTTCTCATTAGTTGGCAAAATTCAATTCAATGAACAAATTGCGAAAATTTTCATAAGTTTGTGACAAGACACATGATGCCCTAGGCCTAGCTAGGCTACCTTCGCGATGTTTACATGTTTCTTTCTTAGGTAATTAGCTAGCACACAAGTAGTGAAATTTGTACAAATCATGTAGAAAATGGTAAGATGCCACAAATAATGATTCATTTAGTTTGACAAAGTTTTTTGGGTTCTTAATGCTAGACAATACTGCTTACTTAGGAAGTCGAACGCAATCACAATAAAATATATTCTCATGCATGAATGATTTGGATTAACTGGAAACCACTTGTTTCTCCGTAGCCTGAGAACTTCGTCGGGCAGTAGCATCGAATCCGCGAAGATCTGCCACAGGTTTTGCGGCAGCGTCGGCGGTGATGGTTCTGTGAGTGGGACATAGAGTTTTCGCTTATTCAGGGTTGCTCCAAGGAAGCCGAGAGAGAGAGACGACTGTGTTGTGTTGTTGCGGGTAAACTGGGGTGGGGTATTTGGGTACTTCAGTTAAACAGGGCTTCTATGGGAAGGGTTTGACACAGAGTGGGCCTAGACAAGTAAAGGTTGACAAATTGGGCCAGCTTGTAAGAACCCCAAGTATATTTCTCATTTGCTCTTTATTGTTTTATTTGGGCTTGTTACCTTTTAGATGTTGGGTTTTGGCCCTTAGAGTTTTCTCCTTGGTTAGTATCTTACCAATTAAGGGTTTGGATTTCGGATGGATATTTGTTGCCCCTGCTCCTTACTCATTTTAGTCTTTGTATTGACTTCAAAGATTAATAATATTCTTTTTTCGCCGTTCAAAAAATAAGAAAGAAGGCTACATAAGTACATATGTGTTTTGTATATCATTCAAATAATTTAGATTCTTAGAAGCTATTTGTTCTAGTGATCTTGCTAATTAACGCAAAGTAGAAGTTGTACTAGAAACGAAATAAATCAGCTAATTAAATGGGCTTGGGAAAATAAAGCTTTAGGGTAGTGATAATGTCAAACTGTTTTTGTTGATGCTAAAACTCCAATACATAAAAGTCTTGTACTCTGCACATAGTACAAGCCTTTTGCACACTAGAATTTTGACACCTATAAAAACAGTTTTGGCATTATTATTTTCCAAGTTTTAATGGGGTGGATTTACGAATATCATGAAGTGAAGCACCATTTACTAATTCGAAAATACTAACAGCAGAGACAATCTGCAGAGAATCACGCAGAGACAAATGCATTTGACCCCATTTCGGGTCCCGAAAAAATCTAAGTTCGCCCCTACGAATCCAAAAGTAATACTTATCGATATCCACTGGAGTTGATTTTTTACAGGGCTCCATAAAATAATATTCAAAAATTTATGGATATTTTTCTAGATTTTTTCGGGACCCGAAATGGGGTCAAATGCATTTGTCTCTGCGTGGTTCTCTACGAATTGTCTCTGCGCGTAGCGGAGCTCGACCCGGCCCTTGAATGTAAGCTTAACTGCCAAACGTGCCAACTCATTTTTTTCTTTTTAATTTTCCTAGAAAGATTACGCTCCTTCTTAGTTTTCTTTTGTGCATTGAAGTTATTGTTGTTTTGAAAAAATAGAAGATACGATGCCATAACTAAGGATTCAATTTGTTTGAGGAAGTTTATGGGATATTACTTCTTAATTATCAGTGCAAGACAAATTAAACTCGATCCTTACTGATTAAGTAGTCAAACATACAGCAAGCACAACAAAATTCTCATAAATGAATGACTGGAACAACTTGATATTCCTATTATTTTTGATTTGCAAACTCGGGAAACACTTTATTGAACACACCACGCAGTACTGTAATAGACTCACAAACGGTCCTTATTTTGCAAGCAATCAACGTAAATTCAAATTAGCTAAGTCGATGGGAAGGTGGACTTCGATCTGCTAAAGGCATTGGGGGAGACGGAGGTGGAGAATCAATGAATCATGATTGGGGATCGTAATAGGACAACATGGAGTATATCGTTTGCAGTATAGTGAGCGCGAAAAGAACGAAAGCCGCTATGAGAGATATGATCGCCCAAGGGTTCCTAAAATAGGTATGCTTGGCATTGGCCCGCCACTTGTTGCACCGCTGCTTGCAGTACTCATCAACCTTCTTATGCACACGGTCCAGGCTTTGTCACTACCGAGGGCATTCTGGATGATGCCTTCGTCGTGCATGAGGCTGACGTCCCTGGCACTATCAATGATGCTGTCCATGATAAAGACGTAAGAGGTGACCGCGTTCCCGACCCCAACATGGAACCGCTCGAAAGCGATGAGGTTCAAAAACATAGACTCGGTGGTGTCGTCTACCACAATGAGCGAGAGCGTCAGTTTTCCGCCTTCGAAGGAGATGTCTTTGAGGCTTTGGGTTCTGCTTTTCCTGAAATTAATTCCGGCTTCGTTGATCTCCACTGCAGACCGGATGATCTCCTCGCCTCCAGCACTTGCTTCGCTGTCTGTTTTTTCCTTTTTGTCTTTTTGTCCCTTGTTGCCTCCGCCATCATGTCTTTTCGTCTCGCTACTAGTGCTTTCCCAAAGGAGGATCTTCCTGTGCACGTCGAGTAAGTGCAGGCATTTGCCCATGCGGGAGTGGAGTGGGAACCGGGTGCGGCGGCAAAACTTCAGCGTGAGTTTGTTCACATATTCCTCATCTGTCTGCACTTCTCATGCACATCTTTACTATAAAATCTTGTTCCAGTTATGAGTGAGCACTTCTCGTGCTCACTTTGATGGTCCAAATCTTTCAATTTTAAAAACACTTGACAAAGTTCAAAGATCATGTTAATCGGATACGAACACTATCGTATCGCAACACATTTCCCTTGACATCAATGAATTCTGATTTGGTACTTGTGTTAGCATTCTATTTTGCAAAATAATGTCCCAAAGTCATATTGATCGATATCCAATTAATGTGGTTCTTTATTAAAGGATTGATATAACTAAGGGACTCTACAAATAAATATTTCCAATCATCCACATGAGCCCAGATGAAAGGATGCTCCTACTTTATTTTGACAACTCCGGTCTCAAAGATAGTTTATGCTCCCCTAAGAGATTTCAAACTTGAGATATTAGGAGTGAGCAAATCCCTAACTCCCAGACGTTGACAATCAGACCAAGTTATTATGTATGTCATATAATGCAGAAATTTAGGAGATCAATCAATCTAAAGCAAACAAAATAATTAAGGGGAATGAGATATAAGATGATAGACCTTAGTTTCCTCATTTTCAACAGCAAGAAGTGTGGTGAGAAGAAGCATAGGGAGTTGATTTTCAAGCATAAGCATGTCCCGCCTGATATAAGGCACAATGTGGAGCTTCCCATGATTGCAGGTCATGGGGAGTTGACTGTTGATGATGTCGTTGATTTAGTACCTTCTTTTTCTCGACATGAACCCAAGCTTTTAAAATCGTCTAGCTGGTTTGATATGATTAAGGAATTTGGTCAACGCTTCAATAATGGAGCTGTCGAGTTTCGTGATTGCTTAACCAAGTACTCTGTCTTTCAAGGTTTCCAATTCTATTACTATAAGAACCATAAGGACAAGGTCAAGGCTTACTGTGTGCAAAGGCCAGGTGGACGCTGTATGTAGGCTGTGGCGGCGTCATTGGATAGGTCCACCAGTTTTTTTACGATTAAGGAGTTCAATGCTGTGCACACTTGCGATTCTGCTGTTTTGACCAACAAAATTTCGCGAGTTGGTTGTCATTTCATCGGCCGGTTAGTCACTGAAGAGTTGCGGTCGAGGCCGTTCAAGCGTGCTGTTGACATCATGCACGACATGAAGAAAGATTATGGTGTTGACGTGACTTATCGCCGTTCACATATAGGCTTGCAGAAGGCGAAGGATAGTGCTTCTGGGAGTTACTCAGCGTCTTTTGCAGATTTGAAGTGGTATGTGCAGAAGTTTAAAGAGGTTGACACTACCAGTTCGATAGTATTAGAGTGTGATGATTCGAAGCAATTTACGAGGCTTTTTGTTGGTTTTGGCGCATGCAAGTATGGCTTTAACTATTGCCAGCCTTTACAATTCCTTGATGGCACGTTTTTAAAGTCCATGTATAAGGGGTCATTACTCTCGGCCTGCACCAAGGATGGAAACCAAGGTATGCATTTTCAGTTTCCTTTTTCAGTGTTCATTTTCATAATTCCTTTGTGCCTCAAAAAATCTCCTACGATGACAAGGACCTATTATTTTGTTAGGTTGTCATTCTTTGTACCTAATGTAAGGCTTTATAATAACTGCTTCTGTTTCGTTTATCACATAATGACTGTTTTCATGTGCTTTGTTTTCGCAACAAACCTTTTTTTGGTGTTTAAGTGGTGTTGGTTGTTTAATTTGCTTTTGTTTTCTGCGCCTGGTTTTTGCTTTTAGGTTTGTATCCGATTTGTTTTGCTATTGTCGATGGTGAGACATATGAAAGTTGGCATTGGTTCTTGGAACGGATGAGGGTGTTATTAGAATTTGAGAGGAATGTTTTCATATCGGATCGGAACATAGGTTTGTTGCATGCTGTGGCGGATGTGTTTCTTGGGGCATCTCATTCCTACTGCTTAGTTCATCTGAAGAAAAACTTGAGGACACGCTTGAGGGGTGTTGCTATGGATCGGAAGAGCTATGTGGTAGAATTGTTTGGTAAATGTGCTTATGCACCCACTTTGGAGTTATTCAATGAACTTTTGACTGAGTTGGAGTATGAAGGTGGAGACAAGATGAGGGAATTCCTATTAGATTTAGATGTCAAGCATTGGGCCCATGCACATTTTACCGGACATCGCTATAGTGAGTTAAGCTCCAACCTTGCTGAGTGTTTCAATAGATGGATCAAGGATGAGAGAAGTTTGCCTGTTACGCAAATCGTGGATGCGATTCCAATGAAGCTTATGGAACAAATGTCTACCAGAAAAGAAGAGTCGTTGAGGTGGAAGACCACCGTGTGTCTGAAGTGGGATACACGGTTTGCTGGCTTGTTCCAGTTTTCACGGACTTGGGTTGTGCAGAAGTCCAGTGCTGATGTGTACGATGTGCGAGGCAATCCGAGCAATACTGTTAATATTCGTCAGCGTAGGTGCACATGCAGGGAGTGGCAACTGAATTGCTTCCTGTGTGTGCACGCAGTTTGTGCATAAGGAAGAGCGGGAGTAATCTTAATGAATTTGTTGAGCCATACTATTTGGTTCACAGTTTCTGTGAGGCTTATTCAAAGTAGATTGAACCAATCCCTACAGTTTATAAACCAGATTCTGTTGTTGATTCTGATGATGTAATCCTTCCTCCTTTTCAAAGGAGGCCAGCAGGTAAGCCAAGGACCGAGCGTGTGTCGCCGATTTGGAAGACTACTAGGAAAAGGTTATGTTCTAGGTGCGGGACCGTTGCGAGGCACAACAAAAGGACTTGCAAGGAACCTCTTCATGGTTGATTCGGAGTTTGTTTAGTTTTACATTACGTTTCCAATAAGTCGAGTATTGCGATACTGGTTGAGAAGATTTTCAGTACTATGCAGTTTATGACTCTTTACAGTTTTATGTACTACTTTGAAACTTTCATTCCCAATAAAAGATGAAATTTTATGTTGGTCATCTCTATATATTTTGGTTATGCTCGCTATAATTGGTATGGGGGATGTTGCTTCAATTATTGGTTGTGATGCTTATGATGTGCATTTAAGTTTTGTTAATGTGTCAAATTTGGTGCGTAGGGTTTATGCATTTTTTGCTTTACGGTTTTGTGTTTCGGGTTTCAGCACTTTGTGCATTTTGACTGCAAATTGTTAAATGAACACCAACGCCAAGGAGAATTTGGACTGCAAATTTCCAGTTGTATTACAATTAAACCTTTACTCTTCTGATCCAATCAAGATTGCACTTCAAATCTTCCACAGAAATTGGAAATGAATATTCAGACCGAGGTAACACCAGCCATATGGACTTCTTGGTTGAGGAATAAGTCTATAAGGTCTGCCCTGATCTGCCTACACTCATGTCTTGTCATTGCACTGGTTTGACTTTCATTCTCAATGTACTTCCTCGTGATTGACATTACAACAATACCACAGTCAACACTGTAAGATAAAATGGTATAATGCTTTACCTATCAACCAGGACAAAATAAATCCAAATTTTCATCTCAGTTGCACAAGATTTACTATGAAGCACAAGATAGTAAGTATCAGAGAACGTACACCATAGGTGACAAAGACTATTACAAAAACTTTATAGTACTTACCTTCCAGATGTTTGTTATGTTGAGTCCTTCTGTACTGCCACTATTTCATTCATAAGCATTTTGTTCGCTTGTTTTTTGTCTGCATTGATGTATGCTACAACGGTTACTCTCTGTGGAGAAGGAAACAAACAATGTAAGAGCTTTGACAAAACTACATATATAAAATACAATAACATCCAGGCCAGCTTACCAATTTCTTTGTTTTAATGCAGTATTCATCATCTTTTCCATGTCTGCGCAACAGAGGGTTATACAACTTTCACTTTCCATCGTCTTTGTCAAGAACGAGTAACGTCCAGTGGAAAGAAGTTAGTATTGGAAAGAGCAAGAATCTTGCCGATGCAGCTTGTCGCATTAGATTGTGAAGTGTTCTCCTTAGTTGCTCTTGCTTTTTGTTCTCAATTATGTCATATTTACAGACAAAAACAAATCAAAATTTTTTATTTTTATTTTGAACAAATCAAAGTTAACTTGTGTATGAATAATACAAGTTAATGCTAGTTTCTTACCATGAAGCAGCTAATGAAGATGTATGACTTTGGTGGTTGAGTATTCAAATCAAATGTCAGTTGTGTTTCAATGTGCTGGCGCATGAGGAGCAACGCGTTTGCATCTATACGCTATTTTGTACCAGTGAAAACATGATTAGCTCTCTAAGTTCTGTTTGAATACAGTCCTACAATTACAGTCTACAAATAGCGGGTTTGATATTGATATTGAATCTTTTAAAACACAACTAGATAGTATGGGAATTACCCGATTTGATATTGGATCCTCAAACAAGAGGTTTTCTATGTCAAGAAGTTCAACATGGAGGTTGTCCCATGGTGATTCCATTACTACAGTACTGCATATTGCAAATTGGTTTTCAAATTATGTTGACAATCGTAAACTTTATAACTAATGGATATAGTTGAGAGCATATCTTACCCGCATTCTCCTGTCTTCCAAAGTTGTTCGATTTTCTTCCAAGTTTCCGAACGAATGAGTTTTGCCACTTCAGCATTAACCTTCAAATTCTTCAGCTTCTTCTTTTTCCCCTTTTTCCCGTTGCTCATACTCCGAAGACTTGTCTACATCGATAGTATCTACTTCGGTATTAACTTTTAGCTTCTTCCTTTTCCTCTTTTGTTGTTGGTTATAGTCTGGACCATCGTCTACATCGATAGGATTTAGTTGTGGACTCTTTCTCTTCACTTGTCCATAGACGTAGTCCTCAGAGTAGTTCTTTTTTCTATCATCCCTTGTTATGACTCTTTTAAACATTGACCGTGGAGAGCATTGTTCATTCAACTTCTTCTTTTCCTTTGCTGCTTCTTGTGTGATTTTGTGAACTGCAATACATGCCAATTCGTCCTCCATGTCGTTCTTCTCTTTCTGCAGCCTTGCAATTTTTTCAAATGTTGCTCGCTGGGTCACTTGGTGCACTTCTCTCTCAGTTTCCATTGGATATGCTTGGGTTAACTGATGAATTTCAAAATCTTGAACTTTCGCCTCCAAGTCCTTCACTTTCACCTCCAAGTGCTCCTTTTCTTTTAGTAACATCTTGTTTCCATTTTGTAAGTTGTCGTTCATTTTTTGTAGTTCAGCAACTTGTTTTTCAACAGCTTGGTTTCTTTGCTTCAACATTCCATTTTCTTCCTTTTGAGATTGTAGAGCTTTCTCATTCTGTGCTTGGTTTTTGATCATCTCAATCTCTATATTCTGCTTTTCTTTCTCCAACTTCTCAATTTTGTTCTTCAGTTCATCAATGAGACCATTTGCGTTTTTTTTTGCTTTGCTCTGCTATTGTTCCACAAATCATATTTAAGGATGCACTAGGCGTTGTGTTTGGTGACGACATTTGATCCCACGTATCTGGCACTAATGTTGATCCTGAATCAGTTGCAAACAAATTATCTTCAATTTCAAATGGTCTGCAGATTGGACTGTCGAAGTCATCTAGTCCCTGTACTTTTTCTGAAACTTGGACTTGTTCACCCCCGTCATCTTCTGAAACTTGGACTCCACCCTTTTCTCCCTCTTCCTTTCCACAAATTCCAACTTGCTCCCCACCATGCACGACCCCAATCATTGGTTCAACCTGTTCTTGTTCATCATCAACAAGCTTCGTTGCCCTTGTTCACCCCTGCGATCTCCAGAAATTTGGACTTCATCGTTTCGTCCCTCTCCACAAATTTCAACTTGCTACATGACACCAATCGTTTGTCCATCATCAATAACCTTTGTTCCTCCTTGTTCACCCTGGTGATCTTCAGAAACTTGACCTTGTTTATCCCCATGATCTCCATAAATTTCATCAAAGATCTTTCTTTCTTCAGCCGTTTCTTGTACCTCAGTATGATTTACTTACTCAAACAGAAAATACAACAGTCAACAATCTGTACAATACAAGTTAAGTAAATCAATGTTTCTTTAACTAGACAAATTACATGTAAAAGGAGCTCAAGTTCGTAAGAAAAGGGAATACATAACTACATTCCAATCTATGACATTGGATTAGGAAATAGTTCAATCCAGGTAAGATATAAAGCATCACAATCCTCTCTCTTCCTATGTTTTGCTCAAATGAATCATTTCGCCGAACTCATTGATTAGCTATTCGAAGTACCTAGAAGGTTTACTCAAACTAAATAGTTTATAGTGCGTATGTAAATTGGGTGAAATGTGCCCACTTGTATATTTTGTGTTGTTTCCTTAGCGCTTAGCAGTATTCTTTCTCTAACCAATGTTGCCTTTGTTATGCTACATGCACAGAAGTGACAAGACTCATTCAGTATGCCTGCAAGGGTGAGGGCTCAATATTTCTATCTATATTTGTGTGCCCCAGGTTTAGTAATTTTACGTGACTGTATAATTTTCAGAACCAATTCATTGTGTCTTGTGAGTCAGACTAAAAAAGAATTAGAATTCAGAACATAGAGATCGCTTTATTAATGAACTTTCTTCCATTGAAAAGGAAAGATTGAATGGGCACTATGGTATAGAATGTGTGTGTGTGTGTGTGTTAAATTATAGAAGTGGGCACATTTCATGATCACAAGAAAAGATATAGCATCATAGGAAGAGGGAGGATTGTGATGCCTTATAGCTAAGGAAAATAAGTGGATACGTTTTCTTTAGTCGGCTACAGTACTGTAGCTTTACTACAATTGTAAGAAATCGTCATAGCTAGGAAGACTTGGTGTTGACCACGTCCATGGAAGCATGTGTGGAATGTAACCAGTGCAATTTGGTTCTTTTTCTTTTTTTTTTTTTGATAAGCCAGTGCAATTTTGTTTCACCAAAGTGGAAAGGTTGCCACGTTGGTATGCATGTGTTTGGTTTTTTCCTCCCACGAGTGCCAGAGAGATCACCTCTTTTTTTAAGAAAGAAGAATATCAAATCAACTACTACTTTATCATAAACAATAGATTCCACAATCTTCGTAAGTAGTAATCAACTACTACTACTACTTTATTATTATAATTTAACACACACACACACACAACCCTCCTATAATTTAACACACAAGAAAAGATATAGCATCATACATCAAAAGAAAAAAGAAGAAGAGACATTATTACTTTATCACCGCGAAGCTGACTCAATTGTTCAAAATCCTTGAGACTTTTTTAAAGATATGAAATTTTCCATTTCACCACTCTTGGAATTGCATTCGGGTTTTTTACTTCTATGAGTTTTGTGTACTCGCAAAGCCAATACTGCCAGAAAAAAATTTCAAAATCACTAACACAAGTAACGTCATTTTAAATCAAAGAATTTGTGTAGAGTTATGCTTTTATTACCAGCAGTAGCACAGTAGATCCTTTAAGGCCTTTGAGTTCTTTGTGATTGTTGTGAACTGACATAAGTAGATACTTTCTGATAGCTTCTGCCCAGTCATATTGTTTCGCTTTTTCAAGACCTTCCATGTGTTGTACATATGACCAGTTGACCGTAGTTCCTTGGTTGGAGAAGAATAGGGTTACACAAAGGTATAGACACAGTAATCTCACAACATCCTCCACATCTTGTTCCTTCTCAGTACTTGTCAGTTCTTTAATCTTTTGCTTCATGGCTGGTGCTGATAACCTTGGCTCTTTTATTTTAAGCCTCTTGGCTAATGTAACACTTTCTTTCTTTGCATTTGTTTCCATCATCTGAACTTCTCCACAAGAAATACCAAAAATGAGCTTCACATGCTCCATTGTCAGCTTCAACTGCCTATCACCCACTATAAAACTTCTACTCTCTTCTTCATATGATTGGATAATTCTTAGAACGACTTCATCATACTTTCTACAATTATCACTTAACAACTTTCTATTCATAATAGCTTCAAACAATAACCAAAACGGTGTTTTCTTAAGGGATGCTATATGTCGGTCATTCAATTTGGTATCCTTTAGTACCCTGCATATAGACTGCAAATTGCACTGGTTAGAGCTCGCTGGTTGTGTTTGTTCTGTTTGTGTGTGTTCTACCTCTGTTTGATCTTCAACCTCTTTTGTATCCATTTTTCTTTTCTTTTTTCCATCCACTGGTTGTGATCCGGATTCTTGCATGTTTGTTGCTAATTTATCTCTAAGATCATACTGGCTTTGTGTATACCCTCTTGCTCTAACCGTAATCGATGTAGCTCTTTCCTCATTCACCTCAGTTTCTGGAAGAATCACTGGTGTTGGAGTTTGAGTCTCATTATTTGAGCTGTCCTGATATCCTTGTTCAAGTCTATTTGCCAGCACTGCATAGTTTCAAAAGAACACACAAAATTGGTCAGAAAATCAGGGACAAAACAAACATGAAATGCACTAACTGAGCAAACAGGCAACTAATCAATATCCAAAGTAAGATGGACAAATGAGCAAGATTCAAACAACAGGCAATATTCCTGTAATAAGCAACCTTGTATAGCACAACCAATATGCAAGTTACTGTATTATTAAATAATTACTGTAACATGCATTCCTGCCATTCCACAATATCTTTCCACAAATGAATTTTTAAACGTGAGATGCGAAAGGAAAAAAAATCCTGCGCTCTCAAGTTTCAACCATCAAGCTTTTAGAAAGGTATAATGAAAGTATCGAGTTGAACACCAACGACAAGCTGCTTGTTTCAAATCCCAGTTGATTGGGTCCACAACATGGTTCAGTCTTCTCTAGCTGTCAATGCCAAACCCCATTATAGACCATTAAGAATCTGAGTTCAAATATTTTTTGCGGCTTGCCTGTCTAACACATCCTACTCCATGGTCAGAGCATGGAACAAGCAGTTTGGAAGATGATAAAGATATCTTTCTCAACATAGGAACGGACCTATCTAAAAAAAACACGGGTAAGCGAGAAATTACCATACCGAGGCAAAATTGGGAGAACAGCTCATTCACATGATTGTAAAACTAATAAAGCAAAGTATTGAAACAAAGCAGACCCTGCTTCTTGGCATAAATAACTTCTCATATTATGATGTAATCAAAAAAAATATTGACCTTTTTCATGCTGAATCACAAATTAGCATCCTTAATCTTATTCTTCTTGATTTCATTGACATTGACTAGTGTGGTGTCGGTTTAGGGTCATATTAAGCTAGCTGTCTTTCATGTGCTCAACAAAGGAAACCATTGAAACCGTAAACAAAGTTTGCAAGTCCTGTGTTCAAGCTGCCGTAAACAAAGTTTGCAGAAAAAAAAGAAGCCAAAATTTAAGCTGCCATGATCTCAAGCTACTATAAATATCAATGCATGGAAGTTGGAAACAGTAAATGTCAATGCATGGCAGTGGCATTCACTTTATGTGGCAGGATGTTTATATACCGTGAAAATGTTGGTCCAAACAAGTGGGTAGTGGTTCTACAAACAGTTATTTTCCCATCTCCTGTGGACGGCAGAAGATCAAAATCATAAAAACAAGTCCTATGTTCTTGAATAATGCCTACCAAAGGAGTGAACAACAAGTTCAGAACACATCAATGTTTATTCTTTACAGTTTACGATTTTCTTGGCAATCTTGTAGCATGCAGTAGACACATAAGGCGAGCACTCATTGTCACACCCCAAAAATGAGAAGTGACCGGCCGTGAACCGGCTAATCCATGGAACACGCAGCCTGAATAAATCAAAGTAACCGAAAATCAAATGATCGCTTTTTTCATTATTACTCAAATCAGAAGCCAAATATGTCTCATCATAAATATGGGGCACAACCATCCCATGAACCAAACAATATCCAATAATCCAACAATAATTAAAAGAATTTGTTATCTGACAAATGTTTTCAATGCGGAAGCGATTTAACAAAATAAAATTTGAATGAGACACCCTAAGGAGGTCAACAAAAGAAAGTCCCCGAGATGCCGCCAGAGTCCTTCCCTAACTCCCCAACTTGCCTGAAAGAGAAGTTGGAATAAATCCGTTAGCTGACGAGCTTAGTGAATAGCAAGTATGCATATTAAATAAATTTGAAAATGGAGATTAAAATAATTTACCATTAAACATAATTTGGCATACGAGGTGTCTAATAGAATAATAAATTAATCAATGAAGCATTTAACCAAATAAATATTCTTGGTGGTGATCACAACAATAACTTCATCAACAATGGGGAACCACAATCAAATAGTACCATGGCTAAAATAAATCTCAACAAAATTGGATCCAATATCGAACTTAGAGTCACCAGGGTTGGCAGCCCACGGTACTTTTCCCTAAGACAATCCGGCGAAAGAAAGCCGTTAAGCATTAGGGTCACCGGCCTAACACAGTCTTCACCCCAATGGCCAGGGTCACCAACACGAGAAGGAATAAGTTCCCTAGACTTCCGAAATAAATGTTCCCATTAATATCCACCAAGTTCTCACCAAAAAGAATATTAACAATTGATCTCAAAAAATTCATCGCATGTCAATTTATAGAACTTATAAACAGTTTTGAGTTTCCGAATAACATTCATATAAATTTCTGAAGGAAATACTCTTAAGGGACACCAGGATCTTTCGAAAATACGTAACATACTTAACTACTCACCTAGGTCCAAACGTAATGCAATCAAACAACGTAAAACGAGTCTAACCTGGACAAAGAATCGTATAGAAAATTATCATTAATTGTATCACCTTAACGACAACAATGTGGAACTACCTAAAAATAAAACCCAACACTTTAATCCCAAGTCTATGGGTCCACGCAAAAACTCATGGCAGTACCATGTGCCGAAACTCTTCTACTCCATAGACCAATATTACTCCAAAACAAACCCTTATACTCCACATCAACAGATCATCACCCACACACAGCACACCGTGAGTCGCCACGCATAAATCTCAACATCTGGTCTCGCACCCACATCACACACAACATCTCCACTATTCCATATTTTAATTGCTTTAGAAGAAGGCAATTACTGCGGAAAGAATGGAAGAAGAAACAAGAATAAAAGAACAAGATCACTTACCCGATTAATCACCAAACCGCCAAACCTTTGACTGCAGCCGCTTCTCTTTTTCTCTCGCTCAAAATTCTCTCAACTACCTTTTCTCAAACGCTCTGTCCAAATAAAACCCTACACCGAAAATATCTCCTAACTTTGTAAAATTGCCCACTACTCCCTATATTATATCTAATTAGTATTAGATAGAACGTAACACAATTTATAAAATTACCATTTGGTTCCACTATTTTACCCAACATCAATCTCATACCCCAAATATCACAATCGTGTCAACATCCATAGCGTGCACAAATAATTAGTTGGGACTCAATCATAACACCAATTAATAATGGCAATATAAATAATTAAAATAAACAAAAATGCTAGGGCGTAACACTCATTAATCATATCAGCTGTACAATGACAAAACAAAACTCAGAGAGCAGGCTATCCCAATAACAAAAGAAAGAAGCATGTGTCGCGTTATGATATTTCACATGTTCATATAATCATTCAAATTTGCAAAATGGGTTATCAGTAACTGGAATTACCCAGAACCTGTAGCAAACCTTGGACAAATGGACAATGAGCTAATTGACACAAAATCTACACAGTATTCTAGACAAATGAGCAATACAAAGTATTCTAGCCAAATCAGTAACTGGAAGGGGGATTAGGGGCTTTGATTTGTCTTCCAAAATGTGCAATACTACATAGTAGTAATAATCATCCGGAATTAGTAGCCAAACCAGAGGAGACAAAAATTATGCCAGTGTATACATCGTGTTCATTACAACACCCATCCACAAAAATTAAGAAATAATCTAAGATTATTACTACTGATAATAAAAACTGAAGTTAAAGACACTTATACATACTTTTCCTTCTCGCCATTGTGACAGTCACGATGGATTTTTGCTCGCTCTTCTCTTTGTTGATGAATAAAACCCAAAAAGGTGAGGAACGAACTCAAAATGTATACATCGTATTCTTCACAATCGTACGAACGAACTCAAAATGTCATGGGAGCTTACCACCAAATGAACGGCGAGGACCTCAATGACAAATGAAGTGAGATTGATTGGATTTCGTAGAGTATTTTGCGAAGTATTGATAAATCTGAAAACTAGGTTTTCTATGCTCGTATTGAGTTTAGCTGCCATCGAAGGCTCTGTTACGCGATTGAGAGAGAGAGAGAGAGAGAGAGAGAGAGAGAGAGAGGGGACGCAGACGAAGGGAAAGAACTGGGGAGGGAGACGGAGTAGAGGACAGAACGGGGTATTTTTGGTAGATTATTTCACCCGTCCTTGGCAGGAATTTTAGAATGGGCCTCATCCTTACCGGTAATTTGGGCTACCAAGAAGTCCTGGGAAGTAATTTCCCCAAGTTTTAATGGGGTGGATTTAATGGTCAGACTCCGGTGCACGTATACAAGTGTCATTATTATGCAATGTAAGCCCATCCCGAATCTGACCCGGCCCTTGAATGTAAGCCTAACTGCCAAACGTGCGAACTCATTTTTTTTTTCTTTTTAATTTTCCGATTGGACTTCCATCAGAACTTAGGGTGAAATGTGTGTTTCATCGGTGCAAGTTTTCTTTAGTGCATTGGAGGGCAAATGGAATGATCAACATTGTGAGACCCCCAACTCTTAGTCCCACATTGGTGGAAAAGGGGAATTTGTTGTGGAATATAAGTGATTGCGAGCAGTTACTGTATAACTTGAGGTTAATTTTTTGAGTCATGTGGTCAGGCGAATGGTTAGCAGGTCAGCTGGTTTGGATCGTTATAAATATGAAAGGTAGTAGTTGTCAAGTTACACTCCTTTTAGTTTTTACCCTTTTTTTTCCCCTATCAGTGAAGTTATTGTCGTTTTGAAAAAAGAAGAAGATACGATTAAGTAGTCAAACATACAGCAAGCACAACAAAACTCGGGATTGGAACAACTTGTTTGAGGAAGTTTATGGGTTCTTACTTCTTAATCAGTGCAAGACAAAACTCCTTACTGATTAAGTAGTCAAACATACAGCAAGCACAACAAAATTCTCATAAATGAATGATTGGAACAACTTGATATTCCTATTCTTTTTGTTTACCAAACTCAGGACACACTTTATTGAACACACCACGCACTGTAATAGACTCACAAACGGTCCTTATTTTGCAAGCAATCAACGTAAATTCAAATTTGCCAATTCGATGGGAAGGTGGACTTCGATCTGCTAAAGGCATTGGAGGAGACAGAGGTGGAGAATCATGATAGGGGATCGTAATAGGACAACATGCTGTATATCGTTTGCAGTATAGTGAGCACGAAAAGAACGAAAGCCGCTATGACAGAGATGATAGCCCAAGGGTTCCTAAAATAGGTGTGCTTGGCATTGGCCCGCCACTTGTTGCACCGCTGCTTGCAGTACTTATGAACTTTCTTATGCACAAGGTCCAGGCTGCTATCCGGGTCGAGTGTTGCATCCTTAGAAATGGTATTAAAGAGTTCGGCCACGGCTTTGTCGCTACCGAGGGCATTCTGGATGATGCCTTTGTCGTGCAGGAGACTGACGTCCTTGGCACTATCAATGATGCTGTCCATGAAAAAGAGGTAAGAGGTGACCTCGTTCCCGACCCCAACATGGAACCGCTCGAAAGCGATGAGGTTCAAAAACATAGACTCGGTAGTGTCGTCTACCATGATGGGCGGGAGCCACAGCTTTCCGCCATCGAAGGAGATGTCTTGGAGGCTTCGGCTTTTGCTTTTCTTGAAACTAATTCCGGCTTCGTTGATCTCCATTGCAGACCGGATGATCTCGTCGCCTGCACCGGCTTCATGGGCCATTCTGTCGCTTTTTGCCTTGGGGGTGTCTGGCCGAAGGAGGATCTTTCTGTGCACGTCGAGTAAGTGCAAGCATTTACCCATGCTGGGGTACGCTGGGAACGGGGTGTTGCCGCAGCAAAACTGGTGAATGAGCTTGTTCACAAATTCCTCATCTTGCTGCACAAGCATGTAGTTAAAATCAAGTACACAACTTTAGTATAATTTTGTTCTTAAAGTCAGAATAGGCGAGAAAAAGGACTTAATTTATACGTACGATCAACTTGTATATTTTCCTATAGGATTCAAGACTCTGCCGTGTTCCTGTTATGGCTGAGCCATTCTCTTTCTCACTTTGATTGTCGCAATCTTTCAATTGAAAACTCATCCCGAACATCACAAATCATGTTGATCATATACAAACACTATCTGATCGCAACACAATTTACTTGACATAAATGGGTTTTGATTTGGTGTACCAATGGACGATTTTTCAAAATAATGTTCCGAACTTATGTAAATGGATATTTGATCAATATGATTCTTTATTGAAGGTTTGATATAATGAGGGACTCTAAAAATGAATGTTTCCGATCATCCAAATGAGCTCAGATGAGAGGATGCTCTTCCTTTATTTTGATAACTCCAATGTCAAGGCTAGTTTATGCTCCACTAAGAGATTTCGAATTTGAGATTTTAGGTGGGAGCAAACTCCTAAATTTCAGATGTTGACGATCAGATCAAATTAGTTCTTATGTTGTACGATGCAAAAATTTAGAAGGAGATCAATCAATCTAAATTCTAAAACAAACAACATAAGGAGAATTAGACATAACATGATAGACCTTAGTTTCCTCATCAAGAAGCTTGGTGAGAAGAAGCATAGGGAGTTGATTTTCAAGCATAAGCATGTCCCGTTTGATGTAAGGCACAATGTGGAGCTTCCCATGATTACTAAAGATTGGATCATTGGCAACATAATCATTCACTGCCTGTGTACTTTTTTGATCGGCTGTCTGCGTATTGTTACGCAACAATACCTCAAGCATAAAACAGCCGTCAAGAATCATCATTCGCAAGAACCTGTTAGTGTCTGTTTCCCAAACAGGATCGAGCGACTCATACGAGTCTTTTAGACTCTGAGCGACTTCGGCCAGAGCCTTGAGGTAGGACTCGAGAGGCTTGTAGGATCTCTTGAGAAAATGGAGGAGGGCGCGGTGCTTGTGCTCCTCCATCGGCATCAAATGATCCTCGCCATGATGGTAAGGCCCAAACGAGACAAACTGAGGCTTGTAGGCTTTCATGTTTAGGTCTGTGACGACGGACGCCGGAACTCTGTAGATGCAACGCATGTCCCAGTGCTGCTTTTCTACGGTTCGGATAGTGTCCATTCGCTGCAATTCATCCTTTATTGTCTCCACCCAATCATCCTTTATTGCAATTTCTTTCCCTACTGTTATCACCCAGTCAGCCCCTTCTGCCATTTCCTCCTTAACTAGCTACCAAACAATCCACTCCAATCCGCCCTATATATAGAATTCTAGCTGGTCTAAGATTACAAGATAACTTCAGCATCTTTTTTCCTTTTTCTTTTTCTATTTCACCCACTTGACGGACCCGGGACCCTTATAGTGAGCAAAGTCACTACAAGATGTAACAGGATGTATTGAGTTATCTCAACCATCTATTTAAGAAATCCACGGTCCGCATTCAAAACAAACTCTTTCACAAAAGAAAATATTCTTCCACGGATCAAGGATTTTGTTTTAAATCTGTACCACTGAAAACAATTTGGGATGGATGGCCTTGATAGGTCACTACAAATTATAGTGACTTTGCTCACTGTACACGATCCAGATCCCTCACGTAACATTCAAGTCAGGGACTTGAAAGGGATCCTTTCAGTGCCTTCTTCAAAATCCTACAACGAGATGTTCACTCCCCGCAAATTTGTTTTTTGATCATTCGAGAATGCCTAAAGGGCTACAAAGCGAAATCAAAGATCAAAATAGACAAAAAGGAAAATGGGGGAGAAGCTACCCAGTTCAATGGGCCGGAGAGACCATCTCAGAGTCATAGAAGCCACTGCATGAGGCATCTTGTTCGCAGCGCGTCGAACCCAGCGAAAAGACACTCCATTCTACTAAGCAAACTCACGAAAATCCAAAACCATAGCTGTTACATCCAAGGGAGCGATTGGATACGCCTATTAATTAAATAGATCTATTTAATTTGGTGTGCAATGAAACTCGGAAAAGAAAAACGGGAAAAAAGCTTAACATGCATAAGTAAAATTAAAGTGGAAAATGGAACTATTGAGTGAATTTTGCCTCGGTCTAAGTCGGATTATTTGAAGTGAATTGAATTAGGATTGGACCTGAAATGCAGACACGTATTGAAATTAACCAAAAAGAAAAATGGTGTGGCAAAAAAGTGCAAGTAATATTGATTCCGTATTCGTTTCTTGCAAAAGACAAAATGTACATTGGAGTTTTTTAGTCACAAATGTTGAAGGAATAAAGTGCTTCTGTTATTGAAGTTCAAAGGATAAATTTAAAGTTCAAAGGATAAATTTAAGATTTAAATGTTAAAAGAGATGCAAAGCACCTGCACTTCTAGGACTTTATTCTGTTGTTCATATATATAAACATGCACCGTACCACACATCTTATTTTTGCAGTAATTAAAAACTCTACACAATTCAGAGTGATGTGTCGGTGTCATTATTTTAAATTTAAGTCACCTTGCTGTAAAACGAGCACAAGTTTCACGTCCTTATGTTTTCTTTTGTTTCTAGAGCTTTCTGATTCCTCTCGTTGAGGCGAATCAATAACTTACAAAAGTTTGACACAAAACTAACGAACGCGGAAAAAATCCGAACACCTAAAAAGTCCAAAAAGCTAAGGAGAACAAGGCATAATTACAATCTCTTTCATTTGTTAAACACTACACTCAAAAGGCAACAATCGATGATATAAACAAGCATTTTACCTCTAGGTCCAGAAAATAAAAACTAAAGCGAAGGAGCTGCGCTAGCCTATTATGAGAAAGGGCCAAGCCCAATAACAACCTCTTCTGGTACCTCTTCTTTGTTACACAATCCGTTGTTGAATAAAATGTCCTGCTACCGAGTAGTACCGGCTCTAATCAACACTTCTCTTTATGTCATCGCAGGCGAGGGTCATTCGAAAGAGCCTACCCAAGGGCCTCTCCTTGACTTTGTTGATGGCTTGGGGATTGAGTTTGCTTGCTGCTTGCCCGCTAAGTAATTCCAACCGGGTCTCCTCTAATTAATGAAACAATAAAACTCTTTGAAAATACCTAAAACCCTAAACACTGAAAATGCCTAACCCTTAGGGCACCCTATGAAAGTGCATAAACGCTAATATACTCTATAAAAATGCCTAAACCCCTAGAATACCCTATGAAAGTGCCTAAACCTAAACCCTATAATAGAAAGAGTAAATTTCAAAAATACCCCTCATCCTTTACACCAAATTTTAATTAGACTCCCAACCTTTTAAAAACTTCAATTTTACTCCCAACATTATCTTTCATTAATCAAAACGCCCCTTTTCGTCCGAATGACTAACGGATTCCGTTAAAAGCTCCGTTAAATAGCGTCCTGATTGAATTTTGATGATCCGAACCGCTCAATGTATTCAAAACGTGATTTTAAGGGTATACGTTTTAATCATATTGAGCGGTTCGGATCATCGAAATTTGATTAGGGAAGGAGAGCTGTGGATCGATCTGGATTTTGTTCAAGTCTGGACGTCCAGATTTTGCTTTGGTCTGCACGCCCCTTTTTTGATCGAATTTCGATGATCCGAGCAGCTTAATGTGATTAGAACGTGATTTTAAGAGTACCCGCGAGAAATCAGCAAAAAAAATGACCTAAAAAGGTTTGATTTGAGTAGTTTTTTATTGAAGTATTCAATAAAAAAACTGTTCAAATGAAGTCCTTCGTGATCATTTGTTTTGCTGATTTCTATAAGGTACCCTTAAAATTACGTTTTGACCACATTGAGCAGCTCGGATCATCAAAATTCTATCGGAACGATATTGAACGGAGCCTTTAACAAAATCCGTTAGTTATTCAGACAGAAGGGGGCGTTTTGATTAACGGAAGATAAAATTGGGAGTAAAACTAAAGTTTTTAAAAGGTTGGGAGTCTAATTGAATTTTGGTGTAAAGGTTGGGGGTTATTTTGAAATTGTTCCTAATAGAAAAGTGCACTCTAAAACCCCCATGAAAGTGCCTAAACCCTTGCCGCCACTGCTTGGGGGAGGCCTCTGCCTCTCTCGCTTTTCCCCTCCGCCCCCCTCTTTTCTTTTTCCCCGCCCTCCTCGCTTCGTTTTCTCCTGCAAATTGGCTTTCTGTGCTCTCAATTTGGGTGCGGCTGTTTGTTTGGTCCGACGTAGTCCCCCCTTGCGGCGGCTTGTCTGGAGATTGGTGGTGGCCCACAGCCCTTGGTACCACATGGCGGTCCAAATCTATCTTGCTCCGGTCGTCAATGAGGTAATAAGGTGTGTGATTGGGTTAGGGCTTGTTTTTCTTTTTTTGGTTTTTTCTTCTTCTCCGGCTAGTCTCCCCTGAATTGGTCCTACCAGTTTGATTTTCCTAGATCTGGTGTGGTTGAGGTGCTGGGCAAATAATCCAACGCCTATTGAGGAATGGTCTGTTGATGGTGGTTTGTTGGGGGCTGTTGGTGGTGCGGTGGTGTATCAGGGGTTGGTGGTGGTCCGGTGGTGTTGATCTGGTTGTGCATCAATTCGACTGGAAGAAGGCTGGTCTTCGATCGTTGTGGCTTGCTTTGGAGTCTCTCCACTACTCTGATTTGGGTGTTTTGGCTCTCGTCCAGTTCTGGCTGGCGTCCCTTATGGATTAGTCCATAAGAGCAGTTTGCTTGTAGTTGATATTGTTGTTGTTTGCCTTCAGATTTCTGTGGTGCTTAGTTTTTAAGGTTTGAGCTGTGGATCTTTTAGATCCCCTATTATCTAGACCTAGATTTGGTTCTTAAGTACCGGCGATTTTGTCGGGCTTGCTTCGGCAGTAGATACCTGAGATCGAAGTTTAGGTAGCTTTGATTTTTTCCTGTATCTTTTCTAGAATCTGTATTGTCCAATGGGCTTCTTTGAATGAATGACTTCTTCAAAAAAAAAAAAACCTAGGACTCTATAAAAGCGTCTAAACCTAAACCCTATGGTATCTTAAACTCTAAAATCTTAAGGTACCCTAAAACCATAGGATACCCTGAAACCCTAAAATCCTAGGGTACCCAATGGTACTAAGGTATCCACTAGGGTACCATAAAACCCTAGCATATCCTAGAACCCTAGGGTGCTACTTCCATTAATGGTAAATGTATTTTTGTAAAAGTGAGCTTAGTGGTAATTAAGTATTCTATCTCTCCTTAATGAGAATTAAGTGTAATTTTTTTGTACTTAATGGTAAAAAACTGTATAAACAATTTACTCGTTACTACGAGCACTATAGCATTGGCCATCTCTCTTTTAACCTTTGGTTTCCAAGACCTCGTTTGGGTTTGTCAAGGGCGGTTAGGATATAAACAATTTAACAGTGCTTGATGACATCACTTTGGTGGCGTCATGTGGATGACATCACCACCATTCTTTGTTTTTTTTTTTTGCCCTCAGCAAAAAAAATTTATTTGCCAAGAAGAAAGTGGCAGAATCGGGAAACTCAAGGCGGTGGGAAGCTAGCTGCTCCATAATTACGCTTGGGCGGCCCTGCAGTTTCATATACATTATGCAAGGAAGAAGTTGAATCTTATTATACATGCATACAAGTGTCATGATTATGCAATGTATATAAGCCCAGCCCGATTCTGACCCGGCCCAATTTAAAGCCTAACTGCCAAACGTGCGAACTCATTTTTTTCTTCTTAATTTTTAGGTTGGGCTTCCATCGAAACTTAAGGTGAAATGTGTGTTTCATCCGTGCGAGTTTTCTTTTGTGTTGCAGGGAGAATGGGATGATCAATATGAGAGGTAGTAGTTGTCTAGGTATTTGTACCTGGAAAGGTTACACCCCTTTTTAGTTTTCTAGTCCTTTGATTATTGATGAATGCTACTTCTAGGTGATTATCTTGTATAACGTACCCTTTTTTTTTCCCTACCTGTGAAGTAATTGTCATTTTGCGAAGAAAAAAAAAATGATACGATGCCATAACTAATGATTCGTTTTGTTTGAGGAAGTTTATGGATAATGGATTATTAATTAGTTCAAGACAAAACTCCTTACTTAGGTAGTCAAACATACAGAAAGCAGAACAAAATTCCCATAAATGAATAGCTGGAACAACTTGATATTTGTAGTATTGTTTTCGTTTACCAGCCTCAGGAAACACTTTATCGAACACACCACACACTGTAATAGACTCACAAACGGTCCTTATTTTGCAAGCAATCAAAGCAAATGCAAATTAGCCAAGTCGATGGGAAGGCAGGCGGACTTGGATCTGCTTAAGGCATTGGAGGAGACCAAGTAGGAGAATCATTTGGATGGCCAGATGGTGTATACTGTTTGCAGTATAGTCAAGCTTCTTTGGTCGTGACACAAGCAGATATGCTTGTGACTTCGTTTCTAGACATAGCACTAAAGATGGCACCTAAAACAAGGTCATTAGCCTCACAACTCGTATTATCACCGGAATTCCACTCGGACTCCTTTTTTGCTCTAATCACCTTAGTGGTGACATCCTCAATAGTAGGTTCTTCGTAACTGTATAGAACAAACCTCCAAACCCTAATGCCTTGAGATATTAAATAATTTTTCATTTTCGTTTTCCAAAGGGCATAGTCACTTCCATTGAAATAAGGTGGTCGAAAATTAGAAGCACCCTCCATCAGAGAATTTCTATCCATAGTGCAATAACAGGATCTACTTAGGCAATTAAACCAACAAATTAAGAGTAACCCGCTCTGATACCAAGTGAAAAAGTTCCATGCTATTCTAACAATTTAACAATTAAAGTTAATAACAATAAATCTAAAGAAGTCAAACACAAAGATATACGTGAAAACTACTTAGGATAAACTTACCCTAAGCATAAAACCACATCCTAACTACCAAATTGTTATAGATATATCAAAAGGTTTACAAAGTGCAAAGAGAGGAATTACAACTTTACCCCCAAAATCTTAACCGAACTCCACCACTTTGATAGCCACCACGAGTCCAACGCCTTGATTTCCACTCACCACGGCTCTGGTATCATCTGGCCAGGTAGTATCATAGGCAACAATGTATGGATATGAAAAAATTTGAAGGATTTTGAAAAACAAGTCAAACTAGAGAGAATACATAATTATTAGAGTATTCCTCTAGATTGACAAAAGATGATCAAGAACTAAATTTAAATCATCCAAGTGTATGATATGAGAGTGTGATGAAGATTTTTGGACAAAAATAATCAATCTAGAGTGTATTCATGGAGTATGAGAGAATAACACTAGATTGACTAATAAAAATGATCAAACACCAAGTTTAAATCATTTTAATGCACCAAATCACATAAAAATGAAAGGAGAACGGTTTTTTCCTATCTAGAAAAAGACTGGTGCAATGTTGTACGTACCCTAAATGAGAGAATAAGATGTATATATAGGTGCAAGTACGATGACATAAACCTAACCAATCAGAAGGCTGGAAAGACAGAGCGCCCCGACGCTCTGGATGCACCATCAGGCGCGTACTAGCGCCCCAACACTGTGCGGGCGGATTGCTTGCGCCATTCAACTTGAAATTAAAATATAATTCTAAAAGAACAAGAACACTTGAATAGTGCATGGAGAACGCTAGCTCCCCTTGCAGACGCGTACATGTACAAGCGCAGCCAAGACTAAGGATGCACACAGCAAGCGCTTTGAAGCGCAGACCCACTGTTCTGTTCTTGCCTTAGCCGAAGACTAGCACACAGCCACGTACAAATGTCTTGTCTTGGAAAAAATAAAGGCTGAACTAAGTGTGGACCAAAAACACAATTAAATCACCCCAAATTGATTTCAACCGTCGCCAGATTTATATTCTAATGACATGCAATTAAACCAACCTACAGAAAGGATAATTAAATGCAAGTAAATCAAACAAAAGAAAACATGACTAAAAGCTATTATGAAATGCATGATTTATACCTTTCCGGATTGATCTCGATGGTGCATGGCACGAAGTGTGAACTTCTTCCTTGTGTAGCGACTTTAATTAAAGACGGGAATATCTAAAAAACACTTAGACACACTACCCTCAAGCCCAAATAGAAAAACTACATAATTGTGAATCAATTACAAGCACAAATAGTTTGTCGAAATCCGAAAAACGCCAATAACATTTTCAGTATGTAATACACAGCGTTCTCTAGAACGACTGAATTGACTGGAACAACTTGATATTTGTAGTATTATTTTTGTTTACCAACCTCAGGAAACACTTTATTGAACACACCATGCACTGTAATAGACTGACAAACGGTCCTTATTTTGCAAGCAATCAAAGTAAAGGCAAATTCGTCAAGTCGATGGGAAGGCGGACTTTGATATGGTTAAGGCATCGAAGGAGACCGAGAATCATTTGGTTTGTAATAGGACAAGACGGTGTATACCGTTTGCAGTATAGTCAACACGTAAAGCAATAAAGCCGCTGAGACAGAGAAAATCGCCCACGGCTTTGTCGCGAGAAAAGCAAAATAGGTGTGACTAAGCACCGCCCGCCACTTGTTCCACGGCTGCCTGCAGTGCTTATCAACCGTCTTATACACACGGTCCAGGCTGCTAGCCGGGTCGAGTGTTGCATCCTTAGAAATGGTATTAAAGAGTTCGGCCACGGCCTTGTCGCTACCGAGGGCATTCTGGATGATGCCTTCGTCGTGCAGGAGGCTGACGTCCCTGGCACTATGAATGATGCTGTCCATGAAAAAGAGGTAAGATGTGACCTCGTTCCCGACCCCAATATGGAACCGCTCAAAAGCGATGAGGTTCAAAAACATAGACTCGGTAGTATCATCCACCACAATGGGCGGAAGCCTATGCTCTCCACCTTCGAAGGAGTATCTAGGAGGCTTTGGCTATTGCTTTTCTTGAAACTAATTCCGGCTTCCTTGATCTTCATTGCAGAGCACATGATCGTGTCGCCTGCACCGGCTTCATGACCCATTAAGCAGCTTAGAATATTCCAGCGCCACCAGCTTTTCGTCTGGTGGCGGCTTGTCGCCTTGCGGGTGTCTGGCCGAAGGAGGATCTTTCTGTGCACGTCGAGTATGTGCAAGCATTTCCCCATGCCGGGGTACGCTGCTTTGCCGCAGCAAAACTGGAGAATGAGCTTGTTCACAAATTCCTCATCTTGCTGCACAAGCATGTAGTTAAAATCAAGTACACAACTTTAGTATAATTTTGTTCTTGAAGTCAGAATAGGCTAGAAAAATTACTTAAGTTGTACGATCAACTTGTATATTTTCCTATAGGATTCAAGACTCTGCCGCGTTCCTTTTATTGTTGAGCACTTCTCGTTCTCACTTTGATGGTCGCAATCTTTCAATTGAAATCTCGTCCAGAACATCAAAGGTCATGTTGATCAGATACAAATACTATCTGATCGCAACACAATTTACTAGACATAAATGGGTTTTGATTTGGTGTACCAGCATAAGATTTTTCAAAATAACGTTCTGAACTTATGTAGATAGATATCTGATCAATATGAATCTTTATTGAAGGTTTGATATAATGAGGGACTCCAAAAATGAATGTTTCCGATCATCCAAATGAGCACTACTACAATAATCGCAAAAGATGACAGTTTAAAAGTGTCATTAAACGTGAAAGATGACAGTTTTGAAATTGTCATCTATGGAGCTGTCATTAAAAGTCTAGATTTGTTATGACAATAAAAAACTGTCATTAAACATATAAGATGACAGTTTAAACCTGTCATCTTTGTGATAAAAGATGATAGTCTTAATCTGTCATCTTTAATCGCAAAGATGACGGATTTAAACTGTCATCTTATCTGTTCTCCATTCAAGAAAAAAAAAACCAATTCTCTTTCGAATGCGTGGCCGCCCCGTGGCACCCACGTGCCTCTCGCATGGCCGCCCAGTGGCACTTGTGTGTCGCCTACTTAGCACTTGTGTGGCCAGCAAATATTTGCTTGCCCCAGGACTTGAACTCAAGAACTTTATTTCCTCGCGCGCGTGTTACCATCTGAGCTGGCACGCTTATTGTTAACAAAAGACAAACAAAAACATGTATAGTATATTTTCGAAAATTTTAAGATGAGCACTTTTAATGTCAGTTTTGGATGAAACTGTCATCGTAGACATTGAAAGTATGAGATGACAGTTTTAAACTATCATCTTATATGTTTTTATGACACTTTCTGACTGTCATCTTTTATGATCAACCGCAATGTCAGTTCTAACTAAAACTGTCATTAAAAGGGCTTAGTTTCAATGTCGCTTTTAAGGAAAATTGTCATTAAAAGGTTTCCCATATGGGCTTCCGGAAGCGCATGTTTTAATGTCAGTTTTAAGCAAAAACTGACATTAAAGAAAAAGATAATAATGTCACTTTTATTCTAGACCGTCATCTTATATCGCAAAGATGACAGTTTGTAAGATGGACTGTCATCAAAAGTCTACCATCATATTTTCGATGACAGTTTTACAAAAACTGTCATTGTTTCAATTTTTTGAGTGTCATCTTTTAAGGTTTTTGTAGTAGTGGATCGGACAAGAGGATGCTCTTCCTTTATTTTGATAATTCCGGTGTCAAGGCTAGTTTATGCTCCACTAAGAGATTTCGAATTTGAGATTTTTGGTGGCAGCAAACTCCTAAATTCCAGATGTTAACGATTAGACCAAATTAGTTCTTATGTTGTACGATGCAAAAATTTTGATGGATATCAATCAATCTAAATTCTAAAACAAACAACATAAGGAGAATTAGACATAAGATGATAGACCTTAGTTTCCTCATCAAGAAGCGTGGTGAGAAGCAGCATAGGGAGTTGATTTTCAAGCATAAGCATGTCCCGTCTGATGTAAGGCACAATGTGGAGCATCCCATGATTACTAAAGATTGGATCATTGGCAACATAATCATTCACTGTCTGTATACTTCTTTGATCGGTTGTCTGCACATTGTTACGCAGTACCTCAAGCATAAAACAGCCGTCAAGAATCATCATTCGCAAGAACCTGTCAGTGTCTCTTTCCCAAACAAGATCCAGCGACTCGTACGAGTCTTTTAGACTCTGAGCGACTTCGGCCAGAGCCTTGAGGTAGGACTCGAGAGGCTTGTCGGATCTCTTGAGAAAATGGAGGAGGGCGCGGTGCTTGTGCTTCTCCATCGGCATCAAATGATCCTCGCCATGATGGTAAGGCCCAAACGAGACAAACTGAGGCCTGTAGGATTTCATGTTTAGGTCTGTGACGACGGACGCCAGAACTCTGTATATGGAACGCTTGTCCCAGTGCTGCTCTTCTACGGTTTGGATAGTGTCCATTCACTGCAATTCATCCTTTATTGTCACCACCCAATCATCCTTTCTTGCCATTTCTTTCCCTTACTGTTACCACCCAGTCATCCCTTTTGTCATTTCCTCCTTAACTAGCTCTAGCTACCAAACAATCCAATCGAATCCGCCTTATATATCGAATTCTAGCTGATCTAAGAGTACAAGATAACTTCAGCATCTTGTTTCCTTTTTCTTTTTCTATCTCAACCACTTGACGGACCCAGGACCCTTGCAGTGAGCAAAGTCACTACAGAGTGTAGTGAGTTATCTCAACCATCTATTTAAGCAATTAATCAACAATCTGAATTTAAAACAAACACTTTCACAGAAGAAAATACTCTTCCGCGGATCAAGAATTTTGTTTTAAATCCGTACCGCTGAAAACAATTTTGGATGGACGATTGTGATAGCTCAGTATAGCTTGTAATGACCTTGCTCACTGTATAGGGTCCCAGATCCCTCACTTAACATTCAAGTCAGGGACTTGAAAGGGATTCTTTTACTGTCTTCTTCTAAATCCTACAACGAGAAGTTCATTCCCCGCAAATTTGTTTTATGATCATTCGAGAATACCTAAAGGGCTACAAAGCGAAATCAAAGATCAAAATAGACAAAAAGGAAAATGGGGAGAAGCCACCCAGTTCATTGGGCCGGAGACACCCTCTCAAAACCATGCAAGCGACTGCATGAGCCATCTTGTTCGCGGCATGTTGAGACTCGAACCCAGCAAGAAAAACACTCCATTCCTCCAAGTAAACTCACGAAAATCCAAAACCATTGCTGCTACATCCAATCCAAGGGAGGGGCAAGTTCGGATACGCCTAGCAGAAGAGTGTTTTTTTAGTGGGAGGTTTTTTAGTACGTGACACAATGTTTGTAGGCTCCACATACAGTGCAGTGTGTCAACTAAGTTGTTAGATTGCAAACTTTCTAAATTATGATGCAAGTAGATATATTTAGTTTGGTGTAATGAAACTCGAAAAAGACAAACAGGAAAAAAGCTTAACATAAGTAAAATTAAAGTGGAAAATTGAACTATTGAGTGAATTTTGCCTTGGTCTAAGTCGGATTAATTTCAAGTGAATTGAATTACGATTTGACCCAAAATGCAGAGTGCTGGTATTGAAATTAAACAAAAAGAAAAATGGTGTAGCAAATAAGTGCAAGTAATATATTGATTCCGTATTCGTTTCTTGCAAAGACAAAATTTTATTGTTATCATTGTTACTACAACATATATTCTTAGTAACATTGAAGTTTTTTAGTCACGAATAAAGTGCTTTTGTTATTGAAGTTCAAAGGAAAAATTAAAGATGCAAATTGAACTATTGAGTGAAAAAGAATGGGGGTAAAATTACATCACAAGAAGAAAATTGAACTATTGAGTGAATTTTGCCTCGGTTTAAGTTGGATCCCAAGCGAAATGAATTACGATTGGATCGAAAATGTCTGACATGTATTGAAATTAACAGCAGCAAGAAGAAGAAGAAGAAGAAGAAGTGGTGTAGCAAAAATGTGCAAGTAATATCGACTCCGTATTCGTTTCTTGCAAAGATCGACCAAATGTACTGGTGATCACTATTACAACATATATTCTAACTTCTAAGAAACATTTAAGTATATTGGTTAGAAAGGTTGAAGGAATAAAGCGCTTTTGTTACTCAAGTGCAAAGAATAAATTAGAGAGGTAAATATAAGAAGAGATGAAAAGCGCCCATGCACGTGCACTTCCATGACTACTTTATTCTGGTTGTTCATAGACGCATGCACCGCACATCTAATTTTTGTAGCAATAAGAACTCTACCCGCCCACACTTCTTTCTTTTTCACAAATTAGAGTGATTTTTATCCAAGTATTTTTGGAAATATCTAAGATAAAGCCCAAAGTCCAATTTGGTGGAAGTAAAAAAAAAAAAAATTATTTTTCCGATTCCTCTTATTGAGGCTAATTGATAATCAACAAAAGTTTGGTACAAAAGTAACAAACACAAAAAATATTTCAATGCCTAGAAATCCAAAAAAACCAAGGAGAACAATACATAATTAGAATCTTTTTCATTGGTAAACACTACGCTTAAAAGGGAGCAATCTTTGATATATAAACAATTTACTAGTAGGAGAGAAACTTATTCACAGCTGAAACGTGAACAAATTTTTTATAGCACAATCAATTGCGGTCACCCAAAAGTGTTATAGACAGTTCGGGTGTTAATGATAAAACAAAAATCAGTTATTGTTGATTTTGTTTTGTTTTGTTTTGTTTTGTCTCTTAACCGCCCTAGCTTGACAAACTACCACACAAAAATCATACTAGAGCAAAAGGAAAAGTAAAGAAAGACTAGTTTAGCGCAGTCTCGATGACATCACTTGGGTGTTGTCAAGTGAATGATATCATCACCAATTCTTTACCAAGAAGGAAGTGGCAGAATCGGCAAACTTGACGCAGTCGAGCTGCTCCATAATCTCTTCTCTTGAGTGCTGTCATCTCCGGACCTTGGAGATAGGTCGAGCAAGGGGGAAGTTCAATCGTCTGACGGTCATAGTTTAGTGGTTAATGAGACCAAAAGTTTCTTGAAAACGAGATTCTTAGACTTCACATATGATAAGTGATTAGATAAAAAATTAAAGGCATTTACTAATTTCTCTCTAAAATTTTGGTTTTAGCAGCATTAAATAACTGTCATAATAGCTTCCAAACTGCCGATAAAAGTATTTCCGGCCGTAATAATGTCAAAATTTATATCACCATCAAAGCAAGTGTTGGGAAAGAAAAAACGGCGGTAATCTAGTAATCTACTGCCAGTAAAAGTTCCATACTTATACCAACAGTATAACCGCCGATAAAGGTTTAAGAAAAAAAATCATAATGCTGAGATTCAAACCCGCAACTCTTTAAATAGTACCCAAGCACTTAACAGCTGAGCTACATAAATTAAAGTTTTTTCTTTTATTAAGAAAATATGATAATTGATTGATAGTTGCCCGCAAAACTTAGCTACATAAAATTTATCATTGATTAATAGTTGCCTTTGTCGACGGTTTCACGTTCCCACCGTTAGTAGTGACATTTATCAGTGGTTTTTAAAACCCGTTCACCGTGCACCCACCTTGTCCATTGCGGTCGCCTCCGTCACCTCTAGCCGTGCTCCAATTCCAATTACCCAAAAACAAAAATTTTCATCTTAACGAAGAAAAAAAAAAACAATCGAAAAATAGTTCATTTCTTTTTGGTCCACAAAATCCCGTTCAACCGGGAAACTTTGAAACTTTTTTAGATTGTTCGGACCCAAGGCACCAATTAAATTATAATTGATTCGGTGCAGGCGCAATGACAAAACGAAATTGGTTCTTTTCTCATTAGTTGACAAAATTCAATTCAATTCAATCAACAAATTGCGAAAGTTTTCATAAGTTTGTGGCAAGACATGATGTCCTAGGCCTAGCTAGGTTACCTTCGCGATGTTTGCAACTTTGCATGTTTCTTTCTTAGGTAATTAGCTAGCATACAAGTAGTGAAATTTGTACAAATCATGTAGAAAATGGTACAATGCCACAAATAATGATTCATTTAGTTTGACAAAGTTTTTTGGGTTCTTATTGCTAGACAATATTCCTTACGTAGGAAGTCGAACATACGGCAATCACAATAAAATATATTCTCATAAATGAATGATTTGGATTAACTGGAAACCACTTGATATTTTGATTCTTCTTATTTCCCAGCCTCAGGAAACATGTTACTGAACACATGCACCACACGCTGTAATAGACTCACAAACGGTCCTTATTTTGAAAGCAAGCAATCAAAGTAAATGCAAATTAGACAAGTCGATGGGAAGGCGGACGTCTTGGATCTGCTTAAGGCATAGGAGGAGACCAAAGTCGGAGAATCATTTGGATAGCCAGATGGTGGATATTGTTTGCAGTAGAGTGGAGGACGGAAAGCAAGATAGCCGCTGCCAAAGAGAAAATCGTTCAAGGACTCCTAAAATATGGGTGCTTGAAATTCGCCAGCCAAGCGCGCCACTTGCTCAACCAATGCTTGCAGTACTTATCAACCCTCTTATGCACCAAGTCCAGGCTGCTAGCCGGGTCGAGTGTCGCATCCTTAGCAATGGAATTAAAGAGTTCGGCCACGGCTTTGTCGCTACCGATGGCATTCTGGATGATGCCTTTGACGTGCAGAAGGCTGACGTTTTTGGCAATACCAATAATGATGCTGTCCATGAAAAAGATGTAAGCGGTGACCGCGTTCCCGACCCCAACATGGAACCGCTCGAAAGCGATGAGGTTCAAAAACATAGACTCGGTACTGTTGTCTACCACGATGGGCGGGAGCCTCAGGTTTCCGCCTTCGAAGGTGATGTCTAAGAGGCTTTGGCTTTTGCTTTTCTTGAAACTAATTCCGGCTGCTTGGATCTCTATTGCAGACCGGATGATCTCATCGCCTACACCAGCTTCATGGGCCATTCTGCTGCATAGATTCCTGCGCCACCAGCTTTTCGTCCGGTGGCCGCTTTTTGCCTTGCGGGTGTCTGGCCAAAGGAGGATCTTTCTGTGCACGTCGAGTAAGTGCAAGCATTTACCCATGCTGGGGTACGCTGCGAACTGGGTGTTGCCGCAGCAAAACTGGAGAATGAGCTTGTTCAAAAATTCCTCATCTTGCTGCACAAGCATGTAGTTCTACACAACTTTAGTATAATTTTGTTCTTAAAGTCAGAATAGGCTAGAAAAATGACTTGATATATATGTACGATCAACTTGTATATTTTCCTATAGGATTCAAGACTCTGCCGCATTCCTGTTATGGCTGAGCCCTTCTCGTTCTCACTTTGATGGTCGCAATGTTTCAATTGAAAACTCGTCCCGAACATCAAAGATCATGTTGATCATATACAAATGCTATCTGATCGCAACTCAATTTAATTGACATAAATTGGTTTTGATTTGGTGTACCAGTATACGATTTTTCAAAATAATGTTCCGAACTTACGTGGATGATATCTGATCAACATGATTCTTTATGGCTTTTTGACTTTTTTGGTCCCCAAAATATTTTCGCCGTTTCAGCTAACATTGCATTCTCAAAGTATCAATTTTGTCTTTAAATGGTCCATGCAGCCCACACCGTTCCTTCCCTCCATCAAAACCAAGGGCAAGCTAGCTTGGTATTTCACCCCCTCTCTCCCTCAAAACGGTGTTGTTTGGTTGGAATTTGGAAAGATTGATTTTTCTCTTCCATGGTTCTCTTAGGGTTCTCATTGAAAACCTCAAAGTCAAAAAAATAATTATGACTCTTTAGAATAAAATGATCAAAAAGTCAAGATCTTAGCACAGATTCAAACAGATTGAAAATTTGAATATTTAATTTTTTCACCATATTTTTTAATATATAAATATCCTAAATAAATTAAGTGTTTCAATTTTCAATCCGTTTGAACCTGTGGGAAGATCTTAATTTTTTGATTATTTTATTCTAAAGAGTCATAATTAATTTTTTAACTTTAAGGCTTTCAATGAAAACCCTAAGAGAACCATGGAAAAAAAAAAATCAATCTTTCCAAATTCCAACTAAACGACATCGTTTTGAGGGAGAGAGGGGGTGAAATACCAAGGTTGCCCTTGGTTTTGACGGAGGGAAGGAACGGCGTGAGCCACATGGACAATTTAAAGACAAAGTTGATATTTTGAGGATGCAATGTTAGCAATTGGAATATTGGGGACCAAAATGGCACGGCGAAAATAATTTGAGAACCAAAAAAGTCAAAAAGCCCATTCTTTATTGAAGGTTTGATATAATGAGGGACTCGAAAAATGAATGTTTCCAATCATCCAAATGAGCTCGGATGAGAGGATGCTCTTCCATTATTTTGATAACTCCAGTGTCAAGGCTAATTTATGCTCCACTAAAAGATTTCGAATTTGAGATTTTAGGTGGGAGCAAATTCCTAAATTCCAGATGTTGACGATCAGATCAAATTAGTTCTTATGTTGTATGATGCAAAAATTTAGGAGATCAATCAATCTAAATTCTAAAACAAACATAAGGAGAATTGATAGACGTTAGTTTCCTCATCAAGAAGCTTGGTGAGAAGAAGCATAGGGAGTTGATTTTGAAGCATAAGCATGTCCCGTTTGATGTAAGGCATAATGTGGAGCTTCCCATGATTACTAAAGATTGGATCATTAGCAACATAATCATTCACTGTTTGTGCACTTTTTTGATCAGCTGTCTGCGTATTGTTACGCAGTACCTCAAGCATAAAACAGCCGTCAAGAATCATCATTCGCAAGAACTTGCCAGTGTCTGTTTCCCAAACTGGATCAAGCGACTCGTACGAGTCTTTTAGACTCTGAGCGACTTCGGCCAGAGCGTTGAGGTAGGACTCGAGAGGCTTGTAGGATCTCTTGAGAAAATGGAGGAGGGCGCGGTGCTTGTGCTCCTCCATCGGCATCAAATGATACCCGCCATGATGGTAAGGCCCAAACGAGACAAACTGAGGCTTGTAGGCTTTCACGTTTAGTTCTGTGATGACGGACGCCGGAACTCTGTAGATGCATCGCTTGTCCCAGTGCTGCTTTTCTACGGTTCGGATAGTGTCCATTCGCTGCAATTCATCCTTTATTGTCTCCACCCAATCATCCTTTCTTGCCATTTCTTTCCCTACTGTAACCACCCAGTCATCCCCTTCTGTTATTTCCTCCTTAAATAGCTACCAAACAATCCACTCCAATCCGCCCTATATATAGAATTCTAGCTGTTCTAATAGTAAAAGATAACTTCAGCATCTTGTTTCCTTTTTCTTTTTCTATCTCACCCACTTGACGGAACCGGGACCCTTGTTGTGAGCAAAAGTCACTACATGGCGTAGTGAGTTATTTCAGCCATCTATTTAAGCAATAAACAGTCCGCATTTAAAACAAACTCTCTTTCACAGAAGAAAATACTCTTCCGCGGATTAAGGATTTTGTTTTAAATCCGTACCATTGAAAACAATTTTGGATGGATGGCTATGATTGCTCCCTATAGCTTGTAGTGACTTTGCTCACTGTACAAAGTCCCAAATCCCTCACTTAACATTCAAGTCTGGGACTTGAAAGGGATTCTTTCGGTGCCTTCTTCTAAATCCTACAACGAGATGTTCATTACCCGTAAATTTGTTTTTTGATCATTCGAGAATGCCTAAAGCGCTACAAAGCGATATCAAAGATCAAAATAGACGAAGGAAAATGGGGGAGAAGCCACCCAGTTCAATGGGCCGGAGAGACCCTCTCAGAATCATACAAGCCACTGCATGAGCCATCTTGTTCGCGGCATGTCGAGACTCGAACCCAGCAAGAAAACCACTCCATTCCTCTAAGCAAACTCACGAAAATCCAAAACCATTGCTGCTACATCCAATCCAAGGGTGGGGCAAGTTCGGATGCGCCTAGCAGAAGAGTGTTTTTTTCGTGGGAGGTTTTTTAGTACGTGACCTTTGTGGATTGTAGGCTCCACATACAGTGCAGTGTGTCAACTAAGTTGTTAGGTTGCAAACTTTCTAAATTATGATGCAAGTAGATCTGTTTAGTTTGGTGTAATGAAACTCGAAAAAGAAAAACGGGAAAAAAGCTTAACATAAGTAAAATTAAAGTGAAAAATTGAACTATTGAGTGAATTTTTCCTTGGTCTAAGTCGGATTAATTTCAAGTGAATTGAATTATGATTTGACCCAAAATGCAGAGTACTGGTATTGAAATTAAGCAAAAAGAAAAATGGCGTAGCAAATAAGTGCAAGTAATATATTGATTCCGTATTCGTTTCTTGCAAAGACAAAATGTACTTGTCTTCGTTGTTACTACAACATATATTCTTAGTAACATTGAAGTTTTTTAGTCACAAATGTTGAAGGAATAAAGTGCTTTTGTAATTGAAGTTCAAAGGATAAATTAAATATGTAAATTGAACTATTGAGTGAAAAAGAATGGGGGTAATTAAAATTACATCACAAGAAGAAAATTGAACTATTGAGTGAATTTTGCCTCAGTTTAAGTTGGATCCCAAGCGAAATGAATTACGATTGGACCCAAAATGTCTGACATGTATTGAAATTAACAGCAGCAAGAAGAAGAAGAAGAAGAAGAAGGAGAAGGAGAAGGAGAAGGAGAAGTGGTGTAGCAAAAATGTGCAAGTAATATCGATTCCGTATTCTTTTCTTGCAAAGATCGACCAATTAAATGTACTGGCGATCACTATTACAACATATATTCTAACTTCTAAGAAACATTTAAGTATGTTGGTTAGAAAAGTTGAAGGAATAAAGCGCTTTGTTACTCAAGTGCAAAGAATAAATTAAAGAGGTAAATGCAAGAAGAGATGAAAAGCGCGCATGCACGTGCACTTCCATGACTACTTTATCTGGTACGGTTGTTCATAGAAGCATGCACCGCACAACTAATTTTGTAGCAATAAGAACTCTACCCGCCCGCCCACACTTCTTTCTTTTTCACAAATTCGAGTGATGTGTTGGTGTCATTTTTTAAATTTAACTCACGTACCTTGCTGTAAAAGGGGGGTCGGATCCCGCCAAGTTGCTCCGAACCAGTTTGGTCAAGTTTTTTGTATTCGGGCAAAAGTGTGTTGGACGATTCAGATTTATTCGGATAAATTTTTATTACAAAATATCTAAAACACCCCAAACAAGTATTTTGGACGGCCCAGATGCAAAAAAATATGACTAAATTGGTTCGGATATATGGGATCCTTCCCCTGTAAACGAGTCATTATTCTTTGTTTCTAGAGCTTTGCTATTTGTCAACACCAAATTTCGAGCTCACAGTTTCGATCTCAGCACCAACCAATCCGAAAATCTCGAGATCACACAAACTTTGTCGAGTTGTTATCTGTTAGTAGACTTGCCTTGTTCTCCTTAGCTGTATGCAACAAAGCCCCATTTTTTAGTTTTGTTTTTACTCAAAAAATATTTGCGTTTGAAGTTTTGCGTCGACAAACTTTTGTGCATTATTGGTTCCTCTCGTCGTGATAATTCGCAAAAGTAAAAAATTATGACTTCTACTCAAGTATTTTTGGAAATATCCAAGATAAAACCTAGAGTCCAATTTGGTAGAAGTGAAAAAAAATTACTTTTCCGATTCCTCTCATCAAGGTTAATCGATAATCAACAAAAGTTCGGCACAAAACTAACAAACACAAAAAAAATTTCAACGCCTAAAAAATCCAAAAAAACTAAGGAGAACAAGACATAATTAGAATTTTTTCATTGGTAAACACTACACTTAAAGGGAGCGATCTTTGATATATATACAATTTACAAGTAGAAGAGAAACTTATTCACGACTAAGGCATGAACAAATTTTTTACAACACAATCAATTGCGGTCATCCAAAAGTGTTATAAACAGTTCGGGTGTTAATGATATAACAAAAATCAGTTATTGTTGATTTTGTTTTGTTTTGTATCTTAACCGCCCTAGCTTGACAAACTACCACACAAAAATCATACTAGAACAAAAGGAAAAGTAAAGAAAGACTAGTTTAGCGCAGTGTCTTGATGACATCACTTGGGTGTTGTCAAGTGAATGACACCATCACCAATTCTTTACCAAGAAGGAAGTGGCAGAATCGGCAAAACTTGACGCAGTGGAGCTGCTCCATATATGATCTATTGAGTGCTGTCATCTCCGGATTGGAGATAGGTCGAACAAGGGGGAAGTTCAATCATCTGACGGTCATAGTTTAATGGTTAACGAGACCAAAAGTTTCTTGAAAACGAGATTCTTAGATTTCACGTATCATAAAAATCAAAGGCATTTACTAATTTCTCTCTAAAATTTTGGTTTTAGCGGGCATTAAATAACTGTCATAATAGCTCCCAAACTGCCGATAAAAGTATTTCTGGCCATAATAATGTCAGAATTTATATCACCATCAAAGCAAGTGTTGGGAAAGAAAAAACGGCGGTAATCTAGTAATCTACTGCCAGTAAAAATTCCATACTTATACCAACAGTATAACCGCCGCTAAAGGTTTAAGAAAAAAAATCATAATGTTGAGATTCAAATCCGCAACTCTTTTAATAGTACCCAAGCACTTAACAACTGAGCTACATAAATTAAAGTTTTTTCTTTTATTAAGAAAATAATGATAATTGATTGATAGTTGCCCACAAAACTAAGCTACATAAAGTTATTATCATTGATTGATAGTTGCCTTTGTCCGCGGTTTCACATTCCCCCTATTAGAGCATGTACATCAGGTTAGTAAAAATAGCAAATTAGTCATTTTACTAAACCAAAATGAAGAAAACTCAACTGCAACAGCTTAGGTAAAACCTTATGTATTTTACATTTTGCCACAGTTCTTAGCTACAAATACCTAAGCACTATACACCTGCCATTTATTTGTTTAATTGTATTCATCCACTTTCTCTCTCCTCCTCCAGTGCAAGAACACCTCTCTCTCAAGTTTTTTTACAAGATGACAAAAGTAGAAATACAATATTTTAATAAAGGATTGGTAAAATAGATAGTATTGATAAAGTGTTGATTGAGATATGAGAAGGTAAAATATAAAATATGCACTGTTCACTAGCATTTTTTGCTAGTGATTGGTAAACTGGCTATTAATAGTGACATTTATCAATGGTTTTTAAAACCTGTTCACCATGCACAGTGTCAGCCCTGACATTTGGGTTGCACTAGCCCAACCTCATGCTTTGTTGTCCACTTACTATTAAATCATACCAAAAAAATACAAGTACAAAAAAAAAATCAAAATTACAATTGTTTTTTAGCTTTAATAACATCCAAAAAAAAATCAACATCAAAATGTAAACCCCGTTTATGGTAGTTTATGTGTAGCATGATCTGAATTAAAGAAAACAACTTCTCCTAGCATTTTTTGAAGAAAATTTCTCAATTGAGTCATCGTATTAATTTTACTTATCTAGGAATTCGGGGTCCGTTCCGCTAACTTTTATTTGTTTGTTTTTTTGAGCTTTTTAGTTGATGGAGTATAAGTTTGAAAAACATAAGAAGTTAAAAAAAGTCTCAAATGCACAAAAATACTCTTAGAAGAATTGCACCTCATTTTCAATTGATATCAACTAATCTCTTTAATTTCTTTTGCGAAATGGTAGTTCGAAAATAAAAATAAAAACTGTTTTAGCTTGTTCGATTTATTTTAACTATGAATTTTTTTTTATCTAATGTAAGAACATATCACTTATAAATTATTATTGAGAGAAAAACAAAAAGAGGTAAAATAAAAATTGTAGATTGGAGGAGGCAAGCAAAAACACGTAGAAGACGAACAAAAAAATGGAGAAAAAAGAAAAACAGAAGTGCGCGCCTGGGAATTGAACCAAGCACCTCCATTGCTTTCTTGACAATATGCCCGTGAGACCACTGCACCAAGAAAAGGCGCGTGGCATTATGGGAAACTTTTAAAATTTTATATATAAGTTAGATTTTTTTTTTCCGGGTTGCCCCAGTCGGGGGTTGCCCAAGACCGAAAGCTTGCAGGGCTTACCTTGGAGCCGGCCCTGACCATGCACCCACCTTGTCCATCGCGGTCGCCTCCGTCACCTCTAGCCGCGCTCAATTCCAATTACCCAAAAACAAAAATTTTCATCTTAAACGAGAAAAAAAAAACCCCTAAATCTACACCGTCAATAATCGAAAAATGGTTCATTTCTTTTTGGTCCACAAAATCCCGTTCAACCGGGAAACTTTGAAATTTTTTTAGATTGTTCGGACCCAAGGTACCAATTAAATTATAATGGGGCAAATTTTCGTAGTAGTCCCTGTAGTTTTATGGTTGTCTCACTTTCGTCCCTCTAGTTTTAAAGTGCTTGAATTTCGTCCCTGTAGTTTGTTTTACGTTCCAAATTGGTAAAATCGTTAACACCGTTAACGAAACTAACGGAAAAAAAAAAGTGTTTCAATTTTCAATCCGTTTGAACAGGTGCGAAGATCTTATTTTTTTATCATTTTATCCTAAATAGTCATAATGAATTTTTGGCTCTAAGGCCTTTCAACGAGCACCCGAAAACTCCTTATTTAGTTTCAGGGCTCTCTTAGGGTGCTCATTGAAAGGCCTTAGAGTCAAAAATTCATTATGACCATTTAGGATAAAATGATCAAAAAAATAAGATCTTCATACCGGTTCAAACGGATTGAAAATTGGAACACTTATTTTTTTTCGTTAGTTTCGTTAACGGCGTTAACGATTTTACCAATTTGGAACGTAAAACAAACTACAGGGACGAAATTCAAGCACTTTGAAACTAGAGGGACGAAAGTGAGACAACCGTAAAACTACAAGGACTATTACGAAAATTTGCCCAATTATAATTGATTCGGTGCGGGCGCAATGACAAAACGAAATTGGTTCTTTTCTCATTATTTGACAAAATTCAATTCAATCAACAAACTGCGAAAGTTTTCATAAGTTTGTGACAAGACATGCAATAAGTCTGTTGACAAAAACAAATTTTAGTGTGAGATCCACTACAGGTCTCATACAAATAATCTGAGTCATTCATTAAATATAAAATATTTTTTCAAGTGCTCTCACAAAAAATCAGGTCAATCCGATACCTATAGGTATTTGATTCAATCATTTAACATTTCATTATCCTTAAAACTAAATGAAAAGTTTGATGATAAAATTGAGCATCTACAGATATCAGATTAAGCTGATTTTTCACGAGGGCTTTTGAAAAAATGTTTTACAGTTAATGAACGGCTCGGATCGTTTGTATAGGAACTATAGTAGATCCCACAAAAAAATATGTGCAAGATCTGTTACCTTTTAACTGTGTGTAACTGTGTATAGCACAGTTGCAAGACAAGATGCCTCAGGCCTAGCTAGGGTACCCTCGCGATGTTTACATGTTTCTTCTTTGGGAAAATTACTGGCAGGAGGTGTGGACCAAGATTAATCACTAATAGATGGTCTCCACTCTTGAAATCGCCACTTTCATGACACCAACAAAATTATTCACCAAGACATGGTATGAGAAGTTGAATTGACAATTATATCCTTCCTTATATATACCAATAAAATCCCTAACCCTCATTCCCCTTCCAAATCCCCAATCGTCTCCTCCTCACCGAGTCTCCTCCTCACCGAGTCTCCTCTCTGTCTCGATCTCTCTCACATTAACGACTGGTATGTTCCTCTCTCTCTCTCTCTCTCTCTCTCTCTCTCTCTCTCTCTCTCTCTCGTTCTGAACTCCATCTTTCTCTCTCTTTTTCTCCATTGATTCAAAGAAGAGTAATAGTTAGGGCTAGTTCGAAATTAGCTCACTCCAATCTCCCAGGGTCTATTTTGTGATTAATGGAAGATGAATTGAGATATACCCACATTTGTCTATGATTTGATTAGATCTTTGTATTTTATCTCATTTTATCCTCACTAAATCAGGAATCCTTTGATTTGAACGGATGGGTATTATTCGTTAGTTTCATTGGTAGGAATCATAGGAACAGTAAAAAGATTTTCTTGGCATTGGGAGATTGTATTCGTGGCTTTTTGGATGAAATTTTTTAAATATCATTTATAGTACTATGAGTCAATAGTATTGGGTTAATAAAATTAGTCTTCTCCGGGGCAAGGGAAAATTTTAGTTGGCATTCTTCTGCTATTCAATGTAAGAATTTGAGGTTTCAGAATACATATGTGCTGCGTTTAGGATAATATGATTAATATGCCTAAATATGTTTTGGGTGATTTGTGATTCAATGTCATGGACAAAACTTTTAAGGAGCGGAAGGGAGTTGGCCGGCCTACTAATTTACCACACTCAAGTCCTGCCCTTTGCTTTGTTCTTAGTTCTTGGATTAGACTTCCGTATTCGCTATTGATTTTGGGTATAGAAAAGAATTGGCAATTGTTGTATGAACAAATTTGTGGTGTTTTTTTTTTCTTACTTTTTTTCTTGTTTTTTGGAGACTTATTGATTAATTTGAAATTATACACCACGACCTTTTATTTTGCCTATCCATTGTTCGACAATATGCTTGAATGAAATTTGTTACTATAGTCACCATCCGAGAACCCATATATATGATAGGAGTGGAAAAATATTAATTGTAAAAGAATATTAGTTGTGATTGGGATTTAAAGTCCAATTATAGAGAACTAAAAGTTGCTTTAGCATGGCGATATTGTAGTAGCAATTGGGATTTAGACATGAGCAAGGTAGCGTTGTTTGATTGAAAATTTGAAGCATTTCCTAACTCTCTAAAAGAAGAATCAGTTTGGCAATTGAATCGCTAGACACATTTTGCCAATTTGGACAATTTTGCCCCTTGATTGGGAAGCCAATGGTTTTGTGGAGCAGGATAATTTTGTCTTTTAACCATATAACTTTGTTAGCTCCGCCTCCCACTCCTTTTCTTCCGCCTCCCACTCTTCTTTTCTTCCTCGGGTTTAGAGAAAAATAGAGAGAGAGACGCCGGTCTTCTCTTGGCCATCAGCCATAGCTTCCTCATCACTGACGCCGGTCATCTCACCCACCAGCCATGAGCTCCGGCTGGACAATTCCACCATCAAATCTTAAACCCTAGGTCAGAAATTGCAGGTTTCTGTGTATGATTTGTGTGAGTAGAGTTATTTAGAGTAGGAGTTTTCCATTTTACAATTCTTTTTTGTATTGTATTTATGTTGCATGTGTCTTTTCCTCATTTCATGAAGGCTTTGAGTATTTTCTACCATGTAGTATTTTGCGTTTTGTTCTTTTGCGTTTGCAATTTTTTAGTTTGTATGTTTGATTGTTGTGTGGAATCTTGCTAGGGATCCAGTCCATGAAAAAGACAGCTCCAAACGAACCCAAATTCCTGAGACTTTTTCTTCTTCCTTCAAGTATCTTGTTGGTTTACTTAATTTTCTTTTCAGATTTTTATGTTGTTTATTCTTAACCGTTGTGGAAATTATGTGAAGAGTTATTGGTATTTATTCCTTTTGCAATGCAGTAACTGTTTGATTTAATTGCAGATCCTTACCTGAACACCGATGCTGGTACCATGTCTCCGTTTGAACATGGGGAACTTTTTGTTCTTGACGACGAGGGAGAGGTTTGCTTACCTGTTTCTTTTTCTGCATTTTTTTTGTTGCTTGGCAAAAGTTAGTATTTGTTAGATTGTTAAATTAGCAAAGAGAAAAAATAGATAAAAGGAAAAAGGGAAAGATTGGGGCGAACGGTGTTGTTTTATGAAAGGGTAATTTTGTCCAGTGTCATCATGCTTCTTACCTCTTACCATGTATGGGTAATATTGTGTACTGGTGCCATGTCTTGGTAATTTCGAAACTTCACACCATCAATTGGTGATTATCCCCGGTCAAGACCGCCTGTGGGTAATTTTCCCTTCTTTCTTAGGTAATTAGCTAGCATACAAGTAGTGAAATTTGTACAAATCATGTAGAAAATGGTGCGATGCCACAAATAATGATTCATTTAGTTTGACAAAGTTTTTTGGGTTCTTATTGCTAGACAATACTCCTTACGTAGGAAGTCGAACATACGGCAATCACAATAAAATATATTGTCATAAATGAATGATTTGGATTAACTGGAAACCACTTGTTTCTGTAGAGACCCGAATAATTTTAATTTTTGGAATGTTAATTAAATGCCTAATTGAGAAAATATGGATTAATTGGTGGATATTTTGGATTGAGGGCTAGAGTGAAAGGATAGAAGATTGAGGGAGTGGTTGTGTAGTTTAAAGAAATAAGAGTATATATATGAGTGTGTGAGTAGTAGGAGATTATTTCATCTCCCCTTTTCTCTCTCTCATTCGGTCTCTCTCTCTCTCTCTCTCTCTCTCTCTCTCTCTCTCTCTCTCTCTCTCTCTCTCTCCACCGATTCTCTCTCTCTCTTGCCTTCTCACTCAAAAACTCCTCCAAAACTTCAAGAATCAACCTCTCTCAAGCCCTTCAATCCTTTATTGAGCTCAAAATTTCGTGGGTCAAGCTCGGAGGAGAGTATTTCGGTTGATTTCAAAGAGTTTGGGGCTAGGGCTCGTACGAATCGCTTGGGTTCCGCTCCTTGACTCGAGGTAGGGATTTTTTTCCCTCTTTTATGTGTTTATACGTTGATTAAGTGTAGAAATCGTGCCTTGAATCGTTGGGTGTTTTGTTGTGTTTGCTTTGGAGTTTTCTGCACAAAATCGCCGTTCGTAACGTCCCCGTATCGATACGATTGTGTGCGTATCGATACGCTTAAAGGATCTGCATTTCAGTAGCTACAGAAATCTGTCGTAGTGCTTCCGTATCGATACAGTTTTTGGAGTATCGATACTCCAAACTCTGGAGTATCGATACGGTTATTTGCGTATCGATACTCCTTGGCTTTCTGGGCAGTTTTGCCCATGTTACTCCTATCGACCGTTTTAACTCCCGATTACTTCTAAACCTTTTTGGACACCTCCAAACCTATTCTAAACATGTCCAATTGGCTTCCTTTGATTCATTGAAGTTATCCTTGATCCGTTGGCATTCCGCTAGTACGAAATAAATAGGAACTCATTTGATTCGAACCGTGTGAAAATGTGACTTGTTGATTGATTGGTTGCTTGGTAGTATTAATGGCATATTGTATGATGATCCTTGCATGAATATGGTCATGAGAAAGTCCTAGTTTGCATATCGAGTAAGAAAATAGTTGATTTTTGGGTCGAAAGTTGGGATAGGAAGTCCCGTAACCCAAGTGGTGGTAATACGAAGACTTAGAAGGTTTCGTAACACAATTGGTGGTAATACGGTAACCAGAGTCGTTAGGGATCACCGTGACGCAAGTGGTGGTAACACGGTAATCTTTATGGTGTTAAACGGTAACGCAAGTGGTGAAAATACCGATAGTGGAGTTTTGGGGTTAGCGAGTCGAGTTGGGATTATCTGAGGGGTTAGTGTCATATAGTTTATGCTTCAATTTCAATAAGGGCTCATTCACAAATTGATTGATTATCGTCTACCGAGCTGTATTTCCTTATCCTCTCTTGTTTGCACTTGTCATCGTATTTATATATAATATTGGTAAAGATTTTCCTACTGGGCTAGTGTAGCTCAACAAAATCTTTCTTTTCAGGTTCGAATGTTGGACAGTAGGCTGCATGCGACCGTGTGCTTGTACATGAAGAATTTTGGGAGCTAACTCTGTTTTAGTTACTTAATTATCTTTTGTAACTGATTTGCTTTTGGGAAATGTTGAGTCTGTAACTAATTATTCTTAAATTTCTTTTGACTAAAAAGTTTGTAATATTCTAAACAGATATGTACTTGTAATTAAGTTGATTTGGACCGTGGTGCCAAGGTTGTATTTCTTTAAACATGAGGACTTGTTTGTAAATTAAACAGGTGGGGAACTCTTTTGGGTAATACTTATGATACACGAGGCTCTTGTAATGAAATGTATTATTTATTTATGTTGAAAATCGAGGTCGTGACAGTTTCTCTGTAGCCTGAGAACTTCGTTGGCCAATAGTAGCGAATCCGCGAAGATCTGCCAGAGGTTTTGCAGCGGCGGCGACGGTGGTGGTTCTGTGAGTGGGACACAGAGTTTTCGCTTCTTCAGGGTTGCTCCAAGGAAGTCGAGAGAGAGAGAGAGAGAGAGAGAGAGACGACTGTGTTGTGTTGTTGCGGGTAAACTGGGGTGGGGTATTTTGGGTACTTTAGTTAAAATGGAGCTTATGTGGGAAGGGTTTGACATAGAGTGGGCCTAGACAGGTAAAGGTTTACAAAATTGGGCCAGCTTGTAAGATCCCTAAATATATTTCCCATTTGCTCTTTGTTGTTTTATTTGGGCTTGTTGACTTTTAGATGCTGGGCTTTGGCGCTTAGAGTTTTCTCCTTGGTCCGTATTTTGCCAATTAAGGGTTTGGATCTCGGGTGGACATTTGTTGTCCTGCTCCTTGCTCCTTTTAGTCCTTTTATTGACTTCAAAGATTAATAAAATTCTATTTTCGCCGTCCAAAAAAAAAAGACTACATAAGTACATATGCGTTTTGTATATCATTCAAGTAATTTAGATACAAAGAAGCTATTTGTTATAGTGATCTTGCTAATTAACGCAAAGTAGAAGTTGTACTATACGAGAGAGGTTGAGATTTTGAAAACTATTTTTGCTAAACTTAAGAGGTTATAGAAAAGAAATAAATCAGCTAATTAAATGGGCTTGGGAAAATAAAGTTTTAATGGGGTGGATTTACGAATAATCATGAAGTGAAGCCCATTTACTAATTGGACAGCCTCGGATGCATGTATACAAGTGTCATTATTATGCAATGTAAGCCCAGCCCGAATCTGACCCGGCCCTTGAATGTAAGCCTAACTGCCAAACGTGCCAACTCATTTTTTTCTTTTTAATTTTCCGATTGGACTGCCGTTGGAACTTAGGGTGAAATGTGTGTTTCATCGGTGCGAATTTTCTTTTGTGTGTTGGAGGGCAAATGGAATGATCAATATGAAAGGTAGTAGTTGTGTAGGTATCTGTACCTAGAAAGATTACGCTCCTTCTTAGTTTTCTTTTGTGCATTGAAGTTATTGTTGTTTTGAAAAAATAGAAGATACGATGCCATAACTAAGGATTCAATTTGTTTGAGGAAGTTTATGGGTTCTAACTTCTTAATTATCGGTGCAAGACAAATTAAACTCGATCCTTACTGTTTAAGTAGTCAAACATACAGCAAGCACATGCAACAAAATTCTCATAAATGAATGACTGGAACAACTTGATATTCCTATTTTTTTGTTTAGCAAACTCCGGGAAACACTTTATTGAAACACACCACACACTGTAATAGACTCACAAACGGTTCTTATTTTGCAAGCAATCAACGTAAATTCAAATTAGCCAAGTCGATGGGAAGGTGCATGGACTTCAATCTGCTAAAGGCATTGGAGGAGACGGAGGTGGAGAATCATGATTGGGGGTCGTAATAGGACAACATGGTGTATATCGTTTGCAGTATAGTGAGCGTGAAAAGAACAATAGCCGCTATGACAGAGATGATCGCCCAAGGGTTCCTAAAATAGGTGTGCTTGGCATAGGCCCGCCACTTGTGGCGCCGCTTCTTGCAGTACTTATCAACCTTCTTATGCACCAAGTCCAGGCTGCTGGCCGGGTCCAGTGTTGCGTCCTTAGAAATGGAATTAAAGAGGGCGGCCACAGCTTTGTCGCTGCCGAGGGCATTCTGGATGATGCCTTCGTCGTGCAGGAGGCTGACGTCCCTGGCACTGTCAATGATGCTGTCCATGATAAAGACGTAAGAGGTGACCGCGTTCCCGACCCCAACATGGAACCGCTCGAAAGCGATGAGGTTCAAAAACATAGACTCGGTGGTGTCCTCTACCACGATGAGCGGGAGCGTCAGCTTTCCGCCTTCGAAGGAGATGTCTTTGAGGCTTTGGGTTCTGCTTTTCCTGAAATTAATTCCGGCTTCGTTGAGCTCCATTGCAGACCGGATGATCTCCTCGCCTCCAGCACTTGCTTTGCTGTCTGTTTTTCCCTTTTTGTCTTTTTGTCCCTTGTCGCCTCCGCCATTAGTGTCTTCCCAAAGGAGGATCTTCCTGTGCACGTCGAGTAAGTGCAGGCATTTGCCCATGCTGGAGTCGAGTGGGAACCCGTTGCGGCAGCAAAACTTCAGAATGAGTTTGTTCACATATTCGTCATCGTTCTGCACGTGTAGTTAAAAACAAGTACACATCTTTACTATATAATCTTGTTCTTAACGTCTGAATTAATATGCTAGAAAAATGATTTCATTTATGCACGATCAATTTGTATATTTTCTGATAGGGTTCAGACTCTGTCGGTTCCAGTTATGAGTGAGCACTTCTCGTGCTCACTTTGATGGTCCAAATCTTTCAATTTTAAAAACACTTGACAAAGTTCAAAGATCATGTTAATCAGATACAAACACTATCGTATCGCAACACATTTCCCTTGACTTCAATGAATTATTTTGCAAAATAATGTCCCTAAGTCATATTGATCGATATCCGATTAATATGGTTCTTTATTAAAGGATTGATATAACTGAGGGACTCTAAAAATAAATATTTCCAATCATCCACATGAGCCCAGATGAGAGGATGCTCTTACTTTATGTTGTTAACTCTGGTCTCAAAGCCAGTTTATGCTTCCCCTAAGAGATTTCAAACTTGAAATATTAGGAGGGAGCAAATCCCTAACTCTCAGACGTTGACAATCAAACCAAATTATTATGTACTCCCTCTGTCCCTAAATAAGTGTTCGGCGCGCAACTAGGCTTTACAAAACATGCATATTTTTTATTAAAAAATTTAATTTTTTTTCACAATTTAATATAACTCATTGCTATCTATTGATTTGTGAAAAAAAAATTAATTTTTTAAAGAAAGAAATGCATCTTTTTGAAGGCCTAGTTTTGCGCGCCGGACACTTATTTAGGGACGGAGGGAGTATGTCGTATAATGCAAAAATTTAGGAGATCAATCAATCTAAAGCAAACAACATAATTAAGGGGAATGAGATATAAGATGATAGACCTTAGTTTCCTCCTTTTCAACTTCAAGAAGTGTGGTGAGAAGAAGCATAGGGAGTTGATTTTCAAGCATAAGCATGTCCCGTCTGATATAAGGCACAATGTGGAGCTTCCCATGATTACTAAAGATTGGATCACTGTCAGCGTAATCATTTGTTGCCTCCTTAAAGTTACGCAGTACCTCAATCATAAAGCAGCCGTCGACAATCATCATTTGCACGAACCTGTTGGTGTTGCTTTCCCAAACAGGATCGAGCGACTCGTACGAGTCTTTCAGACTTTGAGCGACTTCGGCTAGAGAGTTGACGTAGGACTCGAGAGGCTTGTTGGATCTCTTGAGAAAATGGAGGAGAGCGCGGTGCTTGTGCTTCTCCATCGGCATCAAATGATCCTTGCCATGATGGTAAGGCCCAAAAGAGACAAACTGAGGCTTGTAGGCTTTTATGTTTAGGTCTGTGACGATGGATGCCGGGACTCTGTATATTGAACGCTTGTCCCAGTTCGGCTCTTCTGCAGCTCCGATAGTGGCTGATGGTGCCATTCGCTTCAATTCTTCCTTCACTGTTACCATCCAATCATCCTTTCCTGCCATTTCCTCCTGATTAACAAGGGGTTTTTTACCAATAGGTACAGAAAACTACCCAACAATCCACTCCACTCCACTCCAATTCACCCTATATATATAGAATTCTAGCTGGTCTATGAGTAAAAGACACAAGCATCATGTTTTCTTGGAATTACAAATTAATGACTTCAGCATCTTGTGTCTTTTCCTTTTTCTATCTCACTTGACATTGACATTTAAGGACTTGAAAGGGATTCTGTCAGTGCCTTCTCCTAAATCCTATTTATTACTAGATTCAGTCCCCGCAATTTACTGAGAGTTTTTTAGTACCAGAAAACAATGTACAGTGCAGTGTGTCTATAGTATACTATAAGTTGTAAGGTTGCTAATAACGTTTTAATTTAGATGTCAAAAAAATTATCTGTTCAATTGGGTATGTACTGAAACTTCTAAAAAGAAGAAGGGGAATAGTAAAGCTTAATGGGAATAAGAAAAGTTAAAGCACAAGAGAAAAATTGAACTAATAAGTGAATTTTGCCTCAGTTTGAAGTTGGATCTTGTACAAGCGAATTACAATATATTGGACCCAAAACGCAGACATGTATTAATGAAATTAACCAAAAAAGTGGTGTAGCAAAAATGCGCAAGTAATATTGGCCTTATTCGTTTAACTTATTTACTTTGTTTTAATTTTGTTTTTCAATTATTACTCTATATCTTTCTCCAATCATTACTTTATTTCTTCAATTATTAATTTCATTTCTCTCTCTATCTCTCTCCACTCATTACCCCTCTCTTCAATCATTACCCTATTTTTCTCTTCACCCACTACCAAAACTAAAATATCCAAAGTTACCAAACGAACAAGGCCATTCATTCTGTATTCCTTTCTTGACCAAATGGTACTTGTCATCATTATTGTATTCTAAAAGTAACATTCAAGTTTGTCGGTTAAAGATCTAAAGGGCAAATTAAAGATGTTCTTCCAGGACTTTATTCTGTTATTCATAGATACTACATGCACCACATATCTAATTTACTATGTAGCAATTAAAACTCTACCCACCGATATTCTTAATTTTTCACAAATTAGAGTGATGTGTTAGTGTCATTTTTTTAAATTTAAAAGTCACTTTGCTTTAAATTGAATACAAGCAAAACCTTTCGTGTCATTATGTATTTTTTGTTTCCAGAGCTCTCCTATTTGATAGCACCAAATTTCGAGCTCATACTTTCAAATCTCAGCACCAACCTAACCAAAACCTCGGTGGATTCCTCTCCTCTCCTTCCAACTAGATGTATCCTTTGACAAGTTTTTCTTAATAAAAATTTTTGCCTATCAAAAAAAAAAAAAAAAAAACTCTTGAGATCATTGAAAGTTTGGGTACACTTAAAAGGGAGCGATTGATGATTTTTAACAATTTGGTAGTTAAGAATAATATACTACGAGCACTTTTAGCATTAGCCATCCCTCTTTAACTTTTGGTGTCTAAGACCTCGTTTGGGTTCGTCAAAGGGGACTACCCCACAAAAATCATACTTCACTATAACAAAAGGACGAACACTATTTAACAGTGTCTTGATGACATCACCTGGATGACATCATCACCAATTCTTTTCTTTTTTTTTCCCTCTATTTTGACGAACTTTTTTCAAGGTTGGATTCGTCTATTTGTTTTTCTTTTTCTATTTTTCTCGTCGAGATTAATCCCAAAAGTGAAACATGATCATAAAAAGTTATAGCCCGAACTCCACCTAATTTTTTTTTTTTACTCCCTCCGTCCTATTTGTTTGTCCTTTTTTCACGATTTGAGAACTTTGAAAAAGTTGTCTACAGTTTGGGATTCATAATGTTTTTAATATTTAATATGGATCTAATTTAATAAATCTCAATTTTTTTTTGTAGAAAAAAAAATTCAAATATATATTCTACATGATATACTACAAGCTATGGATAATCTTTTGGAGGGCACGAAGTTGAAATTGGACAAAGAAATTGGGACGGAGGGAGTACAATTCTGATAAGTTTTTTGTTTTTTTTTAATTATTTTGTCCTTACTAATTTTTTTTTCACATTTGTCAATTTTGCGCGTTACTTTTGTAGATTATTGATTCGTCTTGTCAAGACAAATCGAAAAAGTTTAAAATTATGATAAAACCTATAAAACCGACTTCTGTCATCTGCTTCCTCGATAAGTTGACTTGGGTTCGGTCTCTGAATATTGAAATTCCCTGTGATTACATCGATGACAATGATCGATTCACTTTTCAAGTGGGGAACCAATTTCACCAAACTCTACCAGTTCTTTAATTACACTACATTTTGAGGCACGATAAGTTGCCATTGGAGTTTCTTTTATTTCGTTCATGTCGTAACTTTCCTGAACGTTGATTGATTAAAATTGATGTTTGAGGCACGATTTAGCACCATTTTGGTAATTAGTTACACAGTCTAATATAATCTAACCACAACTAATTCATAAAGGACAAGTGTGAATGCTAGCTAGCATTTTGAAGGATATCTGGAGTGGCCTGTTTGATAAAACTGAAACTGAATGCTGAAAAATTAAGTACTGAAAGCTGAATGCTGAATTTTTTTAAGTTGAAAAGCTATTTGGTAAACATATTAAGTACTGAATTAAAATAATAATAATTAATTTTAGTTCCGATTCTCTCTTAATTTACTAATGGTCACAATGTACTTATACTAATGGTGGAATGGCGATTGTGATGGTGGTGGTGGTGTGGTGGCGGCGGTGGTGGTGGAGTGCTGGCAATAATTGTGTAATGGTGGTGGTGGAATGATGGTGATGTAACGGTGGCAGTGAATGGTGGTGGTGGTTTAATAGTGGCAATGGCAGTGGAGTGAGATGGTGTAATGGTGGCGGTGGCGGTGGAGTGATAATATAATGGTGATAATCAAACAAGTATGTGTTCTTTGATTCATGCACTAAGGTGTTCCGTGCACCTTTTTCTTCTTCTTCTTTTTTTCTTTTCTTTTCTTTTCTTGGAGGCGTCTTTCGGTACCTCAATCTTGGTCGATCGGATACTAAATACCAATTAAATTAAATTGTTTTGTTGCGCAATGATTAAACGAAATTGGTTCTTTCTGGTTAGTTGACAAAATTCCATTCGATTAACAAAGAACAAATTCCGAAAGGTTTCGTAAGTTTGTTAGAAGACATGATACCCTAGGCCTAGCTAGGTCACCTTCGCGATGCTTGCGTGTTTCTTTCTTTCTTTTTTTTTTCTTTTTTTAACTACAAAGAAAATCTCATTATCATAAAAATAAAAAATAAATAAAATATGAGATCATTACAATAAGAAAAGAAAATGCATTGAGAGAGCTTCGAAGAGTATAATACTATCCTAGTGCTGCAACTCGCATAACTTAATTTACCCCCTTCAACCCTTCGATTTGTTAAATAAAATGGTTGACAAGAAACTAAATAAACACCTAATGCTCGAACCCAACAAAACCAAGACCATTCCTGCACCTGATCTCACTGCAATTGAATATTGTAATCACCCTTATGTTTCTTTCTTAGCATACGCGTGGTGAAATTGTAAAAATCATGTAGAAAATGATACGTAACTAATGATTCATTTAGGCTCTGTTTGTTTCGAAGTAAAATATTTTTCACGTAAAATGATTTTTAGGAAAAATAAAATTTTCTTTTCTATTTTTACGGTGTTTGATTGGTTATCAGAAAATATTCTTGACAATAAAACATCTCTCCAATATTCATTATCAACCAAGCTATATATATATCCTTTCTATTTATGTGTTGTGGAATAATATATTGGTGGTGACAGCTATGCTTTTGTGTGCGTGTACGAGAGAGAGAGAGAGAGAGAGAGAGAGAGAGAGAGAGAGAGAGAGAGAGAGCAAATAGGAGATGCAACAGAGAGAGAAGAAGATTAACCAAATCAGGAAATTGATAATTTGATATTAGCAGAATTTGAAGGGAACGGTGAAAATTGCCTTATGGAAGTTTCCTCCGGAAGTTATTTTCTCCCCATAGCCCAAAACCATTTACAGGGAAAAATAATTTAATTATGTTTTGCACAGCCAAAAGCCGAAAAATGGGTAAAAAATATTTTACATCCAAACAAACATAGCCTTAGTTTGACGAAGTTGTTGGGTTTTGATCCAAGACAGTACTCCTTACTTATGTAGTCGAACAAACAGCAAGCACAATAAAATTCTCATAAATAACAAATGACTGGATTGATAGGAACGACTTGATATTACTCCGTATTAGAGAAGATCTTTTTAACGGCGAAGCTATCGACCGTCCAAAAGTGTTTTGGACTGTCCGGATATTGATGAACTTTTCCGCAGAGGAGTTAAACTTTTCCTCGGAAAAACTTCATTAAAATTTGGACCGTGAATAAGCAGTTTCCCTCGTATTATTATTTTTTTTTTTTACCAGCCTCAGGGAAACACTTTATTGAACACACCACACAGGGTAATAGACTCACAAACAGTCCTTATTTTGCAAGCAATCAAAGTAAATATTGCAAATTAGCCAAGTCAATGGGAAGGTGGAGACGACGGAGTCGGAGAACCGAGACGGTGAAAGGACAACATGGTGTATACCGTTTGCAGTAGAGCGAGCGCCAAAAGCACGAGAGCCAATGTGACACAGAATTTCCACCACGGTCTTGTCGCGAGAAAAGCAAAATATAAGTTATAGAGATTCAACCGCCAATTGTTCCACGGCCGCTTGCAGTACCAATCAACCTTCTTATGCACACGGTCCAGGCTGCTATCCGGGTCGAGTGTTGAATCCTTGGAAATTGAATTGAAGAGTTCGGCCACGGCTTTGTCGCTACCAATGGCATTCTGGATGATGACTTTGTCGTGCAGGAGGCTGACGTCCTTGGCACTATGATTGATGCTGTCCATGAACAAGACTTAAGAGGTGACCGCGTTCCCGACCCCAACATGGAACCGCTCGAAAGCGATGAGGTTCAAAAACATAGACTCGGTGGTGTCCTCTACCACGATGAGCGGGAGCGTCAGCTTTCCGCCTTCAAAGGAGATGTCTTCGAGGCTTTGGCTTTGGCTTTTCCTGAAAATAATTCCGGCTTCGTTGAGCTCCATTGCGGACCGGATGTTCTCGTCGCCTCCAGCACTTGCTTCGCTGTCTGTTTTTCCCTTTTTGTCTTTTTGTCCCTTGTCGCCTCCGCCATCATCTCTTTTCGTCTCGCTACTAGTGTCTTCCCAAAGGAGGATCTTCCTGTGCACGTCGAATAAGTGCAGGCATTTGCCCATGCGGGAGTGGAGTGGGAACCGCGTGCGGCAGCAAAACTTCAGAATGAGTTTGTTCACAAATTCCTCATCTTCCTGCCCGTGTAGTTAAAACCAAGTACACATCTTTACTAGTATATAATTTAATTTGTAAAGGATGACTTAATTTATGCACGATCAACTTTTATGTTTTCCTATAGGATTCAGACTCTGTCGGGTTCCTGTTATGGCTGAGCACTTCTCGTGCTCACTCTGATGGTCGCAACACATTTCCCTTGACATCAATGAATTCTGATTTAGTGTGTCGTCAGCATACTATTTTCCAAAATAATGTCCCGAAATCGTATAGATCGATATCCAATCAATATGATTCTTTATTAAATTAAAGGATTGATATAACTAAGGGACTCTAAAAACGAATGTTCTCGATCATCCAAATTAGTCTAGATGAGAGGATGCTAGCTCTTACTTTATTTTGGATAAAATGGTGTCAAGGTCAGTTTATGCTTCCCCTAAGAGATTTCGAAGTTAAGATATTAGGAGGGAGCAAATCCCAAAGTTTAAGGCGTTCACCAGTGGCAGAGCTAGAATTTTGGCCCGAGGGGAGCCAACATAAATAAGAGAAGTACTTTCATGCAAAAATGTACTCATATATGGTGTAGCTTTATGGTATATTAATGTATCGCATATAATATCTTTTGCACTATTATCGACAATTATATTGCTACGCACATGTGTGATTATTTTCCTCTATTAAAGAGTTTGAGAAAATTTACATGACAATTTAAAATACCTTTTTGATTTTTGCCTAGATCAAATCAAAATAATTCATAATTATAGATATTGGTATACTAATTATATAAATAATAACCATATTACATGTAATATTAGTAAAACATTTCAAGTGTCGGGAGGGGGCAGGGCAACCCCAGGCCCCTACATACCTCCAGCAGTGGCGTTGACGATTACGTATGTTGTACAATGCAAAAATTTAGAAGGAGATTGATCGATCTAAAACAAGCAACACAGAGGAAATTAGATACAAGATGATAAACCTTAGTTTCCTCATTTCCAACAGCAAGAAGCGTGGTGAGAACAAGCATAGGTAGTTGATTTTCAAGCATAAGCATGTCCCGTCTGATGTAAGGCACAATGTGGAGCTTCCCATGACTACTAAAGATTGGGTCATTGTCAGCATAATCATTAACTGTTTGCGTATAGTTACGCAATAACTCAAGCATAAAACAGCCGTCAAGAATCATCAATCGCAAGAACCTGTTGGTGTCTCTTTCCCAAGCAGGATCGAGCGACTCGTACGAGTCTTTCAGAATTTGAGCGACTTCGGCCAAAGAGCGGACGTAAGACTCGAGAGGCGCGTTGGATCTCTTGAGAAAATGGAGGAGGCGCGGTGCTTGTGCTTTTCCATCGGCATCAAATCGTCCTTGCCATGATGGAAAGGCCCAAACAAGACAGACTGAGGCTCGTAGGCTTTCATGTTCAGGTTTCTGACAAACGCAGGGACTCTGTATATGGATCGCTTCTTCCAGTTCTGCTTTTCTGCAGCTCGGATAGTGGCTGATGGTGCCATTCGCTCCAATTCATCCTATACTGTTACCACCCAATTATCATCCTTTTCTGCCATTTCCTCCTGATCTATTGTCACCACCCAATCATCCTTTTCTGCCATTTCCTCCTCCTCAACTAGCTACCCAACAATCCACTCCACTCCAATTCACCCCATATATATAGAATTCTAGCTGGTCTATGAGTAAAAGACACAAGCATCATGTTTTCTTGGAATTACCAATGACTTCAGCTTCTTGTTTCTTTTCCTTTTTCTGTCTCAATCTCTTGAAAAAAAATTCAGTGCCGAGCGGGTGCCACGTGGTGCCCTCTCGGCCATCCGAGCCGTCCATTACGTGTATGGACGGCTCAAATTTGGAGAGAGAAGAGGAGAGAGAAAGCGTTAGGATGAGAGGAAAGAGTGTTTAATCCGAGCCGTCCAAAAATGCATCGGACGGCTCGGGTGCGCCGAGCGGGTGCCACCTCGGCAATACTTGCTCGGCACTGAAAAATTCCTCCACTCTCTTGACATTCAAGTAAGGGACTTGAAAGGGATTCTGTCAGAGCCGCCTTCTAAATCCTATAACTCCAATTTACTGGGAGTTTTTTTAGTGCCAGACACAATGTACAGGGCAGTCGTGTGTCTATACAATAACTTGTCAGGCTGCAAACTTTTTATCTTTAGATGTCAAAGAAATAATTATCTGTTCAATCGGGTACGTACTGAACTACGAAAAAAGAAGAAGGCCAAACCAAAACTATTGAGATCATTGAAAGCTCGGATTATTAACTTTTGGAATTAGTTGACGTAAACTTTTTCATTTGTAACACTACACTTAAAAGGGAGCGATCGATGATTTTTTAACAATTTGCTAGTTAAGATTAATACACTACGAGCACTTTTAGCATTCGGTGGGTTCCAGAAACCTTCTTACAAAAATAAGTAATTATTTGCAATTTTCAAGCTCAAAAATATTAAGTCTTTAATGAAATCTAAAAATATGCAATATGAATTTTATTTGAAAGATTTCAATGAAAATTTTTAAATGATGCAAAAAAATTAAAAAATTAATTTCATAAGCCCTTTATTTTTTAACTTGAAAATTACAAATAAGTATTTTTTAGCCAACTTTTGGTTTCTAAGACATCGTTTGGGTTTGTCAAAGGCGGTTAGGATCCAAAACAATATTAGCGTTAAAGTACACACTACCCCACAGAAATCATAGAACAAAAGGAAGAGTTAAAGATACACTAATTTAACAGTGTCTTGATGACATCACCTGGATGACGTCATCACGAATTCTTTCTTTTTTAACCTACTTTTTTCAAAGTAGATTTCGTGTATTTGTTTTACTTTCTCTGTTCTTCTCGTTGCGACGTACTAAAAAGCGATTGCCCGAACTCCACCTACATCTACTTTTTTGTTACTCCCTTCGTTCTATTTGCTTATTTCTTTTTACTATTTGATACCTCTGAAGAAGTTGTCTATAGTTTGCGATTTATGATGTTTTTAATATGCAATATGAATCTTATTTGATAAATCTCAATTTTTTTCTATTGGACAAAAAAAATTGAATATATATTATACGTGATATATTGCAAAATATGGATAATCTTTGGCACAAATGTCGAAATTGAATAAATAAATTGGAAAGGAAGGAGTACAATTCTGCTAAGATTTTTAGGTTTTTTTGTTGTTTTATCCTTATTCAAATCTTTTTCGTGTTTATTAGTTTTGCACCTAATTTTTGTGTATTGTTACTTTGTCTCGTCAAGACGAATCAAAAAAGTTAAAAATCATGACTTTTAACGAAATGCTTTTGAAAATATCCAAGATAAAATTTGAAAAGCCCGAATTTTTTATTTTTTGAAAAATGATAAAACAAGAAAAAACCCAAAAATATTTGATATATGAAATTTACCCATTTTTTTCTGAATCATCCATTCACTTGCCCACATCACGTGCCATTCACAAGTCATCCTTTGACTCATGTAGGCGAGCAATGCTATGGTCATTACCTTTGAGTATCATGTATTGGGTACTGCTCCTTTCATTCTAAAATGTTGTCCAATCATTAAAACGATGATGTAAAAATAATATAATTTTTATAAGAAAAGTTTTAAAAAAATTTCAACATTTGATATCGATGAGTTCTTTAATTTATGAAAATACTTTGAATTTTTTCTTAAAAGAAATACATTATTTTTTAGTCCTCGTTTTGCCAACCGAACAAACATTTTGGGCCGTAGGTACGTAGTATGTGAGGTGTCACCAAAGTATTGGTGGAATATACATTACTACATGACAAATGTAGCATATTCCACCAATACATTGTTGACACATCACATAGTATTCAAAACATGGTACTCGAAAATGGTTGCCAAAATTATTGATGTTTTGTTCTCTTCTATTTTCAAAAAGCATTTTTCAAAAAAATCTCTCCTAGATTCTCTATACTTTCAACATTTTTCTTTCTATCTCTTCACTTATTATCCCTACTATTTTTCAAAAAAATTTTCAAATGTCAAACCAAATACAGCATGATCGTAATTATGTTCACGGCATTTAATTTATTACTTTCTCCGTCCCTTTTTTATAGTCCGGTATTCCATTTTGGGCTGTCCCTAAATAAGTGTCCATTTTGTAAAGTTAGTGGGTAAAAGTTGGTGCATTGTCTATTTTGTCCTTAAAAGTATATTCCATTTTGAAAAGTTAGTGAGTAAAAGTGTAATGATGATGGGTAAGTAGAGAAAGTGGAGGAAAAAATTGATGTGAATGGTATAATGATGATGTTTTTTTAATAAATTGGAATTACGAAACAGGACACTTAAAAAGGGACGGAGGGAGTAACACCCACCACGGTTGTGAATCTTGTTCCGTACTGACCGGTACATATCAGAATAGTGTGAAACCAGTAACCTAGACTCCCAATTCCGTCCCTGCACCAATACCGGTGGTTACCAGAGAGTATCGGATTTTTCGACAAATCTCGGCCGAGATGACAGTAAAGCTGATTTCGTCCGATATGTTTCACCGCTTGAGATCTCTGCAATTACTTTCAAAACCCAACCTCAATGTCACTTGTATGCATTGGTATAGGCCCAGTTACTCCAGATCTGCGTCTCCGGCGAACATTGTACCCCTTTCAACAAATGTCGTCTTGTCTCCGGTGACCTCGTTTCTTCCCCAACAACCTCGTTTACCTCAGTCGATGAAAAACAGAAAAGGGAACATGTGGGTATATGAGGATATCGATTGTTTGTTATGATTTGAGGTTAATATACGGGCGATGGTGGTCTCAGATCTGTTGTAAATGAAGGATTGGATGTTACATAAAGAGGGAGAGGGGGGGCGGGCGGGCTTGATCCCATGTAGTGTATCCATAGTAATAACTATGCACCCCCATGAGATGCTAAATGGTACTCCTATCATAAGTAATTGTATGGTTTTGGAGTTATAATTATATATAATCGTAATTATGGTAAATTCGAAATGGTACTCGGTATTTAGGGGTGATATCAATTCGGTTTCGATTGGTTTTGGCCAATTTTTCGGTTGAAACCGGTATTCGGTTTGAGATTTTTAAAAATCGGAACCAATTGAGATAATAAGGTCCGGTTTCGACCGGCTCAACCAGTTTCGGTCTGGTTTATCCGATTTTCATTCGTGGGTCATATTTTGGGCCCAACATATCAAAAAATCCACAATTCAACCCAATCAATCAAAAACCCATAATTCAATCCCTTTTTGGGGCCCAACAAAAAATGATCAATTTTGAACCCAATACATAAAAAAAAAAACTCATAAAAACATAATTAAGCCCATAAAAACAGCTTATATATATAATTGATTTTATATAATAAATATTTTTATTAGACCAGTATATACCAAAAGGTTGGGTAGCCTAGTGGTGAAGGGAGGTTAGATCCTTCTAGCCTTCTAAGGTTCAATTCCTCTCCCTATGTTTTTATATATAACCGGTCCGGTTTTGATCGGTCTTTAAAATACATAAACTGGATTGAAATTATTTTTTTGGTTTATAAAATTCGGAACTTGATCAAAATTATTCGACCGATTTTCCGGTCTTGACTAACAGCCCTACCGGTATTTGACCATTACGGCATTACCGGTATGTACCGCTCCAGGAGGAAAATTGATACCCTGACTGTATGGTATTCATAATCTTAGCACCCACTCCTCTCTTATAAACGCCTCTAAGCATACCCTAATTTCGAGCACCCACACCATTCACCTAATCTCCTACTCAAAAGTAAAACCCATGCACCTCTTCCATCGCGGTGGTGCCGCATCTGTCACCTATCGCACACGCACAATTTCAATTATCCAAAAATAAATTTTCCAACTTAACAAAACAAAAAATACTAAATCTATGTTACTATCTGAAAAAATCTATTTTGTTACCAACCCAATAATCAAGCAATAATAGGAACGAAGAATAAACGATAAATAACAGATATACGTGAAAAACTCTAAACGGAAAAAAAAAAATACACAGAAAGAAATCAAGCACTATAAAACTCTTTGTGTAGTTACAAGTAAATTTATCCTGTGATTTGAATCCTCACAATCGCCTTAAGACCTACTTGCCAAATTGCTCGTTCACAATACCCAATGTTTGATTGCCGCCGTCTTGAATCCTTAAGTCTTCCACAAACCTTCGAAAATCCACCGAGGAACAATAGAGGACCAAAAGTAAATTTGGAGTACAAAATTCCTCCAAACTCTAAAAAGGACGATAAGTCCCTCAAAGATTCTCCCAAAAAGTAAAAAAAGTGAAGAAAATGGAATAAATTATAAAATTTCTCCTCAATATGTCACATTCATCCTCTATTTTGGAGGAATGTATGTGAATTGAAGATGCCCTTAAAGAATGGATGTGACACATTGAAGAGAGATTTTGTAATTTATTCTATTTTTTCTTCACTTTTTGGGAGAATTTTTGAGGGACCCATCGTCCTTTTTAGATTTCAGTATTTTTAATTGTTTTTTCAATAATAAAACCAGATTTTAAAAAATGTTTAAAGCGTTTCCGGAAATTCGGGCATCACAATATATAGGTAATGTGTGCTGCACTCAATCTCTATATATATCTAGTATCAACTGCGTCTAGATTTAATATTCATGGTATCAACTAATTTAATTTTTTTGTTTGTTTAGCTTTGATAATTATGCATAATATTAAAATAAATTCAACTAATTTGCAAAGTCCTTGACTTGAACAATCTTTCTTTAGATTGAAGATTAATGCGCCAATTTGACATTGGCTCAAAATATAAAAATTCATCCAGGGGCATGACAATTATAAAGTCTAGCTTACTCCTTCCATCTCAAAAAAGATACTAGTGACACCGGGTTTTTTTGGGTATGTAATATTATAGCAGTTAAATAGGGGTAGAGGTATGAATTTGTACTATTCACATGATAACTACTTATAGTTGAACGTAATTAATAGAGATTTATTGATAAGACTTATAAAACTCTCCTCATTAACTATAACCAAAACACTATCCTAAGGGCACCAATTAGCATTTGCCTGGATTAAATCAAGAGAGATTTAATGATAAGTTCACTATAAGGAACTTGTATAGTCTCTAGTCTACCTCAATAATTTGTAGAGTTCATAGTCCACTTGCTTAATAAACCCACCTCAACCAACCTCATCCCTCGCCACATCACCATCGAAAAGCTCGCCTGAGTGCCTAAACCACTAAAACCCTATGAAACTAAGCGCACCATAAAATCCTATGAAAGCGCCTAAAATCCTAAACCCAATGAAAGTGCCTAAACCACTAAATCCTATGAAACTAAGTGAACCCTAGAACCATATGGAAGTGCCTAAATTTTCTGGTGCCAGCTAATTTTCTGGCCAACTTCCTGGCGCCGGCCAACTTCCCAGTTGACTTTTCGGTGCCGGTCAATTTCCCGGCGATAATGTGGCGGGAAGTATAAATATTAAATTGAAATGGAGTAGACTAAGCCTACTATAAAATGTTAAAAATGGACTAGAGACTTTATTAACTTGGGAGGTGGATTTGAGACTCTTCAAGTTTCTTATAGTAGACTTAAGACTAATTTTTTATAAATGATACTCCCTCCGTCCCAAATTCTTTGTCCGGTCTGCAAAATGGTGTGTTAAAAATAATACAATTGTTGCAAGAAAAAATCAAAAGTTTTTCAACAACTTACTAAATATCAATGAGTATTTTTAATTTGTGAAAAAAGTTTGAATTTTTTCTTGAAAAAATTGTATTATTTTTAACACTCTGTTTTACGGACAAGACAAAGAATTTGGGACGGGGGGAGTATATGTTCTTTCTTGTTCACATTTACCGAAGATGCCTGATCCCCAATCGATGGCGAGTATTGTGTATCGTCCACTGTCCCTTCTGGGTGAGGAGGCGGGGATGGGGAAGAGTTGGATAATTGGAAATCAGATGTAGAATAGGGTCTCCCGATCCATAGGCTACCGTTGCCATCTCTACCTAGAACTCCCTATAAATTCAAACCAAACAGCATCATGGGGCAGCATGGGACGGTATTCCAAATTTTCCTATATCACACACTTGTGTGGTCTTCATATAAATTGTGACAAAACTACACAAATGTATTGTGAAAAAAGAGATGTGGCACCACTTGCCAGTATCTCATGGGTATTAAATTATTTTTCTTGGATTAGACATAATTGCAGACCATCCATTGTCATCGAGTTCACCAGAGCAAGGGCGTTCCTGTCAATTTGTCGATCAGGGAATATATACTCGTCGGACGTTGCTCCTACGCAGATTTCGTATTTTATATTCTTATATATAGTCATGTCTTAGTCAAGAAGAAAGAAAATTCTTCACCGTCTGAGGGCAAATCATCTTTCCGTTCTCATACTCCTGCACTATATAAATCCATAATCCATCTGTAAAAGGCTTTTATCAAGCACTGCCAGAAAACCCACTTACCTTTTCGTTTAACCAGTGAAAGTTTCAATTAACACAGAGAGGAGAGGTAAAATGGACTGTCAAGACGATGGTGTTGCTGAGCAGAGCCAACAACACGAGCTTCAGTCTATTCTCTCTTGCCCGGACAGGGATTTCCTCATTCGCAACAACGACGATCAGGTGATTGGATTACTCTGTTTCCGCTGTGTATATATGGTTTTGCAGTGTAATCGAGTATATTTCCCATGTTTTCTATCATGAAAAAGACGCGATATGATCAATTAGTTGGGTACTGGTATCCGTTTCGGGCACCTTTTCGGTGGTTGTAGTCTGTAGGAGGGTTCCTGTTTGATAAAACTGAAATTTAAGCACTCAAAACTGAGCTGAATTTCTTAAGCTGAGAAGCTGTTTGATATGTGCTGAATTTTAAGCACTGAATTAAATAAGCTGTTTGATCTGTACAAGGTGCTGTAATCTTAGATTTCATGAATTATGAACAAAACATGAATATGAATAACGATTTGGAAATATAGTTTTTTTTTTTTTTGTACCTGGGATTTGGAAATACAGATTGTTCCTTCCTTCTTGTTCTTAACCAAATTGATTAGATCATGAACAAAGCTCTGATTATAAAATGGGGTTTATAGATCGATTAGATGAGAATGATCAAGGATCGCCACGCGGAAAACAGAAAATGGATCATGGAGAGAGAGAGAGAACTTTTTGTTTGTTTCCAAAAAGTAAAAATTGGCCTAGGATCAGTGAGTAGTGCAGTTTTAGGCCTGAAGCGGGTGTGCCAAGACTGGATTGTAGTCCAAATTCGTGTTAAGGCCTAAATGCCTCAAATCTGACTTCTAATAGAACGATTGCGTACAACCTAAGGGGTGAGGCCGTATGTGGTTCGTGGTTTGCCTTGTCAGGATAATGACTTAGTATTTCCTAACCGTTGTTAGAAAATGGGAAAAAGAAAAAAGAAAAGACTGAAAGATAAAGATAAAACAAACTTTATTAAAAGGTTTAACAAAGTTTGGATACAAGGAAATGAAAGACAAGATCGAGGCTGGTCTAGATTGAATGGAAAAGTAAAATACTTTGCGGGAAAGTAAAGATAATTTGCATAAGCGCTGCGCTTGATGGTGTTGGACCCTTGCCAAGGCCTGAAATTCTGGTATTATAGCTAGAGGTCCCAGGTCTTGAGCAGCTTGAGCTGCTTCTAAATGCTCCAATGGGAAGTTACCACCTATCCAAGCCTTGCTCTCCACTCCAAGAAAACAGCTGCTGGTCTGAAAAGCTTCCTTTTTGCCTAAAACCCAGCTAAAGCAAAAGGAATTTGTAGCAACACAGCATCCCTAGGCTCTTTGAGCTGATTGTGAACAGCTTGTGTGGATGGATGCTTGTAAAGAGGGATATTCGGGCCCACCAAGGCAAAAAACGCAGGCCTGGTTGAACTGCTTATGAGCAGCTTGTGTTGGTAGTTTGCATGCATGCCATGTGTTATTGGTCTTGCTTCATCCGAAGAATAACAGTTGTGCAGGCCTTGAACTGCGTATAACCATGACTAAGCAGCTTATACAGACCTGATTGAGCTGCTTATAATCATGACTAAGCAGCTTACACAGACCTGATTGAGCTGCTTGGCCACATGGGCTGCATGAATGCCATGTGTCCTTGCTTCATGCTGAAGGAAAATGGCTGCAGGCCTTGAGCTGCTTGTGAGCAGCTTGGCCTTTGAGTTGCTTATGAGTAGCTTTGCTAGAGATAACCTTTTAGGCCCTTGAGCTGCTTGTGAGCAGCTTGGCCTTTGAGTTGCTTGAGCAGTTTGCTAGAGAGAACCTTCTAGGCCCTTGAACTGCTTGTGAGCAGCTTGGCCTTTGAGCTGCTTGAGCAACTTGCTAAGGAGAAGTTTCTAGGCCTTTGAGCTGCTTGTGAGCAGCTTGCTTCTCAAGCATGACTAAACAACCTATGGCCTTTTTTACTTCTCTATTTTCAGACCTGATTGGGCTAAATAGGCCGAAAAAACTAGTCTGAGTTTTGATTAGTTGGGCCAAGGCCTAAAACTAATATGGGCTTTAACTCAATTGGGTCAAACAAACCTAAGAATAGGCCCACTACATATTCGACCAAAGGCCTAAATCAGTCGAGACCTAATTCGACAGAGGCCCAAAATAACATTTTGGGCCACTAATCCATTAAGAAATTCCTTTTTAGAATTTGGCCAAAAATGGGTGTAAACACATTGCCTTGTTCTTGGTTGAGATGGATCCCACTTGGGAGATGATAGTCGAGGTGACCAGAGTGAGAGGCAAGGGCATGCAGCTGTGTCTCCGAAAAATTTAAAAAAACCGTTTCTTCTACCGAGCGCATCAAGCATTAAGCAATAAGTATGGGGGGAGCTCCTTAAAATTTGTGCTTCATCCTTCCGTGCTCTTAACCTATTCAGCAACTCTTGTTTTTGTTATCAAACCAACTTATTTCATTTTTACTTAATTTATTTGGTTTTAACTTTTAAGTGCTGAAATTGGTTATCAAACTACCGCTAACTGTGGGTGTTTAATTGGAAATTTTGGGTGAAAGGGAAATTGGGTAACTTTATTGCAGAGATTGGTGTATTCAATAATCTGTTTTTGTTGTGGTGTGAACAATAGTATGAACATTCAGCCTGCAATGTATTTGATGATATGGGGAAACAGGAATGGAACCAAATATAGCATGGCCTCATTCTCTGCAATAGTGGCCAAGCTTGATTGTTCATTTTGCTCAAAACTGACGCATGCACCCGTGCTTGTGTCTTACACAACTAAACACTATTGCTTGACCAACATTTGCTTCAACATAAAAGAACAGTGAAGAAGGTTACCCACCGTGTCAGATGTTAATTCAAAAGTGGTATGTATGTAAGTGAAATCTGAAGGTATATCCAGATACAAGGTAAAAAATGTGCTGGCAGGCGAAGCCAGTGTCTATCAGATTCAATGACTCTTACTCTTGCGGCATTGTGACTGCACCATTGAATTCCCCTATTCAAGTGCCTCAAGGAACCTAAACTACTCCAAAACTACTGTTGAAGCAAGCATCAAAAGAACGTTAGAAAGTGTGTGGGTACATAAACCTTGTGCTAATTATTAGTCATTATTAGTGACATGAGATGCATGGAGTTTTGTTGATCTCGAAGTTGGAAATAAAGGACTCTGTGAAGAATGTGCAGTAGTTGCTCAACAGTGTATCATGCATGCTTGATGTGCCTGAAATTTCATTTTCATTTGTAACTTTTCATGTTGAGATATCTGAAATAGTTGAATATACATGTAGCAGCAGAAGTTATATTGCTTAAAACAAGTATATCAGGGTACTTGTGATCAAATTGGTGATGTTTTAAACGGGAGTGATATGTTCATTTTCTGGCGTTGTTACAAGCGCAAGTAATATGTTAATTCTGAACGTAACAGGTGAAAGTTGACAATTTGAAGGGTAAAAAGGTTGGGTTGTATTTTTCAGCATCATGGTGTGGTCCATGTCAACAGTTCACCCCAAATCTCGTGGAGGTTTACAATGAACTGTCCGCCAAGGGCGATTTTGAGATTGTGTTTGTCTCAGCAGATCAAGATGAAGAGGCATTTAAGGGTTATTTCACCAAGATGCCCTGGCTTGCCATCCCATTTTCTGATTCAAACACGCGCGATCAATTGGACGAGGTGTTCAAGGTGATGGGGATACCATACCTTGTAATCCTTGATGAGAATGGGAAGGTTATGACAGAGGATGGTGTTGAGTTCATTCGAGATTATGGAGTTGATGCGTATCCTTTTACCCAAGAAAGGATCAAAGAAATTAAGGAGGAGGAAGAAAAAGTTAAGAGGGAACAGCCCTTGAAATTTATCTTAGCCTCCCGTTCTCGTGACTTTGTGATCTCGGCAAATGGGAATAAGGTGAGTATACATGCAGTGATCAAATATTGTGGTGCTAACAGTTTAGTTCCTTCGTTTTGTTATTTTCTCAACATTATCACATATCTTATTTGATAAGACTTAGTAAAAGAAAAGAAAAGGAACCGTTTTGGCATTCTATACCAAATAACCTTCAAATTTGTATTTTTAATTTAACTTTGAAGGAAAATTTTGGCATCTTACAGTTTTAATATCCAAATATGTTGGTTTCTCACCAAATCTTACGATTTTTGGTGAGAAAGGAATGAGCCTTATAAATGAGTTCAGTTTCTTACCGTTCTCTCCATTCTTCACTCTTAACTATCCAAATAAGTGATGGGTTTCTCTTATCGTTTCATTTCTTTTCTTTCTCACCAAAACTGTCATCCCTCTAATGGGGACGAAACTTCTTCATAAGGGATTATCTTAATGGAGTCTTTGTATATTGTTTTTTTCAAGGTTTCTATATCTGAGCTCAAAGGGAAGACCATAGGCCTGTATTTTGCAGAGTCTTCGTACAAGAAATGTGTCAAGTTCACTCCAAAACTTGTTGAAGTTTATGAGATTTTGAAGGCAAAGGGGGAGAAATTTGAAGTTGTGATGATACCCTTTGACGATGATGAAGAATCTTTCAATCAATGCTTTGAAAAGATGCCTTGGTTATCACTTCCCTATGATGACAAGAGCTGTGTCAAGCTGGCTCGATACTTTGAAATTCCAACCATACCTGCATTGGCTATTATTGGACCAGATGGGAGAACTCTGCAGTCTGATGTTGTCGAGGCCATTGAAGAACATGGCACAGAGACGTACCCTTTTACACCAGAAAAGTTTTCCGAGCTTGAGGAGAAAGATAAGGCAAAACGGGATGCCCAAACATTGGAGTCTATTTTGGTTTCGGGAGACCTCGATTTTGTGATTGGGAAAGATGGACACAAGGTAAGTTTGTTTGGCGTTAACGATGCCATTTTATTGTTGATTAGTCTTTTGGGACTTTGATGCTATGTTTGTATTTTACATAAATTTTTACAAGTGTAAGTTTGCCCCTCTGGCAAGCTGCTTTGTCCCAGTTGGCGAACTCTTCTATGCACGAGTTTACAACAAGAAGGGACAACGATTTTTCACACTGCACAAGTATTACCATCTGCACTGAAAAAGTATTTTTATGGCATACGAAAATCAATTCCCAACAAAAAGATTGAATTGCAAACGCCCTTTTTAACTGTTGCGTAACTTGCACTGATACAAGTCTTAAAAATTCCCTTGATTGTGTTTTTAATTTGGGAAAAAGATTTATTGATGTTGCTCTTCACAACTACAGATTGTGTACTGGAGACCTTTATTCCGTCAATCAAATTTAAAGGATTCAATCGACTCTACTAACCATTTCATACCCCTTCCCTTTTTCCTCTTTTGCAGGTTGCTATTTCTGATCTCGTTGGTAAAAATATCCTCCTTTACTTCTCAGCACACTGGTGTCCTCCATGCCGGGCTTTTACCCCAAAGCTTGTCGAAACATATCACCAGATTAAGGCAAAAGACGATGCGTTCGAACTTATTTTCATATCGAGTGATAGGGATCAGACCTCATTTGACGAGTACTATTCCGAAATGCCATGGCTAGCACTTCCCTTTGAAGATGAGAGGAAGGAGTATTTGGACCGCACTTTCAAGGTCCAAGGCATTCCAACGCTAGTTGCAATCGGGCCAACAGGCCGGACTGTCACGACAGAAGCCCGTAAACTTGTTATGTTTCATGGATCCGATGCTTATCCCTTCACGGAGGCACGATTGAAGGAGATTGAGGAGGCGGAGAATGAGGAGATAGCAAACAACCCTACCGAAGGGGATATGGGAGATGATGATGATGCGGAGGAGGGGACGAAATCTAAAGAAGGGTACGTTTGTGATGGAGATGTCTGTCAGAAAGTTTAAGAAGCTTGTGTTTTCTAAACCATGGCTATCTGATCTTCAGCTTGTTTTCACAAGTGTGGTTTTCCCTACTTATAATAAATGTTGAGTGAGTTTTAGTTTAAGGTTTGAAGGCATGTATCTTCTCTTATAAACCTCCGGAAGTGGCTTTTTAACCTTATGTCCAATTACTCCTACTATCTTTTATTTGCAGAGTGTTATTGTGTGCCACTGTTCTTGTCAATGAATTTGGTTCATTGGTTGGGTGTGACTGAGTGGCAGTAGCCATTGGTTCCCAAGGGGATAAGCAGGGGATTACAGAGTGTTCACTAGGAGGGAAATGACATTTGAATTTGCATTGGATATCTCCTTGGTTTTTAAGGTGATGTTTGGTGAAGTTAATGTTCCCATTTTTTTTTCGGTTTTTATTGCAGAAAAATGTCGAATCTTCAAATAGAAACAGGTTTGGCGGTGATGATGTTCTCAAAAGATTTTTGATAATTTTAGTTATAGGATCTTTTGTTCTGAAAACAACTCTTCATAATTCTCGTTAAGAGGTCAAGGGTTGGAGTCTCGTTATAAACAAAATTTCCCTTCTGCCGGCAATGTCCTCCCAGTGTATCCACAACGAAAAAATGGAAAGGAAGATATCCAAGAAGAAATCAAAAAACTGACTTTTTGAACTTTTCTTTGCCAATGTTGTGTATTTTTATGCAAAATTTATAAACTTCATACGAAATAATATAATCCCATCCCATGATCTAATCATGTGCGAAACAAACATCTTGGATTGATTTATCTCTTCATTAACAATTTTAATCCAACCAATTGGGGCTAACTTGTGATTAGTTGATAGAACTTTTACATCTCATTAAAAGGTTAGAAGTTTGAGTCTGATCACCTGCATATGGACGTTCTTCCCCTTGTATTTGTTGGAGGAGGACAAACTCAACCAAAAAAGAGCTTCATATAACGTAGGATAAATGTGTAATCTATTCCCTGATCAACAAATTGACGGGAACACCCTTGCTACGGTAAAACTGGTTCTAGGCGATCACGCCTTTGCTTATACAGTACTAAAGGACTGCCCACGCCAGTAGATGAAGTGCTCGTGACTTACTGAGATGGACGGTCCTGATGCAATTACGAAGTCCAGTGAGCTAACCACCACCACCAGGTAGCTCCGTCCCCTGATCAGTCATAACGAAAGAAACTTCCAGACCGGAGAGAAGAGAAACCAGAAAGAAAATTCCAGTGAACCCTATTCAAATTCACACCGTATATGGTATATAAATATAAATATATATATACTGTATGTATGTATATATGTATAAAAACCCCACTTTCCTCTTCGTTTAACAAGCTACCATAACTAAAAACAGAGAGAGAGAGAGAGAGAGAGAGAGAGAGAGAGAGAGTAAATGGAGGGTCAAGGCGATGTCGACGTCGCTGAGCAAAGCAAACACGACCTTCAGTCACTTCTCTTTTCTCCGGATAGGGATTTCCTCATTCGCAACAACGGCGACGAGGTATATATAATCGCTTCTCTTCTTGTCTATCTTTGTCCAATCAATTGTGTATGTACGAATCTCATCTCTTGATTTGATTGCTCTCTTTTTGCTGCGTATGTCCGGGCCCTGCACCCTTGCACAACTCCAAGGCCCGATAACGGTGATAGATGATTGGGGTTCGTAATGAGATGAGATTAGGATTGGGATTGGTAATGAAAAGGGATTGGTTAGGAGATGTGATTGTGATAAGTATGTTTGTTTGAGATGAGATTAAATGATGAGATTATTAATATCATTTTTGTTTCACATGGAATAGGATTGGATTGATAGTATACATTTTCGTTTTTGCCCTTCACATGGGATAGGATTGGTAAGGAGATGAAGTGGGATAGGATTGCCCTTCTCTTATTTGTGAATTTGCATGGATGAGATTGGATTGTTAATACCAAGTGGGAGAGGCCCTTCTCAATACCTCTAATACCCACCTTACTAGTCCTACGGGCTCGTTTGGATGCCACACTATGAAGGGGTATTGTCGAATCCCCTTTCTAATCCGTTGGGCTGGTTCTATGGTGTGGTTTGAGAAGACAAACTGAGGGGATTTGATAAATACCCTCTCCTCCATAACCCCCCCTAATACCCCTGAGGGGGCTTATATATGGCTAGGGTTTGAGCCGACATTGTGGAATCCCCCCTCCTAATACCCCTTTTCTCTTCCATTTCAACTATTTAACAACTTTATCCTCCCATTTTATCCCTCATAGGGGTGAAACCTGTCTGGTTTCGACCGGTTTGGGTGTATTTTTCAGTCAAAACTGGTTATCCGGTTTGAGATTTTTAGAAACCGGAACCTTTTGAGATAAACCGGTTCAGGTTTCGACCGGCTCAACCGGTTCCGGTCCGGTTTATCCGGTTTTCATTCATGAGCTATATTTTGGGCCCAACACATTAAAAAATTCACAATTCAACCTATAAAATATCAGCCAAAAATCTATAATTCAACCTTTTTTTTTTTTGCCCAACAAAAAAGGATCAATTTTGAGCCCAAAAAAAAAAAAAAACTCAAAAACTTAATTAAGCCCATAAGAACAGTTTTTATATAATAAATATATTTATTAGACCAATATATACTTCAAAATATCAACCAAAAACCCAAAATTCAACCGCTCCCCTATGTTTTTATATGTATATATGTATATATTATACATATATATAACCGGTCCGGTTTCAACCGGTTTTTAAAACGCATAAACCGGAATCGAATCGAAATTATTCAACCGGTTTAAAAAATTCGGTCCGGTCCGGTCCGGTTTTTCCGGTTTCGAGTAACGGCCCTAATCTCTCATCCAAACCAAGTATTATTTAATCTTTCCGTCACATCAATGTGGGCCTACCCTTCTTACATAATACCCCCTCTACAATCCAATCCCCCCTTTTTACATAACACCTCCAAATCTAATCTCGCATCCAATCGAGCCTTAAGGACTAATAATCCTAACCCATTTTGGGTTACCAAACAGTATTAATAATCAATTGGGATTGGTAATCACTAATCCAATCCCAGCCCCTTGGAGGTTTATCAAACGGGCCCCAAATACTCGCGCTTATTATACTAATTTCCAAGTTAATTAAGAAAAATTCTATGGGATTGGCCTGTGCAACTCCCTTGAGTGAAAAAAATTTCTTAGAATTTCTATAAGTGGGGGTAGAAAATACTATAAATTTCTAGTCATCATTCATTTTTAAGTTACGTGTATAAAATGAGACGGTGGTTAAACATGTACGCACAATATCGTCCTTCTTCGTATTTCACTAGTAGCAGTATATACTTATATATAAAATACTATTGTTTTTTGTTAATTGTTATGAATATTAAAATACACGTGATTTGGCTCCGCTAAACACAAATCCTGCATCTTTTTTTGGTCATACGTATATATAGTCAATGTTGCAGTATTACCGGCTTTTTTTGTGCATATGAGGGAAAATGACTTTTACTTCTAAACTTCCCTGTAACTGTATGTCACTGGGGTTCTCGACGATTGCACTTCACACAAATGATCTGAGCCATTCGTTAATTTTAAAATTGTTTTTCCAGTTGCCCTCCAAACGTATTATGACGTAGATCAATTTATTAGAGTTATTAAGCCTATTTTTTGTAAGGGCAACTTGAATATTTTTTTAAATTAATGAACGGCTCGAATTCCCGGAGTGGTTCAACACGCGATGGTGCACTCCTCATCAGTTAATTGTGGAAACCTAATGCAGAGAGAGAGAGAGAGAGAGAGAGAGAGAGGGGCGGTGTTTTGGCCTAAATAATTGATTTGTATTATTATTTTTTGTCTTTTTTTAAAAAAATTGCATTTGTTAGTTTTTCATGAATAATTTTGTGAATTATTGGTTCATCTCAACAAGAGAAATATAAAAAACAAAAAAATATTATCAAAATCTTAAAAAAGTTAACTAAAGACAAAAAATACAAATCTGTATTTTAAAAAAATCTTAGTTTGGTTCATAATTCTTTACTTTCTAGATTCCTCTGGTTGAAAGTGATCCGCAAAATTGATAAATGCGAAAATTTTTAAATAAGGACAAAAAATAAATCCAACTTAATTCTTAAGCCAAAACGGGCCTAACTACAACTACTTCATAGTTTCACGTATATATACATATATATAGGATATGTATGCCCTTAAATTAGTATCCAAGCTGATGAATTTTGCTGACAAAACTTGGTGTTATCTGAAAATTTTGGTCTTTTGGATTCTTAATTGTATCTGGAGATCTGAAAATTTTGGTCTTTTGGATTCTTAATTGTATCTGGAGGGACTAACTTTATTAAACAAACGGTTGGTTTCTACCTGACAAAATTACTGTGGTGGTTTAATTGGAATACTTTTATGAAGGGAAAATTTGGCAACTTTATGTCAGTCGACAGAGATGGGTTTATTCAGTATTCTATTTTTCTTATGGTGTGAACAACAGTATGAACATTCAGCCTGCCATCTATGTTAAGCACTGACACGTTCATGTGACACAACAAAGACACTCTAACGCGTAAGTTTCAAATGTTGGGGACACATTTTGAGAAAATATTTGCTAGGATTGTGATTTTGGCACTCCAAAAATTGATTGAAGGGCTCCAAAACTGGACTGTATTGATACACAAAACGACGTTGTTTTGGAGCCCCTCCATCAATTTTTGGAGTGCTAAAATCAATTTCCTATTCGCTATTCAACTATAGGAGGAAAAAAGGCTCTAATTTATATATATATAGCACCATATATACCTTAAATCTTAGTATTTCTCATCACCTCATTCACGAAACCATTCAAACAAAAAGCGTATCATTGTCTATGTATCTTTAATACTAGTAATAATCAATCATAGAACACCCCCGGCGTGCATTGCGAGTGTCACAAGAGTATCTAAAACATTTTTTAGAGTGTCCCCTAATAAGTGTCAAACTAAAAACGTTGAGAAAAAATAGGTCACTTCGAACTTGAGTGTTGGACACATGTACGGAGAGTTTCCAGTGACTGTCGGTGTCTCACACCAGTACTTGGCCTCTGATGAAGTGTCCTTCCTGCATAGCCTGCCATGTGTTTGACGATATGGACACATGAGAATTGAATCAATTATAACATGACCTCATCTCTTTGCCATATTCCTCTAAGCGTGATATTTTGAACTTTTCTAAAACTGAAACATGCCCCTTGGGTTTATGTTAAACATGCGTAAACATTAGTGCATGACCAAATTTGCTTCAACAAAAAAGAAAAGCAGAGAAATTATCTACCGTGTCAAACATTGATTCAAAACTAGAATGTATGTTAAAAATCTGAAGGTATATCTAGATAGAACGTAAACTGTGCTGGCAGTCGAAGCCAATGTCTATGAGATTTGATGACAGCTGCTTTCGCGGCAATTTTACACCACCAGTGAATTGCCCTAATTCAAATGCCTAAAGAAGACCTCATGATAAGCCTCGCCTATCTTTGAAGCAAGCCTCAAGGAAACACCCAGGGACCTGCGTGGGAGCATATTCCCTGTCCTAAAGCTGGGTGGATAGCGAATAGTAGTGACATGAGATGTACGAACTACGAAGTTCTGTTCGTCTAAAGTGGGAAATAAATGAAATGGTGGATATATCTTTTAGATATGAAGTAGCTGTTTCACAGTGTTGTATGCATGCTCGGTGGATTTATCTTATGCTGAAATTGGCGATGTTTTAAATGGGAGTAATATGATCACTTTCCGGTGTTGTAAATGAAAGTAATATGCCAATTCTGAACGTTACAGGTGAAAGTTGACAATTTGAAGGGTAAAAAGGTGGGGTTGTATTTTTCTGCATCATGGTGTGGCCCATGTCAACAGTTCACCCCAAATCTCGTGGAGGTTTACAATGAACTGTCCCCAAAGGGCGATTTTGAGATTGTATTTGTCTCAGCAGATCAAGATGACGAGGCATTTAAGGGTTATTTCTCCAAGATGCCCTGGCTTGCCATCCCATTTTCTGATTCAAGCACTCGTGACCGGTTGGATGAGTCGTTTAAGGTGATGGGGATACCGTACCTTGTAATCCTTGATGAAAATGGGAAGGTTGTGACAGAGGAAGGTGTTGAGTTCATTCGGGATTATGGAGTAGATGCGTATCCTTTTACTCAAGAGAGGATCAAAGAAATTAAAGATGAGGAAGAAAAAGCTAAGTGGGAAGAACCCTTGAAATTTTTCTTAGCCTCCCGTTCTCGTGACTTTGTGATCTCGGCAAATGGGAATAAGGTGAGTTTACATGCAGTGATCAAATATTGTGGTGCTAACAGTTTAGTTCCTTGATTTGCTATTTTATCTACCTTATCACATGTCTTATTTGATAAGACTTAATAAAAGAAAATGAAGTGTTTTAACATTCTCTACCAAAAAACCCCTTCAAATTTGAATTTTGTTTTCCATTTAATTTTGAAGAACATTTGATATGTTAAAATTATAATATCTAAATATGTTGGTTTCTCACCAAATCTTACCACTTTTGGTGAGAAAAGGAGCCTTTTAAGGGATTTCAGTTTCTCACATTGTCTCTCCATTCTTCACTCTGAACTATCCAAATAAGTGATGGGTTTCTCTTACCATTCAATTTCTTTTCGTTTCTTTTCTCACCAAATCCATCTCTCTAATGGATAATCTTAATGGAATCTTGTATATTGTTATTTACAAGGTTTCTATCTCTGAGCTCAAAGGGAACACCATAGGCCTGTATTTTGCAGAGTCTTCGTACAGGAAATGCATTAAGTTCACTCCAAAACTCGTTGAAGTTTATGAGAAGTTGAAGGCGAAGGGGGAGAAATTTGAAGTTGTGATGATACCCGTTGATGATGATGAAGAATCTTTCAATCAAAGCTTTGAAAAGATGCCTTGGTTATCTCTTCCCTATGATGACAAGAGCTGTGTCAAGCTTGCTCGGTACTTTGAAATTCCAACCATACCTGCATTGGCTATTATCGGACCAGATGGGAGAACTCTGCAGTCTGATGTTGTCGAGGCCATTGAAGAACATGGCACCGAGACGTACCCTTTTACACCAGAAAAGTTTTCGGAGCTTGAGGAGAAATATAAGGCAAAACGGGATGCCCAAACGTTGGAGTCTATTTTGGTTTCGGGAGATCTCGATTTTGTGATTGGGAAAGATGGACACAAGGTAAGCTTTTTGGGTATTGCCGACCCACTATTTTGTTGATTAGTTTTTTGAGACTTGGATTATTTAATGTGTATTTACATGCATTTTTAGAAGTGAAAGTTTGTCCGTCTTGCACCCTGCTTTGATCCTAGTTGGTGAATTCTTTTTACTTCTATGCATGAGTTTACAACACGTCTGTGAAATACTGTACCAAATCTAATTGTCTTACGGGTGATTGCCAAAATTATTGAAATTGATTTTTTCTCAGAATAAGGTTTTAGGCAGTTTAAAAGGCTATTTTGACTCCAAGCAAAAAGTGGAAAGTACAATACAAAACAAATTGATGGTATCGCAAATGCCCTTTATAACTGTTGCGATGGTACGAGTATTGTGAACTGGAGACCTTTATTCTATCAATCAGATTGAAAGGCTTCAATCTAATCTTTTAACCATTCCATTCCACACACCTTACCTTTTTACTCTTTTGTATCACTGATAACTCTCTCTCTCTCTCTCTCTCTCTCTCTCTCTCTGCAGGTTCCTATTTCTGATCTTGTTGGGAAAAATATCCTCCTTTACTTTTCAGCACATTGGTGTCCTCCATGCCGGGCTTTTACCCCAAAGCTTGTTGAAACATATCACCAGATTAAGGCAAAAGACGATGCGTTTGAACTTATTTTCATCTCTAGTGACAGGGATCAAACCTCATTTGAAGAGTACTTTTCCCAAATGCCATGGCTGGCACTTCCCTTTGAAGATGATAGGAAGGAGTATTTGGACCGCATTTTCAAGGTCCGAGGCATTCCAATGCTAGTTGCAATCGGGCCAACAGGCCGGACTGTCACGACAGAAGCCCGAACGGTTGTTATGTCTCATGGATCCGATGCTTATCCCTTCACAGAGGCGCGATTGAAGGAGATTGAGGCAGAGAATGAGGAGATGGCAAAGGGGTGGCCTAAGAAGGTGAAGCATGAGCTCCATGAACACGAACTTGAGCTGATTCGTCGCCCAGAGTATGGGTGTGATGGGTGCAAGGAAGGAGGAGCAGTATGGTCTTTTTATTGTGAAGAGTGTGACTTCGATCTACATCCAAAGTGTGCTTTGGAAGAAAACAAGGGAGCCAAAGGGGATAGAGAAGATGATACGGAGGTGGGGACGAAAACTAAAGAAGGGTACGTTTGTGATGGAGATGTCTGTCGCAAAGCTTAAGAAGTTTGTGTTTTCGACGCTATGGCAGTCTGTCTGCAGTTTGTTTTCACGAGTGTGGTTTCTACTTGTAATAAAAGTTGGGGTACGCTTGCTATGGAGATGTCTTTCGCAAAGCTTATGAAGTTTGTGTTTCCGACGCCATGGCTGTCTGTCTTCAATTTGTTTTCATAAGTGTGGTTTCTACTTGTAATTAAAGTTTGGAAAGTTTTAGTTTAAGGTTTGAAGGCATGCATCTTCTATTTTTTCTCTCTCCGGAAGTGGCTTTTTTAGCCCTGTCCAAGTATCTTGAATGTTAATTGTGAGCTAGTTTTGGTGCAGGAATGCCATTGTTCTTGTCAATAAATTTGGTACTCCCTCCGTTCCAAATTGAGAGTTCCTATTGGAGATTCCAATCATTTAAAGGGACATGCAATTATTACACTTACAATACCTATCATTTCCACCATTACTCCTATATTCTACCTCATTTACAATACTTATATTCACCTATGAGGGACATTTTTGGAAAATCACCAAATTTTTCCTTCCATTTTTGGAAAATGACCATCATTTTAGAACAACTCAAAAAGGAAAAATGGACTTTCATTTTGGAACAGAGGGAGTAGTAGGGAAGCGACTTTTAAATTTGCATCGGATATCACCATGGTGACGTTTTTGTTTTCTTTTTTCAGTTTTTTATGCAGATAGTTTTGAATCTGGAAGTGGAAACTAATTGACACTTGACAATTATCAATATTTTCAAAATATTTATTTTTCAAGAAGGCTTAGGAGAATGCAACTTGCCAACTTAAAAATAGGATTTTTTTTTTTTTTTTTTTGGTTGAGAACAAAAACTTTCGATATATCTATTAGGGCTACCAAGTTGTGCAGAAAACTTATTTTAACCGTATGAGGTCAATAGTTGAAATGGGGCTTACCGAACCTACTCTTGACCAGCGGATAAAAAAAAAAAAAAACCCTACTCTTGACCAATTATCTAGGAGTACTTAAATGTGACAAAACAGAATTGGCCTTCTGGATAAGGAAACCAACCATGGGTAATGGATAAGGCCACCAACCAAAGAATCCCCACTTCTTATTATTCATTTTCTATTGCGTTGTTATAAATTTATAAGTTTGGAATTTATTTCGGTATGTTTTAATTTTCATAACATTTTGTTTAGCTTTTTGTCGTAATTTGTGAGATTATTCGTTCATCTTGACGAAACGAATCGGAATAGTATAAAAATATTGACCGATTTTGAACATATTCAAATAAGATGACACTTTAGACAAATAAAACAGTTGTTTGATATTTTTTTCGTCTTTAGTAAACTTTTTTTTGCTTTCCTCATTAACTTTTTAGACCATTTTCATCGAGACGGATGATTAATCCAAAAAATATACACAAATCTAACGAAAAATTTAAAAAAAAAAAAAACGAACGAAACACAAAACACAAAACGGAAAAAATAATTTTAAGTTTAAAAGAACGCAGCTTCGTGTGCTCGATTTTGACCCCCCCAAGTCTTCCATAAGTTTTTTTTTTTTTTTTGAAAAGCAACTCTTCAAGATTTGAATTTTTCCCCTTCCTTTTCAAATCATCAATCAAATTCCACTTAATTAGAAAACTATAATTCCATAAACCATAATTACATGCCACCTAATTAAGCAACAATATTTATTCATATGTATCACTAAATAAGGGTGTTATAAAAAAAAATTAACTAAGGATAAGATAGGTAATTCACCATTTGAAATGATAAAAATATAACTGTTCAAAATGACCGAGATGAATACTTACGTGGGTAAAAAGAAGCTACAGCTAAAAGCATTATGACCCTTGCCCTTTTTTGAACTCGTAATCAATATATGAGTAAAACCTCAAAAATTTCACTCCAGCCCTTAACAACTCAAACAAATATCAAATTGAATTTTACTCAAATTTTGAACCAATTAAATTAAGGGAGACTCAAATCTTTACTCAAAATTTTTATGGTCATTTTCTCCCTCTCAAATTTACAATTATGCCTTTAGTGGAGTTTTTACTCAAATATATGCTTTTATTTGATTCTCAAATTTCAAAAAAAATTGAGTAAGGACCCAAGATGCTCAATAGCAATGTATCTCTTCTTTCCTTGGGAAGGAATTGCTCGTCCGTGACAATGGTGACCAGTAAAATCCCAAATCAATTTCATTTTTTGAAATTGTTTTCACCCTCTGTTTTTAGCAGGTCTACAGTTTTCCATATGAATTGAATGGTCTGTGTCCGAGAGTGGGGAGAGGAGAAATAGGACTAGCAAAATCAACTACTCCAATGTTAGCGGCCACTTTAATCGTTTTCCATGGAGAAACAATCAAGCTCACAATTGAAAGAATTTAATGCAATAATCGAAAGAACATGAACATGATGATTTAAGTGGAAATAGCTTAGGGACAAATGTCCTTGAGGAGAAAATTCCGGCCTAATCTACTAAATTGCTATCTATAGATCAAAAGACTTACAAAGTGATTACAAGTGAGGAATTACTATAAACTAACCCCAAGTTTAATACCTCGATCTCCAATCACCACAACTGCATATCAATCCGGCAAAGTACAATTAAAGGCATGAATGAATGAAATGTGATGTGATGAAGGTTTTTTTTTTTTTTTTTTATGATTACACAAATTACACATGTTGAATAATTAAGACATAACGTGCATAACATGTATGACTTTGACTTTCTACGAGGGATTAACAAAATATGCATTTAATGTATCTGAGCACACAATGTATAATGAGAAAAATGGTTTCTCTATAAAGTGGGATGAGATTACACACATAACCAAAAAGGGAGACGAATATATATACCTATACCTCAAAGTACAAGCCCTAGCATCTAACCAATTAGAATGTCTCGATGGAATACGCTTTACAGACAGCCTAAGGGGTGAACTAGTATTAGCCTACTCTCAAGCTTACGTACAGACTAAGTACTTCATCGAACGTAAAAAACTTACGAGAGAATTTTATTTTAATGAGTTTCATTTGAACGCAATAATTAGAGAATATGATTAAATTTTTGTTTCACCCCGTCTAACCACCCCCCACCCACCCCCGCGCCCCCCCCCCCCCCCCCCCCCCCCCCCCCCCCCCCCCCCCCCAACCCAAACCAAACCAAAAAAAAAAAATCCCATAACAAAATTTGATTAGGTGAATATACAAGTAACATTTCTCTATACATTTTTACTAACAACATTCTATATTTCTATATTATAAGATAAAACGGTTTTCTATCAAAATGTCTACACATACAATCATAAAATGCATCTACAATCGTTCTATTGAATTTAGTGATAAGGTTATAGCCATTGGATCAAAGGAATGAAGGTTTCCCATCTCTCTCTCTCTCTCTCTCTCTCTCTCTCTCTCTCTCTCTCTCTCTCTCTCTCTCTCTCTCTCCCATTAAGGCATGTATTCAAAACCACCCATTAAGACATTATTCAAATGAAAACCAAAATAGGTTCCACTGCCTAGTGCAGTTGGCAACCTACCCTCTCCTCCATCCAGGAGGCCGAGGTTCGAGGCCCCTTGGGGCCGGTTGGGATCCAGAGCTATGGACAGCTACTGGACTCCTCTAGTGCTAATCTAACTACCCCGCTAACTCCCGCTGACTATAAAATATGGCAAAAAAAAAAAAAAATGAAAACCAAAATCATATACAACCTTTGTACAAAGCTAAAATCAAAACCACCGAAATCAAAGCCAACATTCATTTTCTTATTTCTAGGCTGCCAAACGTACATCACGGAAATCACCGAAAATAGAATTTTCTATACATCGTTCATATCATTTTCACATTCTTCTTCTTTACTCTCTCTCTCTCTCTCTCTCTCTCTTGGGAAGTTCAATACCACCAAAATCTACTTCACATGAGTTCTTTCATCATTCTTTGTATATTTGCTACCCATTTCTTTTTTATTAAGATTATGATGTTTATCAATGGATATATTGTGTTATTGTTTATCGCATAGTTGAATCTGTTGGACACGAGTTTGTATATTGCACGCAAGTTTAGTATTAATTTGCATGTGGTGATTGTTTGAGCCGTATATTACATGCGAATTCAGTATTTATTTTCGTGTGCCGATTATTCGAACCGTACCTATGACATACGTTACTAGGAGTAATAACAAAAGTGGCCTGCCATTAAAAATTGTCATTCTCGAATTTAATTCTAATCCGTCGCTGCACACGCTACAAAGACTGAAGTCCGACAAAGGCACAACGTTGGATAAATGTGTGATCCATTCCCTGATCAACAAATTGAGGGGACCAGGACGAAGATTAAAAAAAAAATGCAGTAAAAAATTGAGGGGAACACCCTTGCTATGGTAAACTAGTTCTAGGCGATCGCGTCTTTAAATTATTTAGGACTGACCACGCCAGCAGATGACGTAACTTTTAATGAGATGGACGGTCCCGATGCAATTATGAAAGAAACCTAGTCACGACGAAAGAAACATCTAGACTGAAGATAAGGGTCAACATTTAGCCTGCCGGCCCGCGATCCGCGCAAAATCCGTCAGGCCCGCCGGGCTTTTACTCAGCCCGAGTCCGTAAAACGGGCGGGCTAGCCCGGCCCGTAGTTTGTAATGGGCGGGCTCGGGACTATGAATTTTTACTCGGCCCCGGCCTGTGAGCCCGCCCGTGATACCCGTCCAAAAGCCCGCCAACGGGCCCGCCTACTAGCCCAAAATCCCACAAAATCCTTTCTTTTCTCCCTTGGTTTAGTTTTGCCCAAAGAAATTTAAGCCCGCCCGCTGGCCCGCCATTTGAGCTAGCGCATGAGCCGGGCTTGGGCTTCAATTTATGGTAGGTGGCCCGGCCCGCCAAAAAAAAAAGTCCGTCGATCCGATCCGTGGGCGGACTTGGACAGCGACTTGTCGGGCTGGCCCGGCCTGGCCCGATGATGACCCTTCACTGAAGAGAACCAGAAAGAAAAACTGGTGAACCATATTCAATTATCTCTCACACAATGATCAATATATATATATATATATATATATATATATATATATATTCAATTCTCACGCTGTATATGTATACGTATGCATATAGGCTTTGAAACTCTATCCAATCATTTAACTTTTCGCTCAGATTTTAAGATAATGAAAAGTTTGATAAATTAGATCGAGCACTTATAGTTGTCGAATTGAGCTGATATTTTCAAGGGATTCTCAAAAAAATATTTTACATTTAATAAACTGCTCAGATTGATTAAGTGGAACCCGTGATGATCCCACAACAAAATCTATGCATGTTCTGTATGTGTAAACAAACTTTCTGGATGTGTAATCAATTCCCTGTTCAACAAATTGCGGGGAACACGAGGATTAAAAAATATAAATATATATTTGAGGGGAACACCCTTGCTATGGTAAACTAGTTCTAGGCGATCGTGTCTTTAAATTATTTAGGACTGTCCACGCCAGCAGATGACGTGCTCGTGATGACGTGACTTTTAAAGAGATGGACGGTCCCGATGCAATTATGAAAGAAACTTAGTCGCGACGGAAGAAACATCTAGACTCAAGAGAACCAGAAAGAAAAACTAGTGAAAAATATTCAATGATCAAAAAAATACTAATAATAAATTCAATTCTCAACTGTATATGTATACGTATATATATAGGCTTCGAAGCTCTATCGGAAAACCCCACTTTCCTTTACGTTGATCCAGTAAAAAGAAGCTTCAATTCGATAGAGAGAGAGACAGAGAGACAGACAGAGAGAATGGAGGGTCAAGGCGATGTCGTCGCTGAGCAAAGCAAACACGACCTTCAGTCACTTCTCTTTTCTCCGGATAGAGATTTCCTCATTCGCAACAACGGCGACGAGGTAATCGGTTCTCTTCTCGTCTATAATTGTCCGATCAATTGCGTATGAATCTCTTCTCTTGATTGCTCCTGTGTATAGAGCTATATATGTCGTTGTATATATATAATATAGTCGATGCATGTTGAAATATTACCGACTTTTAGCAAAATAAGTTATTTGGTTTTTATTTTCTGTCTCTAATATATATATTTTTTATTTGTTAGTTTTTCGTCAATTTTTTTCTGAATTATTTATTCGTATCCACGAAAGAAATCGAAAAAATAAAGAATGAGGGTCGAAATATCGTAATTTTTTTTGAATAAAAACAAAAATACGCCAAATACTGCAACAGTGACTATATAAAAAATGACAGCTCTATGTCAATTCAAGTCATTTTCCCTGGGGTTCTTGGCAGTTGTAAACGATCTCTTCATTGATCAGCGACCTCCAGAGCAGAGCAATTCGACCACGGGTAGTGATGATGCCCACTCCGGCACCTCACACAAACGATTGGAGCCGTTTGTCAATTTTAAAATCGTTTTTTGAGTTGCCCTTTAACGTATCAGGACGCTCAATTTTGAATAAAACATTGAAGCATTGGATCAATTACTTACCGTTATTCGATTGAGCTGATTTTTTTGCAAGGACAACTTGATAATTATTTTAAAGTTAATGAATGATTCGTATCAATGGTGTGGATCCTGAAGTGGTCCAACTTGCGAGGGTGCACTCCCCGTTGGTACCCATGGAATTGTGGAGACCTGATGCTGGGGGAAGATCAGGGGAGAAAAAAGCAAAAGCCAAAGAGAGAGAGAGAGAGAGAGAGAGAGAGAGAGAGAAGTGGTGTTTGGGCCTAAATAATCCATTTGGATTACTTTTTTTTTGTTTTGTTCAAAAAAATTACGTACTTGTTAATTTTTTGTCGATTTTTTTTTTTTGGTGAATTATTGGTTCGTCTTGACTGGTGAAATTCAAAAAAAAATTATGACGAAAATCTTAAAACAGTTCGACAAAAATAATCCAAATCTTTATTTAAAAGAATCTTAGTTTGGTTCATAATTCTTTATTTTTTAGGTGGTTCTTGTCAAAAGAGATAAGAAATTCACGCAAAATTAATAAATGCAGAAAAGATTGAATAAGAACACCAAAAAAAAAAACCAAGCTGAAAACGGGCCTAAATGCAACTACTTCTTAGTTTCACGTATTCGTATGCTCTTCAAGTACCTTCCAAGCTGATGAATTTTCCTGACAAAACTTGGTGTTGGTGTTATCTGAAAATTTGGTGTTTTGGACTCTTAATCGTCTCTGGAGGGACTGACTTTATTGAACAAACTGTTGGTTTCTACCTGACAAAATTATAATGGTGGTTTAATTGGAAAACTTTTATGAAAGGGTAATTTGGCTTTTTTTTTTTATCAGCGGAAAGAATTTTATTAATTAATGAATTGAAGTTACAAAGATTAAGAAAATAGAGAAATAGGCATCACAATCAACAACCTACATCCTAACTGTGTTGGCACTTAGGCCGAGGACAAGCAACTTTATTACAAAGAGGGATATATTCAATAATCTATTTTTCTTGTGGTGTGAACAGCAGCATGCCATCTATGTAGCACTCACACGGACACGTGACACGACACAGACACTCCAACATGTAGTATTCAAACGGCTGGGACACGTTTTGAGAAAATATTCGTTTTTCAATTTATGAGTAGAAAAGGCTCTAATTTTATAACATGTTACACCATATGCACCTTAAATCTTATTTCTCATCACCTCATTCACAAAACCATTCGAACAAAAAGCGTATCATTGTCTATGTATCTTTACTACTAATAAACCTATCATATGTCACACAAAAAAAGAGGCTACTATCTTGTTTAACTCCCCCGACGTGTATTGCCAGTGTCACGAGAGTATCTGAAACATTTTTTAGAGTTTCCCCGAAGTATCCAAAGTAAAAACCTTGAGAAAAATAGGTCACTTCGAATTTGAGTATTGGACACATGTCTGGAGACTAGAGAATTTCCGGAGATTGCCGGTGTTGACACCAGTACGCGGCCTTCGAAGAAGTCTGTCCCGCATAGCCTGCCATGTGTTTGAGGATTTAGACAAATGAGAATTGAATCAATTATAACATGACCTCATCTGTATGCTATACTCCCCCTAGCGTGATAGTTTTGAACTTTTATGAAAACTGACGCATTCCCCTAGGGTTTATGTTAAACACACCTAAACATTAGTGCATGAACAAAGTTGCTTCAATAGAAAAGTACAGCAAAAAGCAAATACCATTGAATTGCACTCATTCAAATGCCTAAAGAGGACCTCATGATAAGGGAGCATATTCCCCGTCCTACAGCTGGATGTATAGTAAATAGTAGTGACCTGAGATGTGTGAAGTTCTGTTGGTCTAGGTGGGAAATAAATGGATCGGTGGAGATATCTTTTTAGATGTGCAGTAGCTGTTTAATTTGCATTAGCAGCAGAAAGTTATATTGCTCAGAACGCTTATATCAATGAACTTATGCTGAAATTGGTGATGTTTTAGATGGTTTCCGGTGTTGTAAATGGAAGTAATACGTCAATTCTGAATGCTACAGGTGAAAGTTGACAATCTGAAAGGTAAAAAGGTCGGGTTGTACTTTTCAGCATCATGGTGTGGCCCATGTCAACAGTTCACCCCAAATCTCCTGGAGGTTTACAATGAACTTTCCCCCAAGGGCGACTTTGAGATTGTATTTGTCTCAAGAGATCGAGCTGACGAGGCATTCAAGGGTTATTTCTCCAAGATGCCCTGGCTTGCCATCCCATTTTCTGATTCAAGCACTCGTGACCGGTTGGATGAGTTGTTCAAGGTGATGGGGATACCATACCTTGTAATTCTTGATGAAAATGGGAAGGTTGTGACAGAGGATGGTGTTGAGTTCATTCGGGATTATGGAGTAGATGCGTATCCTTTTACTCAAGAGAGGATCAAAGAAATTAAAGATGAAGAAGAAAAAGCTAAGAGGGAAGAGCCCTTGAAATTTTTCTTAGCCTCCCGTTCTCGTGACTTTGTGATCTTGGCTAATGGGAATAAGGTGAGTTTACATGCCGTGATCAAATATTGTGGTGCTAACAGTTTAGTTCCTTGATTTGCTATTTATCTACCTTATCACATGTCTTATTTGATAAAACTTAAATAAAAGAGAATGAAGTGTTTTGGCATTCTCTACCAAAAAACCCCTTCAAATTTGAATTTTTTTCCATTTATTTTTGAAGGAAAAATTTGATATGTTAAAATTATAATATCTAAATATGTTGGTTTCTCACCAAATCTTACCACTTTTGGTGAGAAAAGGAGCCTTTTTAGGGATTTCAATTTCTCACATTGTCTCTCCGTTCTTCACTCTGAATTATCCATATAAGTGATGGGTTTCTCTTACCATTCAATTTCTTTTCGTTTCTTTTCTCACCAAATCTCTCTCTCTAACAGATAATCTTAATGGAGTCTTTTTACATTGTTATTTACAAGGTTTCTATCTCTGAGCTCGAAGGGAGCACCATAGGCCTGTATTTTGCAGAGTCTTCGTACAGGAAATGCGTTAAGTTCACTCCAAAACTCGTTGAAGTTTATGAGAAGTTGAAGGCGAAGGGGGAGAAATTTGAAGTTGTCATGATACCCTTTGATGATGATGAAGAATCTTTCAATCAAAGCTTTGAAAAGATGCCTTGGTTATCACTTCCCTATGATGACAAGAGCTGTGTCAAGCTTGCTCGGTACTTCGACATTCCAACCATACCGGCATTGGCTATTATCGGACCAGATGGGAGAACGCTGCAGTCTGATGTCGTCGAGGCCATTGAAGAACATGGCACCGAGACTTACCCTTTTACACCAGAAAAGTTTTCGGAGCTTGAGGAGAAAGATAAGGCAAAACGGGATGCCCAAACATTGGAGTCTATTTTGGTTTCGGGAGATCTCAATTTTGTGATTGGGAAAGATGGACTCAAGGTAAGTTTTTTGGGGGTATTGCCGACCCACTATTTTGTTGATTAGTTTTTTGAGACTTAGATTATTTAATGTGTATTTTACATGTATTTAATGTGTATTTTACATGCATTTTTAGAAGTGAAAGTTTGTCCGTCTTGCACCCTGCTTTGATCCTAGTTGGTGAATTCTTTTTCTATGCATGGGTTTACAACACGTCTGTGAAATACTGTACCAAATCTAATTGTCTTCGGGGTGATTGACAAAAATTATTGAAATTGATTTTTTCTCAGAATAAGGTTTTAGGCAGTTTTAAAGGTTATTTTGACTCCAAGCAAAAAGTGGAAAGTACAACACAAAACAAAACAATGGTATTGCAAACGCCCTTTATAACTGTTGCAATGGTACGAGTATTGTGAACTGGAGACCTTTTATTCTATCAATCAGATTGAAAGGCTTCAATCTAATCTTGTATCCATTCCATTCCAGACACCTTACCTTTTTACTCTTTTGTATCACTGATAACTAACTCTCTCTCTCTCTCTCTCTCTCTCTCTCTGCAGGTTCCTATTTCTGATCTTGCTGGGAAAAATATCCTCCTTTACTTTTCGGCACATTGGTGTCCTCCATGCCGGGCTTTTACCCCAAAGCTTGTTGAAACATATCACCAGATTAAGGCAAAAGACGATGCGTTTGAACTTATTTTCATCTCTAGTGACAGGGATCAAACCTCATTTGAAGAGTACTTTTCCCAAATGCCCTGGCTGGCTCTTCCCTTTGAAGATGATAGGAAAGAGTATTTGGACCGCATTTTCAAGGTCCAAGGCATTCCAACGCTAGTCGCAATCGGGCCAACGGGCCGGACTGTCACGACAGAAGCCCGCACGGTTGTTATGTCTCATGGATCCAATGCTTATCCCTTCACAGAGGCACGGTTGAAGGAGATTGAGGCAGAGAATGAGGAGATGGCAAAGGGGTGGCCTAAGAAGGTGAAGCATGAGCTCCATGAGCACGAACTTGAGCTGATACATCGCCCAGAGTATGTGTGTGATGGGTGCGAGCAAGGAGGAGCAGTATGGTCTTTTTATTGTGAAAATTGTGACTTCGATCTGCATCCGAAGTGTGCTTTGGAAGAAAACAAGGGAACCAAAGGGGATAGGGAAGATGATGTGGAGGAGCGGACGAAAACTAAAGAAGGGTACGTTTGTGATGGAGATGTCTGTCGCAAAGCTTAAGAAGTTTGTGTTTTGGACGCTATGGCTGTCTGATCTTCAGTTTGTTTTCACGTGTGTGGTTTCTACTTGTAATAAAAGTTGGGGTACATTTGCGATGGAGATGTCTGTCACAAAGCTTATGAAGTTTGTGTTTTCGACGCCATGGCTGTCCGTCTTCAATTTGTTTTCATGAGTGTGGTTTCTACTTGTAATAAAAGTTGGGAAAGCTTTAGTTTAAGGTTTGTGAAGGCATGCATCTTCTTTGGTATTTTTTTCTCTCCGGAAGTGGCTTTTTAACCCAATGTCCAAGTATCTTGAATGTTAATTGTGTGCTAGTTTTGGTGCAGGAATGCCATTGTTCTTGTCAATAAATTTGGTAGAAGGGAAGCGACTAGGGGTGTTCAAGAACACCGCATGAACCGTAAAATCGGTCCGATCCGGATCGTACCGTCCTATTTGATCCGGTTCTTCTGATTTGCGGTTAGGTTATGGTTCTAAAAAATAAGAACCTTTAATTTTGGTTTGATTACTGGTTCTCAATTAAAGAACCGTGGTTAAGACCGGACCGGACCATTTAGAACTAATATAAATAATTATATAAAAATAAATATGTGTGTGTAATTTGGTAGGTTAATCTCTTTCTTGCTAAGCTTACTTTATTTAAAGATGAAATCTCATTTGTTATGAAAGTTTTTATTTTCTTTCTTCCTTTTCTATTCTAATAGATTACCTTCCTATTCTTTCAATTCTTTGCAATCTTATTTAATAGATTAGTCTTTATAATTTCAATCTCACGTCTCTCTTTCTCACACACTGATGATAGGTTTGGATGCTAATTGGAAATAATAGGAACCAGAACCGAACAAAAATCGGACCGATTTTGCGGTTTGGTTCTGGTTAGGTTCCACTCATATATTGGTTAGGTTCTGGTTCTCAATTTCCTAGAACCGTTTGAAATGGTCTGGTTACTGGATTTCTAGAGAACCGGACCAATCCGGACCGTGTACACCCCTAGAAGCGACGTTTAAATTTGCATCAGATATCACAATGGTTGTTTAAGTTGTTGTGTGGTGATGTTTTTGTTTTCTTTTTTCAGTTTTTTATGCAAATAGTTTTGAATTTGGAAATAGAAACTAGTTGACACTTGACAATGATCAATGTTTTCAAAATACTTATTTTTCAAGAAGGCTTAGCGGAAAGCAGCTTGCCAACTTAAAAATAGGATTTTTTTTTTGTTTTGTTGAGAACAAAAACTTTTGATATATATATATATATATATATATATATATATATATATATATAGCTACCAAGTTGTGCAGAAAACTTATTAACCTTATGAGGTCAATAGTTGAAATGGAGAAATTCTTCAGTGCCGGGTGGGCACCAGATTGCTGGTGCCGAACGCGCATCTCGGCCGTCAAAATGTATTTTAGAAGGTTTAGATTTGTTTGGGTAATTTTTAAGTGTAAAATTATCAAAACATCCTCTCAAGAACAAATAGATCTGGACTGTTTAAAATACGTTTGGACAGTCAATATGCGTGCTTGGCACCAGCTGTCTGTGCCCGCTCGGCACTGAAGAATTTCTCGTTGAAATGGGGCGACCAGCGGATCAAAAAAAGGATGCCCACTCCGTCTGCTCCTTGGTTCACTTTGTAGACCAGAACAATCATGTCAAAAATCAGCTTGATTGGATATTATTAAGTGTGCGAAGATGGATTTCAGTGTTTCGGTTGAAATGGGGCATACCCAACCTACGTTTCCGATCATCGGAGCGAGACCGGAGTGGGCCCGGAAAGGGCGGGGCAGCAGGAAGGGGAGCAGGAAGGGGGGGAGCAGCCCCCCCGCCTCCCAAAAAAAAACCTACTCTTGACCAATTATCTAGGAGTATACTTAAAGATGACAAAACAGAATTGGCCTTCTGGATAAGGAAACCGACCATGGGTAACGGATAAGGCCACCGACCAAAGATTCCCCACTTCTTAATATTCACCGTCGGTTGCGTTGTCGTAAACTTATGAGTTTAGAATTTATTTCGGTATATTTTAATTTTCGTAACTTTTTGTTTAATTTTTTGTCGTAATTTGTGGAATTAATCGTTCATCTTGACGAGACAAATCAGAATAGTATAAGAATATTGACCGATGTTAAAAATATTCAAATAAGATGACACTTTAGAAAAATAAGACAATAGTTTGATACTTTTTTCGTCTTAGTGGACTTTTTTTTACTTTCAGTCATAATTTTACACTTTTTAAACTCTTTTCATCGAGACAGATGATTAATCCAGAAAATAAACGCAAATCTAACAAAAATTAAAAAAAAAACACGAACGAAACACAAAACAAAAAAAAATAATTAAGTTTAAAAGAACGCAGCTCTCGAAAAATAAACCATCAAAGTATAACAAAAAAAAAAGGAAAAATTATCAAAATCACCCCAAGGCTTCTAGAAATTATAGATTATCCCCTCGCGTTTGGAATATTACAAAATACCCATTGTTATATAAAAAACTAGCGTCATTCCCATTCGATACACGGAACAAACAACAAATTTTGTGTGAGCTCGATATTTTGTAATGTAGCCACATGAATATTTTGCCCCGTGCATCGAACGGGAACAATGCTAGTTGATAGAAAAGGAACCCTGGGTGCATGTTATTCCTTAAGAACAATATGAGCGCTAGGCCAATCCTGGCCTTCCATGCTTGGCAATAGACAATTTAGATTAGAACAAATATTAAATCAAATTAAATTACTTCAAAAAATTTAAATCAAATTAATTTGTAATAAAAAAATTATTGTAAACTAACGTTGATTTTTTTCGACCCCATGTATTGAACGGGTACAATGCTAGTGATAAAAAATATAATCTAATATTTTTTTGATCCCATGCTCGATGCACGTTAGTATTAGTTTTATTCTGAATACTGAAAGACATGTGTGGTGTAAAATGAATTTGAAGTACCACGTGATGGTTCCCATGCTAGGGCATAGAATATTTTTTCCTAAGTCTCTCTCTCTCTCTCTCTCTCTCTCTCTCTCTCTCTCTCTCTCTCTCTCTCTCTCTCTCGTTTTTTTTTGGACAAAAACTCTAAATTCTAGGAATTTAGGATTGAGGGTTGGGAGCCTTTTGGCTTCAACTACATTTCTATAATATATTGATAAATAAATTACTCCTTTGTCGTGATGCAGCTACTAAAAAATTCAACAGAATCTGTCTGACATCATCGAACTCTAATGGAAATGGACCATGCTCTCCCTTTGTAGCTTATGAAAGGCTGTAAAAAGATAGTTTGGTTCGTTGTGATGAGGATTTGATGATGTTAGACAAATTTCGTCGAATTTTTTAGCTGTTGCACCACGACAAGGGAGTAATTTGTTATGCAACAGGGAATATTTCATAATTTCCCAAAAATGAAGGGCAATCTAGAATTTTAAAAAAAACCTCAGGGATGATTTTAGTAATTTACTCAAAAAATAAAGCATCGTACCATATTAATACATACCATTATAATAGGGGATGTGATTTTGGCACTTCACTTTTAACTAATGGCACTCCACTTTCAGTTTTATTTTCTCACATAATCAAGACACAAAAATGCAGTGCTAGTGGTTAAAACTGAAGTACCAAAACTAATTTCTTAATAATACATGCAGATATAATAAACACTTACATACATATAGACACACACGTATAATCAGGTGAATTTGGGGTAACACTTGGCAACCTGGATTAGAGAAGGGAGACTTAAAGAATTATCTTCAGACCCCATCTCGCGTAAGTATCCATTCTGGTCATTTTGAACAATTATGTTTCCGTCCCTACTTTTTTTAATCCCAATAGTGCCCTGGTCTAAAAAGTGAGGTACAATCCCCACACACACACACGCACACACACACACACACACACACACACACACACACACATATATATATATATATATATATGAATTTTGGGAGAGAGAGAGAGAGAGAGAGTATTGAATTTTGGGATCGAAACTTAATACTACCGGTCCTCCCATAAATTCAGCCCATGGATTCCTCCATTTAATCCCGAAATTCCCGACCATAATCTTCATCCCATTTCCATAACAAGTGCTTGCTCGTGCCAACGGCACTATGCACCCCGACATGCCAACGCCAAAAGTCAAGCAGTGGGTAAAAAAAATGATGGCATTTTTGTAATATATTTATAAGAGTGTGGGTATTTTCTTAAGAGAGTTGGAGAGCACACATTAGTTTTTGGATCAAATAAATCTAAGCCATTCTTTCAATTTATGTTTGTGTGGTCCCCACACCCTTGTATTTTATTAGGTAGATTTTCATCCCATTCTCGACCAAAATCTTCATCCCAATTCATCCTGAAATTCTCGGTACAGTACATATATCACATCTGTAATACATGGGGCTTTTAGCACTCATGTGTAGGTGTTATTGGTTATTTTTTACAGTGCTCCGGGTGTTTAGTTGAAGTTGGGTGAAGTCTTTGAATTGAGTTCCTCTCTAGTTTGGTTTCTTGATCCCTTGTTTAGGGATGAAATTTCCTCTTAATGTACTGTTTTTTGAATCTATAATACCTGCTATCGTTTTTGGAAAAAAAGAGAGTATATATAGCTGTTGTTAAAATCGATCGATCAAAGGACAAATGGATTTGGAAGAAGTGGGACGCCACGCCCTCCTTTTGGACGACAACGTGACGGCGGCATCTTCAATAACTTTTTTGTCTTCGTTCTCTCTCCACCCCAAGGCCTCTCCTTGCAGTTCCCCCCAAATCTTCGGCGGCGGTAACCGGAGGTAAGGCCCCTTGTATGTCTAGATCAAGGGCCGCGACTACGATTTCCATGGAAGTCTCGATCAACATGGTGGGCAGCGGCAGCAGATGGTTGAGATCCGGCGGTGGTGGTGTTGATCTTGATTGGCTAATAATTTGATGGGTTTGCTGATGGGATTGGCCGCGATGGTCTCAACCATGTTTTTCAGGAAAATCATGATTTATTTCGGTGAAGAAGAATGGCGCATGCATTCCCTGTTCAATCCGAATGGGGAATGCTTTTGAAAATATGTCACCAAATAGGTCATGTTAATTATTCCAGCGGATTGATTGTGGGTTTCCAACGGGGCTGATTGATCATGAGTTATTTTTTACGAAATGAGTCATATTCATGAAATCGATTCATATTTCACGAATATGAGGCCGATTTCATAAATTCATGATTTCATGTTTAAATATGATATGTTTTGTGGAATAGATGTTAGGTTTATTGATTTGAATTGCATCATTATCCAATAATGTCATGTTTTCCTTATTTTTTTTTACCGAATAGGTATGTTTTATTGATTCAGATTGCGTCGTGATCTAAATGTAATGTTTTAATAATAAAATTGATTCCACAATTGCAAATAGATGACATGAATATAAGGCCGATTTCATGTATTCATGATATTCATGCTCTAAATATGTCATGTTTTATGAAAAATATTTTTTTACACTCATGATTTCAAAATAACGGATGGATAGGCCACTGGTTTTCATGTATTTTTATAGAAATTTATGTATCTAAGTAACTATGAAACACTTATTATAAATTGTCATGTTTTGTCCATTATTAATTATTTAATCAATGGGGATTTCGGTGTGCATATCGAATGAAAAGGGTTTTAGTTAATTTTGAAAAAAAAAACAAAGATTTGAATTTTTCCCCTTCCTTTTCAAATTATCAATCAAATTTCACTTTATTAGAAAACTATAATTCTATAAACCATAATTACATGCCACTTAATTAGGCAACAATATTTATGCATATGTATCACTAAATAAGGGTGTTATAAAAAAAAATTAAATAAGGGTAAGATAGGTAATTCACCATTTTAAATGATAAAACATAATTATTCAAAATGACATAGATGAATACTTACGTGAGTAAAAAGAAGTTATAGCTAAAAGCATTATGGCCCTTGCCCTTTTTTAAACTCATAATCAATATATGAGTAAAACCTCATAAATTTCACTCCAGCCTTGATAATTCAAACAAATATCAAATTGAATTTTACTCAAATTTTGAACCAAATTAAGGGAGACTCAAATCTTTACTCAAAATTTTTATGGTCTTTCTCTCCCTCTCAAATTTACAATTATGCCTTTAGTGGAGTTTTTACTCAAATATATGCTTTGATTTGATACTCAAATTTCAAAAAAAAATGGAGTAAGGGACTCAAGATGCTCATGAATAGCAATGTATCTCTTCTTTCCTTACATAGAAAAGAATTCCTCGTCCGTGACAATGGTGACCAGTAAAACCCCAAATCAATTTGAATTTTTGGAATTGTTTTCACCCTCTGTTTTTAGCAGGTCTGCAATTTTCCATATGACATGAATAGTATGTAAAAAAATGAGATAGCACTACGTCTACAAGTCCGAGAGTGGGGAGGGGGGAATAGGACTAACAAAATCAACTACTCCAATGTTAGCCACTTTATCATTTTCCATGGAGAAACAATCAAGCTCGCAATTGAAAGAATTTAATGCAATAATCAAAACAACATGAAAACGACGATTTAAGTGTAAATAGCTTAGGGACAAATATCCTTAAGGAGAAAATTCCGGCCTAATCTACTGAATTGCTATAGATCAAAAGATTTATAAAGTAATTACAAGTGAGGAATTACTAAAAACTAACCCCAAGTTTAATATCTCGATCTTTGATCACCATAACTGCAGATCCATCCGGCAAAGTACAATTAAAGGTATGAATGAATGAAATGTGATGCAATGACGGTTTTTTTTATTTTTTATGATTACGTAGATTACAGATGTTGGATAATTAAGACATAACATGTATGACTCTGACTTGCAACGAGGGATGAACAAAATATGCATTTAATGTATCTAAGCACACAAGGTATAGAGAGAAAAAGTGGAATGCGATTACGCACATATCCGAAAAGGGAGATGAGAATATATACCTATACCTCAAAATACAAGAACTAGCATCTAACCAATTAGAATGCCTTGATGCAAGACGCTTTATTGACAGCCTAATGCTACAACTAAAACAAGAATTGCTCAAGTGCTAGCCAAGGGGCGAACTAGTATTAGCCTACTCTCAAGCTTATAGACATAGTAAGTACTGCATCGAACGTATAAAACCTACGAGAGAATTTTATTTTAATGAGTTTCATTTGAATTCAATAATTAGAGAATATGATTAAATTTTTGTTTCACTCCGTTTAACCCCCACCAAAAAAAAAAATTCCTATAACAAAACTTGATTAGGTGAATACAAGTATTATGAATTTTGGTACGAATAATTATGGTTACATGATAACAATATTTTTTAATTATGAATAACTTGCTAATAGCCTGTTCAATAAATAAATTTTAAAATTAATCGTAACAAGAATCATAAATATTCATTAGAAAACTAAAAATTGACATAATAAAAATCACAAGTTATCATAATTTAGACGTATGATATACCCTATATATCATAACTTTTTCCTTTTTACTAACGGGAAAGTCTACAATACACACCCCTTAAAAAGGTGTACCATATGTACCTATTTTATGATTCATTCATAACATTTTAGCATGTTTCGTAACTTTTGTCCTAGAATTCATAACTTTTCAGCAGTACGATTCGTAACATTTTCATTATGATTCATAACATTTTGGTATATATCGTAACTTTTATACGATTCGTAACTTTTTAGCAATATGATTCGTAACATTTTCTCTATAATTCATAACATTTTGGGGGGTGCATATGATACACACCCAAATAAGGGGTGTGTATTGTAGCCTTTCCCTTTACTAACAACATAGGAGTAATAACATAAGTGACTTCCCATTAAAAATTGTCATTCTCGAGTTTAATTCTTATCCGTCGCTGCACAGTGCACACGCTTCAAAGACTGAAGTCCGATAAAGGCACAACGTTGGATAAATGTGTGATCCATTACCTGATCAACAAATTGAGGGGAACACGAAGAAGATAAAAATAAAAAATAAAAAATTGTGGGGAACACTCTTGTTATGGTAAACTAGTTCTAGGCGATCGCGTCTCTAATAAATTATTTAGGACTGTCCATGCCGTCAGATGACGTGCTCGTGATGACGTGACTTGTTATTAGATGGACGGTTCCGATGCAATTATGAAAGAAACTTAGCCACGACGAAAGAAACATCTAGACTGAAGTGAACCAGAAAGAAAAACTAGTGAACCATATTCAATTCTCTCTCACACAATAGTCAAAAAAATAATAATTATTATTCAATCCTCACGCTGTGTGTGTGTGTATATATATATATATATATATATGCTTTGAAGCTCTATCGGAAAACCACACTTGCCCACTTTCCTTTTCGTTTATCCAGTCAAAGAAGCCTCAATTACCAGAGAGAGAGAGAGAGAGAGAGAGAGAGAGAGCAAATGGAGGGTCAAGGCGATGTCGTCGCTGAGCAAAGCAAACACGACCTTCAGTCACTTCTCTTTTCTCCGGATAGGGATTTCCTCATTCGCAACAACGGCGACGAGGTAATAGGTTCTCTTCTCGTCTATCTTTGTCCGATCAATTGTGTATGTATGAATCTCATCTCTTGATTGATTTGATTGCTCTCTTTTTTCTGTGTGTAGAGCTCATAGTTGTTAAAATCTTACCATACGGAATACGTATCTTACGATTCGTATCGTCCTCTCCCAAAAACGAACGATACGTATCACACCTCATATCCTTTTTTATAAAAATCCTACGATACGGCGTATCCTACGATTACGTACAGAGAAAAAATTATACCATATTTTAAGAAGTGGAACGTTAAATGCGTACTGATCTTTTCATCTAGTTATATGGTCATATCCAAATCATTTAAAGAAAACCCAAACTCAAAACTTGAATAAAAGAAAGAACGTATTTCGATCATGATTTATGTGAATCAGATAATGGCACTTTTTCTCTTCCCTTGGAGACTTGGATTTTTTTATTGTAAAAGCATTTTTTTCATATATAAAACACTTATTTTTCAAATATACACCAGATTTTTATACTATAATTAAGTATAACTATTATTTTATTGCATATTAGCTTCTGTGAACATATCTTATGATACACAATATGTATCCCGATACGATTCATAAAACGAAATAAACGATACACGATATGTATCCCGATTTGAAAACATTGAGCTATATATGTCATTGTATATACAGCTGATGCATGTTGCAATATTACCGACTTTTGTCAAAATAGTCATTTGGTTTTTATTTGCTGTCTTTATTCAATTTTTTTTTTTCATTTCTTAGTTTTGCATCAATTTGTTGTGGATTATTTATTCTTCTCTGTGAGAGAAATCGACAAAAATAAAGAATGAGAATTGAAACTTGTATTTTTTTTTGAATAAAGACAAAAATAAGCCAAATACTGCAACGGTGACTAAATAAAAAATGACAGCTCTTAAGACATTGTAAGTCAGTTTCCCTGGGGTTATCGACAGTTGTAAACGATCTCTTCAGTGATCAGCGACTTACAGAGCAGAGCAATGTACGGGTAGCGACGATGCCCACTTCGGCACCTGACCCAAACGATTGGAGCAGTTCGTCAATTTTAAAATCATTTTTCGAGTTGCCCTTCAAACGTTCGAGTTGCCCTTCAAACGTATCAGCACGCTCAATTTTGGATTAAAAAAAATTGAAGCATTGGATCAATTACTTATAGTTATTCGATTGAGCCAATTTTTTGTAAGGACAACTTGAAAATTTATTTTAATATTTATGAATGACTCGTATAAACGGTGTGGATCCGGGAGTGGTCCAACATGCGACGGTGCACTCCTCGTTGGTACCCATAGAATTGTGGAGAGTGGAGACCTGATGCTGTGGGAAGATCAGGGGAGAAAAAAGCAAAAGCCAAAGTAAGAGAGAGAGAGAGAGAAGTGGTGTTTTGGCCTAAATAATTCATTTGGACTACTTTTTTGTTTTTATTTAAAAAAATTACGTATTCGTTAATTTTGTGTCGATTTTTTTGTGAATTATTAGTTCGTCTCGACAAGTGGAATTCAGGAAAAAAATTATGATGAAAATCTTAAAACAGTTGGACAAAAATAATCGAAACTTTATTTAAAAAAATCTTAGTTTGGTTCATAATTCTTTGTTTTTTAGATTCTTCTTGTCGAAAGAGATAAAAAATTCGCACAAAATTAATAAATGTGGAAAAGATTAAATAAGAACAAAAAAAAATTAACCCAACTTAATTCTTAGGTCAAAACGGGCCTAAATGCGACTACTTCTTAGTTTCATGTATTCGTATGCCGTTTAAGTAGCTTCCAAGCTGATGAATTTTCGTGACAAAACTTGGTGTTGGTGTTATCTGAAAATTTTGGTCTTTTGGATTCTTAATCGTATCTGGAGACACAACGTTAAAAGGACATTGACTTTATTGAACAAACTGTAAATTTTGACGAGTTTCTACCTGATCAAAGCTCATTACTCAAATGGTGGGTTATTGATGCCTGATTGAGATGATTTTTTACAGAGATACTCTATTCTTTATTTAATACATTATGAACGACTTAGATTACATTCTAGAGATGTGTGAGATACATCTCTGTTAATATGGATGGAAAATATGACGGTAGGGGGTCTATCCGCACATTTTCAAAACCACAGGTTTTTTTTTTTATCAGCAAAAAGAATTTTATTAATTAACGAATCGAAGTTACAAAGATTAAGAAAATAGGGAAATAGGCATCACAACCAACGACCTACATCTCAACTATATTGGCACCTAGGCCAAGGACAATCATATGCCAATTTGGCAACTTTATTACAAGGAGGGATCTATTCAATAATCTATTTTTCTTGTGCTGTGAACAACGGTATAAACATTTAGCATGCCATCTATGTAGCATTCACACGGACACGTGACATGACATGAACACTCCAACACGTAGGTTTTAAACGGCAGGGACACATTCTGAGAAAATATTCATTATTCAATTATGAGTAGAAAAGGCTCTAATTTTATAACATGTAACACTATATACACCTTAAATCTTATTTCTCATCACCTCATTCACAAAACCATTCGAACAAAAAGCGTATCATTGTCTATGTATCTTTACTACTAATAAACCTATCTTATGTCACTAAAAAAAGAAAGACTCTTCTAATCTTTAAAAAGGGTCTACTATCTTGTTTAACTCCTCAGACATGTATTGCCAGTGTCACAAGAGTATCTGAAACATTTTTTAGAGTTTCCCCGAAGTGTCCAAAGTAAAAACCTTGAGAAAAAAATAGGTCACTTCAAATTTGAGTATTGGACACATGCTTGGAGACTAGAGAATTTCCGGAGATTGCTGGTGTTGACAGCAGTATGCGGCCTCCGATGTAGTGTCTGTCCTGCATAGCCTGCCATGTGTTTGAGGATTTAGACAAATGAGAATTGAAGTTATTGAACCAATTATAACATGACTTCATCTCTATGCTATACTCCCCCTAGCGTGATAGTTTTGAACTTTTCTGAAAACTGACGCATGCCCCTGGGGTTTATGTTAAACACACCTAAACATTAGTGCATGAACAAAGTTGCTTCAACAGAAAAGAACAGCAAAAAGCAAATACCAGTGAATTGCACTCGTTCAAATGCTTAAAGAAGACCTCATGATAAGGGAGCATATTCCCCGTCCTACAGCTGGATGTATAGTAAATATTAGTGACCTGAGATGTGTGAAGTTCTGTTGGTCTAAGTGGGCAATAAATGGATCGGTGGAGATATCTTTTTAGATGTGCAGTAGCTGTTTAATTTGCATTAGCAGCAGAAAGTTATATTGCTCAAAACACTGATATCAATGAGCCTATGCAGAAATTGGTGATGTTTTAGATGGTTTCTGGTGTGGTAAATGGAAGTAATGTGTCAATTCTGAATGCTACAGGTGAAAGTTGACAATTTGAAGGGTAAAAAGGTCGGGTTGTATTTTTCAGCATCGTGGTGTGGCCCATGTCAACAGTTCACCCCAAATCTCGTGGAGGTTTACAATGAACTGTCCCCCAAGGGCGACTTTGAGATTGTATTTGTCTCAGCAGATCGAGCTGATGAGGCATTTAAGGGTTATTTCTCCAAGATGCCTTGGCTTGCCATCCCATTTTCTGATTCAAACACGCGTGATCGATTGGATGAGTTGTTCAAGGTGATGGGGATACCGCACCTTGTAATCCTTGATGAAAATGGGAAGGTTACTTATGGCAGAGGATGGTGTTGAGTTCATTCGGAATTATGGAGTTGATGCGTATCCTTTTACCCAAGAAAGGATCAAAGAAATTAAGGAGGAAGAAGAAAACGCTAAGAGGGAAGAACCCTTGAAATTTTTCTTAGCCTCCCGTTCTCGTGACTTTGTGATCTCGGCAAATGGGAATAAGGTGAGTTTACATGCAGTGATCAAATGTTGCGGTGCTGACAGTTTTGTTCCTTGACTTGCGATTCTATCAACCTTATCACATACTTTATCTTATTTGATTAGACTTAATAAATGAAAATAAAATGAAGTGTTTTGGCATTCTCTATTAAGAAAACCCTTCAAATTTGTATATTTTCATTTAATTTTGAAGGAGAAAATTGATATTTTAAAATTTTTATATCTAAATAAATATGTTGGTTTCTCCCCAAATCTTTCCACTTTCGGTGACAAAAGGAATAAGCCTTTAAGGGAGTTCAGTTTTTCACAGTTTCTCTACATTCTTCGCTCTTAACTATCCAAATAAGTGATGGGTGTCTATCACCATTCAATTTCTTCTCTTTTCCTTTTTATCACCAAAATCATTCCTCTAACGGGGACAAAACTTCTCTCATAATGGATGTCTTTGTATTTTGTTATTTACAAGGTTTCTATCTCTGAGCTCGAAGGGAAAACCATTGGCCTGTACTTTGTACAGTCTTCGTACAAGAAATGCATTAAGTTCACTCTAAAACTCATTGAAGTTTATGAGAATTTGAAGGCAAAGGGGGAGAAATTTGAAGTTGTGATGATACCTTTCGATAATAAAGAAGAATCTTTCACTCAAGGCTTTGAAAAGATGCCCTGGTTGTCACTTCCCTTCAAGGACAAGAGCTGTGTCAAGCTGGCTCGGTCCTTTGAAATTCAAACCATACCTGCATTGGTTATTATTGGACCAGATGGGAGGACTCTTCAGCCTGATGTTGTTGAGGCCATTGAAGAACATGGCACCGAGACGTACCCTTTTACACCAGAAAAGTTTTCAGAGCTTGAGGAGAAAGATAAGGCAAAACGGGATGCCCAAACGTTGGAGTCTATCTTGGTGTCGGGAGATCTCAATTTTGTGATTGGGAAAGATGGACACAAGGTAAGTTTGTTGGGTATTATCGATGCCACTGTTTTATTAATTAGTATTCTGAGACTCAGATTATTTAATTTGCATTTTACATGAATTTGTAGAAGTGAAAGTTTGTCCATCTGGAATCCTGCTTTGATCCCAATTGGTGAATTCTTTACTTCCATCCATGAGTTTACAAAACGTTGGTGAAATACCAAATCTAACAGTCCATGGAGGTGTTTGCCAAAATTATTGAAATTGATTTTTCTCAGAATCAGGTTTTAGGCAGTTTTAAAAGTTATTTTGACTCCAAAACAAAAAGTGGAAAGTACAATATGAAACAGATCTATGGTATTCCGAACGCCCTTTATTTTGTAACTTGCTTTGATATGAGTCTTAAAAATTCCCTTGATTGTGTTTTTTATTTGGGGAAAAGATTTATTGATGTTGCTCTTCACAACTACAGATTGTGCACTGGATACCTTTGTTCTATAAATCAGATTGAAGCTTCTCTACTAACCATTCCATTCCAAGCACCTTACCTTTTTCCTCTTTTGTATCACTAATCAAGAACTCTCTCTCTCTCTCTCTGCAGGTTCCTATTTCTGATCTTGTTGGGAAAAATATACTCCTTTACTTTTCAGCACACTGGTGTCCTCCATGCCGGGCTTTTACGCCAAAGCTTGTTGAAATATATCACCAGATTAAGGCAAAAGACGATGCGTTTGAACTTATTTTCATCTCTAGTGACAGGGATCAACCCTCATTTGAAGAGTACTTTTCCGAAATGCCATGGCTGGCTCTTCCCTTTGAAGATGATAGGAAGGAGTATTTGGACCGCATTTTCAAGGTCCAAGGCATTCCAACGCTAGTCGCAATCGGGCCAACGGGCCGGACTGTCACGACAGAAGCCCGCAAACTTATTATGCATCATGGAGCCGATGCTTATCCCTTCACAGAGGCGCGATTGAAGGAGATCGAGGCAGGGATTGAGGAGATGGCAAAGGGGTGGCCTAAGAAGGTGAAGCATGAACTCCACGAACACGAACTTGAGCTAATCCGTCGCCCAGCGTTTGTGTGTGATGGGTGCAAGGAAAGAGGAACAGTGTGGTCTTTTTATTGTGAAAAGTGTAAATTCGACCTGCATCCGAAGTGTGCTTTGGAAGAAAACAAAGGAACCAAAGGGGATAAGGAAGATGATATGGAGGAGGGGACGAAAGCTAAAGAAGGGTACGTTTGTGATGGAAATGTCTGTCACAAAGCTTAAGAAGTTTGTGTTTTCGACGCTATGGTAGTCTGTCTTCAGTTTGTTTTCACAAGTGTGGTTTCTACTTGTAATAAAAGTTGGGGTACGTATGCGATGGAGATGTCTGTCACAAAGCTTATGAAGTTTGTGTTTTCGATGCCATGGCTGTCTGTCTTCAGTTTGTTTTCATGAGTGTGGTTTCTACTTGTAATAAAAGTTGGGGGTAAGTTTTAGTTTTAGGTTTGAAGGCATGAATCGTCTATCTTTTCTCTCCGGAAGTGGCTTTTTTAACCCTATGTCCAAGTATCTTCTCTGTGTACAAATAATATTGTGCTTGTTTTGGTGCAAGAATGCCACTGTTATTGTCAATGAATTTGGTATGAGTTTGCATCGGATATCTCCTTGGTTGTTAAGGTGATGTTTGTTGACATTTATGTTTCCATTTTTCAGTTTTTTTTTGGCAAAGTTCACTTTGATTTTGTGTAGTTTGGGTCGTGCAGATACATCTCTTATGTTCAAATATCTATGTGGTTTTGTGAAGTGAGTGCATAACACTCAATTGCATCTATTTTAATATAAGTGTTTCACACCTCTTTAATCTAATCAAAACCTAATTCGAGCTGGTTATTTCAAATTAATCATAGAATATAGCATCTTTGTAAAAATAAACTCGATCAGACATCAATAACTTAATGATCAGATATCAAAATTGTTTTGTCAAAAACAATAAGTCTAGGTATACTCCGATTACTCTTCTTTCACATGTGTGGGACCCATATCACAATTAAATGTATGGAACAATTATGTGAGAGAAGAGTACTGGTTGGGGGAGTGATCAGTAGAAGTGTAGCATCATGCAAAGTGACAAAATCAATTATCTTACTTCCTCCATTTCAAAATATTTGTCCGGTTCGTAAAACGAGAACTTAAAAATAACACGTTTTCTACAAGAAAAAAATTCCAACATTTTTTTATGAATTAAAAGAACTCATGAATATCTAACAAATTATTAAAAAAAGTTTGAATTTTTCTTAAAAAATCTATATTATTTTTAAATTTTCATTTTACGAATCGAACAATTATTTTGGAACGGAAAAAATATATGGCTTTGTTCGTTTGCTAGTTTTGGATATTTTAGTTTTGGTAGTGGATGAAGAGAGAAATAAGATAACGATTGAAAAGATGAGTATTGAGTAGAGAGAACTAAAAGTAATAATTAAAGATATAAGATAATGATTAGAGAGAGGAAAAAAATAGCTATAAAAGTCTAAAAACACAACTTTCAATACAATTGCGAGCATGCATGTGCTTCGATGTGTTTGGTGCTTCGATGGCTTCGAACGCATAATTTTACTTCCTCTGTCCTATTTTTATTGTTCATTTTCGTTTTTCATGTTCTTTCAACGCTTATATCTCCCGATATGAATCTCCAAAAATATTCAATATGAATCTTATTTGATAGTTTTCGATTAGATCTATAATGCAAAATTTTTAAAATTATGAAAAATATTATAAATTGAGAAATATAAGCGTTGAAAGAATGATAAAAAAACGAAAATGAATAATACAAAGTGGAGGGAGGGAGGATTTATGTTTTTTTTTTTGATCCGCAGGGAAGATTTATGTTAGTGATGGTACTATATACTCCTCATCGACGGTGAGAATACAAAAAAGCCTCGCACAGCAAGCCTTTTTTCCCGTCTCGGGTCGCAAAAAAATGATTGAACCTAAATTTTGAAGTGATTTTGGGTGTTTTGTTAATACCTCTAACGTTATCGAACGAAGCTCATTTTTTATAGAAACCTTAAACGACATATTTTGAACAAAATGAGCGATTCCGATAATTTTTTTCTGACCCGAGACTGGAGAAAAAGCGTGCTGTGCACGTAGCACAGCTCGTGAGAATATTCGTTGCAAAAAGCAGCTAGAAGTCAGACGTCTTCCATCGGGACCGTCCATCTCATTTACGTTGACATCATCTGCTGGCGTAATAAGCAAAGCCGTGATCGCCTAGAACCAGTTCACCATAGCAACGGTGTTCCCGTCAATTTTGTCGATGAGGGAGAGAAGATTAGACGCACCCCCCGTTGTCCCTACGCAGACTCGTATCATATCTTACTTAGTCAGCACGAAAAGAAACTACTAGATTGGAGAGATTCCAATATCTCTCAGAAAGAAAAGAACTGAGCGGAAATCATCTTCAAGTCTCGTGCTGTATATATCTATCTGTGTATGCAGGCTTCAAAGCGCTATCGGAAACCCCACTTTCGTCTTCGTAGAACCAGTAGAAGTTTCAATTAACAGAGAGAGAGAGAGAGAGAGAGAGAGAGAGAGAGAGAGAGAGAGAGAGAATGGAGGTTCAAGACGATGGTGTTGCTGAGCAGAGCCAACAATACGACCTTCGGTCTATTCTCTCTTGTTCGGACAGGGATTTCCTCATTCGCAACAACGACGATCACGTAATCGATTTTCCCTTATTTTCTGTCTCCGTCCAAGCAATTTTTAAGAAACTTGTGATTGCTGTCTTTGCTGTGTATATGGTTATACTAACATATTTGTGAACGCTCACCTGGTGATCAAGACTTGTGAATTACGTATGCTTTTTCTAAGGTCTCATGTTTGAATTTCTCAGGTGTTACATTTTGGCTTTAAGCAGGCACCCCGTCGGTGGTGGGATTGGGTGTCCATGATTAGTCGAGATGCACGTAAGCTAGTCCGAACACCTGAGTTATCAAAAATCAAAAATAGTTACGTGTTTGTATTTTTAGCCACTGTTGCAGATCACCGAGACTTTTTTCTCTGTGAATTATTGATCACGGAAAGAAGCCATAATGTTTCAATAAGTTTGGCACTGGCTAGTGTTACCTGAAAATCTGGTCTGTTATCTTTTAACTTTGGATTGTAGCTGGAAGTTTTGGCTTTTTTTATTATTGTACTGGGGATTTCGAACCTGACAAACTATTGTTGTTCAATTGGAAATTTTGGATGAAAGGGATATTGGGCGATGTTTGTTGCAGTTTAATCTGTTTTTCATATGGTGTGGAAAATAGCGGGAAATTCTTGGCCGGTCCCATATTTTGTATTGGGTTCTGTGCCAACCCTCTTTTGTCACGCTATCCCATCCAGACCCTTTTCAAACATGCTTTTACTAGTTTGCATTCACATCCTTACGCGGATAATATATAAATATATGGTTGATGAGTTTTTTTCCACGAACATGTATTTGATGTTGACACATGCTAATGTGGACATATTTGTTACTCTTGCATTACAAAGTTTAAAACTCAATATCTTTTATTATGGGGCAGTTCAAGAGACACCCAAAAAAATACCTAAAAAAACACATCATAATTTCTGATTAAATTTTGATGATCCGAGCCGCTCAATATGATCATAATGTGATTTTAACAGTACCCGCTAGAAATTAGTAAAAAAAACGACCAGGAAGGGCATGATTTGAGCAGTTTTTAAATTAGATTTAATGAACGGTTCAGTTACAAACTGGTCAAAATAAGCACTTTTTGGTCCTTTTTTTTGTTAATTTCTTGCGAGCAACCTTAAAATCATATTCTGCACATATTGAACGGTTTGGATCATAAAAATTTGATCGAAAACTATGGTATTGAGATTTTGGGTGATTTTTTAGGTGTTCACGGAACCGCCCCACTTTTATTATATATATATATATATATATTAGTTTTTTGTAAAATTTATATTTTTAGAATCTACTCAAAGAGATCTATCAAACAAGACTCATATTAAACAAAAAATTCAGTGCAATTTTTTTTTTTTTGGTTTTTGAGTGTGAATTGTGTAATTTTTGGATGTGAATTGTGTAGAGTTTGTGTGAATTCTGAATTTAAGTGGTGTGAATTGTTTCATTTTGGAGGGTGAATTATTCAAAAAAATGTGTGAATTCTTTCATTTTAGAAGGGGTGAATTATGCATTTAAGAGGTGTGAATTATTTCATTTTGGAGGGTGAATTATTCAAAAAATGTGTGAATTCTTTCATTTTAGAGGGGGTGAATTATGTATCTAAGAGGTGTATTTTCTTTCATTTTAGTTTGTGAATTGTGTATTTTGGGGAGTGAGTTGTGATGTGTGAATTTTGCATTTTGAGGGGTGTGAATTCTTTCATTTTGAATAATATGAATGTTCAAAAAGAATGTGAATTCTTAATAAAAGGATACAAAAATAACCTTTTTTTATGTGTACGTAATTTCATATTCAAAATGGATATTGTTTGAAAGATCTCCTCGAGGAGATTTTAGAAATTTTTTTTTTCTCAAAATTTTATGTAAAACAAAAGTTATAATTGTTTAAACTTGTAACCATATATGAGCTGCATATATTTATGTTTATGTATGTATATGTATGTACGTGTAAACATGTGACAATTCTAGAGAGAGGAAAAAGTTATTAGAAGATATTATTTGGTGATTTTCAAACAATACTTCACCACTCATCAAGTGCCAAATGTCAATTTCTTTCTCAAAGTACTAACTAAAGGCAATGGGTCCCACAATATTAGCCAATGATACATGAGTTAGGATACTACAATGTAATGTTCCATTTGATTTAAAAAGTGCGCTGGACAATGAATGTGCGGGGGTATTTTCGTGAGTTTACTTACAACAGATTGTGAGTTTACTTAAAACAGGGTTTATGGGGAATGAGTTTGACACACGGAGGATTTAGATAGGTAAAAGGTGACAAAATAGGGCCGGCCAGTCAGAACCCTGGAAAATAGTACGAACATTCAAACTGTTACGATGTGTTTGATGATATGGGCAAACGAGGATGGAACCAAATATAACACGGGCCCATCTCGATGCAATACTGCACAAGCCTGATCGTTGTAACTTTGCTTAAAACTGGCGCATGCCCCTGTGTTTATGTTAAACGAAACTGAACATTAGTACGCGACCAGAAGTTGCTTTGACCGAGTAGGACAGTGAAGAAATTTACCCCCAGTGTTCAAACACTGATTCGAATGTAGAAATGTAAGTTAAAATCTGAAGGTATATCTAGAGAGAATGAGCTGGCCATGAAAGCCTATGTCTATGATATTTGATGACAATTGCTCTCATAGCAATAGTGAATGTCGTAGGCAGTGCCGGCCACATGCATGAGTAGGTATTCACTTGAATACCCTTTTTTGGTGCATGTATGTACGCATAATGGATAAATCTGGTGAAATGCCATTACTTTGAAGTTTGAACACCTGAAGACCCCATCAACTAAAAAATGCCAAAAAGCCGTTGTTTTGAACACACATTTAATCTGTCTCCTATTTTGCACTCACTCTAAACAACCAAAATGGAAAATCAGTTCTTTTGTTTTCACAGTAAACGAGATGTATCTGATAACATTAATTCCAAAACTATTAAGAAGTGACATTTGTACTTTATTTATCTGTATCCAGGATTTTATCCTTTATCACTATTTACGTAACGTTATAACATTGCCCTTTGATTTATTAACTTAACTTTATGTTATTATTAAAATTATAATATTGTAAACTTACGAGTAAACATAAAAAGGAATGCAAAATAATCTCCTAATTTAAAGTGTAAAAACTCGTCAATTTCAATCTTAATAGTGCATATACATGCTCTCTTTTTTTTTTTTTTTTTATCAATATATTAATTTATCTGAGTTCACAATTTTATTACGAGAGCAAGTGAAGATTACTAAGTGTTAAACCCTCACGGAGACGCCACTGGTGAATGCCCCTCACTCAAGTGCCAAAAGAAGACCTTGTGATAAGCCTTTACTACCTTTGAAGAAAGAAACTTCCAGGGACACATGTAGGAGAAAATACCTTGTCCAAAAGTTTGATGGATAGTGAATAGTAGTGACGTGAGATGTATGGAGTTACGTGGAAATAAAGGCCTCGGTGGAGAAATCTTCTTAGATGTGCCGTAGCCGTCCCACGGTGTTATATGCATGCTTGATGTGCCTGAACTTTTATTTAATCATTTCCTTTCATAGATTTTCGTTTTGAGATATAACTCATGAGTTGACTAGTTGAATTTAAATTTCGCAGCAGAAAGTTCTATTGCTTACATCAGATTACTTGTGCTGAATTTGGGGATGTTCCAAATGGAAGTAATATTATGGTTTTCCGGTGTTAACGTAAATGGAATTAACTTGATAGTTGTGAACATTACAGGTGAAAATTGACATTTTGAAGGGCAAGAAGGTCGGGTTGTATTTTTCAGGGTCATGGTGTGGCCCATGTCAACGGTTCACCCCGAATCTTGTGAAGGTTTACAATGAACTGTCCCCCAAGGGCGATTTTGAGATTGTATTTGTCTCGGCAGATGAAAATGACAAGGCATTTAAGGGTTATTTCTCCAAGATGCCCTGGCTTGCCATCCCATTTTCTGATTCAAACACACGTGATCGGTTGGATGAGTTGTTCAAGGTGATGGGGATACCATACCTTGTGATCCTTGATGAAAATGGGAAGGTTATGACTGAGGATGGTGTTGAGTTCATTCGGGAGTATGGAGTTGATGCGTATCCTTTTACCCTAGAGAGGATCAAAGAAATTAAGGATGAAGAAGAAAAGGCTAAGCTGGAACAGCCCCTGAAATTCATATTAGCCTCCCGTTCTCGTGACTTTGTGATATCGGCTGATGGAAATAAGGTAACTTTTATGTGCAGAGATTAACAGACTAGTTGTAGTGCTCACAATTTGGGTCCTTTATTTGCTATTTTGTCATCTGTATGGCTTAAATTAGTTGGTAAGACTTAGTAGAAGAATAGAGAACAAAAGAAAGAAAGTGCTTTGTATTCATCCACTAAAATAATCTTCAAATGTGTCCTTTTCATTTGATTTGGAGGAGATTTTGATATTGTAAAATTTCAATATCCCCATTTTTGTGAGAAAAGGAATGAGCCTTAAAAGGGAGTTCAGTTACTCATAACTCATTGTTTCTCTCCAATCTCCATTCTTTGCCTTGAATATCCCAACAAGTGATGGACTTGTCTTATCATACCATTTCTTTTCTTTTCTCTCCTAATCCGTCCCTCCGACATGGCCAAAACTTCTCTCATAAGTCATAACCTTATTGCATTCTTTGTGTATTGTTGTTGTCAAGGTTTCTATCTCTAAGCTCGAAGGCAACACCATAGGCCTGTATTTTGCACAGTCTTCGTACAGGAATTGTGTTAAGTTCACTCCAAAACTCGTTGAAGTTTATGAGAAGCTGAAGGCAAAGGGGGAGAAATTTGAGGTTGTGATGATACCCTTCGATGATAATGAAAAATCCTTCAAGCAAGGCTTTGAAAAGATGCCTTGGTTATCCCTTCCCTTCAACGACCAGAGCTGTGTCAAGCTGGCTGAGTACTTTGATATTCCAACTATTCCTGCACTGGTTATTATAGGACCAGATGGGAAGACTCTTCAGTCTGATGTTGTTGAGGCCATTGAAGAACATGGCACTGAGGCGTACCCTTTTACACCAGAGAAGTTTTTGGAGCTTGAGGAGAAAGATAAGGCAAAACGGGATGCACAAACATTGGAGTCTATCTTGGTGTCGGGAGATCTCAATTTTGTGATTGGGAAAGGTGGATGCAAGGTAAGTTTGTCAAGCGTTACTGATGCCCCACTATTTGGTTGATTAGTCTTTTGAAACTTAGAGCTTTATTTTTTTTTTTATGCATTTTTATCCCTGAGAATTTCATCCACTGCAAGCCTGCCTTGATCTTATTGGGGAAGTCTTAATTCTATGCATGCATTTACATCACATCCGTGAAGTGCAAAAGCCGCAAAACCTAACAGTCTACAAGGTTTTTATCCAAACTTTGTGTTTTAGTAAAGCGATTTTGAAAATTTAGGATCAAAAAATTCTAAAATTGGTGTTTCTCAACATTGGTTTTTGAGTGGCTTTGAAAGTTATTTTGACTCCAAGCAAAAGGTGGAAAACACAAAGGCACAACCTTCGAGACACCGGAGACTAGAATCCCCCCGTCCCTGGGCTGCACGCAGAGCAAAACAAATGATGTTATTACAAACACCCCTTACAACTGTGTATGTTGTCCTGAGTTTTAGAAACTCCCCTGATTGCTATGTTAATTTAGGATACAGATTTGTTGATGTGGCTCTTTCACGACTTGTGGAATGGAGATCTTCGTTTTATCACTGATGCAAAACTCTCCCTCTCTCTCTTTCTCTAGGTTCCAATTTCGGATCTTGTTGGAAAAAATATTCTCCTTTACTTCTCAGCAAACTGGTGTCCTCCATGCCGTGCTTTTCTACCAAAGCTTGTCAAAACCTATCACCAGATTAAGGCCAAAGACGATGCATTTGAACTGATATTCATCTCTAGTGACAGGGATCAAACCTCATTTGAAGAATACTTTTCCAAAATGCCATGGCTTGCACTTCCCTTTGGAGATGAGAGGAAGGAGTATTTGGTCCGCATTTTCAAGGTCCAAGGTATTCCGTTGCTAGTTGCAATCGGGCCAACTGGACGGACTGTAACGACAGAAGCCCGCAAACTTGTTATGTATCATGGAGCCAATGCTTATCCCTTCACAGAGGCACGATTGAAGGAGATTGAAGCAGAGAATGAGGAGATGGCAAAGGGGTGGCCTAAGAAGGTGAATCATGAACTCCATGAACATGAACTTGAGCTGATTCGACGCCAGGGGTACATTTGTAATGGGTGTGGGGAAGAAGGAATACTATGGTCTTTTTATTGTGAAGCGTGTGATTTTGATCTGCATCCAAAGTGCGCTTTGAAAGAAATCAAGGCAACGAAACAAGGGTGGGCTTTTTTTCAAAAATGTGGCTGTATGATCTTCGGTTTGTTTTGAAGAGTGTGGTTCCTACTTTGAATAAAAGTTGGGTAAGTATGGTTTAAGGTTTAAAGGCATGTGTATTTTTTACCTCCGGAAGTGGCTTTTTACTCTATATGCAAGTTTCTTTTTTAGGTATTGAATGTAATTGTGTGCCAGCTTTAGTGCAAGAAAGCGACTGTTCTTGTTAATGCATTTGGTTAAGTTTACGTTTCCTTTTTTTTATTATTGCAGAAAAGTTTGAATCTTTAAATAGAGGCAGGTTCCACAGAGATAAATGTCTTCAACATATTTTAAAGCTGTGAGAATTTTGATAGTTTTGCTAATTTTAAAAATAGGATTTGTCTTTTCCGGAAACAACTTTTCATGATATACCAATGAGGCCTAGCAAGTTGTCCAGAAACCTTATTTCTTGTTATGAGGTCAAGGATTCTGCCGGCTATGTCCTCCCAGTGTGTCAACAAGGAAAGAAATAGCAGTGTTACAAAAAATTAATCGCTGGCGGAGCCTATTCGATTAGAACCGACTAATTGCGCGCTATGCGCCGATTTCTAGATCTCAAAGCTTGAAGGTAGCCGACCGTCCGACTAGTGCCTAGCGAGGAGAATACTATATCCTTAAAGCAAATTCGTCCCCCACACCAAAGGGTTCTATTTTGGGGTAATTTTATTTGGAAGATTCTACACAACTCTTGGCACATGATATGCACATGGGAGCCTATTTAGCTTCCTTTAGAAGCAAAAGGGAGAGCTTTGTCTCTGGAATAAAAACCCGATTTTCGAAGAACGGAAGTAGCACTACAATCTGTTCAACGGGCGAACCAGGAAACTACGCAGAACTCTCTCAGAATGTGTACGTTATGAGCTACGATTATGGGGTGATAAATTCGATGAATTACCACCGATGGTGGTAGCTTGGATGGCAAAAGGCTCCTTTATTCCTAGGCAAGACGCGGTCAGTGGCAAGAGAATAGAGGATTTGTTTCCTTGCCATCCTGTACCTCAGTGGTGCTGTGGTAACGGTTTGTCCTCACAGATAATAGCTATGGCTTGAACCGGACATTTCACAGCGGGTAGGGACCCCTTATAGCTACACCCAAGAAGAGTTGCTACGCTGGTCGCCTCCTCCTACCCTTTTTGATTACCAAAAAAAAAATCGATGAATTGAAATACTTTAAGCTCATGAATAACTATACGTACAGTGCTTGGCGGCTAGGAAATTTTCAGCAAACTGAGAGTCGTCAATTAGAGTTGATAGCGCAAGCAAGGGTTTTGACCAAAAAAAAAAACTCAAACATATTCCATAATCAAAGAAAAAAACGCAAGGCAAATCTGGAATTCTGAATCTCTGATTAAGGGATTAAGGTATGAGAAAAATCTAACAAAACGGATAATTCCGTGAACAAATCAAAAGGTCTGAAGGAGAAAGTGAAAGAAATGGATGGGCTTGGATGGCAAAAGCCAATAAGAGGAGTAATTATGCAGTGACCGTCACATGGTGTCCTAAGTCCCTTCTCCATCACACATTACAATGGAATCTACACACCTTGTCTTGAGTCTCAACACAATGCGTAGTAAAGAAGGAGTTTAAGGCACCACATGACGGTGCTCCAGGAGCATTGAATAATTTTTTCAATAAGAGGTTAGAGGTGAGATGTTTTAATATGAGGTCATTGAACACGAATGCGAGTACGATGGATTGGCCAATTCACTTTATTCATCACCTTCTATTCCAACGAAATACGTAATAAAGCTAAAGAAACTTTTCTTTTCTTTTTTTTGCGTGTTCGCGTGGAAGACCAAGAAAATGTCTGAATCTGTACAAATTTTAAATGATAATTAATAAGCTCCTTTATTTTGGATGTTTTAAAAAATATTTGAGTAAAAATCATAATTTTTTACCATTTTAATTCCTTTTGTTGAGACGAATCAATAAGAGTAGAAGGTTTATCGCAAAAGGAACAAGTGCGAAATTTTTTGAATAAGGACAAAACGAAAAAAGTTCAAAAAACCCCAAAAACAATCTTTAGCAGAACTTAGCTAGATTTAATGACAAGAAAATCTTTTTAACGGAGGGTTCCGTGAACTTTTGCGGAGGTGAATCACAACCATCCAAAAGTGTTTTGGACGGTCCGAATGTTAACAAAACTTTTCTCGTCTAAAGTCGAAACAGACAACCGAAATTACGCGACTCTCCAAACAACCTGTTTATAACAGCTCTGTAGATAAGTCTATATCTCTTGACATGGCGATGGCGAAAGACAAACACAGTGACCCTTACTTTGCTTCAGTTCTGTTGTACAATTAACAATGTGATTGGTTGAGTCGGGCCTCATGAAAATACAAGTGAATAATCTAACCTGCTTAGAAGTTTCTAACCAATTACCTGTTTTTTCAGATGAGGAGAAACAAAATTGGACTTGTGGAGATATTGATAATGGATAAGCCCACCAACCTGAGTCCCCACAAGTACAATATTAAAGACAGAGAAGTTTTTAAGTGCCGGTAGAATACCACACGTGATATCTTATTAGCAATTTAGATTGACCGTTTAAAACACGTTCGAATGGTACGAATGGTCGATCTAAACCGTTTAAAACATGTACGGACACTCCGATTCACTAACGGGTACTACTATGTGGTACCCGTCGGGCACCCAAGAATTTCTCAATTTAAAAAACGTGACTATCTAAAGGCCGGTTCTCGCGTGCTCGACGTTGACCCCACCCAGTAAATTACTTCACCAAGTTCGTATTGCGTATTTCCAGGAAAAAATCATACATGGACGGAAAGACCAAAAAAGTAAATATAAATAAAATAAAGCATCGGTATCCATAATCCATACTGTATTAAAACATGCCGGTACAATACAGGTAGAAATATAATCCTGTGAATTTTTGCGTTTAACACCAGGCAACGCAGATTTGAGAAAGAAAGGGTCAAAGGAAGGAAGCTATGGCTAACGGCGTTGGAAATGCTACTTGCGATCTCGTATCTCTTCTCTCCGGAGGAGAGAGGGATTTCCTTGTGCGTAACAATGGCGACGAGGTATATACCCAGCCCCCAGATCAACTTCAATTTTTTTTTTTTGTTTCTGGGTTTTTATTTTTTTCCGTCCTCTGTTTTTGCCATCTCTTGTTTTTTCCATGTCAAGTGAACGGTCTGTTATTTTAAGTTCACGATCTTTTAGAAGGAAATTTGTTTGTGGGTTTTGTCCTTGATCGTTAGTTGAGGCCATGTTTGGATGGATAGGTATTTAAGATGTAGGGATCATGGTCAATTTCACCAATAATTGAATATACTCCTATTTAGCTACTCCTACTATTTATCACAATAAAGCTCCCATCCCAATCTCAAAGTTCCCGTGCACACTATCAGACGTGAATTGAGCCTTTTTTTACTGAGTGATTTAATTCGAATCCCTGTATTTGAAATTCAAATTTTATTTGCACAGGGCCTAAAGGAAGCAATTCATTGAATGTTTATGCATAATATTCTTTTAACTTTATGCTGTATTGAGATGCATGACAAAATTTATGAGTTTTGGCCTCCATGATAAAAAAAGAAAGTGTTCTAGGGAAGCAAAGAGCAATACAATAAACTCGAGGCCAAATTCAAACAAGACTTTAATCTCCTGAGTGAGAACAGCTGCTAGAAGTCCTTTGTGGTCTGGAATTCAATGCGCAATTCCTTCCCTGTCCTCCGAGAAGGGCGTCAGTTCTTGGTGGGGTATGGTTGACGGATTTCTTGAATGACCCCTGGGTGTTTAAGACATAGATCAATTGACTTCCTAAATTTTGAGCTTTTGGAGAGCCTTAATTTTGTCGGGGAGCTCTGTGTTGATGGCAACAGTTGGAATGAAAACCTGCGTTTAAAATGATTCCTGGTTTTTTTAGTTTATAATCGCATTATCCATGGCCCGATTTGGTTGATGCAAATGCCTTTTACTTTGTGCTAGATTGAGAGGCATACCCTGATTCAAATCATGATTCAGTATTTACCTATTCAAACTAATAAAATGGATGCCCATTTGATCTTTTTCAGGTTAAAATTAGTGATTTGGTTGGAAAGAAAGTGGGGTTGTATTTTTCCGGCTCATGGTGCGGTCCATGTCGCCGTTTCACCCCGGATTTTGTTGAAGTTTATGAAGAACTCTCATCGAAGGGAGACTTTGAAGTTGTCTTCGTCTCATCAGATAGAGTTGACGAAGCATTTGTTGCCTACTTTGCAAAAATGCCATGGCTTGCAATTCCATTTTCTGATTCTGAGACCCGTAAGCGCCTTATGGCATCGTTCAAAGTTAGGGGGATTCCTCATCTTGTGATCCTGGATGGGTCTGGTGAGGTTTTAAGTGATCAAGGTGTTAAGATCATAAAGGACTACGGTTCAGAGGGCTATCCATTCACACCCGAAAGAGTCAAAATCTTGAGAGAGGAAGAAGAGGCCGCGGCGAAGGAACAATCTTTGAGGTCTATCTTGGTTTTCAAGTCTCGTGATTTTGTAATTTCAAACACTGGGATCAAGGTAATGCTAGTAACTGTTTCGGTAGATTAGCTATGGATTTAGTTTTCCTAAAATTTTGATTTTGCTTCCTTATCTTTATTGTAGAGGATTGATGAGTTCAAGGAATTTCCAATCATATTGCTTCCTTTTTTGCATCATAGTGAAGTCAAATTGGTTTGAAGTTTGAACTCATATAAGCTATCCAATCCGTACTAATGTTTTCCCAAATATTAGCCCAAAAACCTCTTTTAACCATTTTTGATGAATGAAAACCATCTTCAATTGCTAATCTTTTCGAAATTCGAACCGGATTCAACAAAAATGGGCCGTTGAGAATTTCATGAAGGATTTAGTTCATCCTTGATTTGATGAAGGATTTGGTTCTCCCTTGGTTCATACAGCTGTGATAAAGAAAAAGAGCTTTTTGTTTTTAGGCTTTATTTTTCTTCAAATGGAATACGATGTAGGATTGGAGACTTCCCTAATCACCTTTAGTGTTTGTGCTATCAGATTCCTGTTTCAGAGCTTGAAGGGAAGATGGTTGGCTTGTATTTCTCAATGACTGTCCATAAAGGGTGCCTTGAATTCACCACAAAACTCGTGCAGTTTTATAACAAGATCAAGGACCTACGCAATAACTTCGAAATCGTTCTAATATCTCTAGACGACGAGGAAGAACCTTTCAAACAAGGTTTTGAAACTATGCCGTGGTTAGCTTTGCCTTTCAAGGACAAGAGCTGTGAAAAGCTTGCCCGGTACTTCGAGGTTGCTACCCTTCCAACTCTCGTTATATTAAGTCCAGATGGGAAGACCCTTAATCCAAATGTGGCAGAACTTATTGAAGAGCATGGTGCTGAGGCCTACCCTTTTACACCACAGAAGCTTCTTGAGCTTGCAGAGATTGAGAAGGCTAAAAATGAAGCTCAAACTTTGGAATCAATTTTAGTTTCAGGTGACACAGATTTTGTGATTGAAAGCAGTGGTTCTAAGGTATGATTATCATAGACAGTGACTTACTATCCAATTTTAATCAATTGTGTTTGTTGGAAAGAGAGAAAATTTTCAGTAGACCTGGAACACCATGTTGGCAGTGTGCTTGTCCAATAGGAAGGGGGATACATTTATACAGTGTCCAAAAAACAAGAGGAGATTGGGAAAAAATGGGCGAATCCATAAGCATTACAGGATGGGCACATTGTTACGTGGTCTTCCTGACTTGCTAAATAATTTTCACCTTGCTGGGTATAGAAACCATAGTTATGAATACCGTTCCGTACCGGCCGGTACGTACCGTTTTGAAGAGAGATCGGTACCCTACCCCCCAATTCCGTACCGGACGCAATACCGGCTGAGACGAGATTACTGGAGCTTCTGGCCGAAATTTTGCAGAGTGAATTTTTTTTTTTTTTCTGTTTTTTGTTCTGGAACAACATTATATTAACCCAAAAAAAAAAAAAAAACCCGTTAAAAAAAAAAACAGATTCTGGTTTAAAAAAAAAGTTGTCCGTTGCAGAATTTTAGCAAAACATGGGCTTAACCATAGTACGTGCGCGAGGCTCAAATCCTGAATTTGCACCCTCCCTTGCGCGGGAATAACCCGTGACGCGCACCCGGTTAACTGGTTTCCGAATCAGTTTTTTGAAATTGCTTTCGGCCACAGCCCATTTTCCCCAGCGCACGAGACTTCTCCTTGAGTCTTCATTCACAAGCCCACTAGTGTGCAAAGTCATTTAAGATGGAAAAGAGTTTTGTAACTAGGCAATGTGGGACAATAGGCAAACACATAGGTATTTTATGATGAATTGCATGGTATGGGGGATTTTTTTGAATTATAATCATATATAATTATTATATATATTGTAGTTGCGGTAAATACGAAACGGTATCCGCTATTTGACCGGTACCCGTACGTACCGTACCAGTAGAAAAACCGGTACCCTGGCCAGTACGGTATCCATAACATTGATAGAAACTGTATTGATCACGTTCATCTGGTTCTTTATTATTAGGTACCTGTGTCTGAACTTGTTGGAAAGACCATCCTCCTCTATTTCTCAGCGCAGTGGTGTCCACCCTGCCGCGAGTTTCTACCCAAGTTCATTGCAATATACGATGAGATCAAGGCCAAGGACAAAGCGTTTGAAGTAATTTTCATTTCAAGTGACCGTGATCAATTCTCCTTCGATGACTTCTTTGCAAGCATGCCGTGGTTGGCCCTCCCTTTTGGTGACGAGCGAAAAGCCTTCCTTCAGCGAAAATTCAAAGTCAGAGGAATCCCAGCTGTGGTGGCCATTGGGCCTAGTGGAAAGACACTGAGTACACAAGCGAGGCAGCTGTTACAAGCCCATGGTGCAGATGCCTATCCCTTCACTGAAGAGCACTTGGAGAAATTGGATGAAATGCTGGAGGATATGGCGAAGGGGTGGCCTGAGAAAGTGAAACACGAGCTTCACGCAGCTCATGAGCTTATAAAAGCTCGAAGGAATGGTGGGTATGTGTGCGATGCGTGCAAAGAGATTGGTCAAGCTTGGTCTTTTTACTGTGAGCAGTGCGACTTTGATCTCCACCCGAAGTGCGCTCTTAAAACAGATACGAAAGAGGGGGGAAAAACAAAGGAGGGTTGGACTTGTGAGGGAGATGTCTGCCGTAAGACATGAGAAAGGATTAACATACCTAGACAAATGTATTTACGCCTATAATTTGGCTTGTGTAATCGTGTATCTGTATCTGTATCTTGTGCTAATCCTATCTATGGACACCATTTTTACGTGTGGCAGTGTTGGGTAAGTTTTTGGGAAGTGGTATGTGAAGACATGGTAGGGGACTTGGTTCATGATTTTGGAACAACTCTTTTTGTATGAAGCTTGTTTTGTGATTCAGTCTTGGGACTAATGCTAGCTTGTGATGTTTTTCATCTAATCCATCCTTCTTTGTGATTGTATAGCCTTTTTGAGGTTAATATTTGCCTATTTGGTATCAAAATAGCAGCTACCTGAGTTGTTTTAGATCTTTCGTTAGCCAAAGCATTGTGGAGTTTACTTACAACTCACTGCACTTCCAACAAAGTAGTACTGGTGTATTTAAAACTCAACTACAGTCTCTGACAAAATGAGGCCTCTGATAAAGATTTATAACCATTGGAATGCTTATGCTTCACATCTACCTTTTAAGTCATTTTTTTTTTTCATGGTCGTCAAAATTGGGTAATAACTAAATCCGGACCGAACCGACTTGTTGCCTTCCCTAGACGGTAAACACAAAATGAGGCCTTACTTAGGGCCGGGTATTATCACGGGATGGTAACAAGGCTGATCAAGGCCGAATTTTACTTCCTCTGGTCGGGTACTTTTTAGGCACCCAATCCCCACTCTTAATGCGGATCGGAGCTCTAACATTCGGGTTTTCCTTCCGCTTATCCAAATCTCCTTAAATGGAAGCAATTTTTGCCAGATCGTAATCTAGTAGTATAGGAAAGACATAAAGTATCAAATTTAATATATACTACTCCCTCTGTCCCTTATTTATAGTCCGGTATTCTATTTTGGGCTGTCTCTTAATAAGTGTCCATTTTGTAAATTTAGTGGGTAAAAGTTGGTGAATTGTCTGTTTTGTCCCTAAAAGTAGATTCCATTTTGAAAAGTAAGTGAATAAAAGTGTAATGATGATAGGTAAGTAGGGAAAATGGAAGCCGCTATTCCTGATTCAGCGAAGGAAAGAAGCCTTGATCCCAAGACTAGCTGCGGATTGGATTCTTTCTTTTATCCGGACTGACTCTAACCGTGATTTTGACTCTATTATGATACCTTCCTCTGTCGCAATAGAAATCGAGAATGGAGGTAACTTCGCTACCTTTCTTGGTGAAGAATCTTTCTTTCTACCATACATACTATCAGTCCTGAGGGAGGAGAAAAGTTGATGTGAAAGGTATAATGATGATGTTTTTTTAATAAGTTGGAGTTACGAAACAAGACACTTAAAAAGGGACGGAGGGAGTAACATAAAAGAAAAGCAATTACATTTATTTTTGATGCATAATTTGGCCAAACAAGAATAGAATTTAGAACTGTAGTCTTTAATTGCAACATAGTAAGACTTATTATATAAGTACTTATTTTTTGAATTAAACGTGATATGTGATATATTATGAGAGAATAACCTGTTTCGTAAAGCCGAAAATAAGTACTTAAAAAATAAGAATTTTAGCAGAATGGGCCCTAAGACGAATATGTAATAACAATATAATGATTAGAGTCTAGCTCGATAGTATATGTATGATAGATTTATACTTATTTTTGGGTTTTTTTTTTTTGGATCATCGATACATTATGTTCAAGTATGTAAGAATGTAAGAAACATTTCCAAAAATGTAAATCGGCAAGACGTCATATGCAACAAATCTTTCCCCATTCAAATTTAATTTTTCTTTTTTATTTCACCACCAAACCCTACAAAATATAGCAGATATACATGTCCATCAAATATTCATCCCAATTGAAGTGGAGTCGGAGGAAGCACAGCAAGCGGGGTTAAGGATTTGTTTGTTTGGGAAAGAGAGGAGAATGGAAAATTAAAGCTACTTCTTTTCTTCCAATTTTTGGGTACAGTAAATTTTTTCCCAAAGTTTCTCTCATTTTTCTTCTTAATTGTATGTTTTGGTCTCGGCCTCTCAGGGTACCATTAAACATGGTCTTAGAATTTTATTTATTTATTTTTCTTTTGATACCTGAATGTTCGGACCAACTAGTTTACACGTCGATTAATTCCGGAACCATGAAATTAATAACATGACGAATCCTCTGATGATCTCAAGATTTACAATTTCATATCTTTTACTCGCAATAAACAACAATTATCTAAAAGAAAATAAATTAAAACGTTAAATTTGCTACAATGCATATATAGGTAACACGAGTCTTTATGTAAAACAAATAAGTTTAAAAAACTTTTTTTAAAAATTTGACAAAGATACTAATTTTTTAAGGATACAAATGTCATGACCATTATAAATTAGGGTAAAAATGAAATTATTGGATAGTGCAGTGGGGGTCGTGCCCCCACTGGTCTTACTTTAAATCCGCCACTGTAATAAATTGTGGATCTTGCAAAAATGTATATCCGTGTAAAAAGTTAGTTTGACCAAACAACAATAACTATGTCAACAGTTTACGTTTGTTGAAGGCAAGTGGCTCTTGACAGAGCTCAATGGAATGAAAAAGATTCATATAGACCTCAAGTGATTGAGACTTAAGGCTCAATTTGGAAGACAAAATAAACCGTTTAAATTTTCACCTTTCATTTACCTACTAGTAACCGATCAAGCTAATATTTTACAACGACATACGTTTTTGTGAGATTTAAAATATGAACCGTTTCGATCATTGTCGTGAGTCCGAGATGAGCTCACAAGTGTTCACTGTCCAAGCCTGGACCACACAAAACAAAAATAGACTAGAACTTGGTCCTCCAAATCTAGTGTTGATTTTAGTGTATCTTCCCTAGACAGCGGCATCAACTCTCAGAGGGGATCGGAGAGGGTGATTTCTCCTCGCAAAGCAAGGTCCCCGCGAGCTGGGAAAAAAAAGCACGTGCATCGAGGCGTGGATCACGTGGTACAGTTTCTTCCACCGAACCTGAGTCTGAAGAAGAAAAGAGGAAACAAGATTCAACATCCTAGACTCCAATGTGAAATCAAAGGACGCTATGGTGTATAGAAGCCAATTTTCCTTTGGTAATTGAATCGTCTTTGGGCTATTTGCATCCAGATCTCAATTGGGTCGAAACAAATCTTCTCCTACAATCGCCACAGTGAGTGTTTCTCTCTGAACAATTTATGCAGATGGTATTTGGTAGTATTTCTTAATCCATTCATTGTTCTTTTCTTTTCTTTTTTGGGTAAGTTTTTTCTGTGTTTTTTGTTTTCTCCAAGGAAATTCTTTTTGGGTCCTTGGAAAGCAAATTTGTTGTTCACAAGCTTTGGGGATTTTCTTATTGTTAGGAAAAAAAAAGTTAAAAGCAATTACGGCAACTGACTTAGAATCATGAACAGAAACTGTAAAAAGATTAGAAATGCAAACCGAGGCCCGTGTTTCACACGGTGCCTTTAAGACAAATTCGCTGCCTCGCTGGAGGTGCTGTTGGCGTTCGTCTCCTAGGAATACTCGGTTGAACTTAGCCTAAGAAGCACTGCTTAGGACTGCCCGTTGAAATAAACTGTTGTTTGTACTCTCACTTAGAAGAAAACCAGAAGCTCACACTGGAATTTTAAGATAACACTCGAGAAAAGAGATAGAAGCGAAGAATATTACGAATGCCTTTGCTGTGTTGGAAATAGGATGCCAAGGTTGCTATTTATAGACACGGAAAACAATCTACAGCAAAGAGGGAGAACAACCACATGTGGCATCAAGTTGGAAAAATTGAATTTAGGCATCAGTTGGGGAATATCCAAGTGGATGGGTATTCAATGTCCATGTGTGGTTGTATAAAACAACTCACTCCCATAATTGAATCTGCGGCAAGCAGATTTCTAGAAAACCCAACTGAATTAAACAAGCCCAAACAAACTTAGTCCAAGTCTACCATTTAGGATTTTGGGCCCAAAGCCCAAATCAAGTCCAAACCGACCAAGACCGCAGGCCACAGGCCCACGAATCCTGAGTCCCACCCCCGGCCTCGTCCAGGTGTTTAGTGACGGCGAGCGCGCGGGTCCTCCCTTAAATAAACTTGCATGGCTTTTGCATTCCCAAATGAGGCATTTCTCATTCATCCTTAAAATGGATTTTGTTCATATTTAGGCTCACCAAAATATTCGAACAATTCTTCTTTTTTATCCAACACTTATCTTGTGAGTTAAATTCACGGTAAGCCTTATTAGTGATGATTAAGAGTTTTAAGGGAGATATAGGGCTTATCTGGAACTGGGTACTGCTTCATTATAGTTCCTTAAGGATGGGTTTGGTTAGTATATTGGGGTTTGTGTGGCATTTTGATATTTTGATTTGATGGTTGCTATCGAGAGGAAATCGAGGATAGACTAGTCAAGGACACAACTTCCTATGGAAATTCTATACTTATATTGGGTAAAGATGGTCTTTTAGTCGGGTAGTGTGTGCTTTTGCATCTTTTCTTGTTCTTTTTATGCGATAAGTCATTGCCTTCGGAACTTTAATCCAGGTTTTGATGGGTGAGATAAAAGTGAACAAGACGAGGATGCATAACCAACAAAAAGGAGCCGATAAACCTTCTGATCGGATTGGTCAGATACTGCCTAGTTTTGTTGCACAGCTCCGTGAGAAACTTCAGAAGTCCCTTGAGGTCGGCCATCTCTTCAGAAGCCAATTACTACTTAATGCATATCTGTTTTGATATCGAGTAAAGAAGCATTTCTTTGTCACAGTCGCATCTCAAGATACCGATGAGAAATGGAGTGAAGTCGGCAACTTCCATTGTAGGGAAGGATAAAGGTGCTGACTTGGATGTCAGTCTAGAGAAGCAATTGCAAGCTTGGAAAGAAAATCCTACTTGGGTTGATCAATCCCCATCTATAAAGGTACACCAGAGTAACGGTTTAGCAGGAAATATGGTTACTCCATGGACTCTCTAATTCTTTAGCAGTGATTATTAGATTGGTTCAAAGTTGTCAGCGGCATCAGGGATACCGAATATGTATCTGCTTAAAAATAGAAGCCAAAAGAAACACAAATATATTGTATCCTCCCCAGTTTATTAACGAATTGAATCCTCTCAATTCATTTGCTAAACTTTTTCAGATTCATTTGTCAGCAATTATACCTAGCACTAATTTACGCCCTCCTCCACATGAAGCATACTCAGGTTGGAGCAATGTTTGGTATTTGGTTAGACATTTGCACATGTCTAGGTCAACTAATTCCAGATGAGGACGACAAAGTCAAATACATTTGTCACTGTGAAAGTTTAGCTTATTGCATTCTATTGCAACAACTGTGAAATAAAATTAATTGTTTGAAGGGCCTGGAGAAGGTATTGTCCAATTCTTCAGAAAATTATGTACTTGTTGCAGGTAACTGTGCCAAAAGGTTCCCTTTGCAACCTGGATGTGACAGTTAACGTCGGATTGCCACCAGATGCGGTGTACAACATTGTAACAGACCCTGATAATAAGAGAGTCTTCAAGAATATTCAGGTAAAAGAATCAGCTGTGTGATTCTTGATTTGAGTTCTGTTCAACTTCATTCCTTGGATAAATATGTGGCTAACGTTATAGAGATATGTTCAATCGTCAATGTTGCATATCTCATTGTCTCTAACATGGTGAGGTGTCCAAAAAAAATTGGACATGGATAACTCCATATGCCATTGCTCTACCTGGTAGTCTAGTACTATGACATTATTTTTGTTGATATGATGAGATTGATACATCATGTCTATCAGGAAGTAGTGTCCAGAAGGGTCTTGGTTGATGAAGGTTTAAGGCAGGTGGTTGAACTGGAGCAAGCAGCTTTATGGAGGTTCCTTTGGTGGTCAGGGACCATCGCAGTTCATGTTTTAGTAGATCAGAACAGAGAAGATCGCACAGTAAGGATTACTCTGTTCTTTGAATCTAATTGTCAATCTTATAATGTGTTCATCATGCCTAACTTCTTCTGGGGTGAATTTCATTTCCTTGTCAAACCAACAGAGGGGAGTAGGAAGTTAGGAATATAAAGTGAAAAAGCTCCGGTATTTAGGGTAAAATTGCTAGAAATTGAAGGAGGAGACTGGTAATACTATGGGTGCAAGTTGCGACATGTCAACCAAATTTTATTTCAAATAACGGTGCTCTTCTTCACTCAGTCACTCAACACCACAGTCACTATACAAGCATTCACTGTCGAATTTTTTACATATACGAATACGGGACATGAAAATTCTAAAAAATGACAGCACGAATACTGCTGGAGATGCTGCAAAAAGAATGGATAAACATTTTTCATTGTTAATCAAATTAATATTGTGTCTAGAACTGATTTAAACCAATACTTAGCTAGATATTCTATACCTTTTACTAATTTTTAGAATAAATGGTGGTTTTAACAGGGTTGAAAATCTTTTTTAATTCTTACCTTTTACTTTTGTTTATAGAGCTATTGAATTGATCCCTCCCTTGTCCTCATCCATGTCTAACTCGAGAGACGTGTTTCCTGTGTGTGTCTCGGGCATATTCCAAGCTTAAAAGATACTCCCTCTGTTCCATTTTGTTTGCTTGCTACTAAAAATCCTGTCATTTTGACCTTAAAAATTAAGGTGCTTTTGAGAACAAATTTTCTAACTTTTTTGGCACTGTTTGAAGGTACACATTGAAATCTTTTGAATGGTGCAAAAACCAAAAAATAATTTCAAAAAGTAATTCACATTTGGAATTCAAAGAGGTACTCTCTCCCGTAGAGAGCAAACAAAATGGGACAGCGAGTACTAAAATTAAATGAACACTCCACATGGCATGTCATATATGTGTCAGCAGCTTGTCCAACACGCACATAGCGATCACTCTGGCTTGCCGGTGCTTCATAGACTACCATCAGAATCTACTGATTTCCTATGATGCTAATGCTTTTTTATTTAGTAACTGCTTATTGTTTATTGTACCAATTCCCCATGTCCGTCAGATGAGATTCAAGCAAGTGAAAACGGGGTTTATGAAAAGATTTGAAGGCTGCTGGAGAGTGGAACCTTTGTTTGTGGATGAAAAAACTTGTCACCCCTTCATGCCTAAAACTTTCGCGGACTATGTTGAATGTACTGGAGGAAAAGGAAGGGTTGGGTCCAGGGTAAGCTTGGAACAAATTATACAGCCAGCTCTTGTCCCGCCTCCTCCTATTTCCTGGTATCTTAGGGGAATAACATCGAAGACCACTGAGATGTTGATCAATGATCTACTTGCTGAAGCCGCTAGAATTCGTGGTGGTTCTGATTCAAAAAGTACGACAGGAGAGACAACAAAAGTAGAATCTGATGAGCTCCAAATGAATCAAATACTTGACATCAAAAAAAGATGGGCCTTGCGAAGGAAAAACGGGAAGCAATCTAGGAGGAGGTCGCCTCCGCTTGTGAAATCACCCACTTGTGATTAGTTAGTAAATTTTTTCTGGAGTTTCTCATTTGTACTTCACTGTCTTTGCAGTTGTACCATCTTTGTAATGAGGGGTGTGATGAATCAAGTACATGGTGTAACCATGTATGTAGAAACAGAGGTGTAACCATTTATTTGCTACATTAACGAATCTTCATGCCGTTTCATATCCTAGTTCAGATATTCTCATCAACCCTTCTGCGCATGTAGTGTTCTATTCTGTATTTCTCGTGTTAGCCATTTCATATCCTAGTTCAGATATTCTCATCGACCCTTCTGCGCACGTAGAGTGTTCTATTCTGTATTTCTCGCGTTAGCCATTACTACAACTCATTATGAATAATGGGAGCTATTTCATTGATGTTCAAACTTCTTTTTTTCGTTTGATCTGTGTGTTCAGCTTCTAGAGGCCCCCTTTTGCCTAACTTTTTCGGGCTTTTTTGGCATGGAATTTCCTTTTTTTGGGGGTTGTTTTACTCGATAGAATTGGAAAAGTATAAAATCATAGATCAGAGTTTTTTTTTTTTTAAATTCGTATCGGATGACAGAAAAAGGCCAAAGACAATCTATTTGGAAAAGATTCTTCATAGGGTGTCCGAGATGTGCATGATTCATGGCACAAATGCACAGGATTAGATTTAATGCAGAATACGAATAAAAGAGTGACTTTGAAACTCAAGGTCCTCAACTATGCAAGACTTCTGACTGTGAAACAAGACAAAACTGAACAAAAACCACACAAGGCAAGACTTTTGACTTCCAGGGCAAAACTAATGTAATTGGTGGGAGGACAGATAGAGAAGTATTGATTTGCTATTTGGATAAAACTCCTTGGACTGATTGTGCTCTTAACTTGTCACCACCTTGTCAAATTTCCAAAGTGTGCATTGACAAATTGAGTTGCTCCCACATTGCTTTGCTCTGTGCATTGAAGTTTCTATCTCTTGCGGCTCTTGCCTAGTCACCTTTTACAAGTTATGATGTGAAATTAAGGTGGGGCATTTTCAAAGTAATTACGGACTACTGGGAGGTTGAAGATTCAAAATAACAAGCCGATGGAGGGCCGTAAGATAACCATTTCCGTCGCTGTCATTGATTATTTTAAATGTTGAGCCATATTGTAGAAAATTGACAAAATGTGTGAACTCTATTGAAGTCTGGACTTGTAAATTGCTCTTGTTGTGATCAACTTCTCATGTTGGGGTTCGGATTATTCAGAATTTTCTCTTCAGGTTCGGAGGTGATCAAAGTAAGAGGTTGAAAGCCCCAAAAGATTTTCATTCCCCCTGCTTTCTCTGCCTCTGTATGGCAGCATGCCCTGTTGGAAGTGTTGCACTTCTAGACCTCGTATGGGCTATGCCTTTGAGGGATAAGATAATCTAGCGTATAAATTTCTGCAAGGGATATTTGGGGTATAAATTTCTGCAGGGGTTCATCTATCAGTTGGATCATTTTTAAGCTCATGTTTGCTGCTTCCATCTATCATATCTGGGGTGAACGTAATAGTAGAATCTTCAAGCCGAAAGATGTGGAGTGGAAAGAGGTTTTCAACCAGATTGTGGATAGTGTTAGAGCCTGTTTACGTTGGTGGCGTAACGTTGATCATTCTTTGGTTAATATTAGAATTCTGTAATCTTGGAGGGCTCCTAAGTTTGTGTTTAAACCTCCATAATTGATGGTGTTTTTCTGGTGTTTCTTGGCTTAGCTCATAGACCTTTTGGTCTGTCTGTTTTGTTATTGGTTGCTTGGGGTCCTAGGGTTATCTCTTTTGGTTGGTTATAAAACTTAACTTTCCAAATGAAACATAAGGATCAAGTAATGTCTTCTTCACCAAAGATTGAAATATCAACCTCTCAAATCAGTGATGACCTAGGCATGAGACCAGTGGCTCCAGTGACTTTGCAATGAAAGGCAAGAAAAAAGTGCAAACAAACCTCATGACTAATTAGTAATGAGGGAAGTACATTGGGTCGAATATACCATAGGGCGATCAAGGTTATTGAAAATATCAACCCGTCACTTTCTCTCTAATTCAAAAAATGTCACTGTCGCATCATTTTGGTCCAGTACGTTATATGAACATGTAGAAAGATAGTATTAAGAACTCTTATACAAGAAGCAAACTATAATACATTCCTTTTCGCATAGATACACACTGGAATAGCGTACACATAACTAAAGTATATTAGTGTATATACTATATGGTGTTGTCTCACACCCCAAAAAAAAGGCCAATGAAGAAGCCTAACACAAAGTATTGTTTAGTAGAGTAGGTTACACCAACTTATAACACTCGGTAATTGAAAATTTGGTTTTAGGCAGCAGAAGGTGCCGGAATGTAGGAAACTGCAGGCTCAGGCATGGAAGCCATGATTGAGGACCTTGAGAAGGTCTCTCCCTCCAGATCAGCGCCTTCTTCGACTTTGAAATCAAGCGACTCGTCGTTATAGATATCCCACCATTTTGCAACCAAAATCTTGATGTCCTCTCTGTCCATATTAACTTCTTTCCCAGTGTACCTCCATGGCTTTGATCCCTAATATTCCCAGAAGTAAAAAGAGTGAACAAGATCACTAGAGAGTACAAATAACTGTAACGAACTATTATTTCCAAAATGTGGGGTCGGAAGCATTGCATTCGTTCAAGATGGAGCCCTCACTCCACAAGAACGAATTCAATGCTATCAACAGCATTTTGAATACTTTTCTCAAGAGTGCTAGCTCTTGGTCTAACGGAGGTAATTTTGACGAGTAATAAGCTTACAGCAGCACAATAGTGAACCACTTTGACTTTTTCAAGCTCGACATTCTCCGGGTGGCGCCATAGCATCGCCAGAACCAGGTTGTAGACGAGAGGAATTGGTTTGTACGTCTTTTCAAAGAACATGTTGAGGAAATCCTGTTTCAGAAAGCAGAAAATCAGAAGCAGATACTTTTCTCTTTGTTTAGTCTAAAGATGGCCAATTCCAATACCAGCTTTTCCACTTTCTCTCTTTATTGCCCTCTTCTTATATAGTATGTTTTTCTACGAGAGAAACTTATTCACGGAGGCTCTGTTGCAATCACAGCCATCCATTTGGACAATTAATGGTTGAGATTCGTCTTCAATTGTGACCGGTCATAATTAATTGCTACCGGTCACAATTGGTTTTTAATCTGGACCATCCAAAAACGCTTTCGACGCGCGCAATTGGATTCTGTAAATCCTTCTTTATGGAAAGCTCGTAAAGAAGTTTTTCTGTTTTTCTGTGTATGTGTGATGATGACTCTAGCTTGCGAAACTTGAAAGCATATAGCACCTGAAATCAGGAAAACAGTTGCAGGTAGACACAGAAAATTTTGACAAAAAGAAAAAACAGAAGCTAACTAAAAAAATGCGCAATCGTCCTTGTGAAATCGACCCAATTTAGAACGAATAGTTGAATACGGCTTTAGATTTCTAATATATCGTACAAATAAACGTACTCACCTGCTCAGCAAAGGGTGTTGGGGGAGTGATCCGGAGGGTGTCGAGAAGGGTGTCGTAAGTCAAGCGGCTAGGCTCGAAAACGAACATCCCGGCATTGAAATACAGGGGAGGGGGTGAGCCCATGGATTCACCGGGCCATTTCACCTTGTCCGGGCACTGCTGACAGTATCCGACCGAGTACTGCGGGGAGTGGCTCCATGTCTTCTCGCAGAAACAGTCCATCACCGCGTAAAAGTACCCGTCTGCCATGTCGAATAGGTGATCGATGTTCTCGAAAACTTGGATGTCAGCATCTAGGTACATCATCTTGCTGTACTCCTCCATCTGTAATATATAAATGATTCAGTATCGAAATAAAATACGAAACATATATATTATCATGATTAAAACCATTTTTGTAGTAAAATTCTTGCTCTCTTTTTCTGGTTAAAAAAGACAAGATCGCTCATGTGATCATAAACTGATTGCTACTTTTATGGAAGCAAAGTTGATCACATGAACTATGAAACGCATGGATCATCTCAAGTTATAAAACGTCGGCATAAAGTAGGAAATTCCTTTTACCCGTGTTAAGTTTGATGAAATTCTCGTCCATGTAATAAGTATATATTCGGATACGTTTATTTTCCACGTATTGATGACATCTCATTTGGCTATCGGGAAACCTAACCTAGCTAAACCTACGAAGGACGATCGATCTTATCTGCTAAACCTACGGATTAAAGGCCGACAATCTCATAATTTTCAAACAATCTTGTGTTATCAACTTCCTGTCATATGGTAATAAACTTATAGGGTATATGGAGACAGCAGGAAACCTAACCAATCTATGAGTCACCTGGCTTTTTCTTTTTATTATCACCAAAAATATATTTATTAAGGAGAACTCAATATATAGGGTACATCTAGGAAAGGTCTAACCAACGATTAAATGGAGGAGAGAAAAAACGAAAAAATAGCCAACCGACGCAACCCAAAACAGCATGGAAAACCAGCACACAAAAGGAAGAAAAAACATGCCAAAGTGAGTAAAAAAATCATATTCTAAAAAATTCGTAACAGTGTAGTACTAGTACCACTTAAATTTTCTATGAGATAAAAAAAGAAAAGAAAAGAAAAGAAAAGAACACAGTGTGGTACCATGGGATGAGCACTTCAAAAGAAAAGTATCATCATAAGAGTATTGACCGACTTACATTCCATATGCGGAGCTTGGAATAGTTGATCACATAGTAAGCCATAGCAAACTGAATCTGGTTCTCCGGCGGGTAAATGGGCTCAATCTCTTGAAGGATGCAACCCTGAGACCTCAAGATCTCGCGGTGGTCCTCAGGCACATCCGGCAACATTGCCACCACCAAAGGGTATGCGCTCTTTGCCTTGCGCAAACCCTTAGCCAGTCCCACCACCCCCTTCCAATAGTCACCAGTTCCGGCTAGAAATGTCACGTAGGCTCTTTTTGAGTAGCCGGCCATGTTCGGTCCAGGAACCTTCCCGGTGGCCGAGAAAGCACCAGCCGGTACACCTGGTGGGGCCATCTATGGTGGTGTTTTCCTTTTATGGAGTGAGAGGTGGTGGTGGTGGAGAGGAGTGTTGGGAAAAGTATAATTTACTAGTAGCACTGAAGATGCCACCCTATACTTTGCCTTTGTTCCTGAGCCAACAACGTTACGCTCGGTCTCCTTAAATAGACAGCAAATGAGGACTAAATGCATGGCAAATGAAATCCAAATTCAGTACCTTTTTTGTTTTTGATCCGCAAATTCAGTACCTTCATTACTGTATTCTATCATGTTTTTTTAATACTTTTTTAATGCATGAACTCCAGAGTTTTGTGCTTGAAATATCAACCAATCAAAACCATTTGTTGGGCACGCCATATCTTAGTGAGCCTTATCATCAGAATGAAGGGCTGAGATTCAGCACAAAATTAGTGGCTTTGTTTGGTTTCCATTTTTGGATATTTTAGTTTTAGTAGTGAGTGGAGAGATAAATAGGATAATAATTGAAGATGGGTCTGTCCCGTTCGCCTAAATATGCTAGTTGGCTTTTTTTTTTTTGTCCTTATTAAATTTTTTTTGTATTTGTTAGTTTTTTGTCAATTTTTTGGAGATTATTGCATCGATTTTTGTCTTTATTTTAAAAAAATTAGATTTCGATCGTAATTTTTTACTTTTTAGATTCCTCTTGTTATGACGATGCAATAATCCCCAAAAAATTAACAAAAAACTAACAAATAAGAAAAAAATTTGAATAAGGACAAAAAATAAGCCAATTGGCTTATTTAGCCGAACGGAAGATAGAGAGAGAAATAAAAGTAATAATTTAAAAAATAACGTAATAATTGAAGAGAAAAGTAGGGTAATGATTAGAAAATAAAAACAAAACAAGGTTAAAATTGAAAACGAACAAAGAAACTGTTTTTTTCCTCTAGTTTTCGATCTTTACCTTTCTATGGTTTACACATAAAGAAGATTCATTATCAAGGAAAGGAAAATTTTCAAAATGACGTCCGAACTTTTACCAAAATCACATAGAGAGACACGACCTTCACGAAATGTCATGTAAGCACCAATATATTCAAGTAAATAACTTATGGTTTTCCCATACCATTTAAAAACTAACAGAATGGTGACATGGACTACAGGGTGATGAATACATGGCATTTAGGATGGATCCTATATATATGTGTGTGTACAATATAATTTCCCACAAAAGTCTCTGCCCGCTATCACTCCCCATAATGAAACAACTCACCGGCCGATTAATTCAATTCATCCAAAATCAAACCACCAAAAAACTCATCGCTTCATCCTCATCAACCTTAATGTGACCCCTTCTTCTTTTCCATATATCCCAAACCCTATCCCAGGTGCCTTCGCTGTCGTGCCACGCCCTTTTGATGCTGCCATCAGGATCTCGGGCAAAGAGGGTGGGGGGAAAGATTGGTTAAAGAGAAACCCGTGTGTGTATGCGCGCGTGCAAACGAGAGAGAGAGAGAGAGAGAGAGAGAGAGGGAGATGAGGGGAGGGGGGGGGGTTAGGTTGTGGATATGGGAATTGGAAAAGTAGCAATGGGGTTTGCAAGTGGGGACTAGGAAAGGTGGGTTAAAGAGAGAAAATCATGGGGGAGGATTTTAGACTTATAGCGGAAAAATGTGGGGGAAGCGTTTGAGATTGAGTTAAATTATTTATTTTTTGAAAATAGAGGGTGGGGTTTCGGAGAATATTTAAACAAACGGCTGCATGTAGTTCATGTCACCCATTCCATTAGTTTTTAGACGGAGGATGACAGCAAGGGGAAAGTTGATGAGTTATATACTCCATTAAATAGAGCATTTTGATATTTTGCGAAGTCCGGTGCCTCTGTGTGATTTTGGTGAAAGGTCATGGGTTATTTTGAAAATTTTCCTCAAAGAAAATACGAAGTGCAAAAGGGGGTGTCCTTGTCCTTGTGATGGAAAATATGTTCTGTTTTTTTTGGGTACACTGTATATGTTTTGTGATGAATACTGAAGCAAAACTCCCATGCGTGTAGAGTCGAATAGTTTGTTCTTGTTGAGAAAACTTATTGGGTGGTATTGAGCCACCGACATGTGGTGCTTCAACACCATTCGATACCACATATTTCTGTAGAGTCCACCACTAAGCGTATGAGTTCCTCTGAAATCTCTTGTATTTTGAGGTGTTGGGACACCTCGTGACGGTGCCTCGAGACCACTGAATAATCACTCGTTGACGTGGGCATCTTGAAATAAAAGTATTACTCGTATATGGTGCTTAAAAAGCGAGCAACCAAGTTGGGGGAGGGATCCAATCAAATTTTGAGCAAAATGTCGTTTGTCCAGGCTCAATGCAAGCCCTCCAGCACATTTGTCTGGAAATTGACATCCCATAATTGACTGTTTAAATTTCCAAAATCACTCATTTTAGTTTATTACTTATTATGTGGCAGAAGGCCTTCGAGATTTATACTCCATTCGTTTGTGGGAAATGGTATTTATTTCGCGATAAAAATGAAAAATCTGGAAACAGTGGGGCACGTGTGATCAAGGCATATTTAGCCTGCAATATTCATTTTCAGCTTTTTCAAATGAAAGGTGAAGAGTTCGTGGAGAATTTTGGCCTTATTCATATTAAAATCTTTCAAAACGTCCTTCGAGTTCTCAATCCTCGCTCTCACGAATTTTGTAGGTTGGGATGTTTTTCGAACATGCTTTCACACTCACGCTTGCATTTTCACTCTTGCACACGAATTATGTGACTTACTAGATTCTGACCTACCTTATTTATCTTGGCTATTTTGATCTCTTATAAACTTTTATTCGTCCCAACGAGAAAACCATGAATAAAACTTGAAATAACAAAAGAAATCTCAAAATTTGTCTATTTTGAGTTATTTTTCTATAGTAATTTTTTTTTTCCACTTCCCTTGTTATCAATTGAGTGGACGTTACTTTTTTCGTTTCTTTTCTTTTCTTTTTTGGGCTAAGCAAGTGGACGTTATCTTTCGATCCAATCAGAAGCGTGTATGTATGTGTGTGTATATATATAATGCTCAAAAACTGTAAATTAATAATTTGAACGAAAAATCACAAGATCGAGCATGCGAAAACCCCAAATCTACTTTCCAGAAAGTATAGTAATTAAAGACCTCCTTAATTATCCATTCTATAGGAGTATATTAATTAAAAGTATCGAGTTTAAGCAAAATCATGACAAGTGGAGTAATTATGAATCAGAATGCATGAGTGCTCTGGCCACTGCACTCCATAAATTAAAGTAATCCTCCGTATCAGATATTTTGGATGTATATATCTGCCTGTCCCCGACAGATAGATATATACATCCACAAGAAAATTTTGTCCACGGAGGTGCTGTAAACCCTTATTTACAGTATTTAATTGTGACCATTCAAAACACTTAATTGGGATGTTAATGAAACTTTTCTTGGAAAGAGTTAAACTTTTTCCCAAAATAGTTTCTTTAAAATTCGGACCGTTCAGAACACTTTTGAACGGCTGTGATTAGTTTACGTTGTAAACATGTTGTTTACAGCACCTTCATAAATAAGACAGTCTCATACATCCACATTCCTAAATTTCACTAACTCATTTGGAGTGAATAATTATATATTCTGAACACCCACAAACACCCCACCCCACCCCCCACACACACAGCAAACAGACTTTTATTAATTTTTGAATTGAAGATTTCAAAGACTAAAGCGAACACATTCACAAAAGCATCACAATAAGGAGATAAAATCCCAACTTATAAGTCGGCACCGGCCGAATCCCTTGACAATCTATCATTTTTACTTGATACCACTCAGAGCATCTCCACCTAGCCCAAAAAAAAAGAAAGACTTAGAGCATCTCCAAATATGCTTCAAATCATCTGAATAATAAAGAAATTTTCTTTACCGATTAAAAAAAAAAAAAAAACCATGCTTCAAATCTTCAGACTCATTCTTGAAATTAATCTTCAAAAATTTCACCTCTCCCATCATTCCTTTTGATTCTTCATAATTTGGAGTCTCCAAATTATGAAGAATGTTCTTCATATACAAATAAAATAGGGAATGACTTTTAACATTGTGATCCAATAGTGTTTCTTGGTTCAAAATGAAGATTATCTTATGGAACATCAGAGGTTTGGGTAGCAGGCCGAAAATTTTGATGGGATTAGAAAATCATTATCTAATCCTTGGTCTTTTCCGGTGGGAGTCTCTGGTTTTGGTCTGTTGGAAGGAAGGGGTTTTCTGTTTTTGGTGAGTCATGGTTGGTGATCGAGTATTGTTTTTGTGTCTTGGTCAGTTGCTTGGATGCTCCTTATACCATAATTAATTAGTTGTATGGATCCTCTTTTTCCATGCTACTTCAATGTGCATGTACTGGAAATTAATATCTAGGCTTGGGCAGCATATCCTGTAGCCTAGATCAATATCACAATTAATACTCAAGGAGCTATATATGGAGAAAGTTGCCTAGCTATGCTGAAATATGCTGCTTCTGGTTGCTGTCAAATTTGGATGCTGCTGGATACTGATTAAAAGGGAGGTTTCTACTGCTAGAAACTGAAATCAACAAGTAACATGATAAGGTTATACACTTGGCTGCTACTTTGGAATTATATCTTTTAGCGGCTACTCTAATTAGATGCCGAACATGGTGAAGCTGCTGCTGATATTTCGGCTAGCTGGTAATATTGCTTGGCTGACACTTTGGTAGGATATGATGGTGAATATATTGTTGCTCAATCATGGAGTGCAATGGTGGACTACTCCATTGCCTGGAGTGAATAGTAACAAGTTCGGATATTGTTACATATTCCACAGATATTAATACATTTTCATAGATATCAACATGTTTTTTTACGGATACTGAAGGTTTTATTACATATTATCCTCTGCCACTAGGATTGAGGTTTGCATTTTCCTTCAAATTGGATTGGAGATGCCTCTTAAGTAGCAGAAAAAGAAGCAACTATAAAAATATATGTGTTTATATATATATATATACCGATCACAGAGTTATCGACATCCGTTCAACTTGATATTTTTCAAAAATAATCTTTTCTGCTCGCCAAGTTTTAGAAAAGGAAAATTATTTGAAACCATATTATGAGAGGAAATTCATTCGAAGAGCACATAAAGAGTTAGAGATCATGACCATGTCATGTTGTATTAACATAACACCGCCAAGAATCTTATGTGCAAGTAATTGTTGAATTAGAAAATTTGGAGAAAAAAAAAATCCTCAATTATTTCGCGACACTTCTGTATAAATTTGTGGGCACAAACCCGCTTCTGATTCCGTAACAGTATTGGCGATCACCTGTTAGTACAATTGAAGCTGAAGCGTGGCACTATTCCAAGAGAATGGGGTGGTGGTGGGGGCTAACTAGAAAAGTACAGCATTGTCATTATTGGGAAGTTTTTGGGTGCCGGGCGGGTTCCACACATGTGGTATTCTTTCGGCATTCTCAACCGTCCAAATGTATTTTGGACGGTCTGGATTTTGGAGAGAAAAAAAGAGGAGAGAGAGTGGTGGGGTGGGATGGGGGGAGAGAGGGAAATAAATCTGAGCTGTCTGGTTAGGATTGCTGGGTATACCGACCGTACCGTTACGTGGTATCCGCTTGGCAGTCGAAGATTTCTCCTATGATTGACAAAGCAACAACAAAGCTTCAATTGATAGAGGACGAATACAACACTACTACCACATGCACCTGCTGCATGCTTTATCATTTTTGTCATTCTTACTCCAATTTGTACTGTTGCGGCATGGCCAGAGGAATATTTTCCTTTTCTTCATCTTCACGGCAACGGCTTAGAACCAAATTAAAATAACTGGCATCTATAATTGTAGACAGATGAAAGGCCTTTTCCAGATTCGTATTCAGTCTCTTGATATTTTATTAATAACTGTAATTATTTTTTTGAAAACCGATTTACGCTCACAAAATTCAAGCAGAAAAATCTAGGTTCATTGTGTAAGTTATGTACATGTATGGAGTTCTCTTATATATTATTGAGCATGCACCTTCATGAGGCATGCCCATATATATATGTGTGTGTGTGTGTGTGAACGAGTCATATATATTTGAAATAGTTGCGGGTTCCATCAAGTGTTAATTTGTGAATGAGTCATGCCATCGATCGCTAATACTACTATGACATACTGATACAAAAATTGCTGGTATAAAATCTTGAGTACAATTCGTGCAGTATGCGAAAAAATACCGAGCCTTGTATATATGCTCCTATTAAAAAGTGGGGCATTTCACTTTTAACCCAGCATCTGAACATGAAGGCTTTCGCTGTTACCTACCCATTTCCCCCTTAATTTAATCTCTTTGTAAAATCGTCGAGAATAATAAAACTCAATTTTGTGTTATAAAACAAGTCATGTCTGTTGATTTTCCCATAAAGAAGATAGCTAGAATATATCACAAAGGTTGTCAGTAATGAGGAAGTTTGTCGAGAAAATCCATAGTTAGACCAAGCGTTAAACATATTTTAGTTTATGGAAAAAGTAGGGAAAAGGCCAACAAAGAGATCACAAGAAGATATGGCAACTTAGCCAAAAAAAAAAGATATGGCAAGAATTTAGTTTCGGAATTGATTTTCACACTCTCTCTTTTACAATTCACACTCCCTATTTTTTGTCTTTATTCATTTGAATTTACTAGTTTGCCCTTTATCTAATACATTTTTTCATACATTCAAGGACAATATTGTAAATTCACGCAGATAACACCCCCCCCCCCCCCCCCCCCCAAAAAAAAAAAAATGAGTGTGTGAATGATTAAAAGGAGAGTTTGAAAAACATTTCCGAGTGTTCTTTTTTTTTTTTTCTTGAGTTAAGATTAAAGAGCTATCGTTATAGTCATTCATAGTACTATTATTTCTGTTTTACACCTTTCGAATCAAAATGTTTAATTAACTGGGGTTAGCTCAGTTGACCATGACTCTTGTATCTCATTAGGAGGTCAAGAGTTCAAGTATTTCGACATGCGTGTGGGTTTTCTTCCCTTAAAAGGCTTTTCCTTCTTTCTTTGTTTCTACCCATAATGGCTTATTTCTTGTATTTTTTTTCTCGGCAAAAGGAAATTTTATTAAAACTCGAAAGGGTACATCAAGGGAAAAAGCTGAGGAGCGCAAAAGCTCAAATCAACGAAAAGAAAAAGATAACTGATCATCCAGCAGGAAGTTGGATGATGCACACCTCAAAAGTTTACAGTTTTAACATACGAATACCATCTAAATACCCTTTGAATTCCTCCATTGTGTACACCTTAATATCAAATTTAACTTTCATCCACAAGGCCACCCTAAACTTGATTAAATTCACAACCTCCTCTAAGCATATATGCATAAGCATTCTGAAAGATGTACCCACAATTAGTGTAGTGTCTTGAGTTTATACTCTGTACTTCATATCTGATATAAAATGATCTCTCTTCTATCGATTGACCAAAAAAAAATCAAAACGTTTATTATTTTAAGGTTAATTATCCAAAAAAAATTCAATACGTTAATTATCCATAATTATCCGGGCTGAGTAGTAGATGATTGTCGCGGGGTAGGGTACCAACATAGTTGGGATGCTTCTTCCGCTTTGTAATGCTTGTTTACTCTTGCCCTCTCTTGTACTCCATTTTCATCTTCTATTAATAAAAAAATTTGCTTCGCTGTTAAAAGAAGAAGAAGATATTAATCCAAACTTATATGGATAAGTTTGATTAACACCATAGGCGGAGCTATTTGGAGGGGAGTGGCACGGGCTACCTCCAATTTTTTTAGGTAACCTCTAATTTCTCCAGGTAGTCGTCGTCATGCACATGTACCTATCATTTTTTGTCTTTCTTATTTACTATTTAATAATCTCAGAGTTTCAATCAAAACGACCGAAACTCAAAGGCTCAATATAAAAAAATCACGCTAAAAGAATAACAAATTTTATTTGTTTAGAATGTCAAACTATTTTTGTGCAACGTTACCGGATGAATGGATGATTAACCCTAAAATATATTGGTTTATTGTGCGTCTATTATGGATAACTAACCTTAAAATATTTGTATTTTTGTTTGGTACTAAATATAATAATTATGCTATTAGACATTAGTGATTGATTTATTCTAATTTCGTCACCCCAAGTTGATGCCACTAACTAACAAAAATAAGGGAGAGGAAAGAATGAATGAATGTCATCTTCACAAATTCCAACGACTAATGAGGTCCTCCTTTAAGTAATTCGGACTAGTTCAGTTGATCGGGATTCTTGCATCTCATTAGAAAATTAGGAGTTCGATTAATGAGGTCCTCCTTTAAGTAATGGGGCTTCTAGTTGTGTTGGGTTTGTTGTGGTCTATTTGATGGGCTTATTTATTTTGGTGATTGAATTGTTAGACTTGGTTATGGACTCTCACAAAATTGATGTAGTGTCCCGTACGTGATTAGTACTTTTCTTTTTAATTACTTTTCTTTGTACATGATTCAATAATCTCTTCTATCGTTTAAAAAAAAAAAAAAAAGGAGGTCCACCTTTACAAATTGTGAGGACTACAGGAACCAGCAAGAATAATTACTAAATAAACAAATTTATTGCACATTGTTTGAAGGAAACAAATCCGAAGTATAACATTTCCTTGCCTTAAAAAAGAAAAAAAAAAAAAAAAGAACTCTTCCATGAGCTCTGCATATAAGTCAGTTGGAAGATGGCCTAATGAAAATTCCCCGCGATGTTGCATTAGTTTTTCAATCATCATGTGTGACTTATACTATACAGTATCGCAGAATGATTTTTCATGACTGTGGATGCGGCACGTGGTAGTACTTAAGTTTATTTTATTTGATAAGAAAAAGATTTTATTAATCTTTGAAGAAGAATACAAAGATTAAAGGGATATCGAGCACACCGGCAAAATACCACCCGAGAACCAAACCCAAGGAAGACAAGAAACCAACCGACCAAAAACCCAAAACCAAAATCAAAACCAAACACACCAAAAAACACCCTAAGCAACACCTAAAACCAACACCCCAAAATCAACCCAAACACCAAATAACTGACCAACCCGAAAGAACACAATCAAAGAGCAGACAAACCTCTAGGTTAAAATTCCAAAGAAAGAGAAACCCTTTCCCCCAAATCATTAGCCTCCAGCTTCAAAAAATCTTCTTCATCCAAATCATCGAGAGCATTGATTCTATCCGCAATTTTATTTTCCTCCAAGTTTGATGCCCAACTTGGCACCTAAATTTCTCCCTCCCGGTGTTAGAGCGTCTTTTGATGCCATCCATAAGATGAGAAGCAGAGTTAGAAGATCGAAGAGGAAAAGTAATTGAGAAAAAAAAAAAAAGCATCTTGCAGAGATTGAGGCTAAGTTTTGATAAAGTGAATCATATAAAAAAGAAGGGCCCCTATTCCTCAATGTTCTTTAAGGAAGCTCGTAAGATGTTGGATTTAGCTCCTACATTGGGTAATGAAGTTAAAGGAGGGAGGAATTATAATCTGAAGAAATTTTGTTCAAATGCAAGAGGAAGAATTAAAAAAAATGATCCATGCTTTATATGATTTTGAGGAAGAGGATATCTCAGAGGACGATGTTGATTTCAAGGATGATTTTTCTCTCTCCCTGGCTTTTTGAGTTCAAGATTGGGCAGGTACGGGGTATGTTTGATTTTTCTGATTTTGCTCGGTAGTTGTTTCGATTTAGGTTGTTTTCTTTTGGTTGTGGAAATTGATCGATAATAGGGAGAAATAGAGGTTTAGTGATCCTTTGCGAAGGCATCGGTGTACTTGTTTTGTGTCTGATTGGCTTTTCGGCTTGCTTGGCTTTTTGGCTTTTCGGGTGATGGATGATGGGGGTTTCTACATAGTTTATGAGGGGTCGTTTTGGGTTTTTGGATATTTTAGGTTGAGTTTATGTGGTTTTATTATGGTGTTCAGTTGGCCTCTTACCATCTTTTAGGTCTCGGGTGGCTTTTTGCCGGTGTGCCCTTGATCCTTTTAATCTTTGTAATCCTTTATAAAGATTACTATATAAATTATTTTTGCTTATAGTTGAAAAAAAGAAAAAACCTTGGCACCTAGATCCAACGTCTAATTGTGAGCTTCCTTGAAAAGAGAGTTCCCTGTTCCGTATATCATCGAAAGATAAAGAAGAAGATGGGACCTTCTTTTTCTAGGATTCAAGTTATCAACCTTAACCCCAAAATTAGCAAAAAGTTTTTTTTTTTTTTTAACTTCCCAAAAAAAAAAAAAACGGATTATTAATCCCAACTTCATTATCTGCCTTATCAACATCTGCAAGGCCTCAATGACTTTAATGGGGAAAATCTTCTCATTTACAATCAGCTGTAGAACTTCATTAATGAGCTCCGCTCTATCCGTTCCCACGAAAATACGACCTCTGAATAAGGAGCACCAACATTTGGCTTCAAATGTGGAGATGTCAAACTTTTTTCAAGACTGACATGTAGAGTAGGGCTGTCCACAGTCGGATTTTTTTCGGGTTTGGGTTCGGGTCGGACCCGACCTGACTATTGTCGGATTGAATAAATGCCACCCGAACCCGTCCGTGCACTTTGTCGGGCTCCGACCGAACTGTTGTCGGATTGAGTTGGTCGGGTTCGGTCGGATAATCGGATTGGGCCAGTTTTGTTGGGCCATTATTTGGGCCGGTTTTATTTTTCTGGGCCATTTAATTTTTTAACTTCTTTAGTTATTTTGGGCTAGTTTTCCACCATTTCAGCAGGCCAAATGGCCCAAGGATTAAAATAAATATTTTGGGCCATGCCCCATATCTCAATCCAAGACTCCAAGCCTTGTTTTTCAGTTTCCACATTTCTCAATCCAAATTCCAAACACAACCACATAACATAAAAGCACAACCACATAACAAAAAAAAAAAAGCCAACATTTCAGCTGGAAATGCTCTAGAGGGCACTAGAGCAGCCAACCCTCCCCTGTTTTCTCAGCACTGAGCAGTCACACACATTAACAGTTTCCACCACCACCACACAGCAAAAAAACAAAAAAAAAAATTACAGAGAGCAGCCAGCTCTCTAGTCTATACTCCTCTGTTTTTTCAGCAGCCATACACAACACAACCAATCAACAAGAAGTCAAAATATTTTCAGTTTTCCACCACCATATTTCAAGTTCAGGCGACAACCAAAACAAGTCTAAAATGATTAAAAGAAGTCTAGTTTAAATTAGCCAATACTCCATAGTCCATACTCCATAGTGCTGCTACTCCCAACCCCATATTTCCCATGTCTGTTCAAAGTTCAAAGCTGTTACATAGAAAGAAAAATTAGAAGACAATTAAAAACTTCATATATATATATATATATATATTTTGATAAGTAAAAACTTCAAAGATCATCAAATAACATCTGCTGTTATATTTTACCAAGGTCCAAAGCGCCATCAATCCCTAAGAACTTGCATCATCAGTTTGTACGAGTTCTGGAAAAAAAAAATACGCTTAATTCAATACAATACTAGAAAATGTTTTGACTGAATAGACCAGATCAATTAAATTATAGACCAGATGGCCCAGATCAATTAAATTAAATTACCTCATTCAAAATCTTCAACTTTATCCATAACCTGTCGAAGAGAGATTGGAACCGTGCTTAAAAGCCAATTTTGGGTGCACACAAGAGTCTCGACTATTGACGGTGAGAGTGAACTCCGAAATGGATCAAGTACGCGACCACCCGTACTAAAAGCTGACTCGGAAGCAACGGTAGACACGGGCATAGCTAATACATCAAGCGCTATTTTTGACAAGATTGGATACTTGTTGGAATTGTTCTTCCACCACACCAAGATATCAAAATCCGGATTGTCCCTACGATCACACAAATCCCCCAAGTATTTGTCTACCTCCGAGGAACAAACACTAGAATACTCCTCCTCCAAATAAGTGTCAAATTCCATAGCTAAATTCAAGCAAGAATCACAATCCTCATTCTCCACTCTCGGCATTGGACTTGCACTAGACACATTTTGTCTAACTTCACCCTCTTTTGCATAAGAATCATACAACCGATTCAAAACATCCTTCACTTTTTTCTCCATTTTCTCACCCTCTGCCTTCCCTTTGGATTTTGTATAGCAAAACTTCACCAACCTTAACTTAAACCGGAGATCCAATGCCACTGCCACATAAAGTAAGGGATTGAATTTCTCTTGATCCCCCCAATACCTCTCAAATTTTCTTTTCATTTCAATTGCCATTGAAGACATAAGGATCTCGGTTGGCAATTAATTCATCTATCTTCACTTGAACCTCATACACCTCGTGAAAGAACATATTGGATGTGACAAATAGAGAAGCCGAAAATTTCTTGGTTGCATCATAAAAAAGCTTCAAGAATGTAACAAACAACCCACACTTCTTCTAATCAAGCTTGTTTGGGATAGTTGGTTGTCTTGGAGTTGGGACACTAATCCAATGGCTCCCACCTAGGCCTTCCAACTCCAATGACAAATCCTCATCGCCTTCCTTTATGCGAAAAAATTTTATGAAACCACTATCTTCCTCCCCCATTCTTTGGAATGCCTTCTCAAACTCGATGGCTACTTCTAACATTAAGTAAGTGGAATTCCACCGAGTACACACATCAAGACACACAGTTTGTTTTGACTTAATTTTCCCCTTCTCCACACACTTGTTAAAGTCTCCATTCGTTGTGAAGAAGATCTCACATACCTCACAACATCACGAACTTGGAGAATATACTCATTAGTATCTTTCAACCCCTCAACAACAATAAGATTCAAAATATGTGCACAACACCACATATGTATATACTCATGCTCCAAGAATGTCCTTTTTCAATCCATTGTTTTCCTTTTCAAGTACTTAATAGCCATAGCGTTCGAACTTGCATTATCTACCGTCAAAGTAAAAATACCATCAACATTCCACCCAAGCAACAATGACTCAATTTTCTTGCCTATGGTAACTCCCTTGTGATCTTCAATTCGACAAAAGTTTAAGATTCTCTTTTGCAACTTCCAATCATCATCAATGAAGTGTGCGGTGAGACACATGTAATTAAGATTTTGAACTGATGTCTATGTATCAGTAGTGAGGCAAATCCTACGACCCTTAAAGAATATTTTCAGTTTTTTCCTCTCATTTTTATGAATTGTACCAACCTCTTTAGTTATCGTTTGGCGAGAAACCGATGAGAACTTAGGTTGCATGACCTTACAAAACTTTCTAAACCCAATCCCCTCAACGAACCTAAAGGGTAGTTCATCAATGATGACCATTTCGGCAAGAGCTCTCTTACAATCGTCAAAAGAAAAGACATGAGTCACAACGTCGACACCGCCCCCGTTTGTGGGTCGAAATGAAAGGTTTTGTTGTCCATGTTGGTCTCTATTAGGATATAGCTAGTGGGCAAGCAGGGATGTGAGCTTTCAAATTACTAACGCCATGTTTTTTACTTTCAGCCGCATATCGTTTACTGCAATACTTACACTTAGCCCATTTGGTTACCTCATTCTCTTTAATCTCGTTGAAGTGATCCCAATAAGGAGATCTATATCTTTTTCCAGGCTCTTTTTTAGGTTTAGGCGCTTGTGGTGGAACCTTTCTTTCAGTCTATTTTCAGTATTTTGTCTAACTTCAACTATTGTATCATCTTGAACATCAATAACATCGGCATTCGTAGACACAGGAGGATTAGAATTACCTCCAAGTTCAACTTCTTCAGCATCTACAACATCATCCTCAAGTTCCCCACCAAGCGTGAAATCAAAATTGCTTGAATCCATCACCTATAAACAAATGTAATCAAGATCAATAAACTGCAATGCATATAGATGTAGTGCTAAACCAGTCGAAATAAGAGAAAAAATTAGCTTTACAGTTTTCTTTTGCTTTACCAGTCGAAATAGAATCATAAAATTAGCTTTAGTGCTACACCAGTTGAAAATAGAAGCACAAACTGTTTTTTTTTCTTTACGCCTTTATCAGTTGAAAAATTAGCTACACCACTCGGAAAAAATCAGCCAAAAACTCACTGATCTACAGCCAAAAAGGGGAGGGGGGGTGTGTGATTCAGTGCTACACCAGTCGAAAATCGAAATAGAATCAGAAACTTTTTTTTTTTTTGCTTTACGCCTTTATCAGTCAAAAAATTAGCTACACCATCAATGAACAAACTAGCCAAAAACTCACTGATCTACAGCCAAAAAGGGGGGGGGGGGGGGGGGGGCAATTAAACAAGGGGGTTTGATCGATTCAAGCCCTATCCATCCCAATCCAATACTGATAATTCATCACATCAAAATCACAGAGAAAATATTTTCATAAAGCCCTATCACTGTAACAGACTAACAGTCGTATTCTTGACTTTCGTCGAGAAATTTACAGAGAGAGAGAGAGAGAGACACGTACCACTGTAACACTATTGTATCAGTGTCGATTTAGGGTTTTTGGCTTCTTGCCTTCTTCAGTTCTTCCTCCTTGGTGATCGATTGAGACTTGAGAGACAACGGGGAGTCGGGGACTGATCAATTAAGAGAGAAAAGGGGGACCGCCGGACTAGTTGCATTGGGAAACGTGGGGCTCGGCGTTGATTTGATGGCGGTGGCCGGTGGGCATGGACGTAGGTGGTGGGTACTGGTGAGGATTGAGAGGCGAGAGGCAAGAGCAGATCTGGAGAGGGGCTGCGGGAAATGAAATGATTGTAGGTTTTTTTTTTCTTTTTATATGTGTATGTTTCGGTCGGGTCGGGTTCACCCAAAAATTAAATGGCCACCCGAAACCCGACCGACGAGATTAAAAATCCGACCAAGTCAACCCGAACCCGAGCGAAAGAGGAAATTAGAAACCGCTCGTCATCAATTTTGGGTCAGGTCGGGTTGTCGATCGGGTTGGGTTTCTGGACAGCCCTAATGTAGAGTTTGATATCTCTACAATATTCTTCCAACCAACATGCCTAATTCTTTGTTTAAGTACATTTATGAAGTTTTAGACAGTAACCAGAGAAAAAAATTGTCATCAGATAGAGAGGAGATTTTGAAATTTTGCTAGGAGCACTTTGGTGAGCCACTTTTTTTTTGGTTAATCGATAGAAGATATAATTTTACGTCAGATATAAAGTACAAAATATAAAGTCGGAACACTATATCAATTGCAAGAGCTCACAAGATAATCAAGTCCAACAACTCAACAAATTTAAGAAATAAACCCATTATAGGGTGGAAACAAAGAAATAAAGAAAAGCCCTTTTAAGGGAAGAACACCCAAACGCAGATGGGGAGATTCGAACTCTTGAGCTCCTGGTAAGATGAAAGAGTCCTGGCCAACTGAACTAGCTCCAGTTAGTTGGTTGGAGCCACTTCACATGCCAATTTTTTCACTTGGCATGCCATGTCAAATTTGACATCATTGGTTGGAGGTGCTGTAAAAGCTAAACTTCATTATGTTAATGTGATACAGGCAATGCATGTAATTATTCTTTCAAAAATAATATTCTAAAAGATAAAAGCAATAAATCGAATAGGCTGATTTTTCTATATATCTCTAAACCTTCAGAAGAGACATTATATAGAATTACAAAATGTACTGCACTACACTAGTACACGTAGTACACAAATCTAAATAAGGAATACACGTAGTACAAATAGCTAAGTAAGGAAAAGAATAATATCTACACGATTCACGCCAACACTCCCCCTCAAGTTGGTGCATAGGTATCTCTTATACCCAATTTGTCGAGTGAATCCCAGAATACTTTCCCGGATGCTACATGTGTCAATATATCCGCAAGTTGCTCTTCTGATCTTACGAATGGAGTAGCCATCAGGCCCTCATCCAGTTTCTCCTTGATAAAGTGTCAATCAACCTCCACATGCTTGGTACGATCATGCTAAACTGGATTGTTTGCTATCTCCCGAGCAGCCTGATTATCGCAATAAAGTTGCATAGGACTTCTTACCTCAGTGCCTATCTCGATAAGCAATAAACGTAGCCAAAGAAGCTCACAAATTCCTTGAGCCATACCTCGATACTCAGCTTCAACAGCTGACCGTGAAACCATGTTTTGTTTCTTACTACGCCAAGTAACTAGGTTACCTCCCACAACCGTGAAGTAACCTAAAGTAGAATGTCTATCAGTTATGTTGCCAGCCCAATCTGCATCTATGTACCCCTCAACCCTCAAATGCCCATGTTTCTTAAACAATAGACCTCTCCCAGGAGCAGACTTCAAGTAACTCAAAATACGAATTACGGCCTCCCTATGATCCTCACTTGGAGAATGCATGAATTGACTAACAACACTGACTGCATAGGCAATATCAGGTTAGGTGAGGGATAGATAAATCAATTTTCCAACTAACCTCTGATATTTCTCTCGATTAGTTGGAGCTTGATCAGGATATATCCCCAGATGATGATTCTACACAATAGGAGTACTTGCTGGTTTACAGCCCAACATTCCAGTTTCAATCAGCAAATCCAACAGATATTTTGGTTGACAAATAAATGCCACCACTAGAGCGGGCAACTTCCTAAGAAATATTTCAAACCTCCCAAGTCTTTCATATCAAATTCAGATGCTAAAAAACCTTGCAGTTTCTGAATTTCATCAGTATCATCACCTATGACAATCATATCATCAACATAAATGACCAATAAAGTAACCTTACCATCCTTTCGTTTTATAAACAAGGTATGATAAAAATTTCTTTGACGATATCCATATCTCTTCATGCCTTGTGTAAACCTCCCAACCACGCTCGAGGTGATTGCTTTAGACCATAGAGAGCCTTTTGCAAACTACACACTTTCCTTGATTCATTGACCATCCCATATCCTGATGGAAAGTCCATGTATACCTTTTCAAATCTCCTTGCAAAAATGCATTTTTGACATCAAACTGCTTCAAAGGCCAATCAAAATTGGCTGCTAAGGACAATAAAACTGGAACAATATTCATTTTTACCACTGGTGCAAAAGTCTCTTGATAATCCACATCGTATGTCTGCGTATATCCTTTTGCCACCAACCTGGCCTTGTACCTATCAATTGTTCCATCAGCCTTATGTTTAATAGTAAAGACCCTACATCCCACTGATTTCTTGCCTTCTAGTAATAAAATGATGTCCAAAGTCTTGTTCCTTTGCAGTGCCTTCATTTCTTCATTCATAGCCTCTATCCATTTTGGATCCTTTAAAGCCTCTTCAACTCTGCTAGGAATTTGAACTGCAGGCATCTGATTCAGAAATGCTGATACTGCGATGACAATCTTTGTGAGGACACATAATGAGCAATTGAGTACCTTGCCTTTCCTTCTGGAGAAAACCTGTCGGGAGGATGACCGTGATTCTGTCTAAGAGGCAACTGATAAGAAGACATTTCAATTGCTTTAGGATTAGAAGAAATATTAATGTCCAAATTACTTACCTCGGGAATATCCACGGGAGCATGGGCGGGTACTATAGAGTCACAAGAGAGGGAATCACATACTGAGTCAGCCGTCACATACTGAGGTGTAGCAGAAGGATGAGAGTCTGATTCAAGTGCATCAGACACATCTTCAGCAGAGCCAAAGCTTATAGGACTTGAGCCAGGACCTATAAAGCCCGTTTCAACAGGTACAACTTCCAGAACGACTTCAAACCAATCAGGTCCTTCAATTTTTCCTTCAATCTCATTATTCGTCTCCCCCTGAAGGACATGATTGGACATGCGAGAAACAAAATACATTTCCAACTCTGAGAAAGTCACATCCATAGTAACATAAGAGCATCAAGTAGGAGGATGATAGCACCGGTATCCTTTTTGTGTAGGAGAAAATCCCAGAAACACACACCGAATAACACATGGATCCAATTTGCTTCGTTGATTCTTGTGAATATGAACATAGGCCACATACCCAAATATGCGCGGGGACAAATTTAAATGGGTTGTTAGGGCCACATGAGATGCCAAGACTTCCGTAGGAGTGTGAAAATCAAGAACTCGAGAGGGCAGTCTATTCATCAAATAGATAACATATTGGACAGCATCAGCCCAATAAAGCTTAGGTATCGAAGCACCAAGGAGAAGAGCTCTTGCAACCTTAAGAATATGGCGATTTTTACGCTCTGCAACACCATTCTGTGCAGAAGTGTCAGTACATGAAGTTTCATGTATCATACCATAGTCGTGAAGGAACTGAGAGAGTGTAAAATTAATATACTCTCTACCATTGTCAGAGCGAAGAACCTTGATGCTTAGCCTCCGAACCTCGCCTTCCAATAAGGTTAAGACACCCCAAGCGTAGGGCTAGGTCGTCGATAGCATAATATCCGGAAGTCCGGGATCGTACCCACAGAGAATCGAAATATAGCTAGTTTGGATTGTAGGTTTTATATGGTGGAATCCGGCGTTCAAGACGGCCAACTTGATTTTGCATTTAAAAGTGAAAACTAAGGAAAAGACTAGAAATGAGCTTAATTAACTTAAAAGAGGCAAGTCTAGGGATCGTCTAACCCTTAACAAAGGCCGTTACCGGTTCTCAATTATAACTCAAGCGAGAGTCACGACCGCGTGCTCACGCCTGGAAGATTTAACTTTAATGACTACGTTTATTAAAAGATGTGATTAAACGGAATTAACTCAACCTATTTTTGCTAATGCATCTAACACGTAGGAGGCCACGACATACTAAGGAGTTAACTCAATATGCCACTTGCCAAGACCGCTTGACTAAACGACATACTAAGGAGTTAACACCCCTCGCTTAGACCAAAATGGCTAGATTAATTCATTTCCGAAAACCATGATTTTAAGCCCGAAGGTTTGAGAACCAAATAACTACCTAAATCATCGGGAAAGATTAGCCCAAGACTTAGCCAAAAGACTACTCACACATAGCTAAAAGACTAGAAAACATGCTTAAGAAAGGAAATATGATTAACCGATAAAAACGGAAATAAACTTGATATTAGTAAGGATCTAAAGCGTAGCTACAACATTAATAAACGAGAAATTAACATAACACAAATGCTTACTTGAGTTCTTGAAGGAAATGAATAGAAAAGCTTGAAGAACAACAATGGAGTAAATCCTAGAGAGAAGGAAGACTAAGGCCTAAATCTAACTAAATGGCCTATCTCTTCCATATATGGCATATAAGCCTATTTATAGGCAACTAAAGTTAAGTTACAAAGGACTAAAAAGTCCCCAAAATATCCCAAAAACATTCCACAAGTGGAAACTTTCCATAAATGGAAGGTAGAGAAAGTAGCAAAAACGTGGCTCAGTTCTACAATATGAACCGGTACAGCCAAAACCCAGTACCGGCACAAGGCCTTCAATAATGTTGAAAAACACCAACTCTGGACAGCATGAACCGGTACAGCAAATTCCCAGTACCGGTACAAGATTGACAGATTTTTTAGGCAACTTCGTGGGCTCGCTCCGGACACTCCCGAACTCGGATTTAGGCATTCTTTGGACCGTTGGAAAGCTCGTCGAGTCTACTTTCTAACCCAAGTGGTTTGGATCAAAAGTAATTTATACATCAAAAGTTATGACGATTCTACCCTCAACACGCCGGAAGATGAATTCCTTTGGTAAAATCCTCACATGTCCTTCAATTCCCTTGACCCTTGGGCGACCCGAGCAACCTCCAAACCATCTCTTGAGCACCACAACGGGGTGACACGTGGCCTTGGACACTTGGTTGCGCCCGGAGCATTCCTTGGTGTTCCAACACGCCTTATTTATACGAATTACCTGAAATACACAAAAACACACCTTACGTGCGATATCACTATAAAAGCTAAATAAACGCAAGATAAAACAACATAATACGGGACTAGTCGCACCAAATATCTACAATATTGGGAGCTCATCACTTGATAGCAAGAGAAAATTGGGTTTTAATCATTTGATGAAAAACCCAAAAAATAGGGCCAACATCACTCTTATGTTTCATCACATATAGCCAACTCATGCGAGTTTAGTCATCCACAAAGGTAACAAACCATCTATTTCTTGTTGGAGTAGTCACAGGAGAAGAATCCCACACATCAGAATGAATTAATCCAAATGGAATAGTGCTTTTATTAAACTCAAAGGATAAGGAACACAATGACTCTTAGCTAGAACACAAATATTGCATTTGAACTCGGAGTCTTTAACATCCTAAAATAAGGACAGAAGCAAAGGACACAAATAACCAAAAGAAGCATGCCCAAGATGACGATGCCATAACTAGACTTTTTTGCACTTATCATCCATTGTCCCTCGCACCTGAAGAACTCGACTAGGTTGCAACATCATCCATATAATATAATCCCCCTCTCTTAGTACCACGCCCAACGATCTCCCGTGTCTGGATATCCTGAAGCAAGCAAAACATAGGAAACATTAATACAATATAATCCAATTGTTTGGTAACTTGGTTCACAGATAATAAATTGTTGGACAAAGTGTGAATGAGTAAGGTATGGTGCAAGGATAACGATCGAGTGAGAGCAATAGAACCAGCTCCTGTCACATGAACAGTATCACCATTGGCAGTAATAACACGGTTTTTGCGAGGGAAGGAAGCATATGGAAATAAGGATTTATCGTAAGTCATGTGATCAGTGGTGCCCGAATCGATTATCCAACCCGTGTCGCGATCATTGGATGAAATTAAAGCCTTGCCCAGATTACCAACATCTGAATTTGAATCTTCGACAGAGGGCTGATAAATAGAAGATATGCTCTGGTCGGAGGAATTGTAATGAGACATAGTAGACTTGTGGCTCGAGCCAGCAGAGGGCATTATGCCAGTAGCTACAACAGCAGCGACGCCAGGTCGGCGAGTAGTACGTTCACCCATGAGCTGCCTACGGCGTTCCAAATACCAATCAGGGTAACCATTTTTTTCGAAACAAGTATCAGCAGTATGTCTAGTACCATTACAAAAGGTGCACTGCAAAGCATCCTTATTTTCCACATTAGAAAATCAAGGAAGGCGAGGGATTGGTGGACTTGGTGCTTTGGAGACCATGGCCACAGAAGGGAGACCACCGGCACTGCCAGAGCTGAGTATAATATTCTGGCATTGCGCCTCACGATGTACATAGGCAAAGGAATCCTCCAAACCAGGAAATGGCTTAAGCAGCAGGAAGTCACTCAAGACTTTATCGAATACATCATCCAAGCCAGCCAAAAAATCATAGATACGATCTTTCATAATCTCATCTTGATGTGCCTTAATATCAATAGGGCAAGCCATGGAAATAGGGCGGCGCTTATCAAGCTCCTGCCATATAGTTTGGAGCTCGGCAAAGAATACCGAAACCGGGCGATCACCCTGTTTGATACTGGTGGCCTTACACTGCAACTCGTAGAGTTGAGACTCATCGGCGCCATCGTAATACATCTGGATGACACCCTTCCAAACAACGGCAACAGTAGGAAGACCAATAAACGAGCCAAGGAGGTCAGGCTCCATCGTTTTCACCAACCAACCCTTGACGATGGCATCCTCCTTCTGCCACTTCGAGAAATCGGGATCGAATTTAGCGGGCTGAGGAGTATCGCCTGTCAAGTAACCAATTTTTTCTTGACCAGTAGCATGTAACTCCATCATCTGAGACCAAATAGTGTAGTTCGAGCCATTCAATTTAATCCCAAACGGAATGGCGGTAGAGGAGTCACTCTGGACAGTCACCACTTGGGCGTTGCCGCTGGCGGACACCACAGATTTACTCTCGTCAGTCATGATTAACATGAGAAGCAAGGAAAAAAGTGGAGTTTTGATCGGATGTCACTGGGCAAGAAGCACAGAGACGGAAGTAGGGTTTAGGAATTTTAGGATTAGCTCTGATACCAAGATAAAAGCAATAAATCGAATAGGTTGAATTTTCTATATATCTCTAAACCTTCAGAAGAGACATTATATAGGGTTACAAGATGTACTGCACTACACTAGTTCACGTAGTACACAAAGCTAAATAAGGAATACACGTAGTACAAATAGCTAAGTAAAGAAAAAAATAATATCTACACAATTCACGCCAACACTAAATCCCACCTACCTGAGGAATTAAAGCACCAATTACGTTTAATAAGGGAATGAGATGCACGTATTTTTTTTTTTTGGGAATAATAGAAAATTACCTAAGGATTAAAGCGTGCCAAGATGTTTAATTATGAAATGGCAAAAAAAAAAAGCAAATTAGCAAGATTTTGCCCCATCTATAGATCGTATACTCCAATTACTTTCATTTTCGATATTTAAAATTGAAATTCAGCTTCCTATATCAATTTTCAAGGATCGCTATTGGCCAAATTTGAAACATATCCATAGATTCCCATCTAAATGACAATATATACATAAATTCTTCGTTTCAGAATTTATAACCAATGGTCAGGCAATTGAAAACATGTCTAATCCTTAAAAAAAATATTGAACTTACATAAATATCACATTCCTGTAGGGTTTTGAAAAAATAAATCAAAAGAGAAGAAGAGGCTCAATTGCAAATTGAAGTTCTCATTCTTGTAGTTTCTAATAAGCATTGTACATGTTCGATGCACAGGACAAAAATAATTTGTGCGGATTTGACACTTTATCGTGTGAACCACACACATTTGTGGTGGAGAGAAATTGGGCTACCACATGAAAATGTCAGTGGCGCATTAGATAAATTTTCTTCAACCCCCATCTCTCTCTCCAAGTTTTAATAAATTAAAAGAAAAAGAAAAATATAAAAAAATTAGGGAGGAGGTTTAAAGTCTTGAGAGGCACAAACACATTTGTATAGCGTATGTACTAATGTTTTACCCGTTTGATGTGTCAGACAAAAAAACATGTATGGACCCGACACTTTGTGGTTGGAATCACATAAATGTGTGGTGGAGAGATAAGTTGGGAAACCACGTAACATGCCCCTAGGACATTAAATAATTTTTAGTGGTGCTAGTCATGCATATTTTACACTAATATTAATAACTTTAGAAACCTATTATTTTTTACTCCCTCCGTCCATTTTTAAGTGTCCCGCTTCGTAACTCCAACTTATTGAGAAAATATCATCATTACTCCTTTCACATCAACTTTTACCTCCATTTTCCCTACTTACCCTCTATGGATACATCATCATTATATTTTTCCTCACTAACTTTTCAAAATAGAATCCATTTTTAGCTGCAAAATGGAAAATGTATCAACTTTTACCGACTAACTTTACAAAATAGACACTTATTAAGGGATAAATACTAGACTATAAAAGGGGACGAGAGAGTATTATGTTATTGTGAATACTCTGAGCATCATTTAAAGGAACTCCGAAAAATACGGATTCTACTTACCAAATTGAATGAATGAGATTTTTTTCTTCCTTTCTATGATTTCCTGTTTTGTATGACCATGTTAATCAATACTCCCTCCGTCCCATTTTTATAGTCCATTTTCGTTTTTCGTGCCGTTTTTTCAACGCTTATAACTTCCAATATGAATCTCCAAAAATATGCAATATGGACCTTGTTTGATAGATCTCGATTAGATCTATAATCCAAAGTTTTCAAAATTATAAAAAACATTATAGATTGGGAGATATAAGCTTCGAAAGAACGGCACGAAAAACGAAAATGGACTATAAAAATGGGACTGAGGGAATAGTATTTATAGTTGCACTTGCTCCCATGTTCCTCCTCACGAAAAGTGACTTTGTGTTAATGTATAGTACTTCCTCCATCTCATTTTGGTTGTCCATTTGCGTTTTTCGTGTCATTCTTTCAATGCTTATATCTCCTAATCTATAATGTTTTTCATAATTTTGAAAACTTTGTATTATAGATCTAATCAAGAACTACCAAACAAGATCCATATTGCATATTTTTGAAAATTAGTATTGGAAAATATAATCATTGAAAGAACGGCACAAAAAACGAAAACGGACAACAAAAATGGGATGGGGGGAGTAATATAGATAGATACTGAAGTGTTGGAATTTGAGAAGGGTCTGTGTTGTGCATTAGTGTGTGTACCCATCATCGATCATGTCCGGAGTTTGGTTATTTGATCTTAGCTCTTCACTTTCTTCGTCTCACCAAGTAGGTATTCCATGTACAAATCCAAGTTTTATTTGTTTTTTTTTTGTTTTTTTGCAGGAAAAAAGTTTATCAAAGGAAACTTGACGAATGATACATCAAGAAAGGGGAGAGAGCAGGGGATCCAACCTTTGAAAAAAAAAAACACTTAATGGAACAAAGCTCAAAAAACACCCAATGAACCAAGTCCGAAACACATAAAAAAGCAAAGCCCATAGAAACAATGGGCTGGCCCAACCCAAGAAGCCCAAAACCAAATCCTAACCATCAAAGCAAGCTTCTGCCACCGCTGTTGCCCCATTTGCTGCCGTCCACCACATCCCGGCAGCCACCACCTCCAAAAACTTGCAAGAAAAATTCTAAAACCGTAATCAGATCTAAGCCAACACTCAAAACTAATATTTATCGAGGGCTACCACACCAACACCTCCAAACCTTGGTGGGGAGGGCTCGAATCATCTTTGCAGATGGTCTTTGGTGTCTGACGGAGATGATGGGGGCTTGGTTCTGCGGTGGTTTCTGGTGGCAGCTTGGTTTAAGGGGGCGGTGGTTTCAGGTTTTCACAGTGGAGGGGTTTGGTTCAGTGGTGGTTTAATTGGGTGGCGTTTTGGTTTTTAGAGGCATCGTAGTCTTGGGTTCCCCCAGGTTCTAACGGTGGTTCGGTAGTTTTCTCCGGTAGGGTGGCTGTTTGGGCTTGGGTGTCTTTTGGGTGTTTGGGGTTTGTTGGTCTTGGACCAACGCTTGGGTCTCAGATAGTTTTGAAATTTAAGTTTTTTTAATTTCCATTTGCTCTTTTTCTTTTAATCTTTGTAATCTTCGGGAGATTAATAAAATTTTCTTTTGCCAATAAAAAAAAACCCTCCAAACCTTGCAAGAGGAAACTTCCTGAAGGACTGATGGAAAGAATCCCACCGATCATCATCAGCAGATAGGGGAAACCCGCCAAAGGCACAAGAAATAGTGTCAGAGCCAAAAGCACCGAAGACCCGACAGCCATACACAGAACCTCCAACCTCGCCACCATCCGCCGCCAGGGCTCCACCTTGCACTCGAATTTTTTATTACATGAGAAATTCCCTTTGGCTATTTTCCATGTTAAGATTTTACTTAAAGAGTGAAAGTGGTTTTAATTAGTGATTAGCCAATCACTAATATTTTATTATCTTATTAATTTGTTGTTAAGAAGCTGTTCATATTGACAAAGACTGCGGACCTGTAAGAATATTTTTTTTTTTCAAAAATAATTGTTTTTACCATCTTCTGTGTTTTTTAAATGTCATGTTTACCCTTTTCTGTTAGTAAATTGGCTTCTTTTTTCATGCGTGTTTTTCTCTTCCGACAATTGATCAAATTTTTGTAAGTCTAGAACATTTACAAAGAAGAACATGCAATTGATCATTTATATATCAAGAGTACCAAAAATCACAAGCACCCCAGTAGCCGATAATACAAAAGTATCACAAATATCCAAGACATACATAGCAAAATAACACAAAAAATATCCAAGTACGTGATATTCAAAAGGTATCACAAAGACAAACAACCAGCCACATTAGCATTTTTTTTTTTAACTCCTTTTAATAAGGAGTAACTCATGATCTCCAACTATCAAAATTTGTAACGGTGGAAAAAAAATGGCAGAGAATTGGTGAAGCAAATAATTTTATTCATTCAAGAAAATGACGTAATTTTTATGCTAAGACATACATCCGTACATACATAGAGATGTAAATTTTGTCAAGTGTTGAATAAGAGGAGGGAAGTTAAGCAAATGAAGGAAACATAATTTCTAAATTTTTCATAGAATGCTGCTTCTTTTTTTAACATGCCAGTGCAACGCATAGAGTGGTTCTTCCCCGTTGTGTGGATCTACCGATCTATAGAAGTTAGGTCATTCTTCTTTTTTTTTTCTTCAGTTTAATTCTCTTACCTGTGCATAGCACGGGTTCATTTCTAGTTCGAGAAAGAGGAGTCACAGGTTGCCGATAAGAGCTGACAGTGGAGTAGCAATTTCTTGGTTAGCATATATAGTCTGACTCCGATTATCATCGAAGTTGCAGTAACTTCATGAGAAAATTGACTTGAGGATTTGGGTCAAGTTGTTTCTTTTTCCACAACTAGGCACATAGTAATATTTTTAAAAACAATAGACGCCAGATTAGCAAAACAGAAAAGTTGTACAAACTGAGCATCTTGGTTCTCAGGAGTACTTAAAGAACAAAAGTGGCTAACCACTCATCCAAACAGAAACATGATAAGAAGTCTTCAGAAGCAAGTTATGTAGGGGTGCAGCTCTAACTTCACCTTTAACGATCAGATGTGCCCTCCTCCTTTGCACGTTCAGCTTTGCCTAGAAGTCCACACATTAATGCGGCCAAGAAACAAGACCAGGAAAACAAGTACCCAAATGTTTTAACGGATGATTAGAAGTTTTCTTCAAAACAGCCAGAGAAAAAGAGCACAAGGACAGCCTTAAATTACCAACAGGAAAAAACAGAAGCAGGGGAAAAAAGGAAACCAACATACAGTTAGAAACTTGTTCAGGAAAAGCTCGCTAAATTATGCATAGCCCCTTGGGAAAAAAAAAAATCTGTACCTGTACCTAAAACCAACACAAGTGGGTAGGTAGAGAATACCTAGAGGCGCAAGACAACTCTCCCCAAGGAATGATTATTGCTTCAACTATAAGTAGGTTCCACACAATCAAAAATTATAAGAAACGGAGAAAGTTAAGTAGTCATACCTATTCAATCTTTCCTCATAGTCATACCCATTCAATCTTTCCTCCCGCCGTTTGACCGATCTGTTAAGAGAATTTGGACAAATGAGATGTTTTATCCCAAGCGTTAAATACATGGTTAAACATAAAGCAATATAGAACAATTTAAAACTTGAGTCAAGAAGCCAACCTACTATGCAAAATCCAAAACACAAGAAGTGTCCCAAAAATAAAAAAAGATCTGGCATAAAGTTATACATCTAAATGTCAGCTGTGATTAGCCCATTCACAAGGTATTACTCTCATTCAAAACAATTATGCACCTAGAGAGGCGTGCGTAGGGGTGACCACCACCCACAGTATCCAAAAATATCCAAGTCCTAACATCACAATAATCATTTTCTCAGAAAATGCATCCTTTTGAGTGGTATAACCTATAAAAATTTCCAAAATATAGCATCCCCTAAAGTTATTTGACTATTTTAATACTCGCCTCACGAAGTTCTTTTAATTTTCTTCTATTTTGATATAGGGAAAAAAAAAAAAGATTACCCTTCCACTAATCCTGTTCTGGGCTTCCGCTTTAGTCCTTTTGGTTTCAGCTCTAACTTTCTAACTCTGTCTCTGGTTTTTATTTCAGACTTACACTTATGGCTCTCCTTTACATTCTGCGTATAAATAAACTGATATTGGATACAAAATGATCATTACAGAATTGTAGTTGCATACCAAGGTCGTTAAACATTTTATGGGTCAATGCGCAAGTCCTTCATCAAACCTATAAAATTTAGCAGTTATTCCCACTCCCAGAACCATTATCATATTGGATTAAGAATTGTCCAAGGCAATTCCAGAAAAGTGACTTGTTCTGTTGCATTGTTGCATTTGGTTGTGAGCCTCAACTTGAGAAACATATTCCATTGTTTGGCTTGCCCAAACAGCGGTTCCTATTCGAAAAGGTCCCGAAATTTGGTACAAAAAATACTAGTCAATCGTCACCAGTGTTGTGCCCCACCTGATTGTCACCCCCACCATAATTCCAGGAATACTTACTGCAGTCTTAACCCCATTCCCTACGTGTACGTACACCTTCCCATCCCCGGCCCTCCACACCCACGTTAATCATATTTGAGTAAATTATAAAGTAATCAACAAGTAGGTTAGCACTCCAATTTTAGCGTTCGTACACCGGGTATAACAAAGCTCATCGATTAATATGAATAATGACATGGATATTGGCTTTGGGGTCAATGTGTATTGACTTGCTTGTTATGGGCTATTGATGTCGGTTATTGATGTGGTGTTAAAGAGCTAAGGGGTGTAGGCTGACCGAGGGAGGTGCAAGCGGGGGCCTGGGTCTAGATACACCTCCCAATTATCCCACTAATTACGCTATATTTTCAGGCTAAATTCAAAAAAGTTCTATAGAATCGGCCCCCTGCAAGCTCTTGACTTGAGTGGGAAAAAAGTTGATAAAGTTTCTATATATGCGTGTGTGTGAAAACCCCTCTAATTTCAAGTTATCAATCAAATTTCGGTCGAGATTATAGAATTAAATACGATTGTGAATATGTACAAAATCTCATCTTATTCTAAGAAATATTAAGTAGAAATATTTATATTGTAGACCATATTTTTTGTTAATGTAAAAATAAAAGTAATTTGGGCCCAGCTGAGTTCATAAGATTAGGTTATGCCCTAATAAGACAAGTTTTAGAGAATAAGAGACGGTAAACAAACAAGAAAAGAAACACAATACTTACCTTTGGTAAGCCATACCGAGAGCCAGAGTAAAGAAATATGCCATCGCAAGCTTGGGTCGAACAACTAACAATAACCAAAGAGTAGTTTCGAATTATTTAGTGTGTGACCTTCTCTACTGACGAACGAATGATCAAATTTTATTTCGAAACTGCCCAAGAAGAAAATACCAAGAGAATCAATTGATACTATAATATAGAAACTCACCACGGTCCACGAAATCAAAGGCCTTATCAAACATCGTCTTTCGAACCATGCCTGCAAACTGCAAAGTACAATTGTGTAAAGATTTTAAAAGAAAAAGATTGATAATTGGAAGTCTATGAAGCACGGGTACTCCGGAAATGTCGCCGTACGCGCACCGGGTACGGATATGGCGTCGGTACGGCAAAATTGTACCGGTACTTTTGGTATCTTTGGGTATGGCAAGGGTACTCCGTCGGTACGTCTTGAGTTCTTCGTGGGTACGTTTTAGCCCAAAATGAGAGACACACATTGAGAGAGAGAGAGAGAGATGGAGAGACGAGAGAGAGAGAGAGAGAGAGAGAGAGAGAACCAGAGTGTGATGACTGGGTTCAGGGCTTTAGGGCTTCTGGCTGGCTTCTCGATCGACGAGGTGATGACTGGGTTCTCTATTTCATGATTTTCATCGTAATATATATTAAAAAAAATACTGCATAGCCCCTTAAATTCTTTACCACGACAATAAAGTCTCTTAATTTCTAAAAATTACAGTTTTATATCTTGCAGTTTCAGCATACCTCTAATTGTTTAGTAAATCATTTTGACTTTTTATCTATGTTGCTTTTTGTTGGTAAAATGGGTTTATATTTTGTTTTATGCAATAAAAAATAGGAAAAAATATATATATATATATATATATATATGGCTTTATTTTTTCTGAATTCGGAGCTAAGAGCAAATACATCGGTGTTTAAGTAAATTACCTTGTGAATAGTTCACAAATCTAATTTAGCTATCAGCTTTTTCTTTCACAACTACACAAACACTATCTATTTTACCTAATATCAATTAAAATATATATTATTTCAATCTTTTCCTTTATCCTTTTATTTTTATCATTTTCCACCAACCATTTGCACCAACCAACCAGCCAACGGTCTTCTTCTTATTTTTCTCTGAAGCCAACGGTCAACTGGTAAGTCATGTGAACCAAAAGCAATTCTTTCAAAAAAGTAACGGTAAATTTTTTACTTTTCCAATATAAATTTAGTTTTTGCCACTTCAAGCCAACCTCAGATCTCTTTTCATATTGTAGGAGAAAGAAACCTACTTCTTGTTCCATTCGTTCTTTTCACCCCCTTCATTTTTTATAATGGCTCCCAATCGGTTACTTAATCTGATTATGAATGATTCGGATTTTTCTGACTTGGATGATGAGTTGGAGATATTTCAAGCAGTTGCTACGTATGAAAGTGAGAGGGACTCGAGCTCAAGCCGCAATCGTCGTACGGTTATTAATCACAACACTTTTGGAGCTCAAAACCAGCTTTTGATGATTACTTTGCCGAATCTCCTATATTTCCTCTGCATTATTTTCGAAGGAGGTTTCGAATGAGCCGTTCTCTTTTTCTTCGTATACATGATGCCGTAAAAGCACATGAGCCTTACTTTATCCAGAAAAGAAATGCAACAGGAAAGCTTGGTTTATCATCTCTTCAAAAAATGATTGCCGCGTTTAGGATGCTAGCTTACGGTGCATGAGCCGATTCCGTGGATGAATACGTGAGGATTGGAGCAACCACTGCCTTAAAAAGTCTAAGAAGATTTCTTAAAGCTATAATTGAAGTGTTCTCCGAGGAGTATTTACGGTAACCTAATGCCGCTGATGTAGCTAGATTGCTAGCGGTTGGTGAACTATGGGGATTTCCGGGGATGTTAGGGGGCCTTGATTGCTTGCATTGCGAATGAAAGAATTGCCCAACCGCTTGGCAAGGTATGTATACTGGTCACGCCCATAAACCAACAATTATTTTGGAGGCTGTTGCATCATACGATCTTTGGATATGGCATGCAAATTTTGGACTGCCCGGGTCTCATAACGATCTTAACGTGTTAGATAGGTCTTCATTATTTGATGACGTTTCTTTAAGACGTGCTCCTCCGGTCAATTATACCATCAATGGAAATGAATATAACATGGGATACTATTTAGTTGATGGTATATATCCACAGTGGGCATCTTTTGTGAAAACAATTCCATCTCCGTAAGGAAATAAGAAAAAAAAAATTTGCTCAACAACAAGAATCCACAAGGAAGGATGTAGAACGGGCATTTGGAATGCTTCAAGCAAGGTTTGCAATTGTGCGAGGACCGGGGCTGTTGTGGGATAAGAAAACACTAAAAGATATCATGTTAACATGCATAATATTACACAACATGATCATTGAGGATGAACGAGATTATAATGGAGCGACCGATCTCAACTATGATCCATTGGAGCATACTCCTCTTATAGAAGTTTCACACGAGAGAACTATGGACCTTGTAGAATTCATTCGGCGTAATCATCAGATAAGGGACAGGGGAACTCATTCTCAACTCCAAGCAGACCTAATTGAACACCTTTGGCAAATGTACGGCCAATCGTAGTAACTTGTAGTTTAATTTGAATTCATTTGTGTACAATGTACTTTAATTTGGAGTCCTAGTAGTCTATTTAGGTCTAGAGAGATTGAACGAATCTGCTTTATCTTCATTAAGTTTATTCTATTTTTTTTTGGTAAATCAGCTTGAAAAAAAAGCTTCAAGAAAGGATAACCGAATGTACAACCTACGAGGGGCATACCCTAAGAGGAAACAAAACAAAAAGAAAAGAAGAGTAAAGAAAAGTGAGACTTAAGCCCATTGGCTACAAGATACTAAATAGAAGAAACCAATTGTTTCCACTCCATCTAAGAAGAGGGAATGGAAACAATGGAGAAGAGATATGAGATTGAGACTAGAACAAAGCTATAACAATGTGGACAAAATAGAAATAGAACAATGGGTTGTCGCCATTTTGCCTTATATTCAGAGAAGCTTCAAAATGAACCTAGCAACCAAAGCTGACAGCTCAACTACCGAATTGCATTTTCTGGACAGCAAAACAGCAACAAAAGCCATTACTGGCAGTCACACTTCAGAAATGGACAGCAGCAAGCAAGGCAAACAGCAAGTGGTGTAGCTGTTATGGCTAGAGATTGATTGCTACTCATAACAGCTAATTGCAACAGTCAACAGTCATAACAGACAACCCCAAAACTGGACAGCAACAAAACCAGACAAACAACTACAGTCATAACAGAAGAGATACAATAGACAGCTAGGGACATGCCCCCTAGAAAAGCGTAAACACTCCAAGGGACAACCCCCAATGATAGGTCAATGAAAAGAATTAATAGAGGATGACTGCTACTCATCATACCATAAGCACAATATAGCAAACAGTGATTCCAATGATGAACCAATGCAACACAAATGGTACACAACATATCTAGAGACAAAAACAAATGGTGCAAAACCTATCCAGGACACATCAGAAAATGAGAATTATTACAAAAACTTTCCAAGATTTACTCCTCACACCAGCAATTGGAAGAGAAATCCATAACAATGGGGCAACACACCCTTGGGAGATCCCACTAGAAAGTGAGCAGGAACAATTCCTGAACAAAAACTGTATGCTTTCTATTTGAAAAAAACAATAAGCCACCAAATGTATTTGATTAGCTATGAGACTCAACAGGTAGAGGCAAACCATAGGAATACGAGCACACAAAATATGCCAAAAAGTGGGTTCTTTTACAATTACTTGCACTACATACATAAAATCCCACTCATTAAACTACAAAATGGATAAGCCCCCCAACTTGCCATTCAAGGCTTCCTTTAGACAATTCAAAAGATAGAACTCCTGCCATAGTATTCAAACATCAAAACAAAAAAAAAAACTGAGATATATACCTTTGAAGACTTCAAAAAGTGAGAACTAACTATCCATTTACAGCTTCAAAATAAGTTTTTCGTTCCCCAAGAAACAAATTACTTTAGCCTTCTTTTTTCAAGGATTTCCATCTTCCGATACGTATAGAATTCTTGTTGCTCTTCCAACAAGCCATTAAGATCCATCATCATTACTCTCTCATCCTCTTTGAATTTATCCATTTCAAGCCTTTCTTTCTTAATGCGAATTTTCTCTTCCTCTTGATCACATGTTTTTTCAAGCATCTCCAATTTCTTCTCAACTAACTTGGTTTTACATTCTTTTATCTCATCCAATGCCCTAGCAAATTGAGTTGAACTTGTGATGTCTTTGTTCTTTTGTTTCATCGGTTTCATCGGTTGCTCTTGAAATGACCGCTCCTTCTCGCCTTTTCTTCCCGCTAGTCGCTCCACATCCACAAAATTATCCATTGCAACATTGTTGTCCCCTAGATTTATCGTATCTGGAGTAGAAGGACCAGAAGCTATCCCTATTCTTGGTCGTTTCAATTGATTTTTCTTTTTACTATCCAATAACCATTTAGGTTGGTTCTTCAATAAAACCCAACAATGATCGAACTGGAAGGAACTGCCGACCTACCTCGTACATCTTTTTGGCTTTAGATATCTAAAAATATACAGTGAGAACTGCTAGGTACGCTACAAAGAAAATGATAACTGAAATTAAACAAAAACTTATAACTAGTACCTTGTTTTCCTTGGTCAAGCCATTTTGATTCAGTAAATCAACCTTCACATAGCAGCTGCAAAACTTGTTCATGCACTGCTAAATAGTTGACCACCAATTCGAAACAAAATAGAGGTACGGTTATGAACAGATCACTTGTACTCATCAAAGTAATCCTTCACTCGTAGCCAGAAAGCAGTTTTTTTTGTCCTTACCTTGTATTGGATCCATGATGGTATTAAGCCACGCTGACACAAGGAGTTTGTCCTCTTCCATGGTGAAATTCCCGCCACGTGGTGGTTTCTTTGGAATTGATCCCATTTCAGCGGTGAATTGAGTTTCCTTGGTGAACACTTGAGCATTTGGATTCAAACATTGTGATTCCATCACAAATTGTTCTTCATGCAAATCCAAATCCGATTCCATAAGATTGGTGAAGTACCCATCATGCCGCTGATCCATCCCTACAATACCATTCCATAAGAATTATACGGGTTCCAACTACTATCATTGCCAATCAGCTTATTGAGCCAACGAAATAACATATAGCCCAATGTATTATCCAAGAAATAGCTAAATATAAGGGAAACAAAATTGCAGTCGTGTTCATTCCCACGGCTATATCAACCTGCTTGCAGTATTCTTCTTATACTCCTAGCAATGCATGTCATGTTTGTCGTCAAGGTATGATTCTAATCCTATCTAATGGAAACAGGTCAGCAAAAAACCAAAACAACATTGTAAACTTGCTCGAGACTATCTTTAAACTAGGCTTGTACAAAATGAGAAAATTAAAAGTTATAGGCTTGCACAGAGTTTAGGAGAACAATTAGAGATGCGAAGTGCAAAGCTTACGACAATCTTTAAACTAGACTAGATGGCACAAATAGAAAACCTATCATTTGTAAACTTGCTCGAGACTATGTAAGCACGAGACTTCAACTTGAATGCATATAGTAAGAACTCATAGTGTTAGTGAAGGATTCGCATAAGCACTGGATTCAAGACAAAAAAATTCTCACGTTTTCTCCATTTGTATTGGCAAGTAGAATACCTTATTACATTCGGATCGAGTCCAACACTCAGTGAAGGTGTCGTTTTTATTTTCAGTCGAGGCAGCCGTGGCAATCTTTCTTGATATTCTCTACCCCATATTCTATAGCCCAACAAACTGTTGCATTTATGTTATTCCTATGTCTAGGGATCAGCTAACAGGTGAAATTATCATTACCGTAGCATACTGTGCTTGGCTATTGTAAACAAGTTTGAATCAATGAAAACAAATCACTCAGTAAATGAATCCCTTGAAAACAATTAAGGTGTGGAAGCTTCACTTCACTTCTTTCTACAATGAATCCCTTGAAAACAAATCATAAATTTCTCAAACAGTTGATGAGCCATTTTCTCCAACAAGTTTGTTCATACACATGGCTCCCCACAGAAGCTCCAATCTTATCTGACAAAAAAATAAGCAAGTATTTCAAGTCCTAACCCAATAATCATGCATTCTTTGCACCATAATTTCTCAATCTCAAACTCATACACAAAAACAATAAAAGTTAGGAATTCATACCTGTGTTGCAGCAGACACAAATTCTGGGGATTGACCGGAAATCTTTACCACAAAAAGGGTACTAAAAAGAAGAGAAGAGACAAAGAGAGGGAAGGAGGAGATTGCGCGGGAAAAGGACTGAGCCGGAGAAGGAAAAACGCTCCAGAAAAAATGATAAAGAATTGGATCGCGTGTGAAAAGTTCTTCGGTAGAAGAACCGAAAGACTGTAGCGGGAAGAATTCTACCGTGTGGTTTAGCTATGCTGGTGCAGGGGAAAATTTATCCCTTAGATTAGCTAAAATAGCTTTTTCTCTTGTTTAGATAGACTGGTAAACTTGCTCTAAGTCTGTCTCCTCTTAGTTATAATAGTAGCTTTGTGTATCTTGTCAGATGGCTGCAGAAAAAGTTCTTGATGGGAGAATTAGTCGTGAAAAGTATGAAACCATTTCCTGTAAAAAGCAGAAAAACAACATGACTTCTATTCCACAAGAGATGATATTCTGCATCCTTGCTCAGCTTCCGGCAGATGTTCTTCACAATTCGATGAGGTACGTTTGTTGGCAGTGGTAAACATCATCCAAGACCCTCATTTCATCAAGGAACAACTCCTCTGCTCTACCGCTGGCCTGTTCATCCAACACGATAGCGCTCTACGTACTCCCCAATTTGTGGAGTTGGGGAACGTGAATGAAGCTACAGCGAGGGAGATACGTTTGCCATGTTCCAAAAGGGTTTTGGATACCTGCAATGGTCTAGTACTGTACGAGGAGGAAGAGAACAGGACAATGCATGTTGTTAATCCTCTGACGAAGCAAAGGGTAAGCGTTAGTTTCCCTTCAGAAAGAACTCGCTTCTCATTAGCATGTGCTCGTTCAACAAGGGAATACAAAGTTGTGTGCACCTATAGATCCAATGGGGGCAAAGTCTTGGATTGCTCTATTGCAACTCTGGGCAAAGATGGCGCCTGGAAACTGATTAATAGTGAACAATTGGCTGATCCTCATCGAGAGTTACTTGGCGAGTGGCCATTTTCTAACGAAGGAGTTATTTATTGGCCTCGTAATTACTATGAATATGTTATCGCCTTGGATGTGGAGTCTGAAATACTTCACGAGATTCCTAGCCCGGAAATTATCAGCTTGGGTCACAGGTATAATGTCTTTTATACAGGAAAAGGCAAATCCTTGTGTTGTATGATTCGGTACTTTCCAGGAACAATATTGGATGTTTGGTTCCTGTCTGATCCCATGAGTTGCGAGTGGAGGAAGCTCCACCAAATTGACTTTGATACTGTTCAGAGACATCGATTGAGTTGCCTGTTTAAGGGCTTGTTGACTACGCGGCATTATGGGGGTCCGTATTTTACTCCAGTTGCATGGGCAAACAATGGTGGAGTGGTGGTCTTCAGTGTCGAAGCGAAAACAGGCCCCTATATTGCTCTCAACGTCGAGACCAGAGAGACCTTCGAGTTCGGAAGATCGAAACAAGCACGAGTGCCGGTACTGTTTCTGGAAAGATTATGCCCAAAGCCTTGTCTCATTGACTCCATGCATGTTAGTTTAACAGAATCCTATCTTTGCTTGCAATTGTTATCACGTACGTATTAACGGACTACTTAATCTCATCATGAGTTTGGAGGGACAAATAGTTCCAGGATTTGTGATCCCCGGAATCTAGTAACAGGAATATTGAAATAGGAGTAGTACGTCCCCGGAATCTAGAAACAGGAATATTGAAATAGGAGTAGTACGTCTTTATTCCTATTTGGGAGAATATATGTTTTTTTCCACTAATTGCACATTTCGTAACAAAATTTCTTTTGTAAATTGCAATCAGAAAGAACCTTCGCAGTTTTAAATTTTCTTGGTCTTAAGGGGTGTTTCCACTAACAAATTACACTAAAACTTAACGCATTTTACCATATCGTTTTCACTAACAAAAAAGTTTCAGTATTTTACCATTCTATTTCCACTAAATAAAAAATTGTCAATAAAAATATTTTTTGCTACAGTAACTCTACTCACAAACACATCAACAACTTATTCACTATCGGAAAAAATTTGACATTTCTCAACAATTTATTCACTACAGGAAACACTTAATAACTTCTCAACTGCAAATAAAAATTCATAAATTTTCCACTACCGGAAACACCCCCTTAGACGTTAAACTTTTCTAGAATTCACTTAAATTAATGGATAGTAAGAAAGGAATGATGTGTTATTCTTTGGCACAACTTTTGATATCAACCGTTATATTGAATGACTATTTAGATGTAAAGTAAGGGGTTAGTAGGATAGAAATTTATCTACTAAGTGTCAGCTCACGGCATCTTTACGTCAAGTATATATAGAAGATGGAGCTAAAGGATCGTGTCAAATTGATGATGACGGCAACCTCGGGAAGAATCCATCTAGCGCGCTATAGTAGCTCTATTTTATTTCCCTAAGTTAAAGTATTGTAATCAAACTAAGCTTCCACTATTATTTCAAGAAAATGTCCTTTATTTTGAAAAATCTTTTAATAACGTGTTCGAAAATCAAGACATTACATAATTAATGCAAACAATTGTACGTGCGGGACTATTTGGGCACCGAACCTAAACAACAGGGCCTATCCATAAAAGCCCTTTTTATTATCTTCTTTGTTGTTAAGTAACTGTTCATATTGACAAAGACCGGGGAGTGGTAAGATTTTATTTTATTTTTTTAAAAAGGTTGTTTTTACAGAAAGTCTGTACACACACAAAATAATCTGTATCAATGGGTACAAACCCTTTTTTGGGCCTATTTTGGGTCTAAAAAAATGACCAGAGTTGCTCATTTTGTTTAAAATACTTTACTTATGGTCCCTACAAAAAATAAGCTTAATCCGATATCAATAAAAGTATTTACGAAACATCCAAACTTTGTTTTAGAATTCAAGCCTGAAGGTAACTGGCAGTTCATTTTCGATAACTGAAGTTAGAAATGAGGTTCGTAGTTTAAAATTCAAAACAAAAAATTAAAACCCTAGCTAAAAATCAAAGCCTTCGCTGGCATTTGGAGAACGCTGTTATAGACTCGACAAACGCCGCTAAAACCTATGCCAACGCTTTAGGCTGGAGCCGACTTCGCAGCCATCGGCTTATCTTTGTGACGCTTTGAAAACATCGGCATTAATTACAACCGGCACTTCTTGAAACGCCTTTTATTTTCCTTACGACTAACGTTACCAATGACAAAATGGCATCATGCTGACGACATTTGACAACGTTTCTCCAAAAAGCGCCGGCCCATTAATTACACCTATTCTTGCTCACCGTTGGTAACAGGTGTAAACACCATTAAATATATGAACCACCAAATTATGTAATTACTGGTACTCCTTCATATTGAAATTATGGCCACCAACATAGTTTCCCAATAAATCAATCAACCACAAAAGTATGCAATATACAATTAATACTCCTTTTGTGAATTTAAACAAAACAACACATTTTTATGATATTCAATAAAATACACCAAAACAAGTTCTACTGCAATACAAATGCTAATAATAAACAAAATAACTAAATTCAATGTCTCAAAAGATCATCAAATATTTTCCGGTGGGCCAAAAAGCAGATGCACGGTTCAAAAAAAAAATCCTCAACTTCCGTAACCATTACTCTTAAATATCACCAACTAAATATTGAAATTTAAGTTAGCTCGAAAGTTGCTTGTGAGGTTAACCCAGATATCCGGTATTTCCTACGAATATTCCCACGGTGTGTACTTCAAACTTCACACCTCTCAACGCTTTCTCGATCTAATACAATACAACAAAAGCCAACTATCCAGATAAATGACTCCATTCATCAAATTTAGCTGCACATAACATAGGCTGCATGAAATGTACGTCCTCTACAGAGATTCCATTTTATGAAATAATTGTGCTTAATGAAAAAAAAAGATCAATCTTTAACTTAAACATAAACACGAAGAGAGAGCGAGAAAAAGAAGAAGAAAGAAAGAAGGAAAGAAAGCAATTAGAAACCAAAGCAGATATTCATGGACAAAAGAAGGCACACAAAACAGAATGTAGCCAAAGACTTGAAAATATATAAGTGCGGATACACATTCATGGACAAAACGAGGTACAACCAAATGTGAAATGCCACCATCAGGGTTCCAATCACCATACATCCATGTGGGTCCTCTTATTTGCCTTTGTGTGCATTGGATTGAAGTAGAACTTATGCTCATCAAATAAAGGCTCCAGTAATCCATTTTCTTCTAGCTAAAACCTCTTGGTTATTCATGTAATCAGAATTAACCATGCAATCAGCAGAATATATAGTAAAGTCAAGTAACCTACTGATACATGCATCCAAACATTCAGGACCATCAAAGTTTCATAGGAAATTAAGATATATCTCAAAAACAATTGTAAATGATTGTGCTTTATGCTAATATGTGCACCCGTGCTTATTGGAACCCGTGGTTAGGGGTTATGCTTTATGCTAATATGTGCCCATGGCTAGGGTCGCTTTATCTATGCTTTAAATGCTTGTCTTGCTCTTACTCTATCATAAGCATTGGTTCAAATATGATAGCTTCTCTTGTTATTTGATTTCCATTACGCTAAGCTTGGATCATCTTACGTGCACCCATATTACTATGTAGAGTGAAGTGCAAATGTAGTTGCACAATAGGGTTTTTTCAGCACAAAAAACTCCTTAAGTAACATTTTTTTAAGTGAAGTAAGATGACTGAGAGTAGCAGAAATGGATTAAATAGAAGAAGATGATGATGATGATGATATTTTCTCTATCAATCTAGTATGACTACAATAATTTTCAGTTTAGAAAGCATGAATACTTTAAACAAAATAAACTTTGAGAGCCAAATGCAGGACATTGCCTTAACTAACAGAAAACTAAACCCTAATAGTGTTAATGATAAGTAACAAAGTTACTCATCACCACTCTTTGGTTGTCATTATCATTTTAGAAACTCAAAAATGGTTCAAGAAACCTGTAGCATTCAAAAATCGAATGAGACAAGGGGTGCTAGAGTGTAAAAGATTTGCTCTCAATATGGCGAGAAGGGCCATGCAAAAAAGACGTGCAAATAGGTAGAAAGTCGGGAAAGTTAGAATTGTCGTTTGCTCCTTTACAATTGTTTTTGAGAAATGTTATGGAAAATCAAATTTCTAAAAAGGCAACACGCTCAACTGAGACAAGGGGGTTCCAAGAAAGGAGTCAAGAAAGTTTGCTCTCGATGAGGCGAGAATGGCCACAACAAAAAGACGTGCAAACATTACCTGAGGGCAGACGAAGCTTGAGAGAGAGAGGGAGACATTCTATTCTGGGGCAGATATAGTTTCCCCTGTGGTAAAAAGCAAGGGCAAAATAGGAATACCACTCCCCCTTCTAAAATGATCCCCTTCATTTCATATCCCCCTCTTATTATTCAACTTCTTGGGAGGATGTTCGAACTTTTTTTTCTTCTAAAGATTGTGAATAAAGTGGCACTTCAAAAATTACCTGTGAAGCTAAGAGTATCCACAATGCTATAATCAAAAGTAACAGATTTTTAAAGTTAATAATGTTGGTGCAAAATATAGCTCACAATGCTATAATCAAACTTAACAACCTCCTTAGAAATAATCAAATTTTGAGCTTTGGATAACCAAAATTAGCAACCTTTTGACAATAACTAAATTTAATAGACCCTATATATTCTCAATCAAATACACCAATTATTATACAAAATTGTTCTCTCTTCCCTTTTCCTCTCTCTCTCTCTTTCTTTTGAACAATATTTTGGGGAAAAAAATATTTTACTAAAAAATTAAATTTTTTTTTCAAAAATAGTTTTTTCCAAAAAAAAATTTCAAAAACTATTTTCTATTTCTAGTAAATAGTTTTTATTAGTTTCAAAACTATTTTTAGAAAATTTATTTTCTATTGTTCACAATTTTTAGTTTTTTGTAGTTTGAAAATATGATGTAACAAGTTTTGGTTATCCAATTTTGATTATACCATTGTAGACATCTACATTGTTAACCTTAGCAATCTCTTAGATGAATAATCAAAAGCTGATGTGACATCTTTTGGTTATCAATTTTTAATTATAGCATTGTGGATACTCTAAGCTCTTTGAATAATTTTACTTGTCTTTTCTTTATATAAAAAAAAACTAGCGGTTTTCAGTTGTATGCACGGAAAAATAAATATATGCGGTTATGTATTAAAATTCTGAGTATGAATAGAATTAATTCAAAGTTAATAGCAATTGTGAAAAATGTCGGATAAACAAAGGAAACAAACAAAAATCAAGAAGTGTTATATTACTTATCTTATTTATATGAATAAAACTCAATTTCCCACTTTCGAGAAGTCACAAATTTTTCCCTGCACGTGCTCTCTCTCAAAAATAAAAATCTAAATTTTAAGAATTTAGAATGGAGAGTTTGGACTTTAGAGGCTTTTGAACCTAATGATATTTGCATGTACTATAGTAGTAATTTTTTTTGTGTGTACCGGAGTAGTATTTATTGATACAGAAGTAAAACGCATGACTTTCTGGAATAAAAAAAAAATTAAAGATAGGACATTGATTTTTAGCAGTCTAAACCAAAATATAACATTAATTTTTAGCAGTACAAACCAAAATATAACGGCAGATAAAAAATAAAAGAGAGGTATTTTCTCCTTTTCTGGTGTGTGAAAGAAAAAGTAACTTGTTTTCGAGTTTAATATTATTAGATATTTATATTCTCATGCAAGTCTAGAAAAAATAACTTGTTTGTGAGTTAATATTGTTAGATATTTATACTCTTATACAAGTCTAGAACTGCAAATACATTTTTTTTACATCAATAAGTTCATACATTATATATATTCAATGTAAAATTATTATGAGATATACAATAGAGTATATTCTCGACCCTAAACGAGGCGAATAATGTCAGGTTTAGTTTCAACTCTTATATTAAACAAGCGTAAAATTGAAGCTTAGGTTCAGTTCGCTTAGTACCCAAATTAAACTCAAACGAGGCTATACCGAGCCAAGTCTTGAACAATTCACAAACGGCTCGTTTTATTTGTAACCTTACTTGCTTTAGGTGTGGTAATCCCACATCGGAGATTTGGGGTTGCGTGTATGTTTATAAGGTCCATTCACACTTCACCTAGTCAGCAATTGTCTAGGTGTTCACCCTACCAAACAAAATTTGTAACCCTACTAAATAGGACTGTTCGTGGTCCGGATTGCTATGAATCTAATCCTAATCGGTGAGTTACGGTTTTAAAAAAATATAATACAATACATGTCCAGACCAAAAGTAAACACTGAATTACTAATCCAACCAAAAAAATCAAATTCTTAGCCACCAAAAAAATGAGCAACCAAATGAACTATTGTCCAAACCGAATTAAAAAAAAAAAAAAAGAAGTATTGTACAAACATTATCTACTTATTACATTTCATAAAACATAATGAAAACTAGCCAACACAAAACAAACAAATAGTATACATTAAGTTAAAATTGTTGAAAAAATTAAAATCAATTGATAAAACTTATAATTATTTACTAAATATACACATATATATTTATTATTTTTAAATATTTTTTGGTCCGATTCGATTAATTCACGATTTTGTAATGAAAATTTTTGAACCGAACTGTATTTTATGGTTTTTAAATTTTCAAATTTGTGTCTGAATTATTAATTCACGGATCTAATCCAAAAAGCAACGAATCCAATCCAAAAAGCACGGATCAATTTGGTCCGATCCGATTTCGCGGTTCTCGATTTTTCCTGGACAGCCACTGTCGAAACCTAATGCACCTCTTTTTCACTCTTTATATTCACCCACCACATCTTTCCCCCTGCTCCCTGCCGGTTTTCCTCACCGAAGATCACATGCCTCGCGAATTTCAACGAGGAGAGAATTCGAAATTGGGGTCGTCGGAGGAATGTGCTAACCCTAAGCAACCAAAACTGGCGCGAGAAGGAATCAGAAAACAAAAGAAATCGTTGAAGCGGGAAATCGGGGTCGTCGGATGACAAGAAGCAGAGACAAAATCAACTAGGAGAGCAAAAAGAACTGGAGAAATCATTCGACGATTCTGATGACGATATTGATTGGTGTAATCGCTACGCTGAACAGATGAACAAGAGTGAGGTATATGTGTATATATGTATGTATTGTTGGAGATGTGAATATCATATGGGTGGCTACATATCTCAACTTGATAGGCACCAATATCAATTTGGAGATAGCTTCAAGACCCTTTTGTTGACTTTTAAGGGATTCATTCGCAGCTTGTATACAACCTTGTGAGAATTAGGTCCTCCTCATCCTATAAATAAAAGGCCGGTCCTGAAATTCTTTAGGCCTAGGACGAACTTGAAAAACTGGTACCCTATGTATTTTTTAGAAAAAATTAAAATTAAACTAACCTCAAAATGATAGTTACTTGGTCCCATAGTTTGGTTTTTTTTTTTTCCCTCCCATATTTCGTTTCATTGTTTCGATTAAAAAGAATTTTTGCTCATATTATTTTTTGCACCAATCAAAAAGATATCCCTTTGGAACTGAGTTTGTGAGACGAAAAAAATATTCTTGTGAAGAATGAAAAGTTAGGCCCATAGTACTTGAACCATGTACCTATTGGATAGGAAAATAAAGCTATGCCGTGAGGCGAGCTAGCTCATTTGTTATATGTGCACTAAATTAAACATTATTACATACATGGCTATACCTTTCTAGGGCCCTAATTTTGAGCCAAAATTCGGGGGTTTAAGTTGGTCGTTTTGTGCGCCTCAGCTCAGGGCCGGCCCTATATAAATACTTATGTATTTATGCTATTGAAAGATGAGACATAATAGGGTGTGTTTTTCTTTTAATCCAATTGTAGATTATTTTTTGCGTGGGGAGAGTGGGTGTGACAAGGAATTGGGTAATGTTATTTACCCCGGTATTTTGTACTGATTATTCTCTTATCCTAAAGAACGGATATCTCCCGTGGATGTAGATTGTTTTTGGCCGAACCACATGAATTCTTGTGTGTTCCTCATTCGAGTTCTTTTTCATCGTCATTTATTTGTTGTCTAAATTATTTAGTTTCAAATCTAGGCTTTGGTTTGCTTCCGCTAAATTCCCAACATGCATGCATGCATGGATGTGTGTGTATCAAACAGTTCGAACTTATTTTATGACTTTATCTGTAGAATTCCTGATAATGAATATGGTTGTTTGAAGGGATTTGACGTTGAGTATGTTCCCCAGAATGTGCGTAAGATTGGTTTAATTCATCCACATAAAAACTTCGACAAGGATCCCTGGTTCCTTGAGCAGGTCGAAAAGGCGTCAAGGATGGCTACTGAACACTACAACGCTATCAACGTATGTGTGGATTTATTTGTTTTGTCCATTATATTCCTCCATTAACTTTTTACTTATTAGTTTCTGGAAATATACTCTAGAAAACGGATTACTGGTTTGTGAGGGTCGTCAAGGTATGCTCACAGCTTGTTGCTGGTTTCAATCACTATATTACCTTCGAGGTCGCGGCCTTTGGTGGAACCCAGTCTCCTGTACTCTTCCAAGCTCTGGTGTATGTCGGAATTAATGAGAATCCGATCAAAGTCAACTTTTGCAGGGTTAAACCAGAATCCTAATTGCTCAAAGGTATGGTTTAGTTGCGTGTCTTATTCACTGTTCTTGTTTGCGTTGATGATTACTCTATGCATTATATGGTTCAATAGCTTTCATTATGGTGAAAAGGGGAAGCAGAAAACAGTCCAATAGTTTTTGTTATGCTGAGAAGGAGAAATAATTTAGCCCTTCTGGAACTGTTTCCATGACATCACCATAGATTAGATGGTTTTCTATCTTCCAGTAATAACGGGTTAGTATGTTTATGTGGTTTTACGTTTGATAGGCATGTACCTCTATTTGCGTATAACAATAAAGACTTTAAATCTCCACCCTCTAACCCCTTCCTGGCGAGGAGAGGCTGAAGGCTGAAGCTATGCAGTTTTAGACAGGAACTCTGTCTTGATTGAAAAACTACAAATTCTTAAAATTTTTGGCCATTGGCATGGCAATAAGAAGTTACGATTTGATGTTTAGTTGGCTTATTGAGAATAATTATGAATACTTGCAGGTCTTGTTGGTTTCAATTCAGATATTGATGGATATTTGAAATCGAATATGATCTTGATTTCCAGATGTTCTTTTTTGGTAGATTCTTGTTGTAAAACATTTCTCCAGTTTCCTTTTGCAAGTTTTGCAGCCACACATTTTACATGTTTATTATGCTGTGTATGGTAGAGTCCTCTCACCATAAAATGCTCAACCATTCTTTTCTCGTCAATCTTCTCTATATGACAAAACAGAATGCTGTGGGACCATGGGACCCATGTGGACACGACGTTAGGGTGTAGGATTGATATTCATTTTTGCTACGGTCAATAAAGACGCAGTTGCATCAAGTTGCAAATGTCACGTGGCAAAATCCTTCCACTCTTTCTGCACATCATGTATCTCTACTCCTGCTGTTAGATTTAACGTCCTCTCTCTCTCTCTCTCTCTCTCTCTCTCTCTCTCTCTCTCTCTCTCACACACGTGCGGAAACATAGACTACCCTCTAACTGTCACATGCCTTTTTCTCAGTCGACAATGCAATTCCATAGCCCATTTGTTAAGCACCACAGGCACGTAGTAGATTCAGCATTGTGTCTGAAGAAGCCGAGTGACTCTCCAAAACCCCTCTTCAAAATCGTCCGTTGCTCAACAAAACAAAATTCAAAAGGTGTCAATAAGCAGAATAGTTTTTAGGAACGTAGAATTTGCATACCGATGCTTTGGACTATCAATGAAGGAAGCATGGTAATGTGCACATAAATTGAATTGGGTCTCTAAGCCTGTCCTTTTTTATGCCATTTGGTTTTGATTTAGGGACATGGTTACTTGGTTAGGCCGCAAAACAGGTACAAGGGGGTCACTGTTTTGGTGGTATTCTGAGAGCAGCCACTTTGTGCATAATGCAAAAGGTTAGGTCTGTCTCCAATCCTCCCCCGCCCATATCCCCAATGATTGGGGATTACATGGGTTTTATTGTTGTTGATAAAAATTCAATCAAAGAACTCAACTCCTGGCATTGAACAGTTAAACGAAGGGTTTCTCACTTCTATGAGAGTCTGACGTTAATGGCAATCAATTAATCTTAAAATTAGGGTCTATTTGTAAGTAGTGGAAGGAATTGGAAGTTTTTGGCTGAGAAACCAAAATGTTGCAGAGAGTGTTCTGATTGAACAGATTTTGAACATCAACAGCGGTTTGGTTCAGCTGTATTTGAACATAATCGATTCCGCTTTTGGATCTAATCGAGGGACAGTAGGCAGATCGAGTTGGGCAGACTAGTGGCTGTGGTAACAATGCTCATCCTTGTGGCATGGTGGTTCTTTGGCACGCGGAGAGGGGCTCATGATGTTGGCTAATCGGACTGTGGGAGGTTATGGGGGATGGGCCATCTAGATCGAGAAACTTGGTAAACATACACAACGCTTGAGCTGACTGACATTGTTTCGTTTCTCTCCATTGCATTTTGGCATACATGTCAGGTGTATATAACGGGGAAGGTTCTTATTGGACCACGTTGAGACCAGACATGACCTGTGCAATTTTTGACGTTAGCAAAATGGATTCGTAGGATTGTTGCAATTTGACAGTCCTTGTTTACTAAATTCCAATACGCCTAATTCTTGCTGTTCCTTTTTGTTTAAAGTATGAAACTTTCTTACCCACGCTCCTCTCGCTCTTCTTCGTTCTCTTATCCATCTCATTAGCGACTCTCTCTCTCTCTTTCTCCGATCTGTTTGCTGAAAATTTGGCTTCAACTATCCTTGCAGCACTGACATTATCTTGTGATATCTGCAGGTTATGGGAGATGTCATGATCATATTCCTGTGGAGACATGGAGTTTGAGGGTCATTAATCATTATATCAGTATATATCTAGCTAGTATATATAATTGTAGTTCACCATCGGTAGACCGAAAACAATCTCTACTTATTCACGTAAATTGATAGTATTATGGGTGAGGATAACGCTCACAAAGTCCAAGCTAAAGGTCATGCATAGTGTTATTTAACTATAGGGTCATCTGTGTCGAATTGTTCATATCGATCAAATGCATTTTGTTGATGGCCTGGTTGTAGTTGCTTGTTTGTTGGAAACTGCTTTAACTGTTTATTCCCTTAGATTGGGTGACTTTTCTATCCGAAGTCTCTTAGGGCATGTTCGATCGCTAGGTATGAAGGAATTGGTAATAAGGTGGATTAAGATTGAAATTCTTAATGAGAACTAAGGGGCACCATTTGGTCCGCGGGCTAGAAGCCCAACCAAAATCAATTGGGCGGCCTAGCCTAGCCTGAATAGTATAGCTTTAATTTTTTGGAAGGTACTGAACTGAAGACTTGGATTTTGTTTACTTCTGTTTTTGATTTCGCAATGCTATTTTCATAGAATTGCTTTTCTAAAGAATGGATTTTTGTCGACAACGGGTCTAGTATTGGCCTAACGCCGTGAATCAGAAACGAACCAGTACATAATGGGAACTAGCCGATACACATGCGATTTCCCCACATACAGAGACATCGGGGGGTGATGGTGTCGAGAGGCAATTGTGTGAGAGTTCATGAGATCACCAATTATGTAAGAGTTTATGAGATAATCAATCCTAATAACCCAATCAACAAGATAAATAAATCCATTAAATGAGCTACAATCACTACAAGCTCAACAAAAGTGTAAAAAGTGTTATTCCCGTTTTTGGGGTCGGTTTCCCTTCGGCACCTGGAAAGTATATATATTGGGGGCTTGGGGTGAGAGAGAGAGAGAGTGCGGATTCATCGTCTTTTGAGAGAGAGAGAGAGAGAGAGAGAGAGAGAGAGAGAGAGAGAGAGAGAGAGAGCGTGGATTCATCGTCTTTTAAGTTAGGTAATATTGAAAATTCCACGCTTCTCTCCCTTCTCAGCTCATTTGTCTTTATATTTGATTGCGAAAAATGTCTTATCTTTATTTCAAAAAATATAAATATGATGAACTTTTGGCTAAATTTTCCCAAAAGTAATGGCGCAGAAGGAGTCTAGAACATAAGGGTGAAAGTGTTATTTCCCATTTTTTGCGCTGGTTTCCCTTCTGCATTCGGAAACAATATCTACCGTATATACTGTTAGAGTATAAACTTGATTTAGTATTTTAGCCTAAGAAAAATAAGTCAAAGACAAGCCCAATAAAGAAGCCCAAATAAAAGATATTTTTGGAGAAGTATAAATATTTTATTTCTAGAAGAATTCTAGATCGAAGATCCTTGAAAAATATCTAGATACAGTATAAGTCACATGTAAAATTTAGAAACTTCCTATAAACTATCTTGTAAAAGGATATCTAGAAACTACCTTTCATAGAGCACTATAAATATGAATGGGTTATACTCATTATGAAGTTCAAGTTCTAAGTGAAATACAAGTACTCTTCCCCTTCAAAATCTTGTCCAAATATAAACTAGATACCGAAAGAAGGAAGAGCACAGAGAGAGAGAGAGAGAGAGAGGGGGGTAAGATAGAAATTTTCACGCTTCCCTCCCTTCTCGTCCTCCGTCGTCCTCCTGCCTTGGGTTGCCCTTCCACTACACCAAATCTGTAAATTGGTTAGACCCTTGTCTGAATCTGTAAATTCATATTGTAAATTGGGTGCAAGTAAATCGAGAGTTTCATTCATAAATTTGCATTTCCGTTTCTTTCTTGAATTGTCGTCATTCTCCGACCCAACTCCGGCATCTGAGATGGGTTGGTTTGGCTGCTTCTGTGCACGAGAGATGAGAAGAGATGACACAGTTATGCGTTAGTTCTTCTTCCTGGTGTGAATAGAGGGGGTTTTTTTTGGTGAAGAAGGAGGGGATAAGATTTAACCGGGGGTGGAGGGAGGTGCAAAAATAATCGGCCTTTCTTCGAAACAAACAAATGCCGGATATACATATCTGGATTCTCCCTATATCCCCCTTGTACGTCTTAACAAACAGGCCGTAAGTTAGGAACCAAATGGATAATCGATGGATGAGCAACACAATCCAGGCATAGACTATATCAAAAGGCTTGTCAACACAGCAATAGCCTCAAATTTTCGCAATCATAGTCATAATAGGCATCATATTACAATTTAAACACCGTTTTCAAGTACATAGAACCCACCATCACTCTGTTAGACATAACCATTGCAAAAATTCTAAATGAAAAGCGAAACTCTTGTTTGGAAAAAAAACGAAACCGTAACCAACACAATAGACTCAGATAAGACCACCCCGCATCCAGGATCCAACCGGCAAGAACATTCTGCAGAACCTCATGCCTGCAACAGCAACAACAACAACAACAACAAAAAAGATGGAATAAGCAACAAAATTAGACGAAGTAAGTTGAATTTCATCCCTCAGTCGGCAGTTCTTTGACAAAGTAAAAGGAGGATATCAGATTACTTGCCTTGTTAGCAATGTTGTTGGAGAGCCAATCCAAACCCTCGTACAACCCTTCCCCGGAGGTTGCACAGGTGCTCTGGATGTACCTGAAAAGAACATAGGATCGAGTTAAAATATGATCATTCAGATCGCCACAGTGCAAAACAAATCAAAACGCTGCCAATTAAAAAAATCACCAGTGACGCTGTCGGAGGGAGTGGAGGCCGAGCTTGTCAGTAATTTCGGCAGCATTCATTGCATTAGGCAGATCTTGTTTGTTAGCGAAGACAAGCAACACAGCATCTCGTAGCTCATCCTGGAAGGGAAGAAGTCTAAATGTCAGTCCCCCTTTGAGAATTTACCGAAGTCGTAGTCTAAGAACTAGGATATTATATATCGGAACAGCAGGCGTGCTCAAGCTTCTGACATAAAATGTTAATTAGCTTTTGCGAGGACCAAAAAAGATGTGCAGAACAGGGCCAGAAAACTGCGTCCAGCATCCAACAGAAAAGTAGTGTAGTAGACTTAAACAAGTGATACCCGTCTTGAGCCAAATTCTATGTCCTCTGTGAGAATGGTGAGTGAGATGTTACACTCAAACCTAGGTCCAAATGCCTTCTGAGCATCCATAGTCGCATGTATTTTAACTTTCATTTTATTTATCTCGCTTAGAAAATATCCTATCTTCCTTCGTCCACGAATCAAGCGCACATTCTCTGTGTCCTAAGAGTAGCTGAACCTTTTTTTCACTAGTATAGAGTGTCTGAACCCTTAACAGCTCACTCAGCAATAGCAACGAAAATTACCAAAGAACTCATTACAAGCTACAGAACAATCATAGCAGCAAGCACTGAGAAAGGGGGAAGGGAGAGAATAAAGTTACAGGGAAGAAAAAACTGTTGACAAGAACAAATTCCCGGGACCATTTAAGAGTATGACACATCACAAATTATGAAAACTTCTGCAAGCTCAAATGCTTTTCCATTACAATAATCGTATTAATGTCACCTCATTGTGTACCAAAAAAAAAAATGTCACCTCATTCAACATGCGATGCAATTCATCCCTTGCCTCAACAACTCGGTCTCTGTCATTGCTATCCACCACAAAAATGAGACCCTGCGTGTTCTGGAAATAGTGCCTCCACAATGGACGAATCTGCACAGAAAGAGTCACATTACTACCAATCATGTGCAAAAAATTCACTAAAAAACTGGGAAAAATCGTACTCAATCAGTTGGATTTTATTTTGTAAACAAAATACAAGGTTCCAGAGGTGGGAGAGGAAGAATAACACTCGTAATATTCCACTAAAACAGGTGGACCTTTTAAAAATATGATCATAGCTAAAATTGACACACATAGAAAGTCAATACCTTGTCCTGGCCACCAACATCCCACACTGTGAAGCTGATATTTTTGTATTCGACGGTCTCAACATTAAAGCCTGCGAATAATCACCAATTTGTTATTGAAAGAACCACACTTCTATGTATGGATCCACATGTCATTACAACTCTATCACAGGAAATCCATTAACATAGTCTGGATAAAATGTGAACAATACCAAGAACAATGTTTCTTCATGCAAAATCCAATTACCAAATAGCGAATTTCACATCATACTACAAGTAAAACATTCAAACGAACATTGCTTCTGCATGTGTACGTAGGCATATCTTAAGGGGGACAGAGAGTGACCATATGCAGTGACACAAGATCTTCCATATTACCAAAATCCACAAGTCAAACACGCGGCAAAGTCCACACAAACACTTTGCTAGTAGTTACCCGCCATGAACAGGTCGGAGGCTCTTAATATCTCCATCAATGCTTGCCCGTAGTAAACCGCCTTGATGCCAAATAAGTCAATACAATAGTACAACCATACAAATTTCTTAGGCACATGAATCCAAGACAGCGTCACACCTTAGCCTTAGGCATGAAAAGAAAATCTTTGGATACATGTTTAATATTCCAACTTCACCCATGCAATAACCGATCTTCCAGTGAATAATAATAAATACGTCACAGGTACCATCATGTTTGAACTTATAGTACCAATAAAAGAACTTCAAGAGGACCATATATAATAAATTCAGCAACATGTGGTCTCAAGTATGCACTAAGCTCTAGAAAGTTCAGGCAGTTCTTCCAAATGTGGGAAACATCAAGTGATATCAAGCAAGCACCCCCTGGGAATACAGGGAATGCATCAATAGCCTGAACAGTCACTACCTCAGAGGCATGGTATATGTGCCTCCAGAACAGAAACATACAACAATGGATTGTCATCATCTCTTTATAATTAATAATGTATGTGCAATCACGGATCACTCTGAAACTTGGAACCCATACCTCTTGCCTTAGGGAAGCATCTTACAACATTTACCTCTACACCATGTGCTCATCATTTGAAAGGCCAGACTAAAAACTTTACAGTTCAATTTTTTCTAAAGGCCATGAAAGAGGAAAAAGCTAGAATTCACAGTGAAGAAAAATAGAGGGTTAGTTCAAAAGCCTATCAAGCACAGCATCCCATTAGACAAAATATTGATGAAGCAAAAAGAACCAAAAATGATTCTCCGGTAGTTTAATTTTACCAAAGCATGTATATAAGCAGTTGAAAATCATTTCAACAGACGGAGAAAAAAAAAACACTACGATTCAATCTAATAGAAACAAAAGAAAAGAAGTCAATATCTTACTCATAGTAAAGATTGCCTATACAGCATGGAAACCAGATAGCTAAGACAAAGTAACAACAAAAAGATATCCAACCTTGAGAGACTCATTCACATTATCTTAGTATTAGGACTTACCGATGGTAGGGATTGTCGTCACAATCTCCCCAAGCTTGAGCTTGTACAAGATGGTGGTCTTACCAGCAGCATCCAAACCAACCATAAGGATACGCATCTCTTTCTTGGCAAAAAGCCGGCTGAAAAGCTTGGTAAATGTCAACCCCATTTTTCTTTCTGGCAGTGGACCCCTACATACGAACGCACAAAAAAAAACTATTGAGATCCAGTGATCCACTACTAGAAATCAAATTCGTCAACCTATACAACCACAATCACAAGAAAAGCACACAAGATCAATCCGAAAATGATAGAAGATATCCAAAATTTAAAGCATTTTGTCAATCAGATATGATGTACAATTAGAATATTTTAAGCTCCATTGCGCGTTCTGATTTTCCTGATCTTTTAATTTCAAACATAAATGATCTGAGTTGATGAAGCCACAAATTGGAACAATTTCGACAACAACTTTAAGATCAGATCACAAGAATGCAATGTCCCAAGAGAAAAACAACAAATAAACCATAAAGCATGAACTGAAATCCTAAATCAATGATAACTATCCTGAAATCAAATCAAGTTTTGCTGAATACCAGAAAATATGAGGAGAGTGGGCCGAAGACTTTTGACCACTTGAGATGGTATTTATGAATTCTATGTACAAGTACAACAATCAGCATAGCTGCAGAGTTAATAATATGAAACCTCATTACAGAAGATAATTATTGGAGGGAGGATATTTGAGATTCTTAGAAGAATACCAACTCATTAATTTGGTGTCAATAAATCGAAAAAATTATGCAAGGAAGTACTTTATTTTTTTTAACCGAAAATTGCATGCCTTTTCATAGTGGACTATCATTTAGGAACGGAGGGAGTATATTTTGACCACGGAAATCGTCCACAGGATCTAGCTATAAAAAGCGCAAGATGAGTGAGAAGAAGATGAAGAAAATTGAGGCCAGGAAAAAAAGGATAGGCGAATAACTGCAACGACACAGAAAACGAATCAAGAAGCACATCCCAAAATCATCACAGTAAATGGATCTGAAGCAAAAGGTAAGGTTTGCATCATTGCATTGTCTTATAAAATGAGCGTTTGATCATATTACGGATTTAGAATTCAAATCTTTCCTAAACTGCATTTGGATCGAGGATCTGTGGAAGTATTATATAAAGTGAGCGTTTGAGCACATTGTGGAATTAGAATGTAATTCATTTTCCTTAGTCCTTTGAAAAATTGCTCCACAAATCCGTGATCCATACACAGCCTCGGGATGACTAATTCAGATCTAAACATTTTGCTTTTGGTAATGCACGGTGTCCCGGCCACATTGAGCACACCTCGGACTAATCCTACAGCCCCTCACACACCAGTTTGGGAGTGAGTTGGCTCCCAAGAGTTGCTGAAAAGAAGAATCGAACCTGGGACCTTAGGAAAGAGCAAACCCTAAGTCCCAGGCCAATCCCTTGGGATTACTCAGATCTAAACATTCTAGAGGCACCATCTTCAGATCATAACGCAACGCAATAAAAGGAAATTGAAATTGCATATAAACAGATCTATATGGAGGATTCACAAGCGATCGAAAGGGAAATTGAAATTGGGGAAAGATTTTACCTGCGTGAGCGTTTGCAGAGGAGGGATCAAGTGCGAGAAGGGGAGGAGAGAGAGAGAGAGAGAGAGAGAGAGAGAGAGAGGGAAGCCTGAGAGGCTGAGACCAACGCGAAATATGGGGAAAGAGAAGTGGTGGTAAAGGGACGGGATAAATAAGACACATCGGGCTGCAAAGTCCAAAGTGACATTTAGTTTTGGACGGAATAACGAATATGCCCCTTGGGGTTGAGTTGGAAGTTATACGTTCTTTCCAAGGGAATAATTATGTCGCATTCCGAGCAATCAGATCTTGCCACGTCGTCAATCGTGCTTTTGGTGTTTCATTTCAAAAGTCCCCATAAAGAACAATACAGCTTGTTTGAACCGAATCAAATTTTGAGAGACCCGGGAGGGTGCCCTCGATGTCGGTGGTTTTGTGGTTATTTTCGGACGATTTGCTGATAAAGAATCGTTTATTTTGTACATATAGTCAAGATTATTATTTTTATCAAAATTCATGCAACTTGATATCAAAAGACACATAATCACAATACATTTATGATTTATCTCTTCATATAAAAAGATGTGATACAGTGTGACAAATTATTATTTCTTAAGCTAAAAGTGTTAGTAAAAATCAAGTGATAATCGAATCAACATAATGTGTCACTTAATGTATCATTCAATAACGTCAACAAAATCAATGGTCCTTATCATTATCATTAAAGAAGAACAATAGGGTGCGGTTATATTAATATCTTTGAAAATTGTATTCACACAAGTCATTTCTACAAATGAAAAAAAACACTAGGCGGTTAGGTTAACATCTTTGTAAATTGTTGGGAATCTTGTTGGATTGACTCTAAAGGGGTATGCTGTCTCTAATGTAAAATGGTGCACATGGAGAAGCTTCTTCAAAATAATACAATAACAAAATAAAATTTGAGATTATAAATAAGGCAATGATACAATCAGATGACTAAACTTATTTAACATTTACACTAGCAAGCATTCATGGAGAAGATGTTTGAAAACAGTAAAATTATCGAGGTAATGATTCAAGATCTGGTAGGGTAGACCATAATTAAGGTGGCATTCCGCTAAGCATTTTATTTGCATTTTTTGGACTTTTCTTGTTTTGTCTTTATTCAAACAAAAAAAAAAACTTCGTCTTTTAAGTTTGCTTTATCTAGGATATTTTCAAAAATATTTGGGTAAAGGTCATAATTTTTTACTTTTCTGTGAAGAATCGAAAAACCAAAAAAGTGAGGTGCAAAATTGACAAACTCAAAAATTATTTGAATAAGGACACAACGAGAAGAAAAAAAAAAACCCCAAAAACCTTTGCGGAACTCAACCTCAGATTCGAAAAAGGGTTTGTCCTTTAGAATCCAACTGTAAGGGTACATTTTGTTGTGCTAATGAAGCAACATTTTCAAGAGGAAAGTTGGAATCTTAAAAGCGAAGTTGATCTCTGATTGGCAGAATACGTAATATAACCAGTAATCACCAGCTGGGCACCGACGATACATCACATTCCCCACATGCCAGCTGCATCTTGAACCTGAATGTTCCATGGGAGAAATTCCTTCAAGACCTTCATTTTTTTCAGTTCATTTAAATCTTCTTGTCACTTCAAATAATAATGCCCCACTTGCCAATGAAAATAATGTCACCCCCTTAGCAATACTGTTTATGGGGTCCCTAAGAAAGGCGTTTTGGGAGGCTAACCTTCAAGCACATCTACCGGGAGGCCAACAAATGTGTCGACGCTTTAGCAAGCAACACTTCGATTTCTATAAGAGATTTGCATATCTATCCTAGCATTTCTTTTTGTATTGTCGATTTGCTTTATGCGGATTCTATTGGGGAACAATACCCTATAAATGTAATTGTTTAAGCTTTCAATGAAGTTCCTTTTACCCAAAAAAAAAAATTTGTTGGCAGAGCACCAAATGTACTACTACATGGTTATAATGCACTCTAATGGTAACTTTTGAGATATCAGCTTGATGATCTGAACCGTTCTATACAAAAAAAATTCTATGCATTTCTAAAATGAGATTAATCGTACATTCATGATTATTATATAATTGAAACAAAATTGTATCGTAGTTCATTCTTCTAATGATACTACCCATCTATTTGCTAAAACCATTTATTGTCCAATCATATAGCTAGTTACCTACGGATATCCAATGAATATAGGCGAACTTCATATAATGAACGGTTTAGACCGTGATGATATCACAAACGATCCCATCAAGGTGCAAACCTTGTAGCGCACTGGATCGAAAACCATTTGAAAACTCTAAGGGGACCAACAACGAGTAAATCGACGGGAATGCAGGCCCAGACAGATGATCTAAGCGGTTCATTAACTTTCTAAACAAAACCAAGTGAATTTGAATGAAAGATTGAAAAGAACATTTACTCATATCAGATTGAACTGATTTCTCCTAGGTCCACTAGGGTTTTTTTTTTAAAAGTTATCGAACGACTTGAATAATCTGTGCGGGATCCAGAATGGGCCTTGCATTCCCGTTGGTTTACGCACCATCGGTACCTATAGTGGGGTTAAAACTATTATCTAATGCCATCATGACAGCAATTAAAAATTTTCCTTTGGTATTTGCCTATTTGGGCAAAAATCATATTGCGGTCAGAAACAAGTCTATGTTCTCTCTTGGAAGTGTTGCATCTCAAATACGAGTCTTTCTTGTAAAATATCATAGATCAATTCTAAAGTCCTTTTCTAACCTGATCTTACGCAATACACTGAATTTAAATAGGGATCTCAATCTCATGGAATGATCCCAGATCCATGGGGGGACTTGGCAACAGAAATAGAACAGTGAAACTATCAATACATAAAAGAATTTCATACATCCTAATCTGTGAGAAATTTCTACAAATACAGCTGTACATTCTGAAAGGGGACAAATAAATGTACAAATATACACAGCTTTGTTTCTTTCCGAGGTACCTTCGATCCTCGCAATCTTCTTGAGAGTGTGATCTGAAGAACAAAAAGGACAGAATTTAAACTGCAATTTGCAGATATTAGAGAATTGAGGAAATTTTCTACACTAGAGTTACAATCAACAATGGTTCTATTTAGGACCAAAAAGCAAGGCATCTGGTTATCTAAAATCATGACACCGACAATCTGGCGAAATTGAGAAACATCCAAGCCAACTATTGTTCGAACTTGCACTGAATTGTACACTGTATGATAGGTAGAAATCCGGGGTCTGTAATATTCAAGAAATGATGGAGAGGGACAAGATTAAAGACAATTAACGTAGGGATTAAGCGAAATATCTAAACTAGTAAACGATCAAGGCTAACAGTACGAAGGAATCCTTCGCAGGAACTCTTCACCCCAACTAGAACGAAACCAAGTGCGATATTCTCTCTAGAGACTATTTCTCTCTCTAGAATCACTCCTGGAGTCCCTCTAATCTTTTTTTTTTTCCAAAATGTGGGGGAATGTCCCATTTATAGGCACACACGACCTCTCCTTCTGTGCCAGGTGGAGCAACAAACTTCGGACACTTGTCGCACAGATCGAGCACGAATATCCCTTCTATTAGGCCGCAGCCCCCGTGACACCCGCGGTAGTCCTGGGGGTGCTACTCCGTGAGCACCTCTCTGCAGCAATCCCTTGTTCTTTAGCCACCAAGCCACTAGATAGTAATCCCGTATGAACGGTGAGATCGAGGTCGGCCTCGGTTTTGCCTTTGCCACTAGCAAGCAAGGTCAAAAGACTCAAAACTTGGCGCTGCCTTGCCACTACTGCTAAAGCGGCCCAGTCACGATCCTCTTTCGGACATGCTGATACCAGCGGTTTAGGTACTCCGGCCTTAGGCCATGGGGTGGCTTCGTCAAACGAGGCTAGGCAATGCGGCTAGCCTGCCTGCTCGGCCAAGGCAACTGGGCCTTTAGGTCATGCGGTGGCTAGGTAGCTCGCCTCCCAGGTGGTGCGGTTGGGTAACTCAGCCCTAGGCCATGCGGTTCAGCCGCTCGGGCCAGGGGTCTCGCAGTCTTAACTGCCCAAGTGGGAAGTCATGTGGCCTAGCTGCTGGGGCAATAGGGCTTGGGGTCCTTAGCCATGTGGCCTCACTCATCCGGCCTAGCTACTGTGGCCGGGCCTTGTGGTCTTACTCGCACGGTTAGCCTGGGCGGCCAGCTTACACAGCCAGCCTTGGTGCTGCGGTTCCCAGCTGTTGTGGCTAGCCTAGTTCATGCGGTTGTCTTGTCCATGCGGTCCAGATTATAGGTCATGCGGCTAGGCCTTGGCAGGTAGCTCGGGTCAAGGCCCTCTTGTTTGCTTCACTCAGATCAATTCTTGAACTCGTGGCTTAGGCCGTATGGTTTAATATCCGTGCACGTTTCATATCATCGTTCCACTTGTCATACCGGGTACTGTGCCACGTGTCACACGGTTATCATTTCAATTTATTTCAGTCAACGTGCCATGTGTCGTCCAGGCTAACGCGCCATGTGTCCGGCTTATTTTTTACCCTCTACATACACCAAATGGTTGATATCCTGCTATCAAAAATTGTTGCAAGACATAACTTTCCCACCAGAAACTTGGAGAACTTAGAAACTATAAGCCGACTTACATGGACATGAATAACTGATTTGTGGGTTCAGCGCCAGTACTGGGCCCATCTATGAATGGTCTCAACCATTTGGGGGAACAAAGCACTGACACTCTCATTGATAAGATCTTGGAAAAAATGTATGCACTCCTCGTCGTCCAAGTCCAACCTAAACTTCTCTTGGAGCTAAAAGGAAAATCACAGTCAGTTGCGAAAAAATAAAACAATGATGTTCTCGACAGAAACCAAAGTTAAAGAAATTTGAAAATCTAAAAGCACCAAAAAAGAGGTAATGATAACAAGTCACCTTAAGGATGCCTTTTTCAGGATCAGAAGCTATGTCAGCAATGTTGGAACCCGCCATTAGATGGAAGAGATTCAATATTAAGTTACTGGACTTTCGGAGAATGTTATAAGCCTCACAACAATAGGACTTGAACCTGGTATAGTATTGGCTGCAGGGGAGAAGTATCACATGGTAAAAAATGTTAAAGATCCGATCCGACTTTGCACAGCACACTGAATACAAAAAAAAAAAACTAGAGTGCCAAAGGGTTAACTAGATACTCCCAAACAATTTAAATTACCTTTCTGCTCCACCCATAGCCTCAACCATTTCTTTGCAAAGCTTCATTGGTGGCGGAAATGGCTTTGGATCTCGACCCAGAATAAAACCAAAATCAACATGGAAAAGGCGACCATCAGTCCTAAGGAGAAGATTATCCAGGTGCCTATAGAACAAGAGATCAATGGATCAAAAACTGCACCATACTTTCGTACATGAAGAACAGATACCCCTAAGTCTCTGACACAGTTAAAACCATGCATTGACATCATGTCACCGACATGCATATTTTTTCTAATTGAAAATGCAACAAAAGGATATCATTTGTCGGAAACAGAAGATGAAAAAAATTGAAGTGCCAGCCTAAACAATGGAGTGATAACTGTCGAGCAGCATTGATAGTCACAAAAATTGAGGTCTAAGATATTCAAACACATTTAAACTGTTGGATTAATAGCTTGCCGCCTTCTTGGTGGAAGTTCCTTTTCTCACCGTAGGTGTGGCCGTGTGGGTGCACAAATGTTGAGAATGGGCAACGAACTTGGACAAAATGTCCTCCAGGCTCCAACTATTTTACTAGCAGTTATTTTCATAACTTGCATCTTTTCAGTAATTATGTTTTAGTTTGTCAGTTACCAACTATTTTACTACCAGTTCTGTTCATAAAGATGTGTTCAAGTATCATCAGACAACTGCACTAATTTGTCAAGATCTGAAACAAGAAAGTACATCTCCAAACAAGTCCAAACAAATTTAAGAGTGATCCAGATTAGGCATAGATAAGTAGAGCAACTCCCATTACAAGAGAGGACTCAATTGTGTTCCATAGTTGTTCCAACATGCATCAGTTCATACCATCTCATAGATGAAATATGAGAGTGCCATACGAAAACCAAAGGAAAGAGAACTTATCTTTAGCTTGTTTACAAATTCCTGCAGCAGAAGGGTTTAAAATTCTGAGTAATATCTGGGTTAACATAACCACTGAATTGTTCTGATCCATATTGTTTTAGAAGTAGAATTCATTTGTTAACCACTCCCCATACTGGGATTGTAGCAGGGTCCTGATATCAGAAAATATCGGCAGCTAAGAAATCACCTGTCCCCAATGCCCAATATGTATGTGATAACTGAATAGCCAGCACAGCTTTTGATAAATGTCTCAAGACAGGTAGCTGTAATTCCAAATGGTCCATTCTCATCCGGGTGAAACTTCTGCAGATAGCTTATAATACTTCGGTGCTCTGAGAGAATCTGAAAATCAAGAAGATTGAATCGATTGATATCTGTTAAAACCATAGCAAGATGGCATGTCATATATGTGAAGATTTAGCTAATTACCATAGTTTTGAATGATAACAGAGAAAAGTTTGAAAGAAGAAAAAAAAATAGCTACAAAGAGTTCAAGGAGCTACGATAAATAAAATAAAATAAAAATTCAAGGAGCTAAATAATAATACTAGTTCGGTCCGACAGACAGGCCTTCAAAATCAACGCTAAGTTGTACTACAGGCCTCAATTCCAATTAAGCATTTAATGGCCCAATCAGCTAGTATAAAGGTAAAAATACTCTTCTCATCTCCGTTATCAAAAAGAAATGCAAACGTTAACTTAATATGTGACTCACCAACACTGTCACAGAAGCATCTTATACCTGTGCTAAAGAACTGGATGGTATGAATTCCAACATGCCTTCATCATGTCCAGTTGCTAGCACCCGATATGGAGTCAAGTGTAGATCAAGATTCTCTAATTTAAGCAAGCGATCCATAAGCAGTACCATTTGAATAACCTAGAAAAACCACATCTATCAATCAATCAGCTGACCACCATTCTACTCTCTCTCCTCCTCCTGCCTGTTTGCGTGTGAGAGAAAGAGGAGGGGAGAGAGAGAGGGAGAAAAGACCTGCAGCTATTGAAGAAAATACTCAATCTACCAACTGGTCTTGCCGAAGATCATCTCCTTTCTTGAATATGATTTTGCAACTTCCACCATGTGCTGTCCGAAAAGTCAGGCGCAAAGGATGTAATGCACTTTTAAAAATTGACGATTCAGACGGAACAATCCCGGTGATGAGGACACCTGGTGCCAAAGGTGATCTTATTGGCTGAAAACGCAAAAGACAATTGTTCAGTGTCACTATAATTGGCAAAGAAAACAACCAGCAAGCACATGGTATGGAATAACCCAAATGCCAGAAAACGGGTAAAAAAACTGAATCAGCAAACAAGTTAACAACATTCAATCTGAAAGGAACTTCATATCCTGGAAATACCTCTTCAAAGTAAGTCAGCTCGCTAAGAAGACCAGAAAGAAGCTGCCTAAGCTTTTCAATCTTCTTTTGGGTCCCACCCCGTACATTTCTCACATCTCTCATTATCGAACATAACTGTGCGACTAGTTCTGTCTGGCGGACCAAACTCTGCCATAGCTTGAATCCGTCTTCATCTCCACTCACACCAGCTCCCAACTGTTGAAAAGAAGACTTCATCACTGAATTGCAGGGACTACTCAATAAAGTAAGAGATATTTTCCTTCCTTTTTCTCCCTTTCTATTTGCGTTGGTCTCAGCTATTCATTAATGAAAGGCAACATGCCTGATCCTGATAATAGGAGATCAACTAAAGCCCATGTGCTATTTAGCTTCATGCACCAAAAGAGAAAGCAAAATGATCTATGCACTCATAATCTCATAGAAAACAACATATTCGCAAAATGCTGCAAAATCAGCCACAAAACAGAAATTTGCTTCTCTAAAGCTCATAATAATGCACCAAGCTAATTGTAGATACTACCACAGAACATTAAGCCAGATCTTTCCATACTTCATCCATTTGCAAAAAAAATAAATAAATAAGTAAAAGACTATAATACGTACATATGCATATGACACACATTAGGTGAGTTTCCATGTCTTCACTCTTTTTTTTGGGATAAGCTTCCCCATCCTTACTTAGACATCAGCCTTAATATGTGTACGTACATACATACATGCATAGCAGTATAGCTCAATATACCAACTTTTTGCACTTCATAGAAGTAACCAAAATGTTAATAATTTCCCATTCCAGAATAGAGGCCACAACCAAGAAAGAAAAATGCATCAAGTCATACTCCGCTATATGCATGGCTTCATACAAGAAACAAACACTGTATACTCAATTCACAAGGTAATTGACTATAGCGATAAGAAACCTTCATCATGTTCTCCTCCAGAATCTCATAGGTACAATAGAAGCGTTTTGCATATGCAGGATCATGGAGTTCAACCGCAACATACCACCGGAGAAAGCTAGCCAACTCGATATTGCGTAATGCTGTCCAAGTTTAAAAGTGGATTTCCGATGAACATCAACATGTTAGCTGAACAAATAGATATAAAGCTTGTCATGCAATAAGTCATTAACGTAAGTAACAGAATACATACAGCGTTGGACAAGGAAATGAGAAAGGCGAGATTTATCAGAGCGCTCGAAACGAAGAGCTTGAACTAGTTGAAGTAGGTAACATTGAAGCTCTTCATCATCAGCTCTTTCCAGAACACTGACAGCGTAGGCACGAACCTGTTGAAGTGGCATGTTATAGTCCTGAATAATATGAAAAACTATGTACGACTACATAACACGGATTTCATCAGCTGATGTATGAGGTTGGAGTACCAAGTGGTTTTGAGTTGAACGCTTTAATATGGTAACAGAGCTATGCTTTTAGAAGCTTTAGGGCAACTCTCTTGGGTCATTTCCCTGTTTGTCCCATAAGTACACTGTGTTTGTAGTGCTCATAAATTATGGATCCTATGTTTAGCTCTCCCCATGCGAGGTAGGTGTCACACAAGCAAGGGAGTGGTTGAGCTTGTCACACACAACTGACACAAGTTAGTTATAACCTCTAAACTAGCATACGAGCCTGGGCAACCTCTCTAGACAATACCAAAGTGATTTTGTGTTGGATGTTAATAGATACAATCCCATGCACGAAGGATGAAGTCCAATAAGGCAGTTCTGTCATTATTGTCTACTCCTTTTGGAGCAAAATGAAGATAGCATTGTTCTCCTAGTTTCGCGATCGAGTAACTCCACCAGTTGTGTTTATTGAGGTTATCTCTCATGATTTCAGTTATGTTATTGAGAAGTAAACTCAGTCCATCCTTAGACAACTCAAACATGCATGCATATATCTGTAGTACCTACCTCTTCACTCTCGAAAACAGGAGATAAGAGCTCCAGTGCATCACATACATCAATTGTTTGCCACCTTCCCATCAATTCTACTGCCTGCTTTGCTTCCTGCAAACACATGAGCATAGTACCCTCGAAGTTAGTTGCTTTCAATTGAAGAAAATCAGGATTTGGAATGATGACAACATCAAAATGAAAGACAAGGAATGTACTCCTCACATCATTCCAATATCTATTAAAGAAGGAAAGCAAGAAGACAATCTAGTTTGCCCCGTGGACAGAATGAAAAAATGAAGATTACAAAATTAGCCCCATGGAAGAAGAAAAAAGGGAAGGTAATACATCCCACTGACCTGAACATCACTCCATTCGACACATCGGAGAAATTTTGTGAGAGCTCTCTTCTCTGACATCAATGAAAATCGAAATTTCCACAAGAGCTGCCTTTCATCACCACTTAAAATCCTTGTTGGGGGGTACTTCAAAATTCTCTGTATCGACCTGATAGCAAAGGAAAATATCTAATAACCTCCGTTGACGAGAGAGAGAGAGAGAGCTTGAAAACTAAAACAGAAGAAATAACTAGCGATACTAGATGGAACATGAATCAGCAGAACCAGAAATTTGTGAGTTAGGTCTTAAGATGTTGAATGGGCTTAGGTTTTTTTCTCTGTCTTTCTTTCTTTTCTAGCTTTAACGAGTAAGTGTCGTGCGCTTACTGTGTTCCCTCTTGATGTATCCTTTTGAGTTTTATAAAAGTTTTGTTTGTCAAGCAAAAAAAAAAAAAAGATGTTGAAAAACAATATTTTCCAGCATAAACCAGACATCAGGCTTGGTTTGGCTAGGTCTTATGCTGAAAACATTAGTTTCTCAGCTTTACATAATGTGTGTGTGTGTGTGTATGAGAGAGATAGCGAGAGTATTCAGTTTCAACTGAGCAGTTGGGCTACATTTGCAGTGAGGAGATTCTGCAAAACCATGCCTCGAACCCTGCATAGGATAATGTTTATGAAACGTGACTCGTATTTGGCAATAAATAGTTTTGATTCTTCCCTTGCATTGTAGAGCTCTATTTTCTAAAGAATTCACTACAGTCTGAAATATCTCTGTAGTGAAAACAGAGCCTGTCTATTTTAGGCTTTGCAAGGATCTACTTTGCATGAAAAGCTTATGATTTCATCCATGGTGCCAGGATCTAAAAATCACTGTTGTTCCATTCCTCACAAATTCTACTTTAAAGCATGAAAGATTTTTCACGTAACACTTTTCACTAACTTGGTACTTGGTAGTATGCCGGGATCTAAAAATCACCCTTGTTCCATTCCTCACAAATCCTACTTTAAAGCATGAAAGATTTTTCACATACAACTTTTCACTAACTTGGTACTTGGTAGTATGTTAGGCAAAGTGATACTTCAGTCCCCAAAAACTTTCAAAAAAAGGTCAGTGAAAACAAAAAGAAACAAAGCAATCAAACTTCCTATAATGTCAAATAACGTGAGAGAATGTTTTGAGTTCACGAAGACTAGATTTCTCACTTACTTCCTTTCACTGGAGCTTGGTTTAAGATCTCTGTCAATGATGCCTCGGGTTAAACTCCTGGCAAGTTTTAGTTGCTTGTGCTCAGAGGGATTTATCTTGCCCACCTCTGGATCCCACACCGTAACCAATTCATTGCTGGTAGTTATAGGAGATGGTATAAGGAAATTTGCTCCCGACTCCTACATGTCCAACAAGAAGTAAGCAACAAGTAACTTTAATAACAGTCGCTGTAGATTACAAAATTACAGAAGCACGACAGTGTATACTACAAAATTGAATTTAACTGCGGTATCATCAATTTAAGGCGATCCAGGAAAGATTAGTATAGTAGAGAAAAAGCTTAGAACAATATTTAGAGCTAACGCACAATGAATAGACTTGTCAAATATAGGTAAGAAAGCATGTCACGAAGTATGTTTTGTTGATGATTTAGTTCTAATGAAGGAGTAAGAGCAGGAGTTCATTCTTATTAAAGGTTTGAGGCAACACTGGCATATGCAAAAGAATTTTATAAAAATTTACCATCAGGAATAATGCAACAGAAGAAACTTGATGACTATGAATATCTCATAGAAATTATACATGGAAAGGACAGGCAGCCATCCATTTCCAAGTACAATGGACAACTTGTATAAATTATCCAATATAATTATTATAAGATGTTTTTGAATTATTCGGTTTGGATTATCTTCTAAACCTTACTGTAAAAGACAATGTATAGGACTAATAGAAACCTCATTGCCTTATTCGCTACACATGACAACGGCTTGAACTGCCGGAGTTTGGCAGTGCAAATGTATGGTCTTGGAGTTTGCCAGTTCAAAACTGCAGGATTTGCTTCAGGCAAAGAGGCAAAACACTTAAATATCAACTGAATTGGCCATTGACACCAAAGAGGATGCACAATGTAGTATTCTACACATGTATTGAACTATGCAGTATTTTTGGTTTGATCCGCTACAATCAGAAAAGGAAGAAGGGGGCTGCGACAATCTGTAATGGGAGAAGAGGACTGCGACATATGGCCTTAGTAGCAGGATTCTTCTAAAATGGGTGGGCTCCCAAGACGGGAGCGCGAATCGGCGCTCCCAAGATGGGAGCTTGACGGGAGCTCGCTCCCCTTGAGACGGGAGCTCGCTCCCAACTAACATGGGAGCTTATTGGGTGGTTAAGGCAACTATTCTCTTATTCTTAAGGGAGGTATGCCATTGTGGAAATAAAAATATGAAAATCTTATCACTCAAGAAGTTTGGCAAATTGAAAATATCTAACTTCCTATAAGTACCCTTTAAGATCATGAAAATTCTCATAAGTAATCACTTTTCCTTCAATGGTTAAGTATTTAAAGATGCTTTATATATGTATTTATATGAAATCTATATACGCTTCTTAGGCGCTCCCAACCTTAGGAGCTTCTAGGTGCCTCCGCTCCCGCTTCCGCTCCCCCTTCGTGCTACTAAGCATATGGCTATGTGAGAAGCTGATTGAGACCTTTAGCAAGGGATTGCAACTGCGATTAAGTTCTGCTGGGTATATTATATGCATGTACACATGTATATACGCATATATAAATCCCCAATTGGTTGAAGCCGATTTGGGCGAGAGGGGATATAATGGTGGTGGTGGTGATGGTGCTGACGAGGTAGGGTACGTGGGGAGAGGGGTGGTGTTCAGAGGAAGAAAGGACATGTAGTGTTGATGGCAGAGGGATGGGTAAAGACAGTGAAAGGCTAAGGTAGAAGTGAAGGAAGGTGCTATATAATCCAGCGTAATCAAGATTCAAGCCCATGACCAAAGAACTTTCCACTTCAACAATTTCCGTTTGAATTTCAACTAAAATCACAATAAATTTTGAGAGACGTTTGGGTGATAGTTAAGGAGGTACTTGAAAATTTTCCATAAAACAAAGTCGTATCGTTTACACCCCACGCCTGGGGGCATTCCTACATAGTACATACTGAGCCACAACATGTTGAATTTCAAAGTATCAAAACAGACAATTAATAAAGACTAAAGAGAAAGAGATGGGGACATAGAATGAAAAACTCCTATGCCGGCAAACAGAGAAACCCTACCTGGAAAACAACTCGATGTTCAAAGCTGCAAAACTCAACCACAACATACAAAGAACTTCCATTTCTGCCACTTTCATGTTCCTTTATTTTGTCCATGGCTTTAAATGCAAGACGGTCCAACCAATCAACTCGTTGAATCTGTCCCCTTTCATACTTATTTACAAGCTTTTCCAAACGCTCCAACTCCCCACATTCCTCCTTAGGAACCTATCAGGATGAACAGATGCTAAGCATCAAATCATTAGAAAACAGTAAGTTCTGAAAACCATGAAATGTATAAGTATGAACTCTGGTAGAAGCAACAGATCGAAACCTTTCCAGGAGTAGTCGTCTGAATAGATCCGTCGGCCTCCTTTCCAGCCCAAAGCCTGAATTTATGCCTCCCTGTTTTGAGTTGCTTTTTGGTGTTAAAAAGACTAATGGTAGCCCCACCAATCAACCCCTCAGTTTTTCCACATGAAACATCCCAAACCTGCAGTTCCAATAGCTAGAGCTTTCAGGATGGAACTTACAAATTCAACTCACCCACATCAAAACGAATCAATGATGTTGACATGAAAGTGAAAACGACAAAAGGTACATGACAACTTACAGTTAATGCAAGTTGTGAGTTGGCAGTTAAGTCTCGATACTTTGTACTCAATGTAATGAGTTCATTCCAGCAATAAGTTGGACCGGTTGACTCTAATCTGGCAAGTAAATGGGGACGATGTGCAGAAAAACAATTGTAAGAAACAAAAATAGCTACCTTGATAGCATTGCTAAGACACTTTTGATTCGTTAGATTTTTTAGGGATATAGTGATTTCGGTCCTTGTATAGTATTTTTTTTCTTTCTCCCTTTGTATACTCCGGGCACCAAGGGCGGCTCCCCTTAGTTAAGAAAATGTACTAAAATTTTGGATTTTGCTATATTTTCTACAGTCTTATCTGCGCTGGATCACTAGCACGAAGTCAAATTCAATAAAATTGAGAGTAAGTAGATAGTATAGCTCAACAAAGTAAAATAAATTAGGCGCAATAAACTTTTAACAAAAAGAAAAAAACTTTATCTTATATAGAGTTTTTTTGTATCACAAAAATTTTCTACTCAAAATCCCGGAGCCACCCCTACCGGACACACCCTCTTGGTGCCTTTTTATGATGTTATATTACTGGTTAGAAAACCAGAAAAACCATTCCAAATTTGCATGTTCAAAAAACCGACGCAGGAATATCTAAGGCTAAAGATGCACAGAGATACGAAGGCTCGTTAACAACTGTTCATAGTTTACAAACATGCATACAAGCCGAGAAAGATGCTCATAATTTTCATTTGCCCGATTGAAAATGATAGCAACGAGTTGAGAGAGAAACCTTGTTCTGGTGGGAAGCCCAAAAGGAGCACCATCAATGTACAAAGCACACTCAACGAATAGCTCCGGCCTTCTCTCCTCCGTAGCGAAATCAGCTTCCGCTGGACAAATAATTAAACGCAAATCTCAGATTACAAAAGCGTCATCCGATTATCTAAAACCCTAAATTAAGATCCACTTCTAATTCAACGTGAGTGTCAAGGAAAAGTTACCTGAATTAGGGGGCTTAGGCGCGGGCAAGTTTCCGTCGAGCCGCTCGACTCGAAAGGTGACCGGAAGGTTGATGTCGCACGACAAGAAGAACCGAAACTCGTTACTGCTCATCTCTGTTTCGTAGGATTCAAGGAACCCCAACGGGAGCGGGAGAGAGAGAGAGAGAGAGAGAGAGAGATGGTACAGTAATTGGGGAAGCAGAGCAAGCAAAAGGCTTCTGGATGTTAGTTAATTACACTAACTTTCCCTGAAGTTTTTGACAATTAGGTTTCGGACATGACAGAAGTCTCCCTTGTCGCCTGTCGGGGTAATCTCATTCCACTAACGTTGTTATTTTTAAGTATTTATTTTTCCCTTCTCAAAATAAGTCATTATCTCACTTTACATCACTTTTAATTCTAAAAATAAGTACTTATTTTATTTTATTTTACAAATAAGTAATTATTTCTCTTAGCAAAACCGAATGTCCCAAGTCTTTTTGTTCTGTTTTGTATGAGTCAAGAAAATGTAACATGATTTTTTTTTTGGCCACAAGGTATAGTTAGCGGAGGTTAGCGGGGTGTGTTAGATTAGCACAGGAGAATGCAGAGACTATCCATAGCCCTGACCCCAAACCGCCTACATAAAAGCACATTGAACACTAGACATACATTTACTGATGTGATCAACATGTATCTACGTAACCTATATATATAATTTACAGCAATAATAGACATTATCAGGTCATCATTTTTAACTCCTCAAATTTACGAAGACAGTTATTAATATTTTATTTAAATAATTTAATTGAAAGTTTTTATGTATGATGTATTATGAAAAAATGATCTGTCACGTAAAGCGAAAAATAGGTACTTTAAAAATAAAAATCCTAACAAAACGGAGATGATTCCATGGAAAAGAAAATACGATAACTGGAACCTTTGTGTATCTGCTTTTGGGAAAAGTGTTGTGTTGATCTCAAAAATTGATTGCTAGGGTGTAGAACCATATGGTCGTTTTGAAGTGTTTCCACTTCTCCAAATGAAACAACTACTTGCGGCCGCGGCTTACACAATATTTTGTTACCGCTTTGTCTGGCTTTCGATATCATACGCCTCCCAAGTCCCGGCCACGAGCAAGTTTCCTGCCAAAAAAAGAAAAATAAAAGAAATCCGGAATAACCTATACAGTAGGGTTGTGAGTAATTTCGCTCTGCCACAGAAAAACGAAAACAAGTTTTATTAAGAATCATTATTTATCAGCCTTCACGTCAGTAACATCACTCAAAATAAGAGAGGAGGTTCTTCCCAGCAAGAGCAAATTACATGTCCATTAATAGAGCACGCGGATAGACACATAGAATTACAACAGAACAGAGAGAACAATTTCTGTATCTGCTTTTGTTTTCCAGGCCTAAACAAATTTTGAGACTTGAGCACCTAATCTTGGAAGTCACAAGGTTGATCAAATTTTGAGAGAAACCATCGGAAATTAGGGCAGTCTGGGGAATTTTGAGAAATCCGGCCGTCTATGTTCCATGTATGCTGTCTTCCCCTCATTGCCCTCCTCAGTTCCATAAAATAACAGAGTGGCATTTCCTCCAAGTTCCTGCCCAGCAAATGAGGAATCCAGAACTAATGTGAGCATATATACCTTTGTGTACAGTAATTTATGGTTCTGAAATTTCTAGCTTCTTCAGTCATTGTTATCTGAGCAACAAATGCTACAGAGACTGACGAAGTGCAAAGAAAATGAGATTTCAGATTCATCCAGAGTGAGACTCACACTAAACCACTCAGCACTTTTCTTTCCACTTTTAAGTTTTACCAACTCTATAAAACATAATTGTAATGGTCAAACTAACGAAGTTGGCGATAACAGTACCTGGAGTCCAGCATGCCCATCATCAACTGCATTAAGAGCAGATTTCAGCACCCGAATTGCAGTTGGGCTGTTTCGTAAGATCTCTCGACACCACTTAACTGTTTCTTGTTCTAACTTCTCTACCTATGCAGAAATAAATGAAAATCAATTGCTTCAAAACTATTGGCTGAACGTGCAAGCTTGCGAATGCTCTAGATCTAAATTGAAATAGTCGCACTGGGTGCAATATGAACTTACTGGGACAACTGTGTTGACAAGTCCCATTCTCTCTGCTTCTGAAGCAGTATAAAACCTTGCCAAAAACCACATTTCACGCGCCTTTTTAGGCCCAACCTATCTAACAAGAGTTGAAATTTGCAATGAAAATGCAAACTTAGACGAAAACCTCAAAGTTGATTACCTAACAACTACAGCTTTAGCACAAAATAAAGCATTTCTACTCTGGAAACTTACCAGCCGGGACATAATGGAACTTCCATAGCCAGCATCGAAGCTTCCAACCTGCAATATGAGGGGACTATTTTTAATCCGGTTTCACAGCAGTAGTCAGCAGAATTTTTTTGTTCCTCCTGTGTCCTAGTCTCTCCTCTGTAATAATACAAAAAAAAATCCTAACAAAAGGAGAAAAAGGCGTGCACTGAAACAGTATTTCTGTAGCTATATAACTTGTTTATCTTGGCCAGGGATTTATGTCCAGAAAGCCGAAGGATTGTTCGATCTCCCAACAGAGATAAATCAGACAGTCAATCGCCTCAAAGTTTCCGATCACTACTGGTATATGCTGAGTCGCTGACTAAACATCAAGTGGTATGATATAGGCAAAATGAACAAAAAAATGCCAATTTTACTGCGTTTAATACAGTTTACGAGGAAATGAAACATAATTAACCATGTGTGGTACGATATAGGCAAAATGAACAAAAAAAATGCCAATTTTACTGCGTTTAATACAGTTTACGAGGAAATGAAACATAATTAACCATGTGTATAGAAATCATGCAATGCTTAATGAGTTAAAGCACATTTGTCAAACTACTGATTTTAGTTTACCAAATACCAATAGAAATATCGATATCCATGCAAGATAAACAATGCACCTTTGGACCCGTTTGACCAAAAATAGCATTATCTGCTGCAATTGTTAGATCACAAACCATATGCAAGACATGTCCTCCCCCAACAGCATAACCTGCAACCTTGTTTCAAGAAAAAACAGATGATGTAGGATGTAAACAAATTAGAAACTGAAGTAATAACATTAACATAGCAAAGTGGGAGAGAGAGTTTACCATAGCAATAACAGGTTTTGGAAGACGCCGAATCTGCACCTGTAGAAAGCAGAAATAGCATAAGCATGGATACAGATGATTTATAAGTTCAGTTTCCATTAGATTTGTCAGCTCCTTGTGAGTAAGAGGAGAGCAGCATGCAAATGATTTACGAGTTCAAACCCATAAATGTTGGATCAAAACAAAAACCCATAAAATGTATGAGAAAAAACTATGTTACCTGTAAATCTAGAACATTAAGGCGACCAAAGTTCTCATAATCAGCATAGCCGTCTTTGTTTCTCAATGCCTGGTCCCCACCACTACAAAATGCTTCCGTTCCCTTCAACAGTAACCAAAATTACGTCAAGGTTCCCCCGGGATAAGCAATTAGTCAAGGAAAGTCCAGAGGCAAATCCCCATGTTAGAAGGTCAACGTAAACTTGTGAACTGCATCTTTTGAGCTACAAGCCACTCCCTCTCTCGACTCTCAGAAACACACACCTAAGTAATTCCTACATGTTTATTTGGAGTGCACATTTTTTAGATGCTGAATTAGAGGGTTGATTACCTCAACATTATGCATACCATTATCAACTGATAAATAAAACAAATTGACGAAATCTAAACAACTCCAGGTCTGCTTTGTGGATTTCCAAGTCAAACTAATGAATACATAAAACTTACCTTTCCAGTAAGAATGATGACTCCAACTGAACTATCGTCTCTGGCATCGTTGAATGCTATTATAAGCTCCTTCACTGTATGTGGTCGGAAAGCATTTCTGCGCTCTGGTCTGTTTATTGTGATCTACAAGAGAATGAAATAGAAATCAAACCGTCTAAATTGGATGCACGTATATGCACTCTTGGCTGTGGCATACGGGATCCGCTTCAAACATAAATCAACAGATGTTCACTGGTAATAGACGAAGCAAGCAGCCAATTTTTTAACAAGATAAAAAAGAATATGTACACTACAAGCTACAATACACGCCCGGTATATGATATCCATCCCATAACATCCACCACAAAGAGGAGCAACATTTTGAACCAAATACAGGCAGGGGCGGACACAACAAGGGGCATGTGGGGTCACGTGCCCCCACACCAATCAGAGGTTTTTTTTGTTTTTTTTTGTATTAGCTATCCTTTTAAGTTTTATCCCTCTCAGATTTCAAAGAGGAATTGTTCCACAACAGGCTAACAAGATGTCCGGGTCAGCTTTTTTTTTTTGGTAAAGAGAGATTTTATTACCAAAAAGGAACTTAATTCCACAGTTCTAACCAAGATAGTCTCAAGATGTCCAGGTCAACTTGAGTGCACCTCGACTGATTCCAAGGTACTGAAGTTTAACGACAGGATAAACCTTCTAGTGGCCCCAAGAGCTTGGAATGTTTGGCCTCTGCAAAATTTGAACATGCGATCTCATGAAGCACAAACATTGTTAAACTTTCTCACAGCGCGCTTTTTTGCCCCTTGTCGCTTTTCTCGTCTTGTCGCTTTTTTGCGCTTTTTGGTCGCCTTTTTCAAGTCGCCTCGCCTGGCAGCAAACTTGGACAACGTTGGGGTGGTCTTTTGATACATTACATATTGGCTACTGCACCTTGAAATCGGAGCTTTGATTTTGATCTTGAGTTAGGAATTCTTGTTTACTAAATTAGGAGTACCTTTTATTGACAAACAAATCATGACTTTCTATATTGAAAAAATTAGGGCTTTCCCCATTTCACTAAGGTTCTTATTTTTTAAGTAGCTATTTTTTACTTTACGAGACATGTCATTCTCTCACAATATCACCTTAAATTCAAAAAGTAAGTATTTATTTGAAAAGAAAGTACTTATTTTTGTTTGTAAAACACCCCCTTAATGTATTTTGTAGCCTCATTTGTAAGATTTTGTACTTCGTCACTGGTAAGGTTTTTCGTCTAATTAGGGAGTATTTGATTTTTATCTTATTTGTGCAAAAGTCAAGGAGAACTATTTTTTTTATTGAAAACATGGAGAAATATCTGAAAGGTAAATATATTGTAGAACCTTTTTGTAAACATACATATTATATAATTTTAGTCCGTACTGAATATTTTTGCTTTGTGTCATTTGTATTTTAATTTTTTTTTCGTAAAGATAACAAAACAATATGTGCCTCTACGGTTGTGATTTTCTGGGTCCGTCACTGAACACACAGGCATAACACCTCACTATAAAGAGGCATGACATTTTACCCAATTGGCATTAACACCTATAAAGGTCCACATCCCTAACCTTAAAAACGCATAACATTTACCAAATTTACCCAAAAAAAAGGTCGTAACATTTCACGTGAGGCATGACATTCATCAAACGTAGGCATAACATTTTCCAAACATTATTTCCCAAAAAAAAAACATTTCCCAAACATAGGTGGGATGTATTGAAGCATTTCCCAAATTTCAGCCACTTCATACAAAATTTTCCCCCAAAAAAAAAAAAAAAAACAAATCAACTGCTTTCACACAAACGAAGCTCTAGATGACTTGATAACTGACCTTCGCAATGGCTTCTCCAACGGCTTTCTCGTAGATAATGTCCGTATACTCCTTACCACTGTCGTCACAAGCAACAGCTCTCCAAACAGGCTCGTGGGTCGGGACTTGTCCATGTATCCGGTGGTAGCTATCGTTGATTGAACCGCTACAATCACAGAACCCAATCGAACCGCCATTGCTCGGAGCCCAGCGAACCGGAGCAAGGTGGTTGGAAACGGAGGCCAGTCTTCTTCTCGTGGCGTTGGTGTCGGTCCCTGCCATGGATGGAGCCTGAGTGGTAGTATGGACTCGTGATTGTTTGGAATTTGGATTACGTTGATCCCAAAGGATAAGGGTATGCCGCGATTTTTCTTCTCTTTTTTGGTAGGCCATGGAGTAAAGCAACTGAGAGACAAAAGGGCGGAAAGCACCACGAGGAGTGCAATTATGTTCGCCGAGCGAACATTATTTTTATTTTTATTGATTGAAGTACTTTAAATTTCACTCCTATAATATATTTATTGGTAAAAATGACATCATTGTTTCAATCAATAAAGAAAATGATGAACAAAATTAAATCCCACCACGAGAGAGAGTACAAAGATTGAGATTTTCAAAAAGGACGCGATTTCTATGTAATTGAATTGTAATGAGGCTTATACCGTTTTATATTTTTAAAAAACTCTTCAAGGAAAATAGGTAGAGTTCTGTTAAAATCTGAACCGTTAAAAATACTTTTGAACGGCTAGTATCACGCGGACAGTACTCTGCAATCCAACAACAGATAGCAGAAAAGCCAGATTCTTTAAAAAAAATTGCATATCTCAACTAATTGCGCGGCGCAGCGGGTGTTGAAATTGACAGCTGAACAAATCTTTTTTTTTTACTTTTGCAAAGGATAACATATGGTATTTTAGATTTCAAGACGAATTATATTAAAAGGAATCTCCATCCTTAGACAAGGGATGAAGAAGAAAACAAGGAGGGATGCAAAGACCGGATAAATTTATGCCTTGTTTGTTTTACTTTTTGAAAAGTATTTTTCAAAAAATTTTCCTTACTTTCAATCATTTCTCTTTCTATCTATTTTCACTTATTACTTTTATTAATCTCATAAACTTTTTTTTCAAAAACTAAACTAAACAAAACATTAGTGATCTCAATATTTAAAATATTGTCTCTTGAGATTCTTCGACCTTACAGAGCAAGCCCCTTAATTGTTGTTTTATGCCACTTAGCCAAATACTCCTCATTTTTCAACCACATATTTCACAAATGTACTAGTACTCAAACTCGACATAAATTTCAATTAAACACTTAAACTTGTGAAAGAATCTGGCGATGATATTAAAAGGTTGAGTGACTTAGGTGACGTTCCGTTTCTTTTTAAACCTTTTTTTTCAAAAACACAATTTCAAGCTCAAATATAATGAAAATAAAAAATAATTTTTTAATTTTTTTTGCAATGTTTAAAAGATCTCAATGAGATTTATCAAACAATATTCATATTGGTAGGAAAATTATTTGCATAAACACATGATTTTTGAGCTTGAAATTACCTTCCTTTTTTAAAAGTTCTTTTTTTCAGAAACTGGAACGGGCCCTTATTTTTTTTTGTCTTTATTCAAATTTTTTTTCATTTGTTTGTTTTGCGTCAAACTTTTTTGACTTATTGATTCATCTCGACGAGAAGAATCAAAAAAGTAAAAAATTTTGATCGAAACTCATAATTTTTTGATTAAAGACGAAAATAAGTTAATAAGTCAGCCTTTTTTATTTCTTCTTGTCTTTTTGAAAAAAATTATTAGTTTCGATCAAAAATTTTTACTTTTCCGATTCCTCTCGCCGAGATGAATCAATAAGTTACAGAAGTTTGACCCAAAATTAACAAATGAAATTTTTTTTTGAATAAAGATAAAAAAAAAAAAGTTATTGTTCCACTTTAAAGCCAAATGAGCCCTAACTTCCACATCCACTATTCGAGCATCCCCTTTGTTTTGTAACTTTCAAAATAATAATTCCAAACCTTGGGGCTATTAGGGGTTGTGCCCGACTGTTACCTTTAGGGCATGAATTTAATTGAGGTGCGCGCAAGTTAGCTCGTACATTTTATTACAAAAATAAATAAATATTGTGTATATACATATATATACATGTAATAAGGGAGCTTAGTTTTCAAATCCTATGTCCTACATAAAAGCTCTTTATCTTTCTAAAGTAATCTAATTTAACGGTGTGTAATGGGATGGAGAGACGGGACGTTTTACATCTAAGTATCTATTTCTCAATTTTTCACCTTTTCAATTTTTATGATGATAATATGACATATTTGACGGTATCTTCTGGTGGTAAATATTGGTCTCAGTATAGGACGCATTGACTTGCTTCAAATGTACTATGAGCAAAAGTAACAAAAAAAAAAGTACTTACTCATTCCACACTTCATTCGACATCCAATTTCACGGGGTCATGCATACATAAATTTTACATCTATTTGTGTTGTGTGATATTAACATTTTTTTCGCAAAACTCCGTGCAGGAAAAGGGAAGCATGATTCTTAAGGCATCTGGTAAAGACATATGCTAAGTTCACAATCTGGTAAAGCTGCATGATACTTAAGTTCACATCTGGTAAAGGAATTTGAAAACCCTGCAGTGCAAGCTGCAATACAGAGACTGTAGAGCGGCCGACATGATACTTAAGTTCACGTCTGGTAAAGAGATCTGGTAAAGCATGCATGATACTTAAGCACAATCACCATGTACAAAAAAGGAAAGCATCAATCTGGTAAAGACATATGCTGCATGTGCTGTGCCTTCTGTTTTCTATTCTTCTTCTTTTATTCTCCTTCCCTTTTTCCTTTCACTGTTTATGTCACCCAATTGTTTACCAATTGACGTTTTTTTCTTTTTGGCATATTCTATGCATGATACACTTTATAAAAGGTACAAATGATGCACAACTCAATATGTGGCTGCCATATTGTCCCATGTGGTTCTCCGCCACATTGTGTAACTTGACCACATTGACAAGGTTGTCGCATAATATGGGTAGCAACCAATCACACATTGTGTTGTAACTCGAGCTATATTCAGTCGAACTCCCTAGTTTCTTTTGTACATTCTGTATGAAATAAGATTTTTGATTTTGTGCAAAGACTATTGAAGAAATTACACACGAAAATAATTTATGTTGTGCTCCCTTTAGAAGTTTGTATTAATGACTAATTTGCGTCTAATACATAAACGATTGCGAGCAGCTACTGTATATAATCTGAGGTTAACCTTTTGAGCCACGTGATTAGGCTAAGGGTAAGCAGGCCAGCTGGCGCGGGTCGTTACAGTAACTTTCTAAGCGAGTAAAGGGAAGCGTGAGTGTATCGTGGTTGAGTTGTTGGCTTAGTTATCTCGTGGATTCTTACACAATTGTGTGTTCCCTTGATTTGTATTTTATAATATAATTGATACATGATGTAACGATCTGTCCTATCAATTGAAAAAAAAAAAAAAAACTGCTTGAAACAGACATAACGTTGAGATAGGAACTACAATTAACAAAACAAAAAAAATCTGATAAAGAAGAAAGCTTATGGTGATACATACTGCACCTTCTCTTTTCCTTTTTTATCCTCCTTCTCCCTTCCCTTTTTCATTTTGCTCTTTATGTCCCTTGATTGTTAATGATTTGACCATGCATGCATTGTGCCATAGACAATCTATAAACAAGAAGATTGTCTTCTCTATGCTATCTTTCTCTCATTTTGGCTAAGTTTGTAATACGCAACTCAAAAGGTACACATGCATGATGCATAACTTCATAAGAGGGTCCCATTTGCCCTCCACCCTCCACCCCAATATGGTTCTAGACACATTCACGTGGTTGATTGGGAAAAATTACAAAGTAATTGGCAAATTCGGAGAATGTACAATTCTATGTGTACAAACTGAAAGATACAGATTACATGTACAAACTATATATAAACTACAAATGAAATGATGATACAAAATCGATACATAAATGTATATTGAAACCTGTGTTACACACAGTATCATTTAAAATAGATTCGCCGCCTACCGAAGATGTCTAATTTTTTTCCGTCTTTAATGTTTGCCCGTTGTTCTTAAGCTAATACATGATGTGCAACTGCAACCTATGAGACCCCTCATGATTCTCAGAATTTTAAGAGAAAAAGTCTCCACACTATTTTGCTCCCATCGCTACGTACGTACGTACGTACACCGTGACTCTTTTGGGTATATAATTTCCTCTGTACTGAAGCATTGTTTAATCTTAAAGTTACAACTTTCTTCTAATTGAAGCATACCACTGATCACTTTTAGAGGTTCTTAATGGGAGGGAGGGCAAGTTCTCTCTCTCTCTCTCTCTCTCTCTCTCTCTCTCTCTCTCTCTCTCTCTGTAGTCTGTACTGTGTATAAATAAGAGCAAGCTTGCTAGGAAACCCTTACACCTATCTCCTCCCTCTCTTGCTCTTGCTAGTGCTACTGTCATGGGAAGCATTTGTTGACTTCTGGGTTTTCTAGTACGTTGTTTTTCTTCCACTTCTTTTGCTTAATTAATTATGGTTGTCTTGTAATGAAGCTAGCTAGCGAAATATTTGTCCACTGGAGATGGTAACTTAACCCACTAGTTACAGTTCCTTTAGATTCAATGGAACCGTTTTCCATTCGAATTTTGAGCAGATAAAAAATATTTAGAAAAAAATTAGATAGTTGGTCTAAATTTTGTCTTTGTAACCATGTTTTAACATTTTGCGTGGATTAAAAATATTATCTCTATCATTGATAAATTTTCAATCTATGGCTCTCTTATCTTACTTACCCCATTTTCTTGGATTAAATTTTCATTTGAGTTGCCTAGCTGCATTAGTTCAATAATGTTTTTTTTTTTATATTTAAAAGAAAATAAAGAAGTGTACATAGATGAAACATTGCTCAGAAATATCAAAAAGCTAGTGACTAGCTTGGTGTTTGACATGCAAATGTAATTAACTGCAAGTTTCTTGTGATCTCGTCAATCATTTTCGAGGGTCTATCTGTGAGTCGAACCATACCCAGAGGACTGGTGCCTTGCACATCAAGCTATAGTATTTCCAGTTGTCCAAAATTAATCATCATGCCCTGAGCTAAAGCTCAAGGTGCCAAAGGTACCGGAGCCTTAATTAGGCAACCCAAAGTTAATTTGCAGATTTTAGGGCCGGGGCTGCTTTTATTTTGATACTCACTGTAATATCTGGAAAAAAAATTTATAAGTATAATTGACTATATATTGTCGTTACAGTTATTTTTTAGAGAAAGAAGTTTTTCAATATATGTTGAAAGTGACTAATTAAGAGTTACCTTCTCTCTACTACGTCACAAGAAACATACAGATTATCCATCTTAGATCTTACCCATAAAACATGAGATTAATTGCGTGGCCGTAAATAACAATTCCGCTGCTAAAACTAGTATGAAGGGAGATATTTAAGTTATGTTTCTAAAATCTGCTAATGTTCGGTTACTTTTCTTCTTCTTTTTTCTTTTTTCTTTTTGGTCGGCAGTGGTGCATGGGAGATTAGTACGTAGTATATTAGTATCTAAGTTGTGTTTTAAAAATCCTATGATGTTCTGTTTTTTTTTTTTTAAAAAAGAATTCCTTGCTAATGAATAATACTGATACTATTTGCATGTTTTGGAAAATGTCATCTATACAATTTATATTTTGCTCGCAAATATTCACATAAAGCACCATTGTTCAATTTTGGTCTAGTCCCAGGCACGTGGAAAAGTGAGCGCCGGCCCTGCAAAATGGCATCAACGGAGGCCCCTCCCAGCCCTCCGACGAAATACGCCAAAGAAGTAACAACTCATGACTGGAATGAGACATTACGGGGTATTGCCCGACAAGGAGATTCGAATGCCTTATACGAAACATTACACCGCGCCCCAGATATTTTCAATCAAATCGACAAAATCCATCTTGTCCATACTCCTCTGCACGAAGCCGTGGAGGCCAGACGGACCCATCTCGCCATAGAAATCTTGACCTTAAAGCCATCACTTGGTAGGAAGTTGAACCCGGATGGGCAAAGCCCCTTGCACCTGGCTCTGCGTAACGGTGAATTGGAGAAACGGCTCATCAAATACGACAGTACGTGAGCTCATCCGGGTACAAGGAAGGGAGGGGAAAACCCCTTTGCACTGCGTGGCCGAAGCAGGTGACACCGATCTCCTGGCGGAGTTTCTCTGCGCCTGTCCAGAGTCGATCAAGGACCTGACGATTCGGGATGAGACCGCCTTACACGTTGCCGCGAAAGAGCGTAACGTAGCTGCTTTCAGATTGATATTCGAGTGGATCTGGAGGAGCTACAATGGCCAGTTGCTGATCTGGAAGGATGAAGACGGCAACACTGTGTTGCATATTGCAGTGTCCACCAAGCAACACGAGGCATGTCGATCATCTCTTTGCTTTTTTGGCTTTTCCTTCCATGATATGGTAGCAGGGAAAAAAATTATTCATCAACGATAAAACATGCACTCATGCTGAAAAATATTCATTTGGCATTTGTAAAATTTATGATGGTGCTTTAGTTGAAAAATGGAATGACCACGAAAGGCAGCATCATCATAATGAATGAAAATTCTATTTTAATTGCATTACGTGTTAGTCATAGTGGAATTCCATCTTGGGTGATATAGGTGCGTGTAAATTAGTCCGGGTACCGTAATATATACTCCCCTTCGTCCGCGTTTGTTAGTCCACAAACATATTTTTTTAAGTCTCACAAAGATTATTCATCTAGTCACATCTATGTACAAAAGAGAGTGATTTTTCTTTCTTGCCCTTCCTCTTTTTGTGTAGTCATATCGATATTTAAAAGTTCACTTTTGAGCCAAATTTTTTATAGAAGGGCAAAAAAGGAAATTTATCTTACAAAAAGCAATATTAGTTTGTCCCCTTAATAAGTTGGAATCCCCAAAGTGGACCAATAATGGTGGACGAAAGGAGTATGTGTGTGTACACACATGTATATCCATTGTAATTACAATTCATTTAATAACGTTACTAGTCAATGAAATCCTAAAACTAGAGTATATATAAGGTCATCCTGCAGGGCACTTCATGTAGTGCACCTTGCAGGGTAGATCTAAATCGTCCATTTTGGCAATCAATAGTTCAGATAAGTTTATTATCTTTTACCAGTAATAATGAACTTTGACCTGTAAAAAATAACAAATGTATCGAAACTATTGATTGTCGAGATAGACGGTCCGAATCTGCCTTACAGGATGCACTACAAAGGAGTGCACCACAGGATTTCCAATTCCTAGAAATTCACATTTACCATATTGCCGAGTTTTGAAGTTTTTCTTTTATCCTGCTTGTGCAGATTGTGGAGTTGCTAGTTCGAAGAGCTCCCATAATAAAAAACGAAAAGAATTCGGCAGGCATGACAGCCCTTGACATTGCTGCACACGAAGACTGGACAATTAGGAACATAATTTTGGGGCGTGAAAAAGCTCCTCCTCATGAGGCTACTAAATTATTTACCAAACATGCTCGTAGTCTCGACGACTTTCTGCAATCGTCAGAGCCATATTTCGAAAAAGTTCTTAGATTCATTCTTTACTGCCGAAGGGAATTGTCCTTGGACATGCGCAATATGGTACTGGTTGTGGCTGTTCTCATAGCGACAGCGACCTTTGAAGCTCGGGGCAGTTTGGTCGAGAATGAGTCGACTAAAAGCCCTGCATCCGCCTCTGGCTCAAACGTGACCAGCATAGGCAAAGTAGTGGGCGATCTCTCCTATTATTCCATAAGCACGGTATCCTTTACGGCCTCCATCGCAGTGATGATTTCAGTCCTGAGTTTGAAGCCTTTTACTTCCTTCCTTCACTTGTCGCTGGTGTTTTTGGCTATCAGCTACGGGTACAAGATGGTAAACATCTCCCCGTGGCAGACCGCATTTCCTATCAGCCTGATCGTGCTGGTTTATGCCTTCAAGTTATACTTTGAGAATATGGAGAGGGAGATAAAGATGGAGATGCCCGCGATTTGGATGGAACTCCGCCCTAGATGGAAAGCCATGACCCCCGTCCCCGTTCCCCTCGAACGCCTTCGGATGGTATACCGTCTGATGAATGCGACGAGTATATGATCATCATTATATATATATATATATATATTGTATATATAAATACGTTGTGAACTGAAATAAAGTTAATAATAATAATAATAATAAGTTTTCAGGGTGTGATTTTGATTGGATCAGTATGAATGTGAGGCTATGGAGTATGGAAACATCAGCTTCAGCGCAGATCGAACTTCAGATGGTGTTTGGAGGCTACAAAGTGGCCTGAACTTCACTGTGTCATTCAGTTTGGTTAATTTGGATATGTTTTCTGGTATGGTTGGCTTGTCTTATGAGTTATGCCTTGTGTTTTTTGATTTTTTTTTGTTTTCCCTCTCTTGTCTGGGGAATTAATAAGCCTCTGTGAGCGGCCTGTAATTGGTTTGTGTTCATCGAATTGGTTTATTTCATAAGAAGAAGAAAGACTCCAGAAACAATTCACCAACTCCATATTAAAAATAAGGTTTTGCATTCAGGTAAGTTGTGCCACCTTCGCCCACAACTTTTAGCCACCTCACCACCAAACACCACCCCAATCTATTATACCAAAATTCCATTTTTGTAAGAAAGAAAAGTTAGGATTTTCCGATCAATTCAAGATCAAAGGAGACGTGCCGCCCACCATCCGACTTGAGGCCTCAAGAACCAAATCCTACCGTCTAGAAATAAGGTAGAAACCTCATATCTGCTCACCTAAGTATAATGTTGATGTGATATATGTTTGGATGTTGGAATTCGGATTTTTATAATATCATATATTAAAATTATTCATTTAGAATTTAAATATTGGGTGCCGTTATTATCGTGTTTTGGTGAAAACGCGTTGTTGCATTTTTTTATGTGTTGTTTTGAAAATAGAAATGCATGGAATTAGAATTTATTTTATCATATGATTTTAGCAAGCTTTGAAGGAATACTGTGCATGAGCGGAAATGATGCATATTTACGAGACACGAAAAATGAGAACTGAAATACGAAAAGTAATGAGAAAATGGGAAATGAAAAGGTTAATAATTGTGTGAGTATGAGAGCTCGGTGGGATCAGTAAAGCTGGTTGGCGAAATCATGACTCAGGTGTGCGTGTATGAACATGAGAACCCGGTAGGTTTTGAAAGAATAAACAACAAAATCATGGCTTGGATGTGCGTGCGTGCGTGACCTAGGAGCCCGATGGGATCTAAAAGTGTAAGGACCCGTATTTTTAGGATATTATTTAAAAGTTTTATAAATGCTAGAAATCGAGAAAAATATGAAATTTATCGAATTTATGTGATTAGGGGTTTATGTGATAAGATTATTACTTGAGGAAGTACAAGTGTGTTTTGTGTGTGTGTGCTAGTATAAAAGGGTGTGTGTGTGTGTGTGTAGGAGATTAAATTCTCCCATCTCACTCTCTCTCTATCTCCCGATCTATTTCTCTCTCTTGGCTCCCTCTCACTCCCTTGCTTACTCACCCAAAATTCCACCAAAACCACAAAGATCCACCTCCATTCCACCCTTTAATCGTAGTCTTGAGCTTAAACTTCGTGGGTTTCACTCGGAAGAGGAGTATTCGATTGATTTCGAAGTTTGGAGAGCTAGGGCTTGCACAACTTGCGTGGGTTTCGATTCTTGACTTGAGATAGGAAATTATATCTCTCTTTATATGTTATTTGAGTGTTTCTATGCTTTGTTCGAGTTTGTATTGGTTGTTATTGAGATTGGATCAAAACCCGAAATTTTCTGTCCAAATCATCTATAAGTTACTCTACGTACCGGTAGGACGATTGAGAAATTCCTTCGTAACCAGCTCAACGTATTCAACTTCTACTGGTAGGAATTTCTTACCTACCGGTAGGTCAACTACAAAAAGATTGTTCCGTTCAAATGTTGGCCTTTCTGTTTCCAGTTTATACCGGTAGGGAACTCCCACCTACCGGTAGGCCAAGTTCTATCGGTAGGACTTGCTCACCAACGTATTCAACTTCTACCGGTAGGAATTTCTCACCTGCCGATAGGTCAACTGCAAAAAGATTGTTCCGTTCAAATGTTGGCCTTTCTGTTTCCAGTTTGTACCGCTAGGGAACTTTCACCTGGTAGGCCAAGTTCTACCAGTGGGACTTGCTCACCTACCGGTAGGAGATTGAGCTGCTGCAGTATCTTTCAGCTACTTTCTTAAGCTACTGCAGTGTTTTTTAGCTGCTTTCCTATATCTTCCAACTCACATTTTGAAGCTTTTCATCGACTCTAATGGGTTTGTTTACTTATTTTTTCAAGTGTTTTGGAGAGTATTATTCGTTTCTCACTTAGAGTGGTATCCAATGGACTAGAGTGAACTCGTTGTGTTAAGAAATGAGAAATGGACATTATTGCACATTGAAATATGAACGATACACTGGAACGTGTCTAGGGATTCGATGAGTAGTATTGCAATCCCTTTTCTCTCGACTTGTAAAATTCTTAGATCCCTTTAGTATATGCTTTTACGGACTCCAAGTATAGAAACTAGATGATTGGCATCGCAGAGTATAGTCGTGGGTTGATATGTGGTATGTGAAGGTACGGGGTGTACTTACAGGTACGGTGATGACGTGTGGTATTGTGGTATGCTTAAAGGAAAAGGCGCGTATTAATTAATTAATCAAAATCTTGATATGAATGACAGTTTGGAACGTTTTGAAATGTAATCAACGTTGTGGATTGATAGGTTGTTTAGAATGATTGGAGTGAAAATTGATTGTGAAAGAACTGTTTAAGATGATAAAATAACTGGTGTCTTCACGACTCGTCAAGTCTTTCAATTCTTTTGGCACCCTTCCTATGAGGTTCAAGTGCATGTAGAAACTAAATGGATGAAGGATTGTAGGATTTTATATATATATGGGCTTAATACGGTATGTCTGATGTGAATGGGTAAACTAATATAAAGGCATGAACATATATATATTTGGGGAATTAGGTAATGGTTAATTGAAGTTTTGTGGCACGATCGATAGAATGATGATGAAATGATGACGATAACGAAAAGTGTGAGAAGTGACCCAAGTGGTCGTTATTGAGGGAATAGACTCGGGGTGACCCTACGCTCGAGAGAACTAGACCCGAGGTGACCCAATTGATTATTATTATTGAGGGAATAGACTCGGGGTGACCCTACGCTCGAGAGAACTAGACCCTAGGTGACCCAAGTGATTATCGACGGGAAACACCTGACAAAAAAAAAAAAAAAGGAATGGTTTTGCAACAAAAGGATTTGATGAAGATAAATGTGGACACGAGAAAGATTGTAGTACCGTATGAAGAATAATAAGATGTTTTTAAATTGATTAAAGACAAATGTGGAACGATGTGAATTTGTTAGTGTATTTAGTTAAAGAAGCAAACGGTTAGTGATATTTATGTGTAGTTTAGGACCTTTAGACTATAGCTTGCGGTTTGTTAGTAGTCACTAGTGCATTGGGCGTATCTATCAACATTCACTCTTTCATGGGGCTTGATTCATCAAATTTACATATAGTTTGAACTTAGAATTCTCTACTAGGCTAGTATGGCTCAATCAAATCTTTCTTTTTAGGTTCAGATACAGAACAACAGATTGCATGCATTGTGTGCTTGGCAGTGAAAAACTTTGGAAGCTGACATCATTGGCTATTTCGTCATCTTTGTGTAGATCTTGTTTTGTTAAAAATGGTCTTGTAACTAATTATTCTTCAACTTTCTTTTGACTAAAGTCATAATTATCTAAACTTAAGGATTTGTTTGTAAATTAAACAGGTGGGAAACTCTCTTTGGGTAACGTATATGTTATGTGAAACTCTTTTATTGAAATGTATTGTTTAATTATGTTGAAAATCGAGAGCGTGACAAAAAGAATGGTCGGCGGAACTAGTGTCATGTGTGAGTTAGAAATTGTAATTTGATAAAGCCTGAGAGCCCGGTAGGCTCTGAAAGAGATGAACAGCGAAATTAGTGCTTTTGGGGTGGCAAAATCTGAAATTTGCCTGGTAGCCGGTAGTTTCTGAAAGATGAACAGCGGACCAGTGCATCACCAACTAAATTATAAAATGATAACACGAATTACGAAACGCTGTGATAACAATGACACTCTGATTACATGTTGACACATTGTTCGATGATTTGATTTTATGTGATGAACTGTTTTCTGCAATTTACTTTACAAAATTATATGATATTGTTGCAAGTGTAAGGGACATAGGGGTAGGAGTTAGCTACTGAGTTTAAAAGCTCACGGTGTTACTATTGTGACTCTGGCATATTATGCCAAACGTAGGTGACGAACAGTGAGAATTTTATGCGGAGCAGGTTGTTGCAGAGGAAGAGGATGCCCTAAGAGTAGAATTTACCATAGTACCCCTCCCTTTTTTATTAGAATAAATGTAATTCAATTCAAGATTTATTTGTTTGTAAGACTAAATTATGATTTTATTTAAATAAATACTAGACTTGGTTTTACTGTATTTAAATTAATGTTCTCAAAAATTGAGGCGTTACAACATAGTATCAAAGCTTTAGGTTCAAACCATCGATCTTGGATAGATTGGATAGATCACTTCCAAGAGAATAATTCTATTTATCTATTACCTATGTTATTCTATAAAAGCATTATAAGTCTAATCCATAAGTATTTAATGGTTGTCTCCCAACTTAGATTCTAAAAACGTATTGTAGGAAAATAGAGGCATTATATGTGAGACCCGGTTCTTTGCCTATTGCACTAATTTTGTTTTTTATCTATATGACAATGAAATTTTTTTGCCGTTAAAAAATTAAAATGATTTTCACACTCCCATTTTTAATCAATTCACTCCATTTCATGTCTTTAATAAAAAATTTAATTGAGATTTTTTCACTTAAAAGTAAAAAATACAGCGCATTTTAAAAAAATGATTACGGAAGTAATTACCCTAAAAATAAGATCTAAAATTTCAAACAAGGGGTGAGAAAATGGGTTTAGTTCTTAACCAATCCATTGCGCCAACTCCGACTTTCCTAAACGGGCATTGAAAGCAGGGGAAGGAGCAACCCCAAAGGCCGAAGCTTTTGTCCAGTTTTGGGTCATTCTGGGTTCTTTTAGGCCCAAAACAATAAAATAAATTCAAAAGGTATACATCATCGGGAGTTGGGAGAAAGTAACTACGAGTACTTCTTCCGTTCTAATTTATTTATTCAATTGTCGAAATTCGTGTATTTTAAAAATATATTTATATCTTATATTTTATAATATTTTTTTATAATTTTAAAGATTTTTGTATAATAAAATTAATTGAGATCTACCAAATAAGATCTATATTGTATATTAAAAATATTACAAATTGAAAATTATAGACAATTTTTTTTAGAGGTCAAACATTCTCAAAAAATTAAAAAAGGGACAAACAAATCGGGACAGATAGTACGGAGTACAAAAGATTTAAGGGCTTCTTCCAAGCTGTCTCCGTTTTGTCTCCGTATACCCGTCCAGGTCCACCCCAACGCACGCCACACCCTTTCTGCCCAACCCCTATTTCAACTAATGTACCCAAAATACCCCGCTCATATCGTCTCTCATCTTCACCAGCTCAAAGGCAGAGCCACCGCCCTCGTCATCAAGGCCCTCAAGGAGAACATCTCGCTCATGTGCACATTTACTGCTCGTCGAAGAGGAAGGGGGCGATGGCAGCGTCCTCTTTTGTCAACGACGATTCCTCCTCCGCATTCAGCAGAGTGCTTCCCCTAGTCCACGGCGGCTCTGGGCCGCCGCCTCCTCATTGCCTGGGCCTCCGACAACTCCGATGACGACCTCCTCATATCTGCATCACCTACACCAGGTGGGGCTATGGCGTGTTCGCCGCCGACCTGCTCGGTCATGGCCATTAAAATTACCGAAACTACGGCGCTGTTTGAGGTCCAAGCCTGGTCGTCTACGATAGCCACGAGCTCCACAGTTGGGGCGAAGGTAGATAAATCGGTTCCCACCACCGGGCCGAGCAGTTCAAGCGGTGGCGCCGGTAAGAGTAAGACCCAGATGCTTAAAGATTTTTTGATGGAGGTTTACGATAAGCAGGAGCTTTACAGCTCGTTTGGAAGAGGCGATTTCGAGAGAAAAGAAAGGGGACGGAGGGAGAACTGATTCTCTCCCTCGTTTGGAAGGGCTAGAGGGCAAGAAAGTGTGAGAGAAGGTGGGAGACGGGAACCCCTCACACCCTCAGTTCCGTTTCTCACCAAAAGTGGTGAGATTCCGTGAGAAAGAGAGAGAGTGAGGCGAGTGAGGCGCGTGGGTGAGAGTAGATCTCACATGCGGGCTACGCCAGAGTTGCTCGCTCGTCGCCGGAGTTGCTAGCTCGTTGCCGGTGTTGGGAGACCGTCGCCAGAGAAAGCTTCGTCGCCAGAGTTTACAAATCTTGGTCGCCGGAGAGAGTTTCTCGCTGGAGAGGGTTTGATTTCTCACGATTGTTTGGATTGCACAGTGAGAAATCACTCCCCTCTCCCCTTTCTTCTCCTTTCTCACCCCTCCATCCAAAGGGCTGTTAGTTCGTGGGGAACCCACAAGCAGTGAAAGATTTTTTCGGAATCGCCATTGATGCCTGGGGCTTGAGCTTGGAATTTCTCCGGCCTTTTGTTTTTTTGGAGAGCACGAGGGTTGGGTTGAAAGGGTCGCAAATGAATTGTGCACTCTCAAACCATATACTCCTAGCAAGTCAAAAAAAAAAGGGGTGAATTGTGTATTTGGCAGTGTGAATTATGCAGATGAGGTGTGAATTTTGGATTTAGGGTTGTGCATTGTGCATATGCAATGTGCAGATGCGGTGTGAATTGTATAATTTGGGATTGTGAATTTGTGTAGAAGTGTGAATTTTGGATTTAAGGGTATGAATGGGGTAGATTTTTGCAAAATTCACACCCTTCAAATTCAGAATTCACATATCATAGCTTACCCCCCAAAATGCATAATTCACACCTCTCAAATAAAAGAATTCACATCCCACGAATGAAGAATTCACATCCTCTAAAATCAAACAATTCACACCCCTTTTAAACAATTCACACCACCTGAGAATTCACACCCTCCCCCCAAGAATTCACATCCCAAAGAATTTATACCCCCAAGGGGCGAAATAGTAAAAGTATCTTTAAAAAGAGTCTAGACAGGATAGTGTGACAAAAAAGGGTTGGCATGGAAGCTTATCAAAAAAAATGGGACCGGCTTGGAATTTCCCGAAGATTTCAAAGGTTATCCATAACCCTAAACCACAAATGCGCACGACAGAGCTCGAACCCTAAACTCCCACAAGGGAAGGAACAAGAAATACCATTGGGCTACAAGTCCTTTGGCCCAAAACTTTAATTGAGATTGTTCATTTCGTATACTTTATGTCGTACCTTTGATTGTGTGAAAATATGTTGAAGAATGGGCAACATGATAAATTTATATAGATTAAAACAAAAAAAAAGTAGATTAAAAAAAAAAGGAAGTGAAAAAAGAGAGTGTGAAAATCGCTTCCCTATAGCTCCGTTTGCTAGCACTTCTAAGTTAGGCATTTCTAAGTTATTCACTTAAACAAATTAAAATAAGTTATAAAAGTGTTTGTTATAACTTTTAATAAGTTGTAACAAAAGTTGAAATTGTCTGTTTATATAAGTTATCAAATCGGGTTTTATAAGTAAAATGTCTAGATTGTCCTTAAAATTTAAGTAAAAGTAACTTATTCATTGAGGGTTTTCTTGTCCATTCATGTTCTAACCACTTAAAATAAGTAAGTACTTACCAATAAAATTAAAATAAGCAAAAATGCTTCAAATTGGAGCTTAGAATAATTTAGTTTTTTTGGGTCAAATAAGTTAGAAAAATCAAATAAGTGATTATTCATAATTGGTAACAAACATCCTTTCATTAATTTTTTTAAAGTAAATAAGCTAAATAATAAACAAGGCGGCCGCTATTTGCAACCTAGTATTTTTTTTCCATACAAACCCATTAAAATTTTCTCACCTTAAGACCAAAATATCCCAATGCAAAAAGACTTCATTGCCCTTACAAATTACTACTCAAAACCCACACACTTAAAACCCTAAATAAAATTTCTCCCCACAACCCTACACAGAAAATTACAAAACATCTCCTTCCTTCCGATTTCAAATTCTTGTAATTGTGAGAGAGGGGAGGGAGGGAGAGAACACAGTTTCAAATTTTTGGGACTCAGGGGGGCTGCTGTCCCCAAGGGGACAGCAGCGTGCTGCTCCCCCATTTTTGGGGCCCACCTTGGTCTCGCTCCGATGATCCGAATCGTTCACTTTGTAGAGCTCGTCGAGTAGAACAACTATGCAAAAAATCAGCTTAATTGGATATCATTAAGTGCCTGATCGGAGCCTATATAACTCTTGGTCCATGGGTATAATGGATTTGATCCAGTGTTTCGGATCCATTCTTTTCAAAGTAAAAAGGCTCCGATCAGGCACTTAATGATATCCAATTAAGCTGATTTTTTGCATAGTTGCTCTACTCGACGAGCTCTACAAAGTGAACGATTTGGATTATCGGAGCGAGACCAGGATGGACCCGAAAAACGGGACAGCAGCACGCTGCTCTCCCCAAGGGGGAGAGCAGCCCCCCTGAGTCCAAATTTTTGTAGTGGAAGTGTATTTTAGGATTAGTTTCAGGATATTGTTGAAGGGTGACGGTAGATTGGGAACTTTTGATAAATTTATTGGGTTGTGTGGAGTAAATTGTGTTTCTTGAAATTGGTGCAGGATTGTGAAGAAAGTGGTGTTGGGTGGAGAAAATAATAAATTGCCAATAGTGTTGCGGAAATTAAATTCCATACTCCCCTTTTTACTACATGCATATACATTTCTTTTTTTTCTTCATTTATGTCAATTTACTTTTTTACCATTTCATAAGTTCACTTTTTCACATATTAAAGGGCAATAGAGTAAAGAGTAAATTCATACTAAATAAAGACAAAAAAAAAGGGAGTGTATTTATCAATCCACTTTTTATAAGGACGCTCTTACCGTATTACTGTAAGGGCTTTCCCTTTTCTCCCATTTTCCAACCAAATTTCGATGATCCGAGTCATTCAATATATTCAAATAGTGATTTTAAGGGTACTCAAGAAAAATCAGCAAAAAAAAAGATCGGGAAGGGCTTGATTTGAGCAGTTTTATTTGAATCGTTCGATAAAATACAAACAAAAACTGTTGGATCAAGCCTTTTTCAACCTTTTTTTTTGCTGATTTCTTGCTGATACTCTTAAAATCACGTTTTGAACATATTGAGCGGCTCGGATCATCGTAATTTGGTCGGGAAATATGGTAAGGGCACTCTTATAAGAAGATTTGTGGTGTATCTATTATCTATCTATCTATCAATATACTATAGAAATGTAGTTGAAGCCAAAAGTTTCTCAACACACATGCTGCTCAATATGGAATTTTTTGGTTCCTTGTATTCAACAAATATTAAATCAAATTAATTTGTAGCAAAAAAGTCAAACAGTGTACATGTTCAACGCTAGTGACAAATAATATAGTTTAATATTTTTTCGGTCTCATATGCAGTAGATTTGAAAAATGAATTTGAAATACCACGCGACAAGATCTCTGTTGGGCATACTCAGCAATGGATGATTCAAATTGCATCTCGATCGAACACATCTTGACCATCCAGTGCTATTCTGATGACATGCAATTTGAGCCGTCCATTGCCGAGTAGGGCTGTCCAAAAAATCCGGTGAACCGCGAAACCGATCCCCAAACCGTGACTTTTGGATTGGAACGATGGATTAATAGTTCGGACACAGATTTAAAAATTAGAAAACTATGAGATACGAATCGGTCCACGGATTTTCATTATTAAACCGTGGATTAACCGAACCGGACTGTGAAATATTTAAATATATATATATATATATATAGATATATACATGTGTGTAATATTTAGTAAATGATTATAATTACTACCAATTGTTATAAATTTTTTAAACTATTTTACCTTAATGTGATAGTACGGAGTAGTATATTGTACTAACAAGAAATAACCTGATGGGTAAATTGTGTTTCATTCCTAGGGAAAAAATCTCACGCCGCATATACTATACAATAATTCTAACACCACACCCAACCACACACCCACTCTCATAAAAAGGGTGGGGCCCATACACACTGGATGTGTAGTGTGTGCGGGCTCTACCCCTATTGTGAGTATGTGTGTGTATTTGGGTGTGTAGTTGGGTGTGGTGGTAGAATAACTCTATACTATATACGCTGTTCCTTTTTAGTCTCCGGCAGCATACGATACTGGATTTCCGGCCGTATTGTAATTTGTAATGCTTATTTTTATTTTTATTTTTTTTGTGTGTGGCAACAATTTGACTTTTTTGGCTGGATCTTGCTTTGTTTGGTTTGTGTTTTGAAATTTTTTTTGAAATATAGTAGAGGTAATAAGTGGAGAAAAAAATGTTGGAAGTAAGGAGAATTTATGGGAATTTTTAAAAAATTCTTTTTGAAAATAAAAGAGAACAAGGCAAAGTGTTTAGGAAATGTAATCATTGGATAAAATCGAAACCAAATCGTGACTTACGGATTGGATTAGAACCAAACTATAGAACTTTTCGTCCAGACACAAATGTATTTTTAAAAAACCGTAACTCGCGGATTAGGATTGAATTCATATCAATCTGATCCAATCCGGACTGTGGACAGCCCTATTGCAAAACATGGATAGCCCTAATTGGCCGAATACACATGTTGTTTCAAAGAGACAGCATGCACCTCGGGTTCGTTTTTTATTACTAGTGTCATTTCCGTTTGATTCATTGGATAAAATATTTATGTGACTGCCGAGAAAAAAAAATATTTGTGTGACTTCGATATAAAATTCCGCGTATGGTAAACAGGGGCAGTGCTGCGTGGGAAAAATAATGAATTGTGAATAGCGGCCGCATAAACAAACGGGGCAATTTGTTTTTTTAGTTCTTTCTTTGAGAAATATGTACGTATCTCCTTGAATGCGCAACTTCTGTTGCCCTGGCAAAAGTCGAGAATCGCAGATCCATGGCGGGATCAACGACCACCATCACAAGGCAATTGGGACCTTCCGCCCTCCCCACCACCACCACCACCGCCACCACAACCCTAACCCTAGATCCCTCCTCTCCGTCCCCTTCCTCTTCCCAGCCGCGGGAAATCCTAACCATGGAACTCAAGAAGAAGAACAAGAAGAAGAAGGTGACCTGGAAGGAAGGCACCGTCGACAACGAGTTCCTCCAGAAGAAGAGCTCCAAGAAATGCTGCATATTCCACAAAGACAAGCCCTTCGACGACGACGACAGCGACGACGACGACGACGACTTTCGTCGCCCCGATGAAGACCACGGCCGTGGCCACGATCAGGGAGACGGTTGCTGTTCGAGTGGCGGCGGAGGGAAGTGATATATAGGGACCGAAAATCTGAAAGAGTTTGTATTTGTTTACTAGATAAATGAATAGTCGTATCATTGTTATCATTGTTTCTTCCATTAAGCATGTTTGCTCTCCAATTTAGGTTGCCTTTTTTTTTTTTCTTTTCTATTGCGTATGAACTTTGAATTAGCTCTTCTACATAGGTCACAAAAATGGTTAAACACCTTGTGAACTTTATAGGATCGAAAGCTCGTAAATCACATAAGACTTACATGTACGATTGAAGCGCAGCGGAATTAATTTGCTTCTAGCTTTTCACGATCTGAGGCCCGCTCTACAAGCACCGATTACGTTCACGAACACCGTCCTTTCCTCACGTCGGGTAGAGGAGACTACCAGAGTCTGCTCTTGATCTCCACACCGCAAATCCTAGAGTTCTTAGATGGAAACCCTAGAGAGAGAAGATATTTCGCAGGAGAGTATTTTCTAGAGGAGAAGGAGAGATGATAACTCTTTTATTATTGTGTGTATCTCCAAATATCTGCAGGACTGAATTTATAGAATAGAGTCCAAGAGTTCAAAGTCTCCTAATAGATGTAGGTGATCTATTATATTTGAACTCTCCTAACAGATAGAGATGAGGAGTTTGTCTCATCCTTCTAACCAACTCAATCACATAACCTATGTGGACGATCCATGTGGGTTGGGTCCGGTCTTGAACCGACCCATTTTTCTAACACACCTTAATTTGCCTATGAACGGTTACTCCATAGTCTCCCTGGGAGTAATATGACTCTCTTTTGAACACTCTAGGATTGTGGAAGTTAGGCGATTTGACAGATTGATGGTTACAAAAAGTGATGGTTCGTCAACTCTTGTGTTCTTCCTCTTAATTAATGCTGTTCTGGTTTCAACGTTGAGGAAGGGTGTAGTGAGATATATCAATTGGTTGATTTCAGCTGAATTTACAAAGTCTGGATGCTTTTCTATTGTACAGAGTATAGACAAAATGTGTTGATGAAAAAGAAAAGGTATAGTGCAAATCTTTTTGGAAGCTGCCAGCTCTATTTGGAACTTGTGGGAAGTGAGGGAAGAGAAGGAAAAATAATTAAGAAGGAAAATGTGAGGAATAAAAGGGGAAAATTACACTGTGCTTAGAACCCTATTTTGCCATTTTCTCTTCTCTTCTCCCTCAAACCAAACAAGAGAAGGGAATTTTTTTGAACTTTTCCTTCTTTTCTCTTCCTTTCCTAATGTTAACAAGCATTTTCAAACTTGTGTACTTCTTTTTCCACGAGGGTTACAGTTGTTCCCGTTTCCTGATGGTAATCAGCTTAATTCTACCCCCTTGAGGCTATGCGTGAGAGACTATTGCTTTTTCTGAATGTGCTTTAGTTGGATTCACATGGGAAGTCTTGCGAGGTGGCTAAATTTGAGCCCCGCCTGTTATGAGTACCGGCAGTTTGAGTGTGAAAGGGCACTTGCTTGAGGTAGTTATACTATTGCTAATGCAGGTATGTTGCTTGTGGGTATGGGTGGCCACGTAGAATCTTCTATATAGGGGCGAATAATCACAGCTTAAGCACTCATAGGGCATTTGCCTTTTATCGTAGCCGACGTTGGAACAGATCCTTAATGGCATAAGGACTAGCATCTTCTTGTTTGAGAGCTATAAGATAAGCTAGGAGCGCGCAGTCTTAATGAATAAAGATAGGTAGCGTAGTGAGCAGTTCCCAGCGAGGGATGGTGAATGACTCTTAGAGGTAGGTTGGCTTTACCATAAGAGCGGGAAAGCTTGACCAGCGAGAAGAAGTGTTTGGCTGAAGCCAAAAAGAGGTTGAATCAAAACACAGGCATCTGCAACTAAGAGGGATCAGTAGATCGTTGATTGAAGAGCCAGGTCAGCAAAGGTTTGTGATTGATTGGTTGCTTATGTTATATAAGATGGTTTGTCATTGACGGGACAATATCGATATTCTTCCGTGTTTGGAAATAAGACACTGCAGGAAAATAGTGGACCAAATGTAACAATTAAGAGCCTTTTCAGGATATTGATGCCATTCTCCGGTTCTCCCTGCAAAACTGGAGCGACATGTGTACATAGGAAGTTCATGCCCTAGTGTAGTGGTTGTGGCCCTATATGGGGGTAGGTCAATGAGAAAAGAATCAGGGCCAGCTCAATTATCCTTTGGTAGCCAATGAAGGTGTTACCATGCCTATCAAGTCTTGTGTGCTAAAGGATGCAATAATTTATCCAGCACTAAGTTATGGGTGGTTGAAGATAAAATGTGAAGGATGGGTGGGAGTTGGGACTAAAGATTCTGTGGCGGAGGATGTCTAAAGCAAGTCAGAAATAGTGATTTTCTCTGAGGCTGGAATTCAGGTGGGTTGTGGTTTTTGTTCTTATCTCTGCATTTCACGAGGCTGTATAGAAGAGGTTAGACCTAAGGAATATGCCAAGGACAGTTTACATTCAAGACGCCAGTGTGGTATTTCCTGTCATTTGTTTCTGGTGGTTTTCAACTATGCACTTCAACGTTGATATGCAACTTAGGTCAACTTTTATTTATGTAGAAAAGCAGGCTGTGCCAGCTTCAGGTTTTGCTCCAGGGAGTTCAGAGTCACTTTTCAATACTTCTTCTTCTTCTTAGGTTTCCTAATTAGCTTCCGTTATAGGGGATCTCCACTCTTGCCTTTCTCCCTACGATTTTTTGTATCTCAATTGGAATCACAAACCTTAACAATGTCACAATTGAAGCTGGAGGACTTGCTATTATCATGGTCAAAGGCAAGGACAATTTTCACTCGCTAGGGAAAGAAAAGGGATAGATGACTGAAAATCCCGCTTAGAGATCGCAACTATAGCCAGAGTAGGAGTTCCCATCCATCATCTCCGTCAAGGCCTCAGTTTACTTTCCAATTACAGTTAATCTATCGGGTTGAAACCTCCATTATCTTTGGCCAAGAAGGATGAGATTACCATCGCATTGGCTTTGATGTCCTGAACTTTCTCTTTAATAGGGTTGCCTTGATCGGGGTTCTTCACCGTTGACTTTCGAGCATTTGGTAAGTCTATGATTTGCTTAGCTTGATATAAATTGTACAGTTTTGTCCTTATTTCCTGGCAAGTTTTCTTGACTTTGTTGGTTTAAAATGAGGAAACTTTGAGAAATAAATGGGTTGTGGACATAATGGTGTTCTGTACACCCACAGAAACGGAGTTCCACTTGCAATCTGCTGGAGCGTCATCATATGAGGTTGACATGAGTAGTTTGAATGGAATAGATAGTGACCATTCATGAATGCCAATGAGCAATAACGCTTTCCATATTCTTCGTTCTTGTGTAACAAGTATTCATTTTGTGTTATTTTCCGTTTCATCAGCAGAAGGTTACGTTAAGCCAGGCAATTTAGCAGTGAAAAATGCTAAGTACCATGGCGGACTGAATAATTGATTGACGTTGATTAATTGCTTGACGTTGATTTGAGGTTTGGTATTGTAAACTGGTAGGGTTTGCATGAGATATTCATAAATTTTATGGGAACTGACTACCGTGTGCTAGTTATCAGCAGAGTTCGGCCACTACAAGAATAGAAAACCTGTTTAATTTGGATGCAAGTACAAGAAGTGGTATTGTTTCCATCAGTGAAAGGATTGGGCTCTCCTCCTGATAAGCCCTCAATGGGGTAAATAATGGGGCTTATCCCTCTCGTTTTTGTCTCACACTCACTGTTAAATATGCTTAATCCGATTGATTTTGCGCGAGGTGTGTTCTTTTGGAGTTACAGGTAAATCATAGGAATAAGGCGCGTTTGGACGCCGTGGATAGCTCCCAAGTGTATCTAAGTACCTAAGGCCATGTGGCACTTTGCCATTGAGTCCCAAGAGTCATGAAAAGAAGCATTGGAGAGTGCTCGGGACGTCAATGGGCAAGGGAAGAAGAAGCACAGAAAGAGCAAGAAACTGCCCAGGTGGTATCGACTACCGGTACCAAGTGATCAGAAGGCTCAGCAAGCAGTTTCGCTGCTGGTACCGGATAAAGTTTGGTACCAGTAGCCAGTCAGTAGAAGTGAAGATCAAAGGGCTTTGCTTCCAGTACCGCATAAATCTTGGTACTGGTAGCACCTGGGAAATTTCTGCAGATTTTATGCACGATCTTGTTTTGCCTTAGGGCATTTTGGACTTTTGTATCACGTTTTTTAGGGGGTATAAATACTAGTGAACCCCAAATTTTTAGGTTATCCTTCATATCCTTCATTTCTCCTCTCTGTACTTCCCTCCCCTCCCTAGCTCTCAATCTCTCTTCAATAGAGCATTGACTTCTAGGTTTTGGAGGTTGTTTCCTTCGTTAATGCTGTAAGTACTCTCTTTATTAATATAGATCTGGTTTTTATTTAAGTTTATCTCTGTGTTTTGCTTTCTCTATCCTCCTCCATTCTTCTTCCATGGAGGAGTAGACCCATAGGTTTGGTCATGAGGTGATTTCTACCCCATGACTTAGGTGTTTTAATGGCTTCTCTCACATTGTATGCTCATTTTTGGTTTGTGAATGGATAGGAAACCCTAATTTGTGTTCTAAACTTTGAGTTGTTAACTTCTTCAATTGTGTGTAGACTAGTTTCTTGGCACACACAATGCTTGGAAGTTGGAACCACGGCACTCTAGGTGTTCGATTGCTTAAAAGAGTTTCTTTCCGAGTGAGAGCGATTATCCACGATTCTCACTTGAGTTATCTTTGAGAAGCATTAAACGGCCTAAGTTATGCGTAGATTAAACCCCTAGGCCTTGCCTTCTTTATATTTATCATTCAAAGTGCATTTTCAATCAAATTAGGAGGTAGAAAGAGAAATACACCCAAATCAAAACCAAAGGTTGGCTGTCCTAAAGGCTGAAACCCTACGTAAGACAAGCCTCCTGCTTAACTACAGTGACCTCCCTGTGGATTCGACCTCGGACTTCCGAGTTATCATGCTACAACCAACCTAGCCCTATGCTTGGGGCACCCTATTTTATGACGCACACTTAGGTCGCATGCACCTCCTTCCCCTCTTCTTTTATTTTGACAAGTATTTTTGTCTTATGGAGTTCTTTTACTACATAGTTATCTTGCTGGCTGCCACCTCTCCAGCTGCTCATTCAAGGGGTAAATCATGATTATGCTGGTCGAGAGAGATACATATGGGTTGACCCTCATCTAATTAATTGCAATGAGCTGGAGTAATAAAATTTTTTTGGTGTAAACAGCAGAATTACTCTGAGGGTGGAGGCTCCAATTATCTCTGCACAGCCTTGGGGACTGGTAGGGAGAAATATCCAGATATATCGAACAAAAAAAAATTGCTGAATTTGATGTTTCCTTCTCATGATGAATGAATTAACTTTCATTTATCTTGCCTACTGTTTCTGTGCACCAGTATTCCCATCTCGGGAGTTCACGTCCTTGTCTATTTCCATCTGTGTGAACCTTCACTGGTAATTACTTTATCTGGTTTGTCCCCTTCTTGCATATTAAGTTATTTGGCACCAATGTTGTAGTGTCAGTGTATGCCTTTTGTAGTCTTGTTATTGCTTGAATTTGTTTTTCCGTATTTACTTTGCCAGAACTGTGTACACTAAATTCATACAAACAACAACAATAACAGCTCCCATGAAAATTCTATTAAAATCCTGATGATACTTGCCCATCCATATGTTTTGGATTGAAAACTCATCTGCTTGTCATTAACTCAGTCTTCTAATGTCCAGCAACTTGTCATTCGCTCACTGATTGAAAGTTTGGCCTGTTTGAAATTGGAGATTTACTTTGTTAGAACCAGTGCATGTGGGTGTGTGTGTGTGACATGGACAGTTAAATCTAAGTAGATAAGGTTGCAATTTTCCTACTATCATGCTCTTATCTACCTAGAATATTGTATGTTCACACAATGGGAACCAATATGGTCCTAGTAGAATCCCTACAACTAATAGGTCTATACTACGTATTCGTAATTACCTTGCTACATATTGGTGTGAAAGGGGTCAGGAAATCGCATTGACCACACACGTGAATACACCAGAATATACCTAGGCTATGCTTGACATGAATATTGATCCTTTTTATTCCAGTTTCGTGATTGCTCGCCGTCGTGTATACAGCCAATTGGAGGCTCTACTGGAGCTTTTAACTCTCCAAAAGTCTTCCAACAGAAGGCATCATCCATGTGATACTTTTCTTGAAGTTGGCTGAGGTTTATGTCAGAGAGAATGACATCCACACACGGGATGCTGTCACTACAGGCAAGGTATGCCGGTTGTACCGTGTACGTTCCACTTATCTTTTCGTATGTGATATCTGATAGAGCCACAGCATATGTTTGGTTCTTGCATTTTCTGCTGTCGCAGTAGTATTGGTCAATTACGATTGGGATTTCGACTTCAGAAACTTGAATGTTTGAGAACAACACTCCTTGCACAGACCCTGACCCACCCTGCATAAGTATACATCAGCATGAGTGAAGATTAAAGAATGTCAAAGTTTCAATTTCTTACCAAATTGGCTGTTTTGGACGAATTCACATGATATTCAACCTTTTGAATACCGTTTGCTATAGTTGTTCTGAATATTTTTGTTGGTGTAATTATGAAATATGGAGCCCATCCCATTGACTCAAAACCCATCTGACAAGTCTAATCTCCCTTAAAATTTGAAGACTCAATCATGACTTCAAACTTGCTAGTTTTGTGGTTCCACAATCTGTGATGACTCAGTTGTTTTATTTACCCAACCAAATGCATGTTATATTATTTTGACCTAATTTTGAACTGGATGTACTGCAGAGGTAACCTTACCTGCCATGTCTTTATCCTGACACCAGTCATTGTGTTACGCATATTGATATTTCGAACAGTAATGTTTGACACACAAGCCTTGGTTTTATCCTTTCCTAGCCCTCCAATGCTGATTCCATGTCCAGGGCCACAGTTGACATTGTGTATGTAGACATTTGAGCATCCAGTTTGTATAGAAACACAGTCATCGCCTGCACAAAGCATTAGAACTTGAGATCTTAGTGTACCATTTGCTTGATGCATGGACTTTTTGTTTAGAATGTAAAGGGAGAAAAATATAAGTTACTCTTTTTTGTCCTACCGAAAACAAAGTTGCGTGCATATGACAAAAGAGAAACGTCGTCCTGTCTCTGGGATTTATGGGTTTAAGCCTAATCATGGTGGACTTTTTTTTAATGGTTCATGTATGATGCATAGTTAAGAGGATAACATAAGACACCACTTGTTTCAACTGTGTCAAATATTAGTTGCTGGACTTCCATGAGGTGCTTGGTATAGGTTACTAGAATCATAAGTTTGTGGCACGTTATAGAATGGTCCAATTGTATGTGTTCTCTTATACGTCAGTGTTATCATTAAATTCTTCTTACCAGGCTTCCATTTGTTTGTCTGGGTTACAGCTCTGGGTCGGCCCATAAATCCAAGCAGACTCACATCTTGCGTTTGATTGGAATGCTTTTGTGAACAGGACTAATTAACCGTCGGATAACATATCCATTAAAACTTAAATCTATTCTACACCATAGAGAGTGTCGTTACTTCTTCACTATTGGTCAGATGACATTACTTATTCTACCGGATTGTAACTTCCTTCACTGTTTATCTGGTCAACAAACAGGGACCAGGTGTACACTTTACTGTTGATATTAACTAGCAATGTAGAAAAAGCACCCTTGTACAAAGAAAATTACCGCAGGCAAGATTAGTATTGCGGATTAAGACATTCTGGGAATTCTGCAAGTGGATGCCATCAGTATTGGGGCTATCTCCAGGAGAAGATATGCTCATATTGAATACTGAAACTCCTATGCAGTTGTCAAACTTGAGGTGGCAGAGGGGACTGTTTTGAATTGTTATGCCTTTGACTATCACATTAGAACTCCCATAGAACCTAAATGCCTGTGAAATCAAAGTTACAGATATCCTGTAACAAGGGTTGAATGTAAGAGAAATGTAGTTTAGCGTTCTGGAAGTGGTTCTTACTGTTGGCTTAGTGGTTGGCATTTTCCAACCAAGTGAACTGCTTATCTGCCAAAAAAGTTGTGAGGCATAGTTATTGCAGAAACTAGAGGCAGATAAAGAAACGAGAGGGAGGAGGTAATAATTACTGGCGGGTTTTCTTCGACCGTGTTGTTTAATGGGACGAGTAGTCTTGATTCTTCGTCTGTGGGGGAAGCATATGGGGACTCTTTCCACCAGACTGAGCCCCTTCCGTCAATGGTGCCTGATCCTTGAACTGTGATTCCTTTTAGCTTTGTAAATTCAAGCCACTGAAGGAGTCCTGAACCCCAAGGTTTGGAGCTCGTTGGAGCGATTATAGTACCATCAAGCTGGGAAAAAAATATTTAGTTTGATTTGCATGGTTATCAGGGCGAAAAATCTCTTATAATAGGTTTAGGTTTTATCGATATTTCACACCTTTGACCTCACAAAATGTCCCAAAGCCTCGTACTAAATTTACATTAAATTTCCCTTCTATCAATGCGAAACACTTGATCTCACCGTACAAAAATCCTGGACCATGGGTGATGTAGAATGGCACTGGCAAAATAGGATGCAAGGGAAGTATAGGGTGACTGGTATTAACCTAAATCTTACATTTGTATGTATACGTTATCGAGGATTTGGACAGTAGTATTACTAGCTAGTATGAGTCACCTGGAAGACAATGTTTGGTTGGCAGTTAGGACCAGCGAATGAAATGGGTCCCACAAGGAAGGTGAATTTTGATGGGACTGTGATTGTGGACGCCTCCACTTTGCATGCAGCTGCCCACGCAGATTGAAATGCCTGTGTTGCACCATATAATTGACCGTCTCAGTAATGTTATCATCTGCATTTACTATGTTATGACTTCATTTATGATCATGTCCTTGTTATTTACTTGTACAGAATTATGCAGAGCAAAGATACCCTGTCCCTTACCTGTTCCGTGCCCTTCCCAAGTTCACGATTTGGTTAATTAAAAATTTTTTTTGGGAAGAAATTGTTGGAAATTTTGACCACACTGCAGATTATTATTTTAGTGCCTCTCCTGATTTCTGTTGTCATTAAGGAGAACTGTGGGCATTCTGTTGTCATTCCCTTAACTAACAGTTTATTTTTGTTTTGTTTTGTTGTATTATGCAACAGTATTTTATATGCGTTACGTTTGTTCGGTAGCTATACAGCAGCCCTGCGTGAATAGTGAATAAAATGAGTGATTTTGTTGTTTTCTAATCTCTTCTTATAAGATAGTTGTTAGAAAATAAGAGCACTCTGCCCTTTTAATGACCTGGGCCAACATACAGTTCTGCTTCTCAGAGAGAAAGGGCAATAAATTGTAGACGATATTAGAAATGAGTTATTACTTAAAATAATTTTTCAAACTCCATGTATTGTTGAGATAAAACTGGGTTGAGTATGTAAGAAGTCAGCATGCAGTCACAAGTATTTGAGTCGATGACATAAAAGTTGATGCATTGATAATGAATTTGCATTTATGTAGGGAGTGCTTTAGTTGTAGGGGGTCAAGAGTTTAGCAGAAATCCAAATTTATAGAACTTTGCAGAAGTGGATATTTAAGTCCAACCGGTCTAAAAGTACCTTTGTGTCATCGCTAGCTCCATCTCCCTTGGCGCCAAATTTTAGTACGTCAAACACAGCAGAAGTTTTAGGAACCGGGGGTGGTGGTGCTTTTGGAGATGGAGGTGGTGCTTTCGGAGGGGGTGTTGATTTTCTAGATGGAGGTGGTGTTTTTGGAGGCGATGTTGGTTTTGGAGATGGAGGAGGAGGAGGAGTTGGTGGTGGTGGTGCAGCTGGAGGTGGACAAGGTGGCGGTGCATTCAGAGATGGAGGAGGCGGCGGCCGTGGTGGTGTAATGGTATATGTAAGCGGTGGTGCATTCAAAAATTGAGGAGGCGGTGGTGTATTAAAAAATGGAGGCGGCAGTGGTGCGTTTCGGCATTGAGGTGGCGGTGGTGCATTTGGAGATGGAGGTGGGGGTGCATTTGGATATGGAGGAGGGGCCGGTGCCGGCGCATTTGAAGATGGAGGTGGTAGTGGTGGTGTATAGGGATATGAAGGAGGTGGCGGTGCATTTGGAGATGGAGGTGGTAGTGGTGGTGTATTGGGATATGAAGGAGGCGGCGGTGCATTCAGGGATGGCGGAGGCGGCGGTGCATTGGGAGATGGAGGTGGTGGTGGGGGTGCATTTGGATATGGAGGAGGTGCTGGTGCATTTGAAGATGGAGGCGGTAGTGGTGGTGTAATGGGATATGAAGGAGGCGGCGGTGCATTTGGAGATGGAGGTGGGAGTGGTTGTGTATTGGGATATGAAGGAGGCGGTGGTGCATTGGGAGATGGAGGTGGCGGTGGTGCATTGGGAGATGGAGGTGGCGGTGGTGCATTGGGAGATGGAGGTGGTGGTGGTGGTGGGGGTGCATTTGGATATGGAGGAGGTGCTGGTGCATTTGAAGATGGAGGTGGTAGTGGTGGTGTATTGGGATATGAAGGAGGGGGCGGTGCATTCGAAGATGGAGGAGGTGGTGGTGCATTTGGAGATGGAGGAGGTGCGGGTGGTAGTGGTGTATTTGGATATGGAGGAATCGGTGGTGTATTTGGTGATGGAGGGGGTGGCGGTTGTGATCTATATGGATATGGAGGAGGCAGTGGTGTACTTGGAGATGGAGGCGGCGGTGGAGATGGTACATTAGGAGATGGAGGCTTATTCGGATATGGACGAGGCAGTGGTGCATTTGGAGATGGAAGTGGTGGTGTTTTATGAGCTCGAGGATGTGGTAGCCTACTAGAATATGGAGGCGACAGTGGTGCTTTTCGAGGTGGTGGAACTTTACGTTTTGGAGGCGGTGGAGATATCATTTTATCAACATTGCTCTGGTGGTGACTACTGCCATGACTCGTCCCGTTCTTATTGTACAAAGAAGCTGAGGAACCTCCTCTTTGCCTCCAATGCTTTCCTCTTCTTGCACTGCAACTGTGCATGTGAGATGACCAAATTAGGCAGAAAATGAATAGCATAAACATTAAGCTTCTGAAATTATGTTCCATCATCTTCAGTGTACTGAGAGAGAGGGACAGTAGGGAGGGTTTCTGAGAATCTTGAAAGATCAAAAGAAACAATTATGGTTAGGAAATAAATAGGAAGAGCATAGCAAAGTTCATGCAACTGTGCAACCATATGCAAAAGAGTGTCTAATAACTCAAGGCATTTATGTTTCATTCTCTTCTGCCCGGTCCTTTTCGCTTTTAATAATGGTTTCCCTCCTTTTTTGTGATTCTTAGTTAGAATCTTTTTTTGCTCATTAGGGGGCCCCATTTCTTCGACATGGCGATGTTTAATTGCTTGAGATTCATCCACTTGCTCATTCCAAAATGTCATGAACATCTTCTGACAGGAGTACAACAAAACAAACAGAGCGAAGTATACAATAACGACTGTGACGGGAACGAATTCAACTCACGAACCCTCAGCCTTTTCAGAACTTTTTGATGACCTATTAGGTAAGAATTGTCTAGCTGTTTAAAAACAAGTTCAACTACCTATGTGAATCCATCTTTACATATGTAACATACCTTCATTGATTGAACGATTTTAGTTTAGACTTATCGGATTAGATTAACTTTCGATTCATGTTTTGGGTCCTTTTTTGAACTGGGAATTAGAATTTTATTCGAAAGCTCTATCTTTTCGTCTTTTGTATGACTTGGCTTTAACTACGAGAATAACAAAAACACACCCACATTTATTACTTCGTGATAATACTTTTGTAATAGCACTGATAGGTCTTACAGGTAAAAGTATTTCATGTAACAGGTGTACATCCCCCTCCTTTCTAAGGGGGAAATCTGCCGCTTTCAAGAAAAAAGAAAGGATGTTGGTACTTGGTACGTCTCACGTCCCTTTCTTTTCTTTGGCTTTCTCATATAGGTCTAATTTAGTGGAAGTTTTCTCTCTTGTTTTCTAATATTTCAGGTTAAGTGTAAAGAGATTCACGTGAGCGAGCATATATATTACTGTGATAAGAACAGCTCTTGATGGTAATAAGCAACATTCCAAATAGCTGAGAGAAAGATTTTGAATTATTAGGGTTCTGATATGGTTTTCGGAATTGTTTTCCAGAAAATTCAGCTGGATTAGGCGAGAAACTTCTATTTGCCCCACAAGTTGCTTCTTAGATATACAAAAACTGCTACTGTCCAACCAAACAATAATATACCTAATTGGCTAAAGAATCATAAGAATCATCATTAAGTCTGAAACAACAAAATGAAAATGAAGCAAAAAAAGAGTACTATTTAGCTTCCAATAAAGGATAACAAGGAGTATCTTGGTGATAGGGATATTTTTCATGTCTTCAAGTCGTGATTTTGCAATTTGTTTTGGCTTGTGACTATTTGCCACCATGCATCTGTATGATGCTATCTGTTGCTCTTAATTCACAGAAATGCTTAACCATATTTCCTTTTCGTCACCTTACAAGATTATCTGTAGAACTTTGACCTCTCTAATCCACCCCTTGCAAGATCTCTCTCTCTCTCTCTCTCTCTCTCTCTCTCTCTCTCTCTCTCTCTCTCTCTCTAGTTTTGAGACAGTTCTGCTTAGTTGGGGGGAAATCTTTAAGTAAACCTAGTTCGTAAAAGGGGCGACATAGTTCTGCTTAGTTGGGGGGGAAATCTTTAAGTAAACCCAGTTCGTAAAAGGGGCTACAAATACGTTGATGAAAATCTTCAACAAGAAAATATTTATCTTCAATGGGTAGGCACCTAATGTCAAGATTATTAATTAGCTCCCACGAGAAACAATTAGCTTCCACGATTATTAATTAGCTTCCAAGAGAACCCTTCCATTTCTCATACAGTACCCAGAGGACATGGGCCACACTGTTTGTAATACATATCTAAATGTATCTCAATGTTTTTCACATTCATCATACTGTATTATAAAGTCAAGTCCCCCCACTTGCTTGCTTTGTGATCACCATCAATGAGTAGGATTTTTGCTTTTTGGAAGAAGACTTTAAATGACCTTATAAGCCCTCGTTTTGTGCAAAATTCTTGTGATTAGGATTCGTGCAATACTATTCCTGATTTTTTTTAATCCGATTTCTAATCACACATATAACTTGAAATTTCCATGCTCTCTTATTCACACATAAATGAGACGCCGAAGTTAGGGATACAATTCTCACTGTTTGTCACGACCTATATGAAGAAAAATGTATTGATCTTCGCGATGAAACATAGAACAATGTTAAGGTCTCAACTAAAGCATGATGTTAGCCTTAGTTTCCCGATTCCGTTGTTTTGTTCCTTTGCAACTGGATATTCTTGCAGTTGCCACTATCCTTTCAAGTTTTGTAAATGCTGTCACACTTTTTTCTGGCACTTTTCGTGACTTATCTCCTCCAGGTACATTCCCTTTTAAGAGTTACTTATTTTCATTTCCTTCTCTTTTCCTTTGCATTTTTGATGTTTTTATCCATTACTTAATCATGGATTCAGAATTCAGCAATGGAGTATTTTCTTTTCTGTCTATTTTGATTTCCAGAAGACTTTTTGCCTGTTTGTTTTCCAAGTTGCTTTATCTTTGTTGTTAAGCTAAGACAATGGCATTAGTTGGATACCCACTTAATTACCTTCTTGAAAAGCCAGTTTCATAGATTTATTTACAAACAACAGCTCACCTATCATCAGGGCATAAAGTATAACCTAATTTCATGTGTGCTTTGACTTTAATTTATATACATTTCTGAGCTTTGATGAATTTAGCATATTTACCTGACACAACCTTTGGATACTTTTCTGATCTTTGATGAACTTAGCGTACTGTCGGTGACATAGATGACATAACCTTTATCAATTCCCACAAATTAGGCAAGATATTGCCAAAAGAAACTAGTCTATAAAGTTCCATTGGTGAGCTATGTGACATTGATCAAGACAAATGTTTACTTTTTCTTAAGAAAATAAGACAGTGAAATTGGAATTTGACCATAAGAAAAGAGTTCATCTAGACAAGGAGTTATTGGGAGCAGTTGTGTAATAAATGGCCATAGCAGTACTCTAAAAATATGGTGTTTGGCAATAGGGTTTCAGATCTAGACTAAATCAGTTCTTGGTCTCAAGTTTTTATGACGTACTGAGGATTATAAACTAGGATTGGCTGACTAATTTTTATTTTTATTTTTTCTGTTTTGGATTTTCTCTTTTCTCTGCTTTCTTTACTTGTATTTGTTTATTTTATGTTACCAATGAAACAATCAGCTCATTGAGGGAAACCCGAAAACACAATAATGTCAAAGCTCACAAGCGGAAATGTTTCTGCTTGTGGGAAAAATTTCTATCTTAAGCTTTAAAAGCTTTGGATTTTCCTGATTGTTTGGCTGATGTTAACGTGTTATGGTGGTGGTTGTGCATGTGACATTTGGTTGGGAAGGGCTTGTTTACTTTTTCTTAGATATCTATATTTACAGATACACATATGCATGAACTCCATTCATTTTTCGTTATACTTGAACTTGTTGAATGATTTTTCTCCACTTGCTTTTGTGAAAATTCCCAGAGGCCACAAGCCTAAATTGATGGCCAACCAACCATTCACGGATAAGGGATTTCTTTGAGGCTTCAAATTTCTTTTTTGGCAAAATTTATTTCTTTGGTGGACCCTTTTTGAATCTGTTGTGTTTCTAATCTTGAATCATGCTTTAGCCACATAATACACGTGTGATTCGAAGACATTCTAAACTATGGAGTACTAAAATTCATGAAAGTGAGAATTTCGAGTGCAAATGTAGAGAGAAAATTGAGTGCGGAATCAAGGGTTGTAAAGAAAAATTATGTAATGAAGGTTTCATGCGCGACGCAGATAAAGTATTACAATCCAAACACACTCTATATCTTATTCTTAATAGCCGGTATCTTACACGAGCACCATCCTCAGCACAACAAGATTTCCAGATCCGCTTAAAAGAGTGAAGTTATGCTTCTTTTGCCTTTGAGAGAAAAGGTAAGTTTTTTTAAAAAAAAAAGTTAACTACTTTAGTTTTTATAAACTGAAGACGTATTGTTACGGAGGGAGTACAAATATCTGGTTAGTGATAGGAGAAATTTGGGTTGGATCAGGGTTGTTTAATTTAAATCCCCCATCATTTCAAACCCTAACGGCTGGCAAATCTCACACCAACATACAAAATTGGAACTTGACAATTTCAACAAAATGAACCATTCCGATTAAATTATGGGTATGGAATGGAACCTTTCACACTCATAGCACCGATGCACCAATCCCCTTTCCAAGGATTTCTCCAATAAGTTACATACTTCCTTTTTTTAGCTGATTTCCGTGCAAGTTTTAGAAATGAATGATTTTGATGAAAGAAATGCATGAAATTTTGTTTTCATTCTCCGTTAGGTTCGGATATACAATTTGGTTGTCATTGCTTTAGAGAAAGAGAAATATAATGTGAATAGACAACTCAGATTCTCAAACTACCAGCATTGCTTTCACGAATTGAGTCCTTCAGAAAGACACCATCAATGGCCCACTGGTAGGTCTAGTGTCAGTGACTGATCATAGTTAACAGAAAAATGGCAGTACAACTGATTCTTCCTTCTCCTATATGGTTATTTAAAAGTTTGGCTGCATGATGATAAATCGAAAGGTATTGTCCTCCTCCTCCTCCAATTAACTTAAGAACAGAAATATGTTAAATGGAACTATCAAAATACATTAAAATAATTAGTGATACTGCGTAATTCCTTTGAAGTAAATTACTTATAACTGCTCACTATTGTGATTTGTACCCCCGTACTTGGTACATTGCACTTCCACCAGTCTATATGTGGAATATGTTATCAAGATATTTGACCTAGACCCATCCGGACCTTCGCTGATATGAAATATGTTAGCACCCTTGATAGACCCATCAGGACCTTAGCCCTCTTAAACCAAATAAACCTATACCCATTAATTTTATAGCTCAATGACAGTCATCTAGTATTACATATCCTATATAAAGACAAGTCAAAGCTCAGTATGAATGAGATTCTCTCTTCTGGTTTTTCCAGGCTTAACCTCTTGAGTCTGCTCAATAATGAAGTCCTTGTCGGTGGAAGTCAGGCATTCCGCTGAAGGCTGGATGTATCCGTAACCAATCCCGGTGGCAGAGTTGCAATATGTCTCAACAGTGCCATCTTTCTTTTCTAGGTTGATGTTGTTCAGGATTATGTTTTTGCATGGAACCGTGTCGCTGCATGCAAATTTCATGGCTCTTTCGCTCTTTGAGGTCCCACTGATGTTCCGGTACATGATTTGACTTATTTGCACAGCTGATGTCTATAATAAAAGAAAAGAGAAAATACTTCGTATTAGACTTCTATATATATATTTTTTTGTAGAGGTTGCAAGAGAATCCATTTCAGGATTCAAGAGGTTAATTGTGGTTTTTCTTTTTACCTGGTTCTGACAAGCAATCGGAGAGTCACAGTAGAATTGGTCAATAATAATGGGATTTGAAACATCTTCCATCCTCACATTTTGGTAACGCACGGAACGAACATAACCTGATCCTCCCTACACCAGACAGCAAGAAAGAGAGGCATCTTTGTGATTCTCAGTCTAGATACAGGTTTTGTTTGGAACGAGTTATGAGTGGCAGTTGTTTCAGGCAAAAGTGATCAATCATGAGCTGATTGTCATACATTGATTGCCAAAAACTTGCAATAATGTATTTAGCTACATGTATAGATATGTGTACACGTAGAATAGACGCATATATTTTATATCTCAACCACACAACTGGTGTTGGAAATGATGTTAAAGTGCTGCTTCAGAGCATCGATGAACTCCACTTATTTTAAGCAATTTCCAAGCTAACTTAGACCTAATTCTATTTCAAGTACCAGATACCAAATCGACAACCCCTCTGACGCCTATAATAAAAATGACAATCAAGAAGGAACAATTGTAATGTCATCAAGAGGATAATTGTTCTAATAGAGCATAGGAATTACCTGCCACGTCTTAATCCGGAGGCCATTGGCGGTCTCCCTGAGGAATGCTGTATCCAAAACCACCTTTGTGACTAAGCCTGTGGAGTTGTCCTTCCCTAAGCTTCCTATGCTGGTGCACACGTTCATACCAAAAGAATGAGAATGGAAGACCTTTGAAACCAACTAAAAACTCTAACAATTTCCACATAATCTGCGGGTGCTAATCTCAATTATTACCGTCCCTGAAAGCAGTTCATATAACTATCTCATAAACAGAAGGGTTCATTAATTTTCAACGGAATAACGCGAAACAGAAGAGTTTTTGGACAGGAGGATTTACCTAATTCCATGACCAGGTCCACAATAGATTGTCTTCATCTTGATATTTGAGCTACCGTTGACGATGGAGATGCAGTCATCCCCTAAACAGCACATGCAGATCTAATTATCAGTAGCTTATGATATCAATCATAGTATTTGTATCCCAATGAGTGCATTGATAATAACCCTAGCATGCATGTTGCGGTGTGTTAAACTTAAATCTGAATAGAAGGCCTTATTTTAGCCATCTCTTTACTGTGGTTGTGGGCACTACTTCGTCAACCTTCTTGAGCTCCACCTTAAGATCCATCCTCATTTATTTGAAAACAACTGATGTGACTTACATTTCATGTATATCAGATCAGCAAACCTCAACAAAATGGAAATTACATACGGCTAGTATGGTTCCTTCAAATTTTTCTTGGGAGAAAAAAATGAGAAACTAGAGGGGGGTGTTCTGAAACCTGTTCCAATGTTACAGTTCTGGAGAACAACATTTGTAGATCCAGTAATATGGATCCCATCTGTGTTTGGACTGTCTCCTGGAGCAGAAATTTGTATATCAGACAACCGCACAGAATCCGATTTGGAAACTACGAAATGCATCTGTTGGCTGTTTCGTATAGTAAGGCCTTTCACCTTGACAGCTGAGCTTGAATCAATAGTTAATGCCTGCAATGTAACTCTTCATGTTACTGCCCAATAGAAGGAGATAAAACAAGTAACTATCCATGTTTTATTACTTAATCTGAACTTCTGCAACCCACTTCAGTTATTTTATAAAATGTCTAATGAGAAAAATAAGATCCTTACAGTTGGTGCTCCTTTGCAAGGCTGCCAAAGAAACAAAAGGAATCTTATCAAACGGGAAAAAAACAAAAAAAACAAAAGAGACAAAAGGAATCCAAAAGAAGGAAAAAACATAAAATCAAAGCAAAGCAAAACTATTTCGATTGAAATTTGAAGTCAATTAAATCCCAGCAATTACATTGGACTTGTTCCTTTTGCAAGAAGCTGCCCACCATTTACTGCCTGAGCCATCAATAACTCCACTCCCCTGGAAAAGGACTCCTGTCAGATTGGAAAAATCAAGCCACATTCGTGCGTAATTTGGATCCCAGTTTTTTGGTTCGTCTGGTGCTATGATTGTTCCATCAATCTGAACAACTAACGTGTCAGCACATGGCCCTTTAAATCTTGTTGCATTTACAAGATAACGGCGTCCTATGGGAACCAAGAAAACTGATCTTCGTGTAGTGCAAGCTTGCTTCCATGCATTTACAAAGGCCTGATGACAATTACAAGTTAAACAAAGAAAGGAAATTCAATATAGGTAGAATTTGATTCGCCAAAAAAATTGAGAGCATCAGATAGGAAAGATGGTGCTTCATTTTAGTGTGAAAGATATTCAGTTTGTACAAATTGCATCTCTTATATGAATTCTGGAGTTCAATAATGAAAGAATGAATAATTTGCAGCGGTTATAGGGAGATTTAGAAAAATAAAATATAATCACCTGGGTATCATCAGAAACTCCATCTCCAACTGCTCCAAAACCATCAACATTCACAAGAACCTTGCTACCATGTTCACTCTTCCGGGATGGCAATTCAAAATTTTCAATATCACCTCCTTCTATGTCGAAGGTTTCAAGCTCTTCAAAAACAGCAACGTTCTCAGACGAAATGGTTTCTGCAGTCCCAATAGTGAAAATCAGAAGACATACAAAGGAAGTAAAGAAAATTTTGTCCATTCTTTTATTGGTTCTGGTGGTTTGGTAAGCCTGTTGGATTTTACATTAATAAAGAGAAGACATGGGGTATTAATTTATATGACAATTAGTATTGAAAACGGTGGGTTTTGTGGGGATATATGGCTTGGCTTGAAAGTAGATGAAGGTGCACTAGTTTGTACATGCCCACACTTTAAGTGCACGAATAATTGTTTTCAAGGCCCTTGCTTTACTCTTCAACCTCTGGTGCTGTACTGCACTAACATTTACCACAGTCCAAGAGTTCATGGGTTCTGAGCTTTCATACCGCTTATTAGAAGAACCAATACTGAAAGGTTTAACTTCTGGGACAATTCTCCCATGAAAACTACAGTGCAATGAGTATAAGGCATACACATTTTTCTTTTTGGAAATTCTCAAAAAAAATAAAAAAAAAAAAAAAAATAAAAGAACAAAGAGTAAACCTTTTAAACGATTTGTCCCTTTGATACATTTCAGTGGCAAATGTGATCATTCACTTCAATCAAACTGTAACCAATATCCTTCCTCATCTTCTTAGCCATCGCAATCTCTCCAACTTGAACTGACATTTCAAAATCTCCAATTTCAGAATAAAATTTCGAAGCTTGAAACCAAGCTGCGTGATTTTCCGGTTCAAGCTCCATCAAGATTTTCGCTGCTCTATGTCCCACCGTTTCATTTTTGTGGACCCTACAACTATGCAGTAGCGAGCTCCACATTACAGATGCACCCTTCACCGGTGCTTGTTTTATCAACTCTTCGGCTTCATCTAGTAAACCTGCCCGACCAAGAAGATCAACCAGACATGAATAATGCTGCCTTTCTGGTTCGATACCATGGATGGATTTCATTGAATCGAACACCATTTTCCCCCCTTCAACAAGCCCCGCATGATCGCACCCTATTAAAACAGCCAAGAATGTCACTTTATCAAGTTTCAAACCCCATTGGATCATTATGTCAAGAAGTTCAAGGCAATTTCTTGCCATTCCATTCCGAGCATATCCATTAATGATTGCTGTGAAGCAAATGACATTCGGTGAAGAAAGTTTCTCAAAAACTTGTTGAGAAAGTGTGACATGACCAGATTTGGAATATGCATCGATCAATGAACATGAGACTGCAATTTCAGATTCAAAACCTGACTTAATCGCGCAACAGTGCACCAATGTGCAGCTAGCCAAACTTCCGGAAATAGACACTGATAATGCTTTCAGTGTCGTGGAGAGACTTACTTCATCAAATCCAATTCCTTCATCAAGCATCAAACCAAACATCTCCACCACGTCTTCTATGATGCCACAATACAATAAAGATGTCATTAGTGAATTACAACAACCCAGACTTCTCGCTGGAACACTCTCAAACAATGATACTGAATTGTCGATCTCACCACATTTTCCGTACATATCGATCAAAGCAGATTGAACATGAACACTTCCACAGTCGAAACCCAATTTTAGGACACAACAGTGAATTTGCCTCCCTATGATGAGATTTTGAGTCCAACTTGATAAACCCAAGAACCCCAAAAATGAATGAACTGATGGCCTCTTCCCCCATAGCTGCATCCTAGTGAACATTTCAAGAGCATCAAGCGAAAACCCATTTTCAGCATAGACAGAAACAACCGAGTTCCACGATATCACATCCTCAAGTGGGATTGTTTCAATTGATTTCTTTGCACCAACGAAGCAACCACAAGCAGAATAAAAATCTACCAAAGCATTCGCAACAAATAAATTTGATGCCACCCATCCTAGTTTAAATGCACAACAATGCAACTGTTTCCCTTCATCCAAAAGCCTCTCACTACCACACCCACGAATCAAATAACAAAAACTGAGCCCATTAGGCTGAACACCCTCCAAATTCATACTGAAAAATGAACCCAACAAATCATTTGATCGACCCAGTTCACAAAATCCACGTAAAACCAAATTCCATACAGCTAAGTTCCGATGTGACAAGTCATTGAACAACTTCAAAGACAAACCAACAAGACCCATATGCATATAAAGATCAACAAGAGAACTTGCAACATAATGGTTCATACTGAATCCCAATACAATCACCCTACTGTGAACTTGGATTCCCCCATCATACAACCCCGCGTTGCAACATATACTCAAAACAGATGAAACAGTGGACCCACTTTCTTTAATCCCCTGGGAAATCATTTGGTTATAGAGACACAGAGCTTGACTTGGATGTCCATAACGGCCACACCCGGAAATTACCAAGTTCCAAGTAACAACATCACGAATGGGCATTTCGTCGAACAATTTGAGGGCTGTATTTAAAGACCCAGATTTGATTTGATTGTCTATTACTCTGTTACGTGCGTAAACATTTGACTGAAAACTGGTTTCACGGTACGAGTCTAGTGTTCGTGAAGTAGTGGTTGGTGTAGTGAAGGGGATGCACTTGCTTGTAAAGGTTGCTCTGGTACGGCCAATGTTTGGTAGTAATTTTGTGCTTAGCATTTGGTTCTCTCGGTGGTAAATAAGGTGGGAAAAAGTTTTCCACGGGGGGTGGGGATTTTTTTTTTTGGGAACGGCAGAAAATTTACGGCGGAATGGCGATGGTGGTTGGGTTGTTGGCGGTGTAGTCAACTGAAAATAAAAAGAAAGAGAATAATGGCCAGCCTTAAATTTTCCGGCCTTTTTAATTGTTTTTTTTTCCTTCTTTCTCTATTTTTCAATTATAATTGAGTCAAGCTTTTTAAGTCAATCGTTCAAACTTTTCGCAGTTCAAAAAAAAAAAAAAATCGTTCAAACAAAAGAAATAAAAATATTTGATAATACAGACAAGTTAAAAATAGTTCACTAAAAACGATTTTTTTAAAAAAAAAAATCGAAAAAGATTCTTTAAGTGTCCCAGCGTTTATAAACTTTTTTTTTATTCATGAAACAATATTTTGATTTCTTTTTTTCAAGACGGATAATGCGATGTAAAAAATTAGAAAAAATTATACAAATAAGGCATTGACCAAGTCATATTACTACCACTTTAATGGTCTCTAATATTGAAATTACCAAAAACATGGCCCCTCCAAAACTTAATGACCAAAACATGGTGATGCTATGTAAGATTAATTAGTATTAAGCATATTTATGTATTTGTAAGTGGAGTATTAATCTCTGGTAATTAATTTTCATACTACTCATTTTTTATAAGCACACCCTATTTTGTCCCCTTGTGATTTGAATTTACAAAATTAATCTTTAATCCATATACTCTTTCACACTTGAAAGGACAATATTTTAAATTCACATCGCAAGAAGACAAAAAATATAGTGTGGTTCTAAAAAATGGGGGCATGAAAATCACTACCCTTAATCCCCACAATTTCCCTTTTTTCTACACACTCATTTTGCACCGGTTTTTGTTGTCTGGACCGAGTGACTTTTGTTTCCTGGTTTAGAATTACTCAATAAAGTAATAATACGTGTTTAACTTACTGTGTTAAATGTTTAGTCCTTTTTTTTTTTTTTTTTTAAGGAAGCTAACCCGAAAGGTTGGAATGGTGGTCAAGTCCTGAACTATATTTTCATGCGAGGGTTAGCGAGATATTAGTTTGTTAGTCAACGGAGAATTGAGAAGCTATTCGTAGCCCTGAACCCCAAATCTGCTCCCTGTGAGACTCGAACTCAGATCACCACTGGGGAGAAAAATGAGACAATTAACTTGACAAGCTTGGTTTCTCTATTTTTATTTAATGTTTGAAACCTCTTATCTGGTATTAACTTAAATGTTCTAAACTATCGTATTTTGTCAGTCTTTTTCAAAGGATTGTGATTTTGGCACTCCAAATATTGATGGAGGGGCTCCAAAATTAAACTATGTTGATACACAAAACGACGTCGTTTTGGAGCCCCTCATTTCCTTTCCAAATACGATTATACTTTTTGTTTCCTCCATCCCAAAATTACAATCTACTACGGAAATAGGGCAATATTGGCTAAACACATACTTTCATGCATAGTTATTTACATTTTTTTTTGCACCAATTTAATTAAACCTAGTGCGAAGAAATAAAAAATTTACACAAAAAAATTACTTACTCAAAATTGTAATATTTACGTTCTGTATTTTAATTTTGAGAGGGAAAAGAAAATGTTTTTAGTTATTCCAAAGGGAATCCTGTAGTACATGATCCGAGCTGTCCGTTCGACAACCAATGATCAACATTTCATCTCGGCCAATGCAAATCAAATAGCTCAGCTCGTGCACTACAACCGGGTGCACTACAGGGTTATTATGAACCAAAAGATAGACTAAAAACTGAACGGAAAAATACTCCTACGTACTACTAGTCTACTACTCAAAACAAAATCCAGGTTTTAAAATTTTTTTATAAACCCACCACAAACGAGGCGTAAGGACGCGCGTGCAGAACTTCCTTCTCTATTTCCGCGTGGGGACTTCCTTGACTGCAGTACTGTGCATACAAAACAGAATATTCTGTCATGCTGCATTACGCTCGCTCGTCTCTCGCTGCTCCACCACCTCTCTCTCTGCAGCGTCTCCTCCTCCTCCTCCTCTCTCTCTCCCACTGCCTTCTTTCTTTCTCTCTCTACACATATTATATCTCTCTCTCCCTCCTCCACTCCCCGTGATATTTCCAAAGCCCTTCTTTTCTTTTCTTTTCTTGCTAGAAAAGATCAGTTCCATTTACAGAGCAATTTCGGTACGTACCCTTCTTCACCTCACCAGTAGAGATTCTTTGTTCCGATTTCTTCCTAGTTGTAAGCCTGGACTACGTTATTTCGTACATACCCAAATGTATTCTTATACGCGATGTTTGTTCATTCTATCGCTTACTCCTCCCAGTGGGGTACTCTGTTTTTGGGTATTTCTCCATTATTTTGGGGGTAATTTTTTTTTTTTCCCCTTACTGGATATTGTACCAGAATGTTCCTCACAAATGAGTTTATAATCTTGAAATGAGTCATGTTGGTGATAGACACGGTCATAATCTTAAACGGAACTTTTCAAAAAAGTGGGTTCTAAAACCACTTGTTAAGCTTAGCAGAGGTTTTTGATTTCATATAGAAAAGATTAGTTCCATTTACAGAGCAATTTCACGTACCCTTCTTCACCTCACCAGTAGAGATTCTTCGTTCCGATTTCTTCCTAGTTGTAAGCCTGGACTACGTCATTTCGTACATACCCAAATGTATTCTTATACGCGATATTTGTTCATTCTATCGTTACTCCTCCCAGTGGGGTACTCTGTTTTTGGGTATTTCTCCATTATTTTGGGGGTAATTTTTTTTTTTTTTTTTCCCTTACTGGATATTGTACCAGAATGTTCCTCACAAATGAGTTTATAATCTTGAAATGAGTCATGTTGGTGATTGACTCGGTCATAATCTTAAACGGAACTTTTCAAAAAAGTGGGTTCTAAAACCGCACGTTAAGCTTAGCAGAGGTTTTTGATTTCATATAGAAAAGATTAGTTCCATTTACAGAGCAATTTCGGTACGTACCCTTCTTCGCCTCACCAGTAGAGATTCTTCGTTCCGATTTCTTCCTAGTTGTAAGCCTGGACTACGTCATTTCGTACATACCCAAATGTATTCTTATACGCGATGTTTGTTCATTCTATCGTTACTCCTCCCAGTGGGGTACTCTGTTTTTGGGTATTTCTCCATTATTTTGGGGGTAATTTTTTTTTTTCCCCCTTACTGGATATTGTACCAGAATGTTCCTCACAAATGAGTTTATAATCTTGAAATGAGTCATGTTGGTGATCGACACGGTCATAATCTTAAACGGAACTTTTCAAAAAAGTGGGTTCTAAAACCACTTGTTAAGGCAGAGGTTTTTGATTTCATAGCAGGGAGGAGGATTTTTCTAGGTCATAGGTTCCCCTAGGCCCTAATGTAGTTCTTGATCCTGTTTGCCGTTCGGAGTTATGTTTATCCTTGTTAATCCACTTTGAAATCGAGACTATCGAGTCGGTAATACTTTTTGCTTTTGGATTTTTATTTAGACTTGCGATTATTAGTCCACGCATTTCCTTACTAGTAAACGAAAATCAAGTCAACCATGGTTTGAAATATCGATGATACGCAACAATATCGGCTGATATATATAGGTATGAATAGGTACCGAGAATCGTTACGGCTGATATTGCAGTGTGAAGAAAAATCACTTATGTATCAGGGATACATAACGGTATCGGCCGATATGTAACGGCGGTAATGGACCATTATGGATGGTACGGGCCATTACGGGCAAAATTTGATCATTACGGTATCAGTAATTTTTTCTGATTTCGTTCGAAATTTGAAAAAATTCACGTCTCCATTACCGTTATTCTATGACTGTTACACACTGAAACTGCAAAATCACAACTGATATTGTATTGGCGACCGATACCGTTATTTCGAACCACGGAATCAACTCATTTGAGAAAGAGAGTATGTCCATACTAGTGAATCAACTCATATGAAAAAAGGAGTTTCACCTGGAAATGCAGATAACAAAGAAGTCAGGAATGGGATTAACTTCTTTTTAGACCCCTTTTAATATTGATTTTGTTAATCATGTACACAGTCCCTTCCGGGGATGTCTCCTTGTTGAGAGGTAACCTCGTTGCCGATTTGTTGCAAAAAAATCATGTACACAGTCAACCATTTGATGAAATATACCATTTACACAGTCAACACCATTTGATGCAATTTCAATCCCATGCTGCGTGCCACCATTTAATGCGGTACTGTGCACCGTAATAACTAGTGACTAGTTTTCATTTCGCGCTTGCACTGCTGCATTGCTTTGGTAATTATGCCTTTATTTTGAAGCTGCCTTTATTCTTTACTTAAAGACATTGTGTCTCCTTTGAACAGGCTGAGAGTCATTGGTTGGAGAAAATTAAAACCTGCAGAGAAATGGTACGTGGTCACAACTCTTTCTACTTGCATATATCTTTATGTTCCAGAGATGTGTTGATGTGGAGGATGCAATAGAGACAACCAATATCATAGTCTGTCAAGGTTAAATGACTTGGATTGATTATTCCCTAAGGAGAGATGACGGGTCAGGGGAGAATGGAAGGGTAGCAACATCTTTGAACCTAACTAACTAAAATATGCATTTACAGCCAAAGGTTGTTTAACAATATCTTTTGCATTCTAAGCCTCATAGAGATGGTTTTCATACTTTCTACTTGAATTACACAATATGTGAAAGTGGATTCTACCAAAGAATTTCATACTTGAAAGTACATTGAATGCTATTATGCATGGAGTCTACAGAATTCTTCAAGAAGATGTGCACATGCAATGCGTGTGCTTGAATTTTCTTATAAAACTGCTTAATTGCAAGAAAAGTCAAGAGAGGAAATGAGGAAAGAATGAGGGAACAGAACCTAAATTAACTGAAGCATCAAAAACATCAATTTTTGGCATTCAAATCATCTCACATACCTTGATAAAGAGGGTACTATACATTGTTCTGTGTTCTCCCTGTTATACTAAGATTGAGAAGTTGTGATGGTCCTTTGTGCTGTTTCATATTTTCTCACATACCCACATTTTTTCTGTGTACATGTAACATACCTACGTTTGTGTCTCGTGTGTTGTGTTTGAGTGGAAGCTTTTGCATGCCCTCTTATGTAACCTGGTCCCATTCATATAGATCATATATGACACTTATGTTGATTTTTCTGATATCAGTTTGTGGCATTTAGGACCAGGGGTGTTACCAGAAATTTACTTTAAAAGTAGCATTTTGATACAAATGTATCTCGTACTCCTATTTTTAGCATGAAATTTACCTTAAAGGTAGATCAAGTGGTCTGGTACGTACTCTGGTCTGGCTTCCAAGTTCCAAGTGTAGCATGCTTATAGTCGATTGATTGTCAGATGGCCAATATTTTCGTAACAGGTTGTACGGCAATTATTAAAGTGCTTCAGTTCTACTTTACATATTAGTGTCAAATAATAATTTTTGGCTCAGACGTTTAATCTGATTTCAGGGGGAAAGAATATTTGATATACCTGTCACAGTTACTCCTGACCTAGACTACCAGCCCCCACCTTATCTGCTCGTTCGGTTCACAGGTTATCTTCTTCCTTCTCTCAAAGTGGTTTTTTGTATTTGTCCTTGCAATTTTTTTTGGATAAGTAAATGATTATATAATTTATATTAAAAAGAAGGCATTAGGGGACAAAAAAATATAGAGAAAAAATGTGAATGAAAGAGCTCAAACCAATTTAAAAATTGTTCAAGGGATGGATTACATTATCTCTTTGGGGTGATTTTATTCAAAGATTAATAAAATTTCTTTGTCGTTCAAAAAAAATCAGTCTATCGTTTGGGAAAAAACAATACAAGCTATTTACCAAAAAAGTCTTAATTCTAGAAGTAGTTTTTCTCGAGTTTCTTTCAAACAAAGTGGAATCATGACTCAACATGCTTCTTTTTTATTTAACAGAAAGTCAGCTCCAGCAGTTCACAGCAGATTTTGCAACTGAAAATTTTCTGGATGTGGGCCGATTTGGTAATGTTTATTCTGGACATATGGGCCAGCAGCAAATGCTACAGCAGCAAATTGTAGTGAAGAAATCCTTCGATGCAACAGAGATCATGGAGTGGGAGGTATGTGTTAAGGCTGCGTTCTTATAAACTTAATTTAAATTTAACTTCAATTTGAAAATTTTGTCATTATTTAATATTTTTTGCATTTGTTAATAGAAAGAGATTAAGTCTTTGCCGCAAATTGGATACCACAAAAACCTCATTGTGCTGCTCGGTTACTCGTGGTCTAAGGGCATCGCTAGGGGAAACCAAAACGATCACGAATCATTATATCTTGTATATCCACGATACCGAAGATCTCTCGACGATGTTCTAAAAAACCCATCTGGTATATACATACCCCCTCTGTTCCACTTTATTCTGCCGACCCATAAAAAACTTCGTCTCACAAAGACATCTGTCAGCCTCAAAAAGATGCCTTTAATTGAAATTTCTTGTTATTTGAACAGAGTTGGGATTCTCCGACGTTATTCGAATTATTAAGGGCATTTCTCTTGGATTGGCTCACATGCATTCCAAAACGTGGATTCATTGCGATATCAAACCAGCTAATATTATGTTAAACGAGGTAATGTGTTGGAATTATATATCAACTGAAAAGCATTAATTTATTACTCATCTTTTAGTTGATGATCATAATTAATTTATATGTAGCATTACGAGGCTGTAATTGTCGATTTTGGTAACATGGTGCAAATTGGAAGCAAGCACAGGGGCTCTGCTTGGTACCATGATAATGAAACAGGTCAGCTCTCCTGGGTACCATGACCTTGACACAACCCCTCAAAATGAGCTTCCAAAATGAGTGCCAGGATCAAATTTTTTTGTTTGTTTTGCAGAAGAAGAGGCGAGTCCACTATCTGACTTGTACAGTCTAAGTGTTATCATACTGCAGCTGGTGATGAAAGAGTGGTATCCGGATAATTTGATGGCTTCGGCTGTGAACTGTTTGAGTAAAAGGTACCTTGTTCACCTAACTTTGGGAAAAGATCGCAAGTCCACAAGAGTCGGTGCCCGACTGATATCGCTGGCCGTTGATTGTAGCCAACCTGAGCTTTCTAAGAGACCAGTTAGTGTGAGAGCTTTTCTTGAGAGGTTTGACAATATCGTAGCTTTGATAGGTCTTGAACAGGAAGGATGGCATCAATGATAGACTTCGAGGGGGTCGAATCTTGCTGAAGGCAAAAATTGACTAGAGGGCTCTTAGTTTGTTTGTTTCTTTTTTATGATAGATTTATTTCTTGTATTGGTTGAGTACATTGTTGGATATAGTTATCTCATGGACCAGTTAATATAGTGTCCCATGGTTCCTACTTTGTCATTCTTATTGATGGACAAAAAAAACTAAGTTTGATTTCATGGGATTTGTCAACGAGATATCAACATATTTTGCACGCCATCTTCTTTAGGTTTCAAGTTCGAAACTATGCCTGACACTAGATTGGGCTACTTTTGTTGATCTCTAACTATTTGTACAAATATCGTAAGGAGGTTAGGTGCCAACAATCATGTGATGAGTGAAACTGCACATAGACCAACCCGCAGAGGGTCAAAGTGAATGTTTTTTCCTATTTCTTCTTTCTCTTTATTGTAATATTGAAACTGAAAGCAATAGCAATACTATAATCTACTACTAACTTTTGGTGGGTTTGAAAACTAATGCAAAATTTTTAAATTGCAGAAACAATGGGGAAAACGGATTGCAATGTTTACACCCCAAAGATCAAACTGAAACGGTCAAACATGAACGGATCATTTCCCTCTTTGCACACGAGTTCAAGAAAAAATAATCTGAAGAGCACCAAAATATTGAAAAGAAACCGGTGCGGTAGCCAATTGGAAAGAAAGAACTACGAATAAAAATGAATTCATCCAAGGGAACAGAGAAAAAAGCAGCTTCAAACAAAAATTTTAAATCAGTATCAATAGTTCATAGAAGTCTCGTCTGATGTTGTGCCTTTCATCTGCACGGAGAACACACTTTTTTTTGATAACTTGGTATCGGGCCCATGAACCAACTAAATCTGGGGACCAATAATACCGTCCACTAGCAGATGCCAAATTAAAAGTACACCTTGGAGACATTGCCAGCAATAATTGCCCATTGCTCTTCCCCGCCAGCAGTGTTTCTGTCGATGCAGAGTCCATTCCTCATTCAAACGATGGCTTGATCGATTTTGCAATACCGTGTCATCAAACCCCGCACACAGAAGTAGGACTTTTTCATTTAGTAAAAAGAAAGTGTCAGCAAAAAAGTACAACTCTATGCACTTTTAGAACAAAAATGCTACTCACATAACAATCCAAACACAACCTCTCATATACATGTGAGCCCCACATACACTACTATGTGTAAGCCTCACCTGTATGTGAGAATTTGTGTAAATTGTTATGTTTGGATTATTGTGTGAATAGTATTGTCCCTCTTAGAAAAGCCACAGTCTGTACCATTGCACAGATTCACGCAAGTAATACCGGCAGGTTATTAATACTATTGTTTATTACATGCGGATAAAGAATGAAATGAAAGAAGAATAACTTCAGCAATTAGATGGGGAGAGAAGATAAACGGGGCGGAGGGAGGAGTTGATACCAAAGAAAGGGTGGTAAAGCTCACCCCTTTGTAGTCCCCCACATGTCGGTCGGGCTATAACCATAGTCATAGACTAGAGGTCGGGGCACACGCGATGCGTGTGCAAATTGAATTTTCACAACATTTGTGAAAATTTGATCAAACAATAAGTGGAAAGTATTTTTACAAAAATGTTGTGAAAATTCGACTTGCACACTCATCGCGTGTGCCCAGGCCTCTAGTATTAACATATTGTGATAGATAAACAATTAAATTCTCAAAAAATCAATCGAATTGTTATATACTGTAGTAACAATTAGGAAATTAATTTTAGCACTCCAAAAATTGATGGAGGGACTCCAAAACGATGTCGTTTTGTATATCAACACAATTCAATTTTGGAGTCCCTCCATCAATGTTTGTTTGGAGTGCCAAAATCACAATCCTAACAATTAACATGTATATACATATCTATATTTTACCATGCTAATAGCCACTATTTTGCTAACGTCGCTGCAGCCACCGATTTTGCCACGATCTAATACCTAAGTACTCTTCTATAAGATTTTGTAAATCAATCGTGTTAGCTCTTATGGAGAATATTCATTTTGAACAATAGATGCCTATCTTTACTATCTGTTGTGAAGTCAAAACTTGTCATTCGATAAAGAATATAGTGTTGCTTACAATTTCCTAAAATTTTCTTCTAATGCGATAATAATCCACACAATATCGAATAAATAAATTTACTTATTACCTGTTGTACATTTGTCACTTCATCAGTCATAGCACTCTCATGTTAACAATTTTTCCAAAGTTAAAATACTATTTTTCTATGAGACATTCCTACATAATAACAAAAAAAATGAGCAACATAGAGTGATTATTTTTTTTTATAAGAAACTATCCGTTCACCAATGAGTAATTAAACTATAAACGACGACAACAACTTTAATAAAGTTTGGCCTCGGAGATTGGTAAAATCAAATACAAAATATGTTGTTAACATTTAATTTACTACAAATATTTTTAATCCGATGGCAATAAGACATCCTTATACACAACATTTTGGGCATATAAGCCTTCATGCCTTCGAATATTGTCATTCTTCACCAAAATTTTTGTGGTATTCTGCGATGTGCCAACGCCACATACAATTGACCGTGGCTAAATTACTTCAAAACATGTAGGCTACACAATAGAGCATAATGGGTTAAAAATTTACTAAACCAACCTATTCATGTACTATTTTCTCCAATCTGGAAAGGATCCATTTAAAAAAAAAAAATTGATTATGTCACTTTCTATCCCTTTCCAAACATGGCCCATCCATGTCCTTGGTCACGTAAAATAGAAAACGAAAGTAGAAATACTATAGGCTAAAGATTAAATAGTAAAATACCCTTGTGGAATATAGCCCCTTTGAATGGCAGACCCTATCCACCTTAGTCCCACGCCATTTTAAAAATGGTGAGAGTTAGAAAAGTAGGAGAGAGTATTGAAGAGTGAAGAAACCCGGCCTCTGTGCATTCGCTTATCAAAAGGAAAGGAAAGCGAAGAAACCTCCGTGCTTTCGCAGGATTTGTCAAGTTGAGGGGAAAAGAATAGAGAAACGTGGCAGAGGAAGTTTTCAGTAGTTTTTTTGATATTAAAATGTCAAATATATCCTTACAGTTACAGTACTTTTGTATTGGCTTTCTTTTTTTAAGAGGGCACTTATGAAAAAGAAAAATACATGACACCAAAGAGGTGATCTCCCTTTATATATTGGATAGAATAGATTAAAACTTAGCACCAAAACCTGATTAAGGACAACGGGAGAACCTACAAGGCCAGGATGGTTTTCTAATCCCAAATGATCTGGCCTAAACTCCAAGTACCTAGAGAGAAATGCAGGTACCCTGGAGAATTTGCCAAAGAGAAGGCCAGAACTCCCTCATTTGGTCAAAAACTAGCATTTGCATCTTATATCATGTTTGTGTATTTCCATATCCACTTTATCAATTTTACCAAAAGTACAGAGAATTAAGGACATAATGCCAACGCAAAAAAGTTGACACCATGAGTTCCAGATCAGTTCAATAACTTGTTGATTGAGACAAGTAATACAACAAGATTAGCTATCGTATGTCTGATTTTAGTGGAATAGATAATGAGAACACGTGTTGAGGAGGATTTTAGCGGCTGGATGAAGAGGATAGACAATTCTTAAGGAAATAGTAGTTACTAGTTACTATGAGAGACTTCTCAATGTGAACTAAACCAAAGTCCAACTTTTTGCTACATTTATTCCTCTGACACTTAGACAAGTGAGGACACACTAAGGACACCTTAAGAGGTCAAAATGCAATTTTCAAAAGTTGGGTGAACCATGGATAAAACTTGTGTTGAGTAACTCTTCATCATGTGAGTACTATTTGCATCATTTTTCATCCTACCTATTTTAACAAAAATGATTTCCTATCGCCCAATAAACAAATGCAAAAGCCAGCTGATAAGCCCTAGTGTGACTATTTTAAATCAACCTTTGAAAAAAAAATACATTAACTACCAATTATAAGCAAATATAAGCACAACTTGTGATTAATGACAAAAATATAAAGCATAAAAGTGAAATTGGAAATCAACGTTCCCTTGTGAAATATTTCATTTCATAGTCACAAACTGGTAAAATTCAATTACTCGTTTCATAAGTCAAACATGAACCTCAAACCAGATTTATATAACCCAATGACCAAAACTGAATAAAATTAAACTATGTTGTCAAAAAATATATTAACATGACACAAAAGGGTAACATAGCCATTCAATTCCTTACCCCGAACAAAAAAGACATCCCTTGCTGTTGAAAATCTTGTTCAGCAAATTAAGTATCCACGCAGTCACCCTTCACCTGTCTCATTCCTGTATGGTTCAACACAGTGCGCGCTAATTGCTTACCATTATCAAACCATGCTATCATGATCGAGAAATTGTCAACTACGGTGCATACTGCATAGCATAAAGCTAGGACTTGCCAACTTTTAACACCAAAATATCAGCAATTTTATCAAAAGCACACTTTGGACTTGAGGGAAGTGTGTGGCGAAAACCCTAGTTCTGATTCCAACTGTGGTTGCAGAGGTGCTCATGGCTTTCCCATAGGGAGGTTTCTTGCCACAGTGCTCCCAAAGTATGACATCCATAGTGTAATTGGTCATGACTGCTAAAAACAACAAGTGACAAAGGGGTCAGATTTTCAAGTCCATCAAAGAGTCAAGAATCCAAACGATCGCCCTTGTAAGCCACCAAAAGTTCCTCCACATCATCTTTGAACCTTGATACAAATTTCTTTAGAAAGTAGAAACTTTTCTTCCGTCAAAACCAATACGTTGAGTAGACTTGTCTCCTTCTTTAACAGCCTCTTGCACTTCATAATTTGTAAAACTCTGTACCGAGGGAGGACTCTCTGCCCCATGCTGTACGTCAAAGACATAGGCTGACTAAATAAAGCAGACCTCTCCAACTTGACATCATATAAGAAGAACACCATCCCCAACTTCAACTGCCCTTCGGAAACCGTAAGTAACTCGGAACCCTCCTAAACATATCCATACATTCATCCATTGAGAATCCAAAACTCCTCAACATTTCAATCTTTCTAGCTACTAAAGTTCTCACGACTCCTGCTACCCACCGTACACATGGCATGAACGAACATACTCGAATCAACAGAAAACCCTATATCTAAAACACGTGAAACGAGGTCCCTAAGAGCCGTCTCTGAATTGAAGAAAAATTTAGGTTCCTTCTTCAAAAGCATCGGGGAGCCCGACAATGCCGCAGCTCTCCAAGAAGGCAATGTTGCATTTCAATCTTGATATAGAGTCCGAATAGGACCTCCGCAAAACCAGGAACAAATCCCGATTGTTTTTATCGTTTACGAGGGTTTTCTTGATAATGTCAACGCAGGGTATCAATGTTCTCTCCAAACTATCAAGCAAAACATGAGAGTGAGTTGAAATGAAGTTACCCAGATCAGGACAATTGAGACCCAGGTCCTGAAAAAACTGCAGCTTCGGCTTCAGAGTCTTGTCCGCGTAGGAGAAGAGGATCTCGGGCTTGAGCCAGACAGAGGATAGAATGTGGGCGTCGGAGAAGCCGAGTTGTATGAGAAAGTGAACCACGGACTGTGGATTTTTGAGGTTTTTTCTCGATGGGAAGCTGTTGGAGATGGAAATGGCTTTTGGTTCGGAGAATGTCAAGGAGTCGATTTGAAAATTGGAGAGGGAGGGGTTTGAGGTTGGAGTTGAGATCCCCCTGGGAGAGTGAGTGAGAGAGGATAGAGAAGAGAAGAAACAGAGGAAGGATGAGTTGTTAGAGCATCCGCATCAAGCTATTTAGATTTTAGACTAAATTACATTTTAAAAATTACTTTAACTATCAATTTTTAAAATGTCTACTATATCATACTCTCTATATTCAAACTATCTCATTAAAAATATTATTTACTCTCTGATCGTCCCATTGGGTAGTCGTTGAAGTTTGCCAAATGATCGTCAAATTCAATTATTTATTAACGACTACAACTAAAGATTTGCATAGTATAGCGAGGAAGTCCGAGTCGATTCACAGGGAACTCGAATATAACTTGTTTGGATTGTAGATGTAAGGGTTTGCGGCGTTTAGACGGCCAACTTTTGATTTTTCTTTGAAAGGTGAGAATTGCCCTTGTGAAAAAGACTAGAAAATGAGTTTGAACTAAGAATTAAAAATGGCAAGGCATGCAATGGAGTTACTAACGCCTGTAACTTAGGTCATCCAACCTTTCTCTTTGTTTACTCGATTGAATCACACGGCATAGGTTATCAACCGGAAGATTTAGCGGTGAAAATGGTTAGACTTGAAACAGAGTTTGAATAACGAGCAAGTTCTAAGGTACTCTTGACAAACATGAGGTGTGACATCGCTTCGAAACCATGTGAGCAAGCACATGATCACCGGAGATTAACAACGCCAAGTTTTGCTACATAAAAAGTGAACTACTCGTATTCAAACTAAATATCAAGATTCATGGATTAGAAGCGTAGTTTGGAAAGCGAGCAAGTTCTAAAGTTCTTTTGGCAAACACGAGACGAGACGTCGCTCCGGAACCATATGAGCGAGCACATGATCACCGGAGATTAACATCGGCAAGTTTCGTTACATAAAACGCGAACCACGCACATTTCCAAACCAAACCTCAAGTCTTAAGTTGAGAAAGGCAAGATTAACCAAAGTTATAAGGCGTTATTCACCCCATGGCCGAGCCTAATCGACTACTCATACATACTCAAAGAACTAAGAATGGTAAGAGATCTAGGCATAAGATTTAACCAATGAAATTGAAAATAAACTTGATATTGTAACGAATCTCAACAATACAAACAACTTTAGTACTTGAGAATTAATCAAACTAACAACACTTACTTGAATTCTTGAAGGATTAAACTTAAAAAGCTTCAAAGGCAACTATGGAGTTCTAGGAAAATAATAGACTTAAAGTGAAATGTATCTACCCTTGACTAAGGGGGAGAAAGATGGGTATTTATACAACTCAGCCTTTTCTCTCCACAAAATTGTTGTAACGAACGCTATGAATGCAAGCTAAGAACGAGAAATTGAAAACTAAACAAGAAATCACAAAGACACAAGATATACGTGGTTCCCCAAGATGAGTACGTTCACGGGCGAGGAGAGAGAGGATTCACTAACCAACGTGAAGAAGAGATACAAAGAGCCTGCTGTAATCCGTAACTCTAGAAAGGCCACAAATATGAAAGTCCAAAAGATACTTTAGAAGTTCCCCAAAAGCCCTATTTATAATAGGCTACAAAAACGGGAACAACATAATTAACCAATGTGGGACTAAGGAATATAAGACATTCCTAACAATTCTCCACCTTGACTTGAATTCCACTGAACTAAATCACCAAATATAGCTCTCCCCTTCTAACCTCTCACTCGCCAAATGCCCCCGAGGGGCGATCAACTACAAATACCAAGCAACCCCAAGCAATGCTTGAACTTGGCAACCGGAACCGGTTTAGTCAACATATCTGCTGGGTTATCTGCCATACCCACTTTCTTCACCTCAACTTGCTTCTGTGAGATGATATCCCGAACGAAGTGATACCTGACATCGATATGCTTGGTCCTCTCATGATACATAAGATTTTTAGTCAAATGTATAGCACTCTGCGAATCACAAAATACTGAACTCACACCCTGTGCAAGACCAAGCTCACAAAGCAAACCTCTCGTCCACAATGCCTCCTTCACAGCTTCAGCAATGGCCATATACTCCGCTTCTGTTGTAGACAGTGCGACTGTAGTCTGTAAAGTAGCTTTCCAACTAATGGCACTTCCAGACAGAGTAAAAACATAACCTGTCAAAGACCTCCTCTTATCGTGGTCACCGGCAAAATCCGAATCAACATAACCAACAGCATGATCACCAGAATTGGAAACCCCAAATAATAAACCAACACCTGCAGTTTCGCACAAATACCGTAGTATTCATTTCACAGCTTCCCAATGTGCCTTTCCTGGACGCCCCATATAACCACTAACGACACTAACTGCATGTGAAATATCAGGACGAGTACATACCATAGCATACATAAGGCTCTCAACTGCGCATGAATATGGAACCTGAGACATATACTTTTCCTCATCCTCCGACTGTGGTGACAACTCAGCTGAAAGTCGAAAGTGTGCTGCCAAAGGGGTACTGACTGGCTTCGAGTTCTGCATGGCAAAGCGCTCAAGCACTTTAAGAACATAAGACTTCTGATTCAAAAATAATTTGCTAGCTACTCGATCTCTGCAAATCTCCATACCCAAAATACGTTTTGCCGCACCCAAATCTTTCATCTCAAATTCACCACCTAACTGTTGTTTTAACCTGTTGATTTCTGATACACTCTTGGCAGCAATAAGCATATCATCAACATACAACAGTAGATAAACAAATGAACCATCTGGAAGTTTTCAAAAATACACACAACTGTCATACTCACTCCTAGAATATGACTGGCTTATCATAAAAGTATCAAACCGCTTATACCACTGCCTAGGGGATTGTTTGAGGCCATATAAAGACTTACGAAGTAAAAAAACATGATCCTCTTTACCAGAAACAACAAATCCCTCAGGCTGACGCATATAAATCTGTTCCTCAAGCTCGCCATGCAAAAACACAGTTTTGACATCAAGTTGCTCTAACTCAAGATCATAACATGCAACAATAGCAAGTAAAGTGCGAATGGAATTATGTTTTACAACTGGTAAAAAAACCTCATTGTAATCAACACCCTCCTGTTGGATGTATCCTTTCGCCACTAGCCGAACTTTGAACCGAGCATCTTCCACCCCTGGAATACCTGGTTTGCGCTTGAAGACCCACTTGCACCCAACAATCCTCTTCCCTTTCAGCGGTTCTACTAACTCCCATGTCTAATTCTTCTGAAGAGACTCAATCTCTTCATTCATAGCAACAAACCACTGTGCAGACTCAATACTCGAAACAGCTTCCGTATATCTTGAAGGCTCCTCATACTCAACTGTCTCAACAACTGATAAAGCATAGGCCACCATCTCAGAATAAGCTGAATACCTTTCAGGAGGCCGAATCTCCCTCCTTGGCCTATCTTTAGCAATAGTGTGTGGTTGCTCAACTAACGCATCATCCTCTGTATCTGAACTCTTGAACTCCTCTTCAATTGGCTTCTCAATGTGCTTCTTCCCTGAGTAGGAAAATTCACTCAAAAACTCCACCTGCTTTGGAACACTCTGTTCCTAAACTGTATCATCAACCTATTTAGACACCTTAATCATAGAGTTTTCATCAAAAGTAACATCTCTACTGATCAAAAACTTTGAATCTTCAGGACACCACAATCTATACCCTTTCACACCTGCCTGATAAACCAAGAAAATACACTTCTTGGCCCGTGACTCTAACTTACCCTCATTCACATGAGCATAAGCTGGACACCCAAACACACGCAGCATAGAGTAATCAGTTTGATGACCTGACCATACCTCAAAAGGAGTCTTACATTCAATAGCAGTCGACGGAGACCTGTTCACCAAATAGCATGTCGTGGAAACGGCTTCGGCCTAAAATTCTTTGCCCAATCCGGAATTGGACAACATACAACGTGCCTTCTCCAAAAGAGTCCTGTTCATCCGTTCAGCCACACCATTCTGCTGAGGAGTTTTTCTCACTGTGTGATGCCTCACAATGCCCTCATCACTGCAGAACCTATCAAACTCCCCAAGACAAAACTCCATACCATTGTCAGTTCTCAAACGTTTTATTTTCTTACCAGTCTGATTCTGAATCAAAATTTTAAATTATTTGAATGTATTAAGGGCGTCACTCTTATATTTCAACATATACACCCAAACCTTACCAGAGAAATCATCGATAATACTCATAAAATAACGAAAACCACCTTTAGAAGTTACCTCTGCGGGACCCCAAAGATCTGAGTGAAAATAATCCACTGTGCCTTTGGTGCGATGAACAGCTGTACTGAATTTTACCCTGCACTGCTTGCCGTAGACACAATGCTCATAGAAATCCAGCTTCTCAGTTTTCTGGCCACATAGCAAACCCTGTTTGCTTAAAACTGTCATCCCCCTCTCGCTCATATGCCCAAGGCGCATATGCCACAAACGAGTCAAGTCTGAATCTGAAACCTTAGATGAAGTAACCGTTGCTGCAGCAGCTAAAACTGTACTGCCCTGGAGTGTATAGAGGTTACCATACTTCTGACCCTTCATCAATATCAATGCACCCTTCGAGACTTTTAAAACTCCACCTTCACCGAGGAATTTGCAACCATGAGAATCAAGAGCACCCAGAGATATAAGATTTTTCTTCAAATCTGGAACATGTCGAACCTCAGATAAAGTCCTAACAATACCGTCATGCATCCTAAGCTGAATCGTTCCTGAACCAATAGTCTTACAGGCCATGTTGTTGCCCATCAAAACTGTACCACCATTGACCGCCTCATAAGTAGAAAACCACTCTCTATGCGGACACATGTGGTGTGAACATCCAGAATCCAGAATCCACTCGGTATTAGAGCGAGAATCGCCCTCTGTAACTGATGACACATTATCTGACTCATCTGAACTTTCAGCAATTCCAGCAATTACTTTACTCCCTTTCTGATCTTTCTTTTCCTTCTCCTTGAGTTTTAAACAGTCACTTTTCCAGTGCCCGGGTTTCTTGCAATAATTGCACTTTCCCTTCTTCTTACCTGATGACCTGGATCTTCCCCTATTACTCGACTCCACCCTTTCTGTTGTTCTTCCCATAACAAACAAACCCTCCGCATGTGCATCACCCTCACTTGACACTTTTTTCCTCAATTCTTTCGAATATAGGCTAGTCTTAACATCCTCTATGGATATCGTGTCTTTGCCATACAATAGGGTTGTAACAAAGTGCTCATACGAAAGTGGTAAAGAACAAAGCAAAATTAGGGCTTGGTCCTCATCCTCAATTTTACTATCAATATTTTTCAGATCCATAATAATACGATTGAACTCATCTAAATGATCCTTAACAGGTATACCTTCTCGCATACGAAACGTATAAAGACGTTGTTTAATATATAACCTGTTGGTGAGCGACTTCGTCATATATATGCCTTCCAACTTCAGCCAAATTCCTGCTGCTGAAGTTTCTTCTTCCACCTCGCGAAGAACGTCATCTGCCAAACTCAATTGAATAGAACTCAGAGTTTTGGCATTCGTATCATCCCAATTTTCCTCTTTGATTCCAGAACTAGTCTTGCCTAACAAAGCCTTGTGCAATCCTTGTTGGGTTAACAGAGCCTTCATCTTTACTCTCCAAAGACTGAAACTGCTGCTCTGCCCATCAAACTTCGCAATCTCGAATTTAGCCGCCATAGCCACAATCGGAAACGAAACCCTAGTTTTTGCAACCTAGAGCTCTGATACCAGTTTGTTGTAACGAACGCTATGAATGCAAGCTAAGAACGAGAAATTAAAAACTAAACAAGAAATCACAAAGACACAAGATATACGTGGTTCCCCAAGATGGGTACGTCCACGGGCGAGGAGAGAGAGGATTCACTAACCAACGTGAAGAAGAGATACAAAGAGCCGGCTGTAATCCATAACTCTAGAAAGGCCACAAATATGAAAGTCCAAAAGATACTTTAGAATTTCCCCAAAAGCCCTATTTATAATAGGCTACAAAAACGGGAACAACATAATTAACCAATGTGGGACTAAGGAATACAAGACATTCCTAACAAAAATATCCCTAAACTTGCCAAAAGTGGCAAGTATTCCATAAATAGAAAGTCAAAAAAACAGTAAAAATATCTCCTGGAGACCAATGTTATCGATACCATAAGTAAATGTATCGATAACATCCTTCAAGTATTCCCCCGGAGAAGCAAGTTATCGATGATCACTCCAACCAAATATTATCGATACCCTCAAGTTTGGACAACTTCTGGAACAAAAGTTGTCGATACCCTTGTGGAAGGTATCGATAACAATCAGCAAAATTGCAGATTTCAGGTTGAGGCTTCAGCTTCCAGCAACTTCACAGCTCCTCAACATCTTATATTCATTCTCTAAACTTAAGTAAAAACTATATTTTAAACCTTTTTTTTTACCTTTTCTTTACTTTAATTTATTTAATGAAAATAAGAAAGTACCTCCCATTTAGAAATAATGGCATTATCAGAATTTCAATATTCCAATTATATCAAAATGTCAACCCCCCACTTTTAGTGTAAAATGGAAAACTACACATTTTTCTCAAGAGAAAATGGCTCAAAATATGACTTTACTCTTCAAATAAAACATTGCAACCTTATAGTTACTCTTAGAAAAATTCAAGGATTAATTACCACCATTTTTTATCTCGAAAATTGAAACTTTTCCGGAAAGTCATTTTTCCATATTTAGACAGATTTTAAGGAGTCGACAGGGTCTTCAGGTACTTGAAAGCACTTGGGCCATCCATGACGTCAAAACACGCCTTATTTGCACGTTTTCCTTGAAAACACTAAAAATACACCTTGCGTGCAATATAGCTATAAAGACTAAATAAAAACAAGATAAAACAACATAAAACGGGACTAATTGCACCAAATATCTACAATATTTGGTGCTCATCACACTCTCTCTCTTTTTTCAGTTAAATATTTTCTACCAAGGGCCCTGTTTGGGGCACAACAAATGAATAAATTGATGATTTTTTTGTAGGACCTATTACGGGTCCAACAAAGATTATTTAAATTGCAAGTCATTCTTAAAATGTTATTTTACAGGTTCCTGAAAAAAAATTAGTTTAATTCCATATCGGTAAAGGCTATTTCAGAATTCGTAGGGCACCCTACGAATGTTGAAACAGTACTTACCGATTTCGGATTGAGTTAATTTTTCCCAGGAATTCATAAAAAAATATTTTAAGAATACTTGCGATTCGAATCATCTTTCTAGGACGCATAATTGATTCAGCAAAAATCAAAAAATTCAAGCTTTTCTTGCCCGTACGATACCCACCCTATCTTTTAAGGTGTGGCAGCTCAAAATATTAAATAAATGTTTAACATGTGAATAGTTCCTCGTGGAAGAAAAAGAGGAACTGTAGCAATATTAATTTGAAGCCAAGTAAAGGAAAGGCTGATGAAGGGGCTTTTGGTGGGTTTGGCTCTCTACTTTAGTCCAAAATTTAATTTGTTGATAGGGATGTGGATGCTCTTAGAGCATCTTTGATTCTTACCCATTTTACTACCCATACCCAAAATTTGAGTAAAAAGCCTTTAAAATTATCTCCAATGTTATACTCATTTGTCTACCCATTTCCTCACCCAAATTTGGGTAGACTCAAACTCATACCCATTTTTTTCTCACTCTCTTTTCACTCTTATTAATTACAAGCGTGTCACTTATTAATTACAAGTATGCCATTCCATAATAGATGTGGGTGAAATTATGGGTTTAGCATTGGAGATGTCTTATCTAAATCAAGCTTCTAACCCAAATCACTACCCAAATTTGGGTGAATATTGGGTAAGAATTAGAGATGCTCTTCGGTTTAGAGTAGAGACGTTTTGAACGTAGATGTGAGATCAGATTTTGCATCTTGGAGAGAGAGAGAGAGTGTGTGTGTGTGATGAGCCAGTAGGAGCCTTTACAAAACATCCAACTTTGTCCTAGAATTCTGGCCAAATTCTGAGACAAAGTTGGATGTTTTGTAAAAGCTCTTACCGGTATCTTGTAGAACTTTTTTTTTACAGGGACCCTAAATAAAATGAGCGGCTCTGATCAAGTTTGTGGGACCCGAAATGGATTATTGCACAATTGATGTATTGTCTCGTAGTTTGTACGTTGTCATTCATATTTGTTGATCTTTCTTATCGATTGACAAAAAAAAAATGGAATTTGATTTCATGTGATTTGTCAACGAGACATCAACATATTTAGCACGCCATCTTCTATTATGGCCTTCACCAAATTAACAAAATCCACATTGAGTGGCTCAAATAAAAAAAAGTTATTGAATGAGTTCAAGTATTATGCATGCATAACCCAAGGGGTTGGCCCAATTGTCAAGGCATGGAACTTTAGAGATTTGCTTACTCCTAAAGTCTCAGGTTCGAAACCTTACGATGAGTTTATGATTGCCCAGAATTGATCGATGTACGTGTAAGCTAGCCTGAACACTTAATTAAATAAAATAAAAAAGAAAAAGAAAAAGAAAGAGAAAGAGAAAGAGAGAGAGTATCATTCATATGTATGCTCGACACTCGATTGGGTTGCCTTTGTAATTGTACAAATATCCTAAGGAGGTTAAGTGCTAACAATCATGTAGGCATGTCAATGGATCGGATTCGATCCGATTCGATCCGAAAAAATCCGATCCGGATCCGAATCCGATAACATCGATCTGATAATCTGAATCCAGAATCCAAATACGGATCGGATCGGATTAAATCCGTTATCAATCTGGATCCGAATTTTATTTTTTTAATTTTTTTTTTAAAAAACAGTAAATTTTTTATTTTGAAAAAAAAATGTTTAAGAAGTTGTATTTTTATTTTTATTTTTTATTTTCAATTATTTTAATTTTTTTCGGAAAATTTTTTTTTTTTGAAAAAAAATTTTGTATTTTTTTGAAAAATATAATTTTTTTCCTAAAATTTTTGAAGTAAAAAAGCTTTCGAATCGGATTCGGATTTTCGAATCGGATTCGGATCCGGATTACCACTATCGGATTTGAGTCTTATCGGATTTGGATCGGATTGGGGTCTTATCGGATTCGGATCGAATTTGGATCTGTTGGATCCGGATCGGATCTGGCCCATTGACAGGCCTACAATCATGTGAAGGGTGAAATAGCACCAAGGCCAAATTGCAAAGGAACAAAGTGTATTGAAACCGAAAACAATAGCAATACTACAATCTACTCAACTTACAAGGTTAGAGTAGTCAATTTTGAAGCCGAAAAGCTTACTGGAAGCGTTGATCCGCAGAAACTGATCTTCAAAAAGCTTGATGAGAAGCAAAGTTGCATTGTCAATTTTAAGAGCAACTATTCTGTTCGACAACAGTGTTGGTGTTTTGAAACAATGGTATTCGGGTCAATCTTATTGGAAAGTGACAGGCATAATGACAGGAGCCCATTTGCAGTAATGTGGACAAGCTAGGGTTTAGTAGACAGGTACTAAATGTATCCATGTATCCAAGTAGCTGATATGTATCCATGTTCTTCAGGAAGTGCAGAAGTTTAAAGTACTAAATGAAAGATTTTAGAGTCCCGCAAGTTCAGCTACCTTTACTAGTACTACTGGTCCTTGGTATACTTGCCATAGAAATCAAATCAAATCAAACCAAATTGAGCCTTATGTTTCAATCACTTGGGGTCGGCTATATGAATCATTTTCTTCCATTGGGATCTGTCAAGGGCCACTTGTTCACACAAACCTATTATACTCATATATTTGTGCACCACAACATCTAATGTCAATTTATGTCTACCTCTCCCCGTAGCATTGCTACTCAAAGCTATCATATCCGCTCTCTTAACTACTGCATTTCCGGGTCTACGGTAGACATGTCTAAACTACCTTAGCCTATTTTCTCTCAACTTCTTTTCTATAGGTGCTAAACCTACCATCTCACGAACCATTTCATTTATAATCCCGTCTCATCCAGACATCCATCTCAATATTCTCATTTTCGTTACACTTATCTTGTTCACCTGTTGTTTCTTAATAGATGTTTGTACCATATTTCACCGCCTGTCGATGACCGACCGAAAGGTGGCAAGTATGAGAATTCTTCTATTTTTATTATTTCGTATTAATAATATAACAAGTTTTTATTTCTTTTATTTGTTTGTATTTTAATGAAGTGCAGGACACTTGTCATCGTCCTACACACTTTGAAGTTGAAGAGAAGTTATTTGGACAAGTGGCATGCTCCTACACACTTTGGAGTTTGTGGGAAGTTATTTGGACACTTGGAAGATGATTAGAAGAATGAAGAGTAGTGAGAAATTAGGAAGTTATTTTCTGCACATTTTATTTTTCTATAAATAGCCTCTTTTGGCTTCATTGTAAACTTCTTCAACAAATTAAAGTCTTAACTTTGTTATTAATTTTTGTCTTCTCAACCCACTTCTGGGTCATAATTAGGAGTGGGATTCATTTTCTAAGACTAACTTAGAATATTCAATGTATCGCTTATGTAGATAGATCGATACCTTGGAAAAATAACAAAGTCCATTTGTTATTTTTCTTCCGCTCCATTCTACTTCACTAAACCATCAATCCACTCCGCCCAATCTATGGGTCGATTCCGTTCTTGAAGATTGGCGGGTGACGATTTTCTTTTACGAGTTGATTCATCACCACAAAAAAAATAGCATTTGATCCATTCACCATTCTTTTCCGGTAAAGTCCTGAAACATGGCAAGGAATCTCAAATCCGTTTGTGGAGACAAGCCGCATTCGCCCATATTTTTGTTGTTAGCATTGTTTCCCGAAATCTCTATCGATTTCGATCGAAGGAAAAAATAGGTAAAGAATAGGCCAACATTATGTCCCGTAAAACATCGCTGATCTGATGACAGTTCTATAGAATTTTCCCACTTGCCATAGGAACAAAAAGAAAAAAGAAAGAGGAGTTTCCTCATACTTCGGAGGAAATGGATCTAACATCAACCTTAAACTACATGCTTGGGAATTTCTGGGGGCAATGTTGTAAAAGTCGCTAAGGAGTGTTTGGAAATAATTTGTAAAAAAAAAAACAGTTAAACTATTTTAGTCTAATGAAGAGCCCAAGCTCGGCAAAACGCACCCAATTAACTAATTACCAATCACAGAAGATCTTTGTTTGGGCAATCTTTGAAACTAAGAATTGGAGTCAACTGCAAATGCTTTCTTCCAAGTATAGGTAAATCTTATGCTTATTCTAAATCTTATGCTTTCGTAGCTCTTGTCTTATTTCATTTTAGGAATCATATGCTTGAGAGGTTGTATCCTACATGAGAGTGCCTGCTTTCTCGAAGAGAGAGAGGTTTCTAGGCGGTTCTGTTAAAGCATCCAACTCCAAACCAATTGGCAAAGAGTGGAGAGGCCGCCCAGGCTCATATACTAGTATTGGAGGAGATAATTAACCAATGTGGGACAAATCCCAACACTCCCCCGCACGTGCGACCCCTGACTCGCACGTGGAGAGGTAATTGCACGTGGAGAGGTAAACAAAGGATCCGGAACACACGGATCACAATGAAACAAAGTGCAACTATGGCACAAAAAAGGGGAAAAGCCTCCGAAAGCCTAGCTCTGATACCATGTTAAAGCATCCAACTCCAAACCAATTGGCAAAGAGTGGAGAGGCCGCCCAGGCTCATATACTAGTATTGGAGGAGATAATTAACCAATGTGGGACAAATCCCAACGTTCTGACTTGGTAGTGTGGGAGCACAGGTTCTGGATGGGATTCCCCTGCCCAACTGAAGGATATTGGAACCAAGCCTACCTGTGCAATTAATTCCTAACACGCAGCATTTTGGACTCTCCAAGGAAAACAAGCAGTATGTGTGTGCAAGCGCATTCTCTACGCGAGTGTGCCAAAATGACAAGATGAGCCCTCTTTCGTCCAAAAGATGCATATTATTCCGCCAATCCATTGTTTAATGCATCATACAGAGATTCCTCCTCCTGTTTTGGGTTTGGAACCTAGAACAAGTCGTTAATATTCTCAATCACTTCGAATATATGGATACAAATACAATAAGGAGATCCTTCAAAATAAACAATAAGTCTAGGTACACTTTCAAAATGTGCTAAGTCAAGGTAATAAACAAACCACAAGCCAAGAATTCTAAATAGGGACAAAGAAACTGCAAGTAAAAATTACTGGTAATACAAACATCATATATAAAGAGCTCTAACGGACAGCTGAGTGTTAGAATGGTTTTATAATGTGCGCCTTCAAAAAATAAACCTTAACTTGCAATCCCCCCAATATTTGAGCAAAAGCATTAAAATTACAGCATAATACACAGAACCAAAAGGTGAAATTGTAAATCAAGGTTCTCTTTGTTACCATCCATTCCGTACAATCACACGGAAAAGGGACACTATAGCCAAGCACAAGGAAAAAGTTTGATTGTCATGGACACCGAAAGAATCAGGTATCAATACGAGTACCAAACTCAGTGCTCCAAAACCAAAAATAAAAATTACACAAATCACACGAGTTTTTAATCCAATGATCAAATCCAACAAAATCCATGTTTATTAAAGAACACCAACATGCCAGGACAGGTAACAAGCTATTGTATTCACTTGATTTTACCTGAATAAAACCAGCATTTATTGTTGTTGACTTTCTTCATCTGTGATAGAGATCTTCTTCAGCAATAAGCATCTGAACCAGTCATCCTTCACAGGTCTCCTTCCCGAATGGTTCAACATGGTCCATCCACGAAGCTTAGAGTTTTTAAACAATGCTATCATGTTACACAAAACCCCTCTCTGGCAAATAATACCATAGCACGAGAAGTTGTCGCTGGTAAACAAACTAGAAGGCGTATGTTTGGTTCCAGATCTGCCTCCCATAGGAGGGTTCTGGCCACAATGAAAACCCGAAGTACAACATTGCAGCATAACGGATCAGAGTCTGACCGCAAAAAACAGTAAGGAACGAAGGGTCGCCCTTGTAAATCTCCCAAAATTCCTCTGCATCATCTGGAAACCTTGATATAAATTTTCCTAGAAACTTCTCTTCTGACAAAATCAATACATGCCTAAAACTAGGTTCCTTCTGTAACAGCCCCTTGGAGATGATAACCCGTAAAACTCTATAACGAGGGATTATTCTCTTCTCGATGTTGTACATCAAACAAGTAGGCCAACTAACTAACGCACACCTGTTCAACTAGAAATCATTCAAGAAGAAATCAATCTTAAACTTCGACTTATCTTCAAAAATCGTAAGTAACCCCGGAGCCCTCCTAAACATATCCATACATTCATCCTCAGAAAACCCAAAACTCCTAAACAATTTAATCTTCCTGCAAAAAGCCTCACCACTTATGCTACTAACTGCGTTCACTGCATGAACCAGCATCCTCGAATCAACAGAAAACCCCAAATCTAAAACACGCCAAACATGGTGCCGTCTCTGAAATGAAGAAAAGCTGAGGTTGCCTCTTCGAAAGATAAGAGAACTGGGGCCCAAAAATGCCGCAGCTCTCCAAGAACGCAATGTTACATTTCAATCTCGATACGGGTTTTGAAAAGACCCAACCCCCATGGGCCCTCTGCAGAACCCGAATCAAATCCCGATTGTTTTCATCGTTTACAAGGGTGTTCTTGATAAGGGTATCAATGTTCTCTCCAAACTATCATGCAAAACATGAGAATGAGTTGAAATGAAGCTACCCATATCAGGACCAGTGAGACCCAGGTCCAGAAAAAACTGCAGCTTGGGCTTCAAAGTCTTGTCCACGTTGGAGAAGGATATGGGGACTGGACCGACCAGAGGATCTAATGAGGTCGTTGGAGAAGCCTAGCTGCTTGAGGAATTGAACGGAGTATGGTGTGGGTTTGCATCTTTCTTGGCTTTTAGATGTTTACATACAGATGGGAGGAACAGAGATCGGTTGTGGTTTGTCGGACTTCAAAACCACAACCGAGAAATTGATTTCAAAAAGGTGTTTTAGAGGGCAAAATTGCGTTTTAGAAGATTGCATTGGAGATGTTATTCGCTATGTTCACTTGTCAAGAAATTGCACCAAAACTTTTCTCCAGCAAGCACTCTTTTTTTCCCACAGCCTTGGTCAAATAGGGGCACTTATCCCACTTCCAGCGAATATAGTTGATTAGATACAATTCCGAAAGAGAGTAAGTAGAGTGCAATCCTTATTGCCCCTTCTTCCTTTCCGACGACCAGGACCCGTAAGTGGTGGAAATACCGTCCGCGGTCCAGTTGGTGAGCTTTTCTCCTGGCAGGGCTGGACGGATGGTGTGTTCATTTGATACAAAAAATAAAAACTAAAAAAAATAAAAAAAATTGTGAAATAGTCAAAAAGCACCAAAAATGTGATGGAAAAGTAGTTCTTGATATTTCTCTTTCAACTAGTTAAGTGGTGGCAGCGATCGATCTTGGGTCCAATCTTGTTTGAACTTCACCTCATCTTTATTTATGTGGTGATTATGTTGCCGATGGTAGAGATTAGGGCCTAGATTGAGGCTACAATGGGATGGTTTGGTGGTTTGGATGCCAGAAAAATTAGGTTCGGATTTGTGAATGGCGATGGGTGCAGGTATTTTTTGGATGTTCGCAGGCATCTGAGCAAGCGTTCTAGTGGTAGTGGTTGTGGATTGAGAATGGGGCTCCGGGTGGTGGTTTCAATGGTGAGGGTTTCATGTGCATGTGTCGCAGTGGTGGTTGTGTAGGAAAAGGAGTGGATGGTGGAAGGGCGTCATTGGCTCAATGGTGGAGGGAGGGGGTGGTGGTTGAGGATGATGCGTTGGCACTGTTATGTTGGCCATGCATGTATGTGTTCTCCGGAAAAGGCCTATGACATGATGTGAAGGTGCTCCAAGAAAACTGACTAATTTTTTCTATCTTGTATTGTAGCCTTTAAAAAAAATTAAAGAATGCATATGATAATCCCACTATTGAACCTTCTAATATAATGAATATTATCCTCGTGACTCATGCCTACCATTTTTACGTGAACAACGATGGATTGACGAACAACCAGATGTAAAAACTGAACAAAAGTTAATCATTTTGTGTACTACCCTTGGATTACAATGAACAGAGCATCAACAAACAAAATCCATTCAATTTGTCAACGCACATCTTCTCTGTCCCTCCTTTCCCTCCACGGTTCCATCTCTCTCACCACTTGCCAAATTTTAATATCGACAATCTCATCAAGACTGAACCACCATAACTAGAGATTTTAATTGGCATTATTATGGGAATTTCAATCATGCATGCTGAAGGTTTGGTGCTGCATGTAAGGATGAGCTGACTGATGTTTAATGATCGAACTGATCTTCACTATATCAGTTTCATGTCTTTTTCTTTTTCTCATCTTTAAGATTCTAATAAATGCGACATTTCCAGTAATTTGCAAATGTTGCATAATGAATTTCAAGTCTCAATGTTTTATTACAAGGCAACTACGTGTACACTAATTTCATATCTCAGAAGTATCTCGAAGGATGGATGGTGTTTTATTTTTGTCTGCTATAAAATGTAACAGTAAGTGGTTATGGTCTGTGGAAAGCAATTCAAGATCAAACTGAGTTCCATAATGTCCAGTTGGTTGACAGAGTATGGTGTCGTATATATATGTTGTAAAGGATATGTCTCCCGAAATAGAATGGATCCAACTTCCCAAGTAAACCATCAAGAAAATAAATTCAAAACTAGTTGATTCAGATATGATGCAAAGCAGGACAAACCACATTTGGTACCGCACGTACAGCTTGGGAAGGGGTATTATTAATTGATTAAAAGATGCTTGGCAACCTAGTCGGGCAATGGTCATTCACAACTATTCAAGTATGTGAAGAGAACATTATACGGAGAACAATAGAATCAATATCAACCGACAAAAGGTTCCTCCTCCCCACCACCACACCACACCCCAAACCAGCGCCCCCCCCCCCCCACACAAACCCCAACCCCAATTCACTAAAACACAATGAGCACAAGTCTAAGAATGTTGACTATTGAGAAAGAAGCAGAAAATAATTGGCCAGAGCCAAAACATTGGGTTCAGATAATTGTAAACAGTGAAATACAGAGGCCTTTTTAATCCCTTGGTTTCAGAGCATAGTTAAGGAAACGAAAATATGAGCGATTGATATGAAGGCAAAAAACAAATACTAACAAAAACAACTCAAACAACAGACGGACGACATAATCAAAAAAGATGACATAACGCCAAATATCTGTACTTGAAATTCATGCAAGTGTAACATTCAGTAGTCTTAAATTCAACATGTACTGGCTTGTGTTACAGTAGGATAACCATTTGGAAGCAAACCAAGCCCCATTTAATTTTAATTCCAATCTAACCCGGTCTTACAGGTTCATCCTCTTGGCCAATTCTAACTGTCGCAAATGTTCAACTACTTCCTTGATGGTTGGTCGTTCGACTGGGTTGCGACTAACACAGCGCAATGCCAATTCAATGATTGCAGCTCCATCTTTTGCATCAAACCACACACTGCCTCTCAAGCTTTCATGCACTTCTAGCATGGGGGGGCACCGTCGGCACTCCTTCCTAAACTGGGTCTTCTTAGGCCTGGTTTGGTACTCTCCCCTGGCCCAAACGTGAAGATGAAAATCCTCCTCTCGAGCAGCTCTTTTTGTTACAAGCTCCAAAAGTAAAACACCGTACGAGAAAACATCTGATTTATCCAGAAATTTACCTGTTCAGAGATTCACAGAAATATCATATAATTACAACCCGTTCTTAGTTCAGTTCCTAATACAACATGAAAGCGAGGAAGAAAGTCACCCGGAACCCCAACGCGTAAGAAGTTTGTGATTTCAACGATCTCAATTAGGCAATGAATATAGAATACATGCATAACAGATGTTCCAAATATCAAGAACCAAAGCATAAGATGAAAGCTACACTTGGGAACCTCCAATAGCAACCCAAGAACTAAGAAAGAATAAAAGCATAACAAATTATTGAAATCACTAGAAGACATGCATAACAGATGTTCCAAATCTCAAGAACCAAAGCATAGGATGAAAGCTACACTTGGAACCCTCCAATAGCAACCCAAGAACTAAGAAAGAATACAAGAATAACAGATTATCGAAATCACAAGAACCAAAGCATAACATAACAGATACACTTGGAACCCTCTAATACCAACCTAAAAATCAAGATAGTTAAAGATTATTTGTTCAGCCCTATCTAGGATGGTCTCTGTCAAAGCAACAAATGTTGCACGAAGTCATTTTCACTGGGAGGATACCAATGAGAGGGTTCAAGAAAATGACCTATCCAAAGTCAATCAAGGAGGCGGTGGCAAGGATAGCGTGTAGTTTGGGAATTAGAAGCAGGGCATATCATGTGGTAATTACCGCTGACGGAATTGAAGATGTAGTCGAGGGGAGATCATTATGTTCCAGCTGGAGACAATGTTGGAGCTAACGGTTTCTTTGCTCCACTAAGGCAATTCTATCAGTCAATGGTAATTGCATGGGCATTCAATGAAGTCGCATTGGCCAGCAAGGAGTGAGGGCAAACCTAGTGCACGAGGCTCCCACCATTGGCGGGCAAGGAGTAATAGACCAAAATATAGGAAGTGTGTGTTCTGCAGGGAGTACCTTTTCAAAGTGCGCACGCGCACACACGTGTGTGCTCGCGCCCGCGCAAATGCTATAAGAATTGATAAGCCCACGTAGCACAAGGAGTTATGAGAGTTGTATCCGCACATCGAGCAAACAGCCAGGAGTGTAAGTGAAGTTTGCCCTTTAATTTACGGTCAGTACTAAAACCATGCGCTAGTCAACTACAGTTTTTCATCAGTCACTTGCACTGCAAAGAAGCCCAGCCCAGCCCAGCCCAGCCCATTCCCATTTTCTGTGCAAACCCAAAGTTATCAATCTCGTACCCCGGTCAAAGTACCATTTTCTTGATTGGAGTGGAACGTACCGGTACCAAAATATATCTTTATACCGCATCGGATTGACAGAAATTAATATTTTACATATTCCTCAATATAAACAAGTTACAACATTTTCATGTACCTCAACATTACCAAAATAGATTTCAAAATTAAATCATTATCTATTTCATAGAGAACAAGTCCAAAGGTAGTTCTGCAAATCATTGACAATTTCTGCCAATCCTATGAAAATCATTAATTGTAGTTCAATTTTATGGTAAACAAAATTGAGGTTAAATATTAACGAAATGAAAACAAACCAGCAGCATTGCAATGTTTAATTTTTCCATAAAGATATCTCTGCCGTCCAATGTCTTGTAACAAAGTCAATCCCACCCAAATGCCTTCCTCTCTCGCCATCTATACATATATAATCCTCTCTTTCCCACTGCTACGTCTTGTTTAAGTTAAAATTTGTACCTAATATATTCACAAAATGATCGAGAAAAGCGAGCAATAAAGGATTGTAGATTGTGGTACAACTTTCAGAGCACTCTTCCAGAGTAGTCCATCATGAGTCAAAGTTCTGAGAGAAACCTAAGTTTTGCACCGGATGGAATCCACAAAATGCCGGAGATGGCCCCGAACAGCCCGGATTAGAGCGGCATCTCTACCGAGATGGAACAGAGAGTCGGGTATCCAGTTCTTTTGCCAGCACGATACATCTCGGCAGGTACTAACCGGTACATACGAGATCGATAACTATGTGTGAAACTAGCTCATTACGCAAAGAGACAACACCCACTTGCATATTATGCACTTGAAGGTAACTGAGGACAGAAATACGGAGAAAAAAAGGAGGTGCAACGACAGTTGTTATCCTACCATTCTTGGAAACTGAAAGTCGAAGCGTTTTATATTTTCAAAAAAAACAAAGACAACTGAAACACAATTAACTCTCTCATCCCCTAATCCATAGTGACATAACAAACAGTTAACCCTAGCCATTGATTCCTTGCAAAACTGAAGCTCTTCAACTGATGAAACTCTTATTCAATCCTCGAACATGTCCACATCATTGCATCGTTAAATATCTGATAGTTACTTTGGCTTAGAATGTTCCCATATGTTTCAGGTTTTGACAATCCTTGGACATGAAATGGCCAACAGGAGGCCTTTATATGGTTGATACGAAGATGGGAGCCCTTGGAGGCGATTGAAGAAGAAAAGTGAGAAGCCGTGGATATCCGGACCAATTTTCAAAGAAATCCAAATCACTCCGATTTTGAAGGAAAAATCTAAGAGTCTGATTCAATCCCGAAATAGGAGTCAACTCAGCATAGCCTTCAGCATTATTAACATATATCTCTCATCTGCTGTCCGATCATTGGGATGATTCAAGTTCGGGTTGGAAAGCTAACTTAAAGAGCTACAGCTTTGTGTGAAATACAATTTTTACAATCTCGACATTTAGAATATCAAAACGAGCAAGCGAGAAGAGTAAAAAATAGCTGAAAAAAGTCCGTCCTGATGGAAGACCAAAGCATCCAGACTGGATTTTTTTATGTCCGCCAGATATTTTTCAGGGCCAAGCATCCGGAAGGCATACCCAAGTGTCTGGATGCCCTCTGTCAGGTTTGATGAGTGAGAAAGGCCAAATAAAAGGGTTTTTCAGGAGGAACTATAAAAGGGGAACCCTATGTCATTTCTGAGGCATACCAAACATTCTCAAGAGGGCTAGAGAGACGCAAAGAAGAGCTCAAGGATTCAAGGATCCATGGCTTTCACCAAAGATTCAATATCTCTTCCCATTGGTGGCTAACTCCATATGACGGCATGAGATTGAAAACAATTTTTGGTGCGAGAAGTGGTATACTCTACTTTTTGGTAACGGGAAGAAAAGGGTGTTAAAGAGCTGAAGTTGTTCTTACTTAGGTTTGAAGTAGCTTTTATTATCATTTAAGAGTATTTTCTTAGCCTTCTTAAGGTGTTCGCAAGTGTCACACCACCTGCTATAGGACTTGTGGTACGTGGCAGTAGCTGTTACGTACAGGAGAGGTGGTTAGATCAGTTGAGCAGCTGGAGTATGCTGGAGTGGTTAGTCAATTATAAAGGGTGAGAAGATTAGTTGGTTGGTTAGGGAATCTGTTGTATAAAGTGAGTGGCGAGGTGAGGATCGAGGTAATGAGTTGTTTTGAGTAAAATTGGAGCCAAAGGCTCCCTTGTGTAACTGTTCCATTGCTATTCAATAAAGATTCCCCAATGTGTCAACGGCAACTGACGTAATCATTTTTCACAAGAGTAGGAACCTTCAAGTTCAAGAATTTCGCACATCAAATAGATTCAGTGGAAAATGATCGGTATCCAGAAGTTTTTCTTCTTGGTAATCTACTCCCCAATACCATTCTGTTACAAATCGCAGCGTGTAGGAAGTGAATTACACATGGATTGCAGCGTGGCCCTTGAGTTTCAAATAAAACGCAGAGAGAGCACAGGAAGATAAAAACCTGTCTCGGAATAACATGGATCCACATAGCCATAGCACCCCCACACTTTTTCGAACAGGGGAATTGCACCAAAATCTCCACCAATAAGCAAACCGAAGTCAACTAACTTCACATGGAAAACCTGCAAGCCCAATAATATTAGATATTCCCAAAGGGTTCTCGAAAGAAAAAAGTGGTGCAAAAACAGTAGGACTTATTACCTTGTCAAGCACTAAATTATCTGCACAGATATTGCGCAGCTTGAGGTTTTGAGAATGAAAAGCTTCAACAAGAGATGCAAATTGAATTGCAGCCTTGACTCGTGGAAACCAGCCAAAATCATCTACAAACAAAAAGGGCCAGTTAAGATGAATTCATGAATGGCTCTACGGATTGATGAAGGCCCGATTATAATCAGTTGAGGTGGTTCTCCCCAGACGAAACTTCCTTCATCACGATTTTACTAAGAAATAGATCACGATTTTACTAAGAAATAGATTAGATGCTAATTACTTGTGGGACAGAAACAAAAAAGAAATAAGGCTACAAAACCCAACCTCGAGGAAGGAGGTTACGCAGGGTATCCAGCGGATCTAGCTCATACACGGCAGCCAGCCGCCCATTTACAAGACCGCTTCCGATTAACTTCACCATGTTATCATGGCGTGACAAGGGCGATGATGCTGTCAGTAGCTTCATTTCATCCTATGACACACAAGAAGAAACTAATTTGAAAAGACAATTAAAAACAAGCAAGCAATGAAATCAGAGAAAGTTTCTTCTTTTTTCCTTCAAATACACACACTTACGTGGAATCTTCCTTTAGCCATTTGTCTCCAGAACCTGTGATCAGGTTTAACATTGCTTCTAACTTCTAACAAACGATAGTTCCATGCTTTCACCAAAACATTAGCCTCTTTGATGTTGTTCAAGCCTCGTTGCTGAATTATTTTTCCCCGATACACTTGGCCAAACAGGGTATTACCAATAAAGTCTTCTACAGTCAAACCACAAGGCAAGTCTGCCATAGTACCTTCAAAAAAATTAGTGGACCCTTTCGTCAATTGATATGCTTATAGACAGAGAAAATGAGTTATAACCTTGTACAAGTAAAGGTAACATGGGTTCCAGGAAATATTTTAAAGATACCCTTAAACTTCTACTCAAATGTCCCATAAAAACCTAAACTAAACAAAATCATTTTAAAACTAGAGGTTATCAAAGCCTACTCAATAAAAACCCTGACACCAACTCCATCAAATTGGAGATGGAATGGCTTGACACGGAGATGACTGGGGTTACTTTCTGTAAGATCCACAAAGCTGCGCTCCCTTTTGGTTGGCAATTGCATTGATAAATCACACATTTATTTGTATCACAAGTTTATCAAGTTCTAATTTCTTTTACATAACCTAAATATAAGGAGTGACTAGGTTTCGGCCAGCCCAAAGCCTCAAGTGATAATGGCACTTACAAGATCTACTACAATAAATAGCTTGCGCACAATTTATGAACGAAGTTCACAATCCCTGCAATTATGAAGACAAAGATAGAAACAATTCAGCCTAAAACAATTGATGTGCAAAAGACATGGACGAAACCAAGAAATTGCTCCAGGGACAATCTACAATTATGCATAAAGAAGTGAAAAATTTTTGGCATGAGAAATTGCTCAAGGGATAATTCACACTTACGCATGAAGAAAGGAAAACATTTTGGCATGCATGTATTTGTGTGTATATATATATATATGCATAAAATTGTTCGATGTATATCTTTTGTTTTCCAACATTCTTGAGAACGAAAGCACTTTAATTTTATCAACACTGTCAATCCAAATTCATCCTCAGTCCACACCTATTCTCTCTCTACGAAATTTCATTCCAACCATGGGAGATCACCCCAATAATTGTTTAAATAACTGATTATCAAAATTAACTTTCACCAATAATCCATCTCCTGATAATTTAGTGTCTCGGGTTGAAAAAATAAATTCCAAACTAGTTGAACCCCTAATTTATTTGGTGGGTGGGCCCATATTCATAGCGGGGATATCGCCTTTGCCATGTTGAAGGACCACAATACGTCCAATTAATTGTGGACGAAATACTTTACATTTAAACATTTAATCCTCGAACTGATGGTCACGGCAGCAACATGTTGCAATGGTGTCTAGAGAGGGGATCTGTTGTTTGTGGAGGAGATCCAAGTCAGCAATTTCGTCTCCAATTTAACAGAGTTTGACATCGGGGGCATTATTGAGTAATCTTCCACAAGTTCAGGTGAGTAAGTAAAATTTTATTATGTTCAAGTGTTAAAGGGACATTAGAGTGAAAGTTTAGGCATATTTTCTAAATATTCCCTGGGTTTTCATTAAAAGTGCCCTTAAAGGATTGGTGAAGAAGCCACAAAGTGCAAGGAAAATTGTGCTACAGTATGTATTGTACAATACTATCTCTTATAAAGATTACGGAACTCAGCAACAAAATTAAAAAAGAAAAACGCCAAAAACATACCAAACTCAAGGAAAATTGTGCTACAGGATGTATTGCACAATACTATCTCTTATCAAGATACCTTTACGGAACTCAGCAACAAAATTAAAAAAGAAAAACGCCAAAAACATACCAAACTCAACCCTGATCATATCAGCAAATTCAGATAATTGTCGGACAGATTTCAGTGGAGACACTACAGGAGGATCAGGGCCTGGAGCAGTATTATTGGTCGGAATGAATCCCAGCAGTTCCACTTCCGGCAAATCAATAAAGAAAGCTTTCCTCGCCGCTTTTTTTGGGGGCAAGGCAGCAGCAACCAATGATTCAAACCCTGTGGATAAAATGAATCAACCACATAATAAGGGAAAATGTAATATTTCTGCTGTAGGAAAACAATAACCCAAATCAAACATGAACGAGAACATACGCAAATCAAATCAATCAAATCCCGGTGTAGAGCAGATCCAATGAACGCTTGCACCCTACCTTCTCATACTCTGTATATACTGCGGCCTCGTTTACTTCGTGAATTGAAAACAGGCATAATTAAAAGTCCCAGGTCGTCCAAACAAGTTATGTCTCTACGACGCACTGATGTTTAAGGTCGGCACTGGGCATAGGCCCTCCAAGCCGCCGCCTAGGGCCCCCACTTTCAGGCAAAAAAAATAGGGCCGTAAAAAATTATGTTATAACAAAGTGGCTGACATTTCAGAGATAGGAAAGAAGTGCATCAATCGCTTGGTCATGAGTTCCAACCTCATTGCTGCCTCCCTCTCTTACGTTTTTAACACTAAAGAACTTATTTTGATTTTGGAAAGTTAAGTATTATAACAAAATAACGAAGAGGAAAAGGAGCAAGGATATGAACTTGAACCCCAGCCGACCAGACAACTGAACAACCTTAGTGTGAAACAAGCTAGGACCAGAAAAAAGAAATTCACAGGCCTACCTAGGGACTCTCCCAGACTCCATAATATTAATATTAGCCATAGAATTTTCCACATTTCGCCATCCACAAAGACATGCCCTAACAGGCTAACACTAACCACAATCTCCTCAGAAACCACCTGCCACTCCACTCTTTTCTGCCTAAAAATCCAATTGTTTCTTTCATCCCAGATAATGCATCCCGGTTTCCATTTCCCCATACCCTGGATCTCCACATCTGCAGGAGGGCAAACCCGAACGCATCTTCCTCTGGCCCCCATCCTTGACAACCACAGCATCCTTCCAAGAAGAAACCCCATCATTATCCTCTCCCCTGCCAATTCTGCACGCAACCAAGAATTCTCTAATTGCAACTCCTAAATCTCTGTAGTCAAAGCATTACTAGCACTCAAATAATCCTTATTAATATCAGAAATCTATTCTAGCCAATCCAGAAAGTCAACTTTAGGGCTACGACTTCCAGCCCCCAAAACCCTAATATCAGACGCAACCAACAACAGTATCAACATTATTATCAGAATTAGCAACAACGCTATCCACGTTAACAACAGAAACCTCAGGGCTACGCAAATCCAAAGGAACAGTGACATCAACAAACGAACAGGAAGGGACAAGAGCAGGAAAATGACCTAGAATTACTGCCTATCAATCAAAGAACACCAACAGAGCCAAAGAAAAAGGAGAGTCGAAACCAGCCTAAATTACAGAGAGAAATTCGAGAATCGAGTAACTGGAGGAGGTCTGCAAGTTTAACAGTGAAAAATCGATTCACACACAAAAGAAACCTACAGATCTGTGAAAAAATCGAGCTCAAAAGTATGGAAAAATTGAAAGCATAAATTAGGGTTTCGTTTTGCAGCAAAATCAATCCAAAAAATAAAAACTGCTAGAAAAAGTGAAATCGAACTCACCTTCAAGATCATCGGGAGTTCCTACACACGTTTCTCCGGCGAGTTGGCCTGATTCGACAGGCTTGAAGATTAATGGGAGCTCTAACTCGCCGTCAAAATAAGTTTCTTCATCGGATTGGCCTGATTCGACATCCTCCTTGAAGAATAATGGGAGATCTGACTTGCCATGAAGATTATAGGGAGTTTCTACACACGTTTCTCCAGCGGGTTGGCCTGATTCGACAGCCACCTCCATCCTGAGAGAGAGAGAGAGAGATACGAGCGCCGCTCTGAGATGTAGAGAGAAGTACCGTCAATTTGAAGGACTTGCCAAATGCCAACCCTTAACCAAATCCTCTCAATGGCATTAAAAATAATAATAATAAAAAATAGTAAAAAGAGCTTTCAAATTTTATTAGGTTATAAAAAAAAACCCCAAAATCCACGTCAGCACTTGCCAACCCTTAATTATAGGCGCCAAAAGAACCTTTTCTCAGAGAGACAGGGGGTTCGTTCTTGTGATTAGCCATGGCTGTACGGCGGAATCTTATTTGTAGTTGTGAATTGACTGTTCTTGATGGCAAGATTAGTGAAGACTTATGTCCTAGTGAGCTTTTGTGCCTTATCTTTTTGTTGGAGTGGTGTCAAGTAAACTCTTTGTTTTGTAAGAGTCAACTTATTGAGATCTCATTATTCTTGATTGCTGAGCATTGGAATTTATTGATTGACTTATTAGTCTCTTGGGGTTTGGTTTGACATATGGATGATTCACCCTTTGGAGAGGATTATAGGCCGTCTTTGTTATTTTGAGCCCATTCGTTCTTTTATTTCACATTTATCCATTGCGAACCACTTTGAGCCTTTTATACTTAGTCTTTTCTTGATTAGCTCCACCTTCCATATTGTTTGGATAAAGGCGAAAAACATAGAGGTATAATTTTTGGATGGATTGTGAAATTTTGTGCTTGAATTGGTGGTGTCCCTTTAAAAAAAAAGAAATACTACAAAAGAAAAAAAAGAGAATAAAAAGAAATAAAGGGGCACCAATATGTTTGAAAAGGAGGAATCATGCTTTATAGTTGGAAAATGTTGAAAGGTTAGAAGGAGAGATAAGGTGGAGTTGAAAAAGTGAAAAAATTGGGCACACATTGTTAAATTAGCCCTAAGTTGTTTGCCTATTCTCAGACACTTGATATTTTACCTTAACCTTGAAATATTTTTCCTCAGCCAACATTACTACCGAAATTAAAGTCTTATTTGATCTTTGGGGTGATGGGAAGTGGATTGATGGATGTGAGAGAGAATTCCAATGCTTGGTGTTCCATTCATGAGACAGTGTATCCACCACATAAAGCGTTCTTTTTGTGTCTTGTGTGCGAAGTACTTTGCTTTCCATTTATATAACTTCTAACTGCACACTTGAGAGTTACAATATGCATCTTGTTTCGAGTGATTTTCTTTGTGCGTGCATGACACATGGTGAGAATTGAAGTTGAGACTCAGACCGGAGAGAGAGCGGTTAGTCATTGCAAACTTGTGGTTGAGGCCCATATCACACACACGCTAAGCCTAGGTGCCATGGTTTATTTTTGGACTTGATAGCGTTTAGAACTATTTGCGCCTTCTTATATCATTCTAGTAGTTGCATATTCTTTGCTTGATGAACCAATAAGTTGTATGACAAATTTTGGATTCCATGTGAAAGGATTCTCTGTGTTTTGTGGGTAATCACTGCTGAAAACCCTCATGAGACTTCACTCGTCCTACCGGGGCCGCCTGGGGGTTTAAAAGAACTATAGATTTTAATTAGTTTTCCTTAGTTGCATTTTATTTTTGTTTTCTTTGCTCGGGACTAGCAAATTGTAAGTTGGGGGTGTGATAGACGCGTAAATATTCACATACACGTCCCCTAATCTATACTTGTTAAGTCTATTTATATAATATTACTTGGAGATTTATGCTTTTGTTTTTGTTGTAGGTATTTGGAAGGTTTGACACAAAAAGCGTAAAGTTGAAATATTTAACGGTGTTCGAAATTGGGTGTTCGGGCTCAATCAAGTGGAAGGCGTGAATTGCAATATGAAGTCAGGACTTTAGCACTGAACTTACCCGAAGTTCATTGGCCAAGGAAATGGACTTGCACCACTTTGACTTAGGATGGGCCCATGATGTTATAATAATATTATCTTATTAGGGCTTTACAATGAAATGAAGAGGTCGGCTATCACAGCTTGGATATAAAAGGAGGCTACACACAACAGCGGATAAGAAGACGCACAACGCTATCAGAGAGCGGAACAGAGGAGGAAGCTGTGCATAAAATTCCAACGCCTTAGAACCAACAATTGGCGTTCACGGCTGGGCATCAGAAAAGCAATAAAGGGTTAAGGATTGGTTTTACTTACCGGAAACCTTTATTCTCTTGCATGGAGTTTTATTACTTTGTGGTCGTTTATATTTTCTCCATGTCCAGCTAAATCTCTTTCCTAGGGATAGATGAAACACGATCTCCGAGTAATATAGTTTATGTTTTGTTTGGAGTTTTTCTATTCGAACAATGGTCGTATGAATTAAGGATTATATTTCATTGGTAATTCTTTCCATTCAATCTATTGTGTTTGTTTTTCCGGAATTCAAGCACTTCGTACAACGGTTTTATTAGTTAGTAATAGCTGGGTAAGATGGGTTATGCTCCGTAAGACGCGTCGTGCTATTAGACGATCCGTGCCCTAGAGACGGGTCGTACTAGTAAGACGGTTCGTGCTAGGCGGCGATACCCCATGCTATTCGGTGATTTACGATTATCTTTAAGTGACACCCTGTGGGCCCGCGAACCCTAAGGTGTCCGGTTTGATTCGAATAGTTAGCTCTGAACATTAGTATAAACTATATTGTGAAGGATCGGGTGGATTCGAAACCCTAGGTCTTTTCCATTAGAGGACTCACTTTACTTTTAATTGCTTTACGTTAATTAGTTTGCATAATTTTAGAAATCAAACAATCGAATCTTTTTCTGAATTAAGTTAGAAATTGATTAGAACAACTGCAATTTAGCCTTCGTAATCCCTGAAGACAAAACTCGGAATACTTACCGCTATCTTTTAGGTAGTAGTAATTATTCTGTTTTATTAATTATTTTTGATACGGAAACGACACGATCAATTGGCGTGTCACTCGGTCACCAAAGTACCACTACCAACCAAAGGCTGACTCCAGCAGCACTCTGCTCGCCGCGACAACCCTGCTACGAGCCAAGTACTCAGGCTCAAACTCTGCCACCCTCTAGGGATCCCACTCAACCTGCACAAGCAAACAATGCAAGTATTGGTCAGCGACAGCATTGAAGCAATGAAAAAGGATATGCGTTTCCATTTTTACCGAGTTCATGTCATACCTGTGAGGGTCAAAGCTCGTCGAGGTATATTCGGAAGCCGTTCAGGTCGCCTCTACCTCTCTTCTCTCCCATGTTCTTCTTGCTCCATATGTGCGCACGAGGAAGGATCCTCAAGTCCAAGCTTTTTATCATCGGGCGACACATGTTCAAGACCTCATAAGCCCAAAGCTGCATGGTTATCAATAGAGCAAGTCATCAGTACATGCAAGAATACCATTGAACAGATTCTGCGATCAAAATAAATACAAGTATGAATTGGAAAGCATGCATTATTCTATTGTGAATCATACCTCCCAGATCCGCCAGTACCCAGCAGTGCTCACCTTCATCCTCAACAAATCCCCAAAGAAACCATAGGCTGCGCCTAGTGCCGCTCCGCCCCAATCAAAGCGTGAGGCCGTCCTCAGGTCCCTCAGCGCGGGCAAGTAAGATAAGTGGACTTTGCTACGCCTGTTCGGATACAGGGTAGTGCCAAAGAGGTACAACAGGTACGCCCGGGCCATCTGCTCCGCCTCCTGATTGGTCGTCACCTCTTTCTTGAGATACTGGACAAACTGCCCATATCTCGCCATCCCCTCCTCAATCTTGGGCACCTCACCCAAAAACCACTCCAAGGCTGACTCATCCTCCTGAATGCCCGAGTCAAATGGGATAGGCTCGCCTCCAACCTTCAGGCCTGTGATCGCCACAAAATCGGTGGGCGTCACCGTCACCTCCCCCACCGGTAGGTGGAAGGTGTTCGTGGTATCCCTCCACCTCTCTGCTAGCGCAACCAGGGCAGCGTGATCATTCCTTACCGGCGTGAGAGTCTGAATGAACTCCCCAAAGCCTGCCTCGTCCACCAATTGCCTCACCCTCTCAGGTAAGCCCTGGTACAACGCCAAAGAGCTACATGTGCCCCCAAAGCCGCGAATGTCTCTTGGCCGCGCCCTCTCCTGTATCAGACACGAAAACAAATAGCAAGGAATATATATTAGCGCGCAAGGCTTTCATTTTCAAGTTCTAGTTAATCAATGCAGCCTGGCTACAGATGGTTGGTTCAAGTTATTATGTCTCTCGCGTGACATTTAACGTGGAGCTACGAATTTACTATTCTAGCCTACTTCAAAAAAATTACTTCACATGCTTCAATATGCAAATACGGTAATTATAAAAAGGGGGATTTTCAGAAAGTTACCTCAGACCAGCTGCGCGAGATATGAATGTCAGGGTCTCTCAAGACAAGCTCAAGGTCGTACTCCGCCTGCCGTGGCCGGTATGCTGTAAAACCTGACGGCACAAACAAGTGAGGAAATGGCAGCCTGTACCCCTCTGCTGAAAATGGAGCACGAGTCAAACTCTCCGCCTCCGACACTGCTGTCACTCTAGGACCATGCACCCTGGCACCGACCCTCTCCTCGGTCTCTGCATCCCGCCGTATCGCCTCCTCAGCAGCTCGCTCCCTTTTGGCCCTCGCCGCGACCTCAGAAGCGGCTATCTCTCGCTCCCGCTCCTCCCGAGCTTCCAAGACTGCAGCCCCTATCGCGGGATTATCCTCCAAAAGCTGTGCAAGTTGTGCATCACTCAAGACTTCCGCGACATCCTGCTTTGTAATTGGCCTGTGGCCGGATGATGTCGCCGTTGGCCGGAAAAGCACGTCCTCCTCTCTATATACAAATGGGGCCTCTGTAGCGCCCACCTCCTCAGTCACCACATCTTTACCTTTCGCCGGATCCCTCGACGGAACCCCGCTCGGCCCGGCTTCGCCACCATCGATACCCCTACTGCCTGCGACCTCGGAAGTACCACCAATTACAATGGAACCGCTCACGCCGTGCTTGGGTCCATTTGCCCGACGACAGAAGGCACTGCCCCGACCAGCTCTGTCGCGCGACGATCTGACTCCGTCGCGCGATGATCGCTGTCGTCTCCAACCGCCTGCATGAGGCCTTGCTCGCCATCGCCGCCGCCCGCCACCGCTGCACCTGTACCCGAAATGATCTCCACCGGCTGTTGATCCCCTATTTCGACCCCCATAGGACCTCCCTCGTCCTCCGGATGATCGACAACCTCTCCTCCGCCGCCCCCATTGCCGTGGTCTGCCATGGATGAGTGTGTGTGTGTGGATTCTTTGATTTCGACAAGAAATCAAGAGTTTTGATGGATTTTTGAGAAGAGTTTGAGAGTGAAAGGGGTTTCCAAGATTTTGAAACCGCTGTGAACTGCTTCTGTAGCGTCCCCGGGAAGTTTAAAGCTGTCAAACGGGCACGGGCCGGATCTGGGCTTGTTTCAGATCCAAGCCCTGACGGAAAACCCTCGTGCGATAGTCTGGCTACCTCGCGCGATGGACCAATTGGGCCCTTGACCAGATTCGACCTCTGGCTCGGCCCAATCTTACATACTGCCTTAATAATGGCCCAGAAGTCTTACTTGGGCCTCGCAAATGATTTTGGGTCTCTACTAGATGTCCGTGATCAAAGGTGCTTTATATCCCCAAGAAAAGTGGTCTGCCCCACGCTCCAATTTCCAATCAGCGACGATCTACCCGTCCAAGTTCCAATCAGCGACGATCCATCCGTCCAATTTCCAATCAACGACGATCTACCCGTCCAATTTCCAATCAGCGACGATCCATCCGTCCAATTTCCAATCAGCGACGATCTACCCGTCCAATTTCCAATCAGCGACGATCTACCCGTCCAATTTCCAATCAGCAACGATCCATCCGTCCAATTTCCAATCAACGACGATCCATCCGTCTAATTTCCAATCAACGACGATCTACCTGTCCAATTTCCAATCAACGACGATCTACCCGTCCAATTTCCAATCAGCGACGATCCATCCGTCCAATTTCCAATCAACGACGATCTACCCGTCCAATTTCCAATCAACGACGATCTACCCGTCCAATTTCCAATCAGCGACGATCCATCCGTCCAATTTCAAATCAGCGACGATCCATCCGTCCAATTTCCAATCAGCGACAATCCACCCGTCCAATTTCCAATCAACGACGATCTACCCGTCCAAGTTTCAATCAGCGACGATCCATCCGTCCAATTTCCAATCAACGACGATCTACTCGTCTAATTTCCAATCAGCGACGATCCATCCGTCCAATTTCCAATCAACGACGATCTACTCGTCTAATTTCCAATCAGCGACGATCCATCCGTCCAATTTCCAATCAACGACGATCTACTCGTCCAATTTCCAATCAGCGATGATCTACCCGTCCAAGTTCCAATCAGCGACGATCCATCCGTTCAATTTCCAATCAACAACGATCTACCCGTCCAATTTCCAATCAGCGACGATCCATCCGTCTAATTTCCAATCAACGACGATCCATCCGTCCAATTTCCAATCAGCGACGATCCATCCGTCCAATTTCTTGGTGCACGGTATTTGTACATACTGTCTTGCACTTTTCAATTAATCGGCTTTTGGGTGAATTAGATGGGTGTCTAGGAATCTTTGACGTTACTCGTACCAGCCAATGATGCTCCGCGTGCCGTCAAAGAGGGACTTCTGTAGACAACCCAATCCGACTTCCTAATCGTTTTATTTCTTTTTCAGTTTCTTGTTCCCCCGATGATGAATTAGGTCAAAAATAGTCTTGAAAGAATGAAATGGCTTAAGCTTGGTACGTGTGGAACCCATCCTTAACCCCGAAGCCTTTAATCCCCAAACCTTGACTGAAGGTTTGACCATCGCACGACTCATTGAGTCCCTCGCGCGATGCTCTACTTGCCAGGTGGTGGTCAAAGTCAAACGTTGACCATTTGACCGTCGCGGGGTAGCTAGAACCCTCGAGCGATGGTCTCACTCCATCGCGCGATGGTCAACACCTGTCATATCCAGTAGTTTCCAGCTGGATTTTGTGATGATCAGGGGTCTACAGGCCTGTGCAACCCCGTTACGTTGGTTGAACAGCGTTTGCAGGGCCACCCTTGCACCACCTCCACCCCACTCTCCCATTAAACTCCATACCCTACTTTTCCACCAAGTAAGTGCAGCCAGCATTGTTGGCTGGCTGCATTACCTTGTGCTTCCCCCAACAAGCCCTCCTCTTTCTATAAAAAGCTCCCATGGTCTTCATAGGGTTACAAAAAAACTTTCCAAAAGAGAAGTAAGAACAATAAGCTTCATACTTCTCTTAACTCTAAATCACTCTCACACATCCATTCACTAAGCCACACTACCTCATTCAAGCCATATTCAAGACACTCAAACAAAGGTATACCCTTTTTGGTTTACTGTTTTGATCTCTAAGGGGGGCTGACAGGGCTAAGGTTGGTAATCAATACCAGTCTTGGTCCTAAAGCCAGCAAATTTACAAGTTTCTGCGACAGGCAAACCCACGCGCGAGTAACCCATTCTATCGCACGACGGTTCTCCATTTGTATGATAAGGTTCTCGTGGGGATGGGATCCTGATCCATGTCCATTTATATGATTTTGTGCTCTTCTGTCAGAAAAATCCTTAGTATATTTCACTGATTATGCATGATAAAACTAGTAGGTTAGCTTACTATATGCGTTTAATTCATCAAGAATGCCCCTGGGTTGCTTCTGAATATGTCTCAGAGCTCAGGCATGCAAAGCAATTCCTGGAAGTCCAATCAGAATAATCGCGCGATGATATGACTTCCTCACACGATGGTTCGGCCATTTCCAGTAATTGCCCTTGCATGGGCAGTTGGGCTTTTGGCCTCTGTTTTGATACCCTCACTGTTTAAGGGTCGCAGTTTATTCCAGTTGTGTTTAATTGTAATAATGGTTTACTTTCAGTACGTATGAACTGCTTGGTTTGACCCTGGGTGTGCACTGGTCCTTCCAGAGCCCAGAATGGGATAAAATTTAACCTGTTAGTGGGATGTCAACACTCGCGCGATGGGTTGAGAGTGTCGCGCAATGGTTTGATTTGCATGCAGAGACTTCTACGCATGCAAGTTGATCATGGCTCGCGATAAACTTTGGCCAAGGCACTGTTCTGGCATCCTAGAACCAGTGTTAAATGTTATCTCATTTATTTCCTTTTATGTATCCATGCTATTGCTTATCACACCTCGCAAATTGTTACAGTTTTAATCCCCGATTAACTGTTCCCCCGCCCTAAATGGCTAAAATTGATTAATTGGACAGAATCGCAAACAAAACAAACATTTTCGCAAAATACCTAAGTAGAGACCGATCTCCGGATTGGGCGAAAGGGGTGCCATAAAACTCTTTCCCTCTCGTAACCTGGCTCCCGAACCCAGATATGGTTATGACGGACTGGTCCCTTAACTTTTTCAAATCAAACAGCGCGACAAGTACTTCGAAATACGGTTCCTTGGGTGTCGGACCTTCAAACCCAAGTGGTGACTCTGTATTTTCGCGAGCGCTTGACGTTCAGCTGCAAAAGCGCTCCCGCGAACCGGCAGCACCTTTTCTCTTTTAGGAAGGGAACGGAATCCCTTCCTAGGAAAGAAAAACCGGGCAATCGCATTGCCCACACAGGGTTTATATGCTACCACACCAGCCTTGGTCGATTGGGTCTAAAGCTGGAGTGAGTGAGGCATTCAGGAGCCCTAAGCATGGGTGCGGCTAAGCGCCACGGTTGTTAGTCCGATAAAGCTTTGGATATGGCCCTGTGTGACTAGCTATGGTTCCGAGTTGGCAGAACCGAAGGAGTGAACCCTGGAAGCATCTAATCTGGCCGGAACAAGACATTGACATAAAATCCTCCAACTTGGTCGAGGTATTTAGGGGTTGACACTCCCCTTGGACGGAACATTTGCGCACTCTTTCTTTCTTCGCTCTTGTTCCTAATGCTATGAGGGCATAGCATCACTTTAAGTTGGGGGGAGGGGTTAGCTTATGTGCTATTTGTTTGATTTTTGTGTTTTGTGTTAAATTTGAAAATTTAGAAATTTGAAAATCTAAACAAACGAGAAAATTGAAAATTTTTCAAAAATAAATAAAAGCTTTTGCTTGCAATCCTGTCCTTTTGGCATAATCTTTAGTTTCGTTCATGACTTGTTGCATGCTCAATAATTGTTAGTTGGCAAGAGTTCATAACAATCCTAAGAATTTTATGCTTCTCAGTTTGCATGCTTAGTTGAAATTGAATGGTTCAAGTTTTGAATAAAGTTTCTGAGCAAGCTTTGGCCCATATCCCCACTTTCTCAATAAAATGCTTGTAGTTAGGTGAATAATCGCATGTCCATGCCTAGTTGTGTTTAAATGTCAATTTTCAATCATTTTGGAATTCAAAGCGCACTTAGGAAAAGATACAAGGCATTCTTTGCATGATCATACCACATACGAGTCACCTTGTCCTATGTTGCATCCTGTTACTCTCCCATTCTTTGCTTAACCTAGGTGACCGGTTGTTTGGAGGGTTGTTGGGGTGGTTTTCAAGGTGTTTGGAGGTGTTGGGGTGATTATTGAATGAGATATTTGAAGTTCTGGGTACCAAATTGAAGAAAGGCAGAATTTTTGAGTTATTGCAGTCGGCATCAATGGGATGTATTATTTGACATCGATGCCGAGGGGGTTAGGACAAAGCAGTTAACAGCATTTCCATCGATGGAGGAAATAAGTTCACATCGCTGCCGAGCAGGCTTTCCCACTAGGCCGTGAACAGCTTCGGCATCGATGGGTTGTAAAATTTTACATCGATGCCGAGAAGGCTTCCTTAACAGATCAGAGCAGCCTCATCAGAAACCAAAACAAATCTTCCCCACCTTCTGAACCCGACTTCTCCTCTCTCTGTTCCTCCATCAAACCTCCAAAAAAAACCCTAACCCTAAACTTTTCAATCACCCACCAAACCTCCCTTATTTTCTCAGAAAACCCCCAATTCCTTCAACCTCTTCAAGAAACTTCAAGCTTTCTCCATCAATTTCAAGTCCCCAAGCCAAAATCAAGGTAAACCCACCATATCTCTTTAAAATCCGAAGTTTTCCTCATTTTTCTCATATAACCCGAATTTCTTTCTTATTTTCCACTTATATAACCCCCCCTCCACCATATTCTAGCCTACATTTTCAGTTTTGCACCAAAAATCAAAACCCTAGAAAAATCCCGTCAAAAATCCGAAATTCCCAAATTAAACCCAAAAATCCCTCTTACCCCAGTGCCAAGGATAAAGCAAACCGCGCACGGGGCAGCCCCTTCTCAATCTGAAATCGAAGAGGAGGATGACTTTATGGCTGAAAGCGAGGAGGAAAATCAGCCCGAGGAAGCTAGTGGGTCTCGAAGTAAGAGGAGGCGTAGGACTTCGGCTCAGATTGCAGGGGACAAAAGGTAGACTTGGGAGAGTAGTTTTACGGGCAGAAAGTTCAAAAACGAGTGGCAAGTGGATGCGAAGGCCTTGCCCGATGATCATACGGGGCTTCGGTACATTAATCGTAAAGGTTTGAATTTCTAGATTGAAAAATTACTTGGATATAATAAAAATGCTGTGATTGAGTTTTATAAGTTCATGATTATTCCTGAGGGTGATTGGGAAAGTGATCCGGCTGTTAGGATTGTTTCAAAAGTAGGGGGTATTGATATTGTGATTACCCCGGATGATATTGCTGCTTACTTGAAAATTCAAAGGCCCCCTCCCGAGTCTGTGAATTACCATAGGAAGGATGAATTGATTGACTTGCAGGTTGTGAATGAGACATTGTATAATGATCTTGCTTTGGCTTCTTTACCCCATGTGCCCAGCAATTTTAAAGCAAGTTTTAGATTCTTGAACAAAGTGATACATTTTAACCTTTACCCCCGAGGCTCAGAGAGTAGACCAGCAAGGAAAGATGGATAGATTTTGTATGCACTCACTGCTAATGATTTGGTAGTAGATTGGGCATTGTTCATCTTTACTCAGCTGCGTGATTTTAGGGCCAATACATTGCTTACTGCTAGCATGCCTTTCCCTTGTATGATCACTAGTTTGTGTATAAAGAAAGGAGTTAGGGGGGCAGCTTATGAGACATTGGAGGAACTTTCTCCGGGGCCTATCGATGATACTTTTGATGTGAAGAGCTCATCTCAGATTCACACTGCTAAGGGCAAACAGGCGAAAAAGGGGGATTATTTGACCACGATGCCATCAAGGAAAGAGAAACAGGGGTCTTGGATCAAGAAGCTGTTCTGTCAAGGGGTTTCAATAATCAACAGTCAAAGGAAGGAAAAGATTGAAAGGAAGAAGATCATGAGGAAACAGGAAGCACAAAGGAAAGAGATATCCTGGCAAACATCAGTGTTGGAACAGCAATTTGGGGTGAAGTATGATCCAGAACCGGTTGATGAGGGGAAGTCAGTGATGATTTTGTTGGATATGAGAGCAAGGAGTTGGCTGATTGATGGGATGATTGGATGATGTGGTGATGATCTAATTAGAAAGTCGGTGGTCTTAGAAATTCCCCTTACTTGGTCGGGGTCTTGGTTGGTTGACATGCCAACTATCCTATCGTTTATTTTGTTTATTTTGCTTTCATTTCGTTTCGTAACTTAGCTTTGCACATTGTTAGTTAGTAGTTGGTTTGGCTAGTTTGGCCTTGACTTGGTTCATTTCATATGTTGGCGGCGGTCACTCGGGTAGTTGACCAAGCTAAAAATAGACCATCGCCCATTTTTGCTAACCTGTTCTTTGATACCAAGGTCATTACAAGCTTAAAAGACCTTAGTTGATCTTTTGTGCGCTTGGATTCCATTTTGATTGACTGTCTGATGGTTGCATAATTAGTTAATGGCATGCTTTCCTTTCGTTATCCAAATATCATCTGCTTGCTTTCAATTCTGTTGAATAAAGTGCTGTAGTTTCTTGAGGCATAGTATTTCTTGTTCACTGTTGCCTGTTTGTCAACCACTTCTTCGGTGGATATGGTTTAGTATGAATTCACAAGTTTTGTGTCCCGTATCCTCCCATTGTTCGAGGACACAAACCTTTTTAGCTTGCTCTTAACTTGCTTGATACTTAGCCTGTTTAGTTGGATGCTAAAATTGTGAGTTATAGAAATGAAATAAAAAAACAGAATTATTGAACTCTTGCTAGTTGGTAATATTGAGCATGTTCTAAGTTGTGAATACGGAAGGATTACATGGTTTCTAGTTTTCTATTTTTCATATGTTATTTGGTAGGGACTAGCAAACCTTAAGTTGGGGTGTGATAAGCACCCGAGAATATAATGAAGGGTGCGCTAGTGTCTAGTTTTGGTTTCATTTAATTGTTAATTAGATGTTTTTAATTGTGTTTGCTTGTAGAGTGCGCTGGCTCTGTTTTGTAGGAAAATCGCCAAATAAGGAGCTTTAAAGGCTTAAGGCATGTCATGGCCTGAAAGATGACCCAACAACCAAGGCAAGAGCAACAGCTCAGGCAGAGCTTAGGCAGAAGTTGCCCGACGCCAAGGCAGAAGTAGAACAGCTCAGGCAGAGCTAAGGCAGAAGTTGCCCGTTGGCCAGTGCAAGGCCAAGGCAAGGCAAGACCATTGCCAAGGCAAGGCAAGAGCAATCAAGGCACGGCCAAGGCAAGCCAGCGACCAAGCTCGAGCTATTGAGCTCGGCATCGATGGACTGCCATATCTTACATCAATGCTGAGCCCCTTATTACCCCAGACCCTTAACAGCTTCAGCATCGATGGGAAGCCAGATTTGACATCGATGCCGAGCATGTTAGTGAAGCACTCTAAGGCCGTTGCCATCGATGCCGAGGGGCTTAGAGGTGAATCTTCAGAGCATCTTGGGAATATTCTACGTGTGGAAGCTTCGGAATATAAAAGCTTATGTCATTTTTGTACAAACATGTAGAATAGATTTAAGAGTACATTTTTCTAGATCTAAGATTAGATTCAAATTGTTCTTGAGTGTTCTTGTTTTTTCAGCTCTTCAATATTTTAATTTTTGCTTTAATTAGTTTTCTTTTGATATTGTCGCTTTAATTAAAGTTGTTGCTTTACTCCCGATCTATCTTAATCTCTAATTTAATTCTAGTCTTGTCATTTCAAATATGGTAGCTAGATTTTTGCTTGCTCTTATCTCTCTAGATATGTGTGAGTAGTTTCAAGGGTTAGGTCATGGGATGATTAGCATCCCATGGCTTGGGCGAAAATTGCATTTTTCACCAATAAAGCTTTAATTTTTGGGTTTGAAAATTGATGTGGGGTTCAGATTCATTTGGTAAATTGCCGAGGTGTTAACCTCTTTGATCATGTGTAGGTAGGAGCATCGCCTATCTACCACACATGATGCTTACAGCTCTGTCGCTCGAGGTGTTTACCAAATAAATTCTAGAACTAGCTTGATATTTAAATCATTTTATCCTTCAGTTTGGGAACCTTAATTGAGTATCTTAAACCGCGTAATTTGGTGAACAATGTGGTTTAGCTCAAGTCATGAGTGTTAGTGATTCCTAGACCTAGCCTATCTTTTATCTAGTTAATTCGTTCTTAATTTAGCCCTTTTCTTTCCACCGTTTAAAAGCAAAACAAAGTTGGCTGTCTAAAAGCCGAAATCCTTACTTGCATCTACAAATCCGACCAAGCCATATAATTATTCCCTCGGGTATGATCCCGGTCTTTCGGATTACTTTGCTTCAATCGACATATTAAACCCTACGCTTGGGGTAATATTCCTTATTATCGGAAAGAACGAAGCACTACTGGCTTAGTGTAATTCAACCTTTCATTATTTTCAGGTACTATTAATCAAGGGCAGTGACATGTAGTGTAGTGTAGTGCATGCATATGATCATACTTTTTGAAAGCTGATTAGAAGAGTTGCAATAGCGTCTTTGTAAATCTCTTTTGAAGATGTAATCACAACTTTAATTATGTCTTTTGACGAAGGTTTACTATAAACACTTAACTCATTTTCTTACTGTTTACTCATGCTATGTGGGTCGTTGTGCCATGGACGTAATATTTTGGAACATTTGGTGTTCGAACTGAAATACGATTTAAATGAACAGGGGAATCCATTTTGGGGTATTATATGAGATATTGTGAGGATTTGGTATGTGGAAAGTCATATTTATTTATATTGAAAATCAAGAGCGTGGCATGTGGGATCTGTTGTGGCCCCACGTGGCTTGTGAGCATGAATAAGAGATGGATGATACATAAATTTTGTATCTTAATGCTTTTTTGTCGAAATGGTAAGCAAATACATCTGATGCAGGCGATTGAGGACCTTCCCCTGGAAGAGGAACATGTTTCTGATGATTCGTGCGCTTCCAAGTGTGCAAGCAACCATCCAGACCTCCTCTCAAACCAGAATAACTTCCTTATAGATGAGGAATTCTATTTTTTTGTGCTGCGTCTGGAAAGGCTTTTTTCAATACTCATTTATTGCATACACTTTTTTCAATAATGAATTTCATAAGAGGAATGGCCAAAGCCAATGATAAGGTACACTTGAACGAAGAACACACAATTCAATTGGATCAATAGCAGATGCCATCTAAAGGTCATCTTGTAAATCCAAAGCTTTCCAATTGGATCAAAGAATTTACATCCTTCTTCTTTTGCTTTTTGTTGGACAAATGCAAACTGCTTATCAAAACAATGCCAGTTGGACAACTCATGGAAGGGTGGTGTTTCAATCTTTTTCTTGTGGCCAAAGACAATTTAACGAATTGCTTTTTGTTTATTGGAATATAATGCTTGAGCTTCTAGAGAACCATTTCTTAAGCCTGCAGTAATATTGACAGTTGACTCATCTATTCTAATAAATAAAGGAGGAGCATATTATATAACTGAATTGCTGGTTGTGTCATTCGAATAATTTATTTTTTCTTTCCAGGAAAATACACAGTATTCAGTAGACAAGGATGGGACCATATCAGTTCCAGTGGAAATGGGTTACCAAGCTGAGGAGGCTTCGATAGCTATTGACAGATGTGGTTCGTATATAGTCCTACAAGGATGTGCGTGCAATTGCTTGACGCTTTATTTTTGCTTTTCCCCCCTGAAAAGTGAGCCTCGCCACTTCTAATGATGCAAAAACTTGGTTGTGTAACATGTACTGGTCTTAATGAAGAAACTATTGGGCTTGTTGACCAGTACACAGAGCTCTACATTGTGTGCCACTACTTTGTTAATTCTGCATTGTTAGCTTATACAATTAACCTATAAAATCTCTTGACAACAACTATAAGCTTTTTACTAAGGTGCCATAAGTAAAACATGTTAGAGATTATTTGCAATCCTGCCCATTTTGCTGTTATATATAGTAGCATGAATATAGTTAGAGGAAATGTGACCATAGCTAGTGAGCACAATTGTTTATAATGATCATGCTCTATGAGTGCAAGAATCTGAATAAAAGAGGTTCGTGGTACTTTCTAAGTCCATTTTCGGATAGTTGACTACAGGATTGTAGGAACAAGTTTTTCTTATCCTTTTTATTCACCTTTTGTCACAAAATCCTTCACTGAACTGATTTGGATGGATATCTATCCACATTTTTCTATGAGAAGTTCATTGTTGATGGCATTGGTTTTGTCCCGGAATACATTATCCAATATTTTTGGTCAGTGTGCAAAGTTGTTGAAGCACCAAATAATTGCTTTTCCCATATCTTTATACTGTCTCCTTTAAAGTGCAGGTCTAGATACCCCAGTTGCAGAATTATCAGATTTCATCTGCGCAGCCCAAATGGCAAAGGAAGCTGATTTTCATCTTGAAAAGGTAGCATAAGAATCTTTTGTTTGTAAAGGTGACATCCAATGATCCAAAGTTCCATTCAGATTTTAACATCTTTGTTCTTATCCATGTAAATATTTTTCTGAAAAAATGTTTTGTCAGCCTTTCCCAAATACGATTATACTTTTTGTTTCCTCCTTTGTCCCAAAATTACTACGGAAATAGGGCAATATTGGCTAAACACATACTTTCATGCATAGTTATTTAGGAGTACAAATTTTTTTTTTTGTGCACCAATTTAATTAAACCTGGTGCGAAGAAATAAAAAATTTATACGCAAAAATTACTTACTCAAAATTGTAATATTCACGTTCTGTGTTTTAATTTTGAGAGGGAAGAGAGTATGTTTTTAGTTACTCCAAATGGAATCCTGTAGTGCATGATCCTAGTCGTCCGTTTAACAACCAATGATTCATCTCGGCCACTGCAAATCAAATAGCTCTGGCTTGCGCACTACAACCGGGTGCACTACTGGGTCATGATCATGAACCATACATAAAGATAGACTAAAAACTGAAGGAAAAAATAATACTACTACTACCCAAAACAAAAGCCAGGTTTTAACGAGCCGCTAATGGTACAGCAACAAGCTGTACAGCAGCATGTACATATGAATTTTGCGCCCGTCTCGGGTCCTGTAAAGATGATTGGAGCCGCTCATTTTGTTCAAAACATATTGTTTACGGTTCTTGTAAAACATCATCTCAATCCGATATCGGTAAAGGCATTTATGAATCATCCAACTTTGCTTCACAATTTACGGTCCTTGTGAAGCAAAGTTGAATGATTCGTAAACACTTTACTGATATCGGATTGAGATAATTTTTTACAAGGACCATAAACAATATTTTTTGAACAAAATGAACGGCTCCGATCATTTTTATGGAACCTGAGACGGGCGCAAAATCCATCTGGACACACAGTGGTACAGCTTTTGCTGTACCGCAATCTTTACTGTTTCTATAATCCCCACCACAAACGAGGCGAATGGACGCGCGTGCAGAACTTCCTTCTCTATTTGCGCGTGGGGATATTCATCATGCTGCATTACGCTCGCTCGTCTCTCGCTCCTCCACAACCCCTCTCTCTCTGCAGCGTCTCCTCCTCCTCCTCCTCCTATCTCTCCCTCTCCCACTGCCTTCTTTCTTTCTCTCTCTACACATATATAGTATATCTCTCTCTCCCTCCTCCACCCCCCGTGATATTTCCAAAGCCCTACTTTTCTTTTCTTTTCTTGCTAGAAAAGATAAGTTCCATATACAGAGCAATTTCGGTACGTACCCTTCTTCACCTCACCAGAAGAGATTCTTTGTTCCGATTTCTTCCTAGCTGTAAGCCTGGACTGCGTCATTTCGTACATACCCAAATGTATTCTTATACGCGATGTTTGTTCATTCTATCGCTTACTCCTCCCAGTGGGGCACTCTGTTTTTGGGTATTTCTCCATTATTTTGGGGGTAATTTTTGTGTGTTTTTTTTTTCCCCCCCTTACTGGATATTGTACCAGAATGTTCCTCACAAATGAGTTTATAATCTTGAAATGGGTCATGTCGGTGATCGACACGGTCATAATCTTAAACGGAACTTTTCAAAAAAGTGGGTTCTAAAACCACTTGTTAAGGCAGAGGTTTTTGATTTCATAGCAGGGAGGAAGATTTTTCTAGGTCATAGGTTCCACTAGGCCCTAATGTAGTTCCTGATCCTGTTTGCCGTTCGGAGTTGTGTTTATCCTTGTTAATCCACTTTGAAATCGAGTCGGTAATACTTTTTGCTTGTGGAATTTTATTTAGACTTGCGATTATTGGTCCACGCATTTCCTTACTAGTGAACGAGAATCAAGTCACCATGGTTTGAAATATCCATGATACGTAACGGTAACGGTATCGGCTGATATGTATTGGTATCAATAGGTACCGAGAATCGTTACGGCTGATATTGCAGTGTGAAGAAAAATCAAATATGTATCAGCGATACTGATACATAACGGTATCGGCCGAAATGTGACGGCGCTAACAGACCATTATGGACGGTACAGGCCATTATGGGCAAAATATGGCCGTTACGGTATCAGTAATTTTTTCTGATTTAGTTCGAAATTTTAAAAAATTCACGTCTCCATTACCGTTATTCTATGACTGTTACACCCTGAAACTGCAAAATCACAACTGATATTGTATTGGTGGTCAATACCATTATTTCGAACTATGGAATCAACTCATTTGAGAAAGAGAGTATTTCCATACTAGTGAATCAACTCATATGAAAAAAGGAGTTTCACCTGGAAATGCAGATAACAAAGAGGTCAGGAATTGGATTAACTTCTTTTTAGAATATTGATTTTGTTAATCGTGTATACAGTCCCTTCGGGAGATGCCTCCTTGCTAAGAGGTAAGCTCGTTGCCTATCTGTTGCAAAAAATCATGTACAGAGTCAACCATTTGATGAAATATACCATTTACACGGTCAACACCTTTTGATGCAATTTCAATCCCATGCTGCGTGTCACCATGTAATGTGGCACTGTGCAACGTAATAACTAGTGACTAGTTTTCATTTCGCACTTGCACTGCTGCACTGCTTTGGTAATTATGCCTTTATTTTGAAGCTGCCTTTATTCTTTGCTTAAAGACATTGTGTCTCCTTTGAACAGGCTGAGAGTCATTGGTTAGAGAAAATTAAAACCTGCAGAGAAATGGTACGTTGTAACATCTCTTTCTACTTGCATCTTTATGTTCCAGAGATGCGCTGATGTGGAGGATGCAATAGAGACAACCAATATCATAGTCTGTCAAGGTTTCCATGACTTGGATTGATTCCCTAAGGAGGGATGGGTCAGGGCAGAATGGAAGGGTAGCAACATCTTTGAACCTAACTAAATTACGCATTTACAGCCAAAGGTTGTTTAACAATATCTTTCGCATTCTAAGCCTCATAGAGATGGTTTTCATACTTTTTACTTGAATTACACAATATGTGAAAGTGGATCCTACCAAAGAATTTCATACTTGAAAGTACATTGAATCCTATTATGCATGGAGTCTATAGAATTCTTCAAGAAGATGTGCACATGCAATGTGTGTGCTTGAATTTTCTTATAAAACTGCTTAATTGCAAGAAAAGTCAGAGAGGAAATGAGGAAAGAATGAGGGAACAGAACCTAAATTAACTGCAGCATCAAAAACATCAAATTTTGGCATTCAAATCATCTCACATACCTTGATAAAGAGGGTACATTGTTCTGTGTTCTCCCTGTTATACTAAGATTGAGAAGTTGTGATGATCCTTTTTGCTGTTTCATACTACTCCATCCGTCCTCATACTACTCCATCCGTCCCGATTTGTTTGTCCATTCTAAAAAATTCAACTTATTAAGAGAGCATAATTATTACACTTTTTGAATTGAACTTTCCAAAGAATATCCTCCAAAAGAAATTGAACTTGTCACATCAATTCAAAAAGCAAGGGCAAAGTTGGAATCTCGTAAGATTTTTTCATTTGATTTGTCAAACTAGACAAACAATTTGGGACACTAAAAAGTCAAAAAGTTGACAAACAAAATGGGACGGAGGGAGTATCTCACATACCCGCATTTTTTCTGTGTACATGTAACATACCTACGTTTGCATCTCATGTGTTGTGTTTGAGTGGAAGCTTTTGCTTGCTCCTTCTTCAAGACAGATAGACACCTACAAATGCACAAGTACACACATGGTCCAAAGGTGATAATGGCACTACATAATGTGGGTAGCCCTCCCTTGCACACAAAACAAACCAATACAGGAGCCATGCTGCCATAAGACATAGGCAGGTGTCTTGAAAATAAAAATCTGCAGCATGCATTCCGTGATTTGTGGGGGATTCATGAGACCTGCAAATGAATCGTTTTGTTAGCGAGAAGTATCTGCATATCGATTGGTGTACCTTGTTTTGAGCCGTTGTCATCTCTTAAGTTGCTCAAGGTATTAATGCTGTGTTTGGATGAGTTTTTGAGAAATTTTTTATGAGAGTAATGATTGGAAGTAGGGGTAATGAGTGGAGAGAGATAGAGAGAAAAATGAGAAAAATGATTGGAGATAGGGATAATGAATGGAGAGTAATGATTGGAAGTAGAAGTAATGAGTGCTTTTTGAGTTGGAAAAAAAAATTCAAATCTTGATCCAAACAAGGCATAGATATTGAGAGTTTTACATATGAAGATACACTGTCCATCAAATTGCCTTTGTAGTTTTTACTTAATTGATGTGTTCTCATATTGGAGTTTTCAAAAACATGAATCAATCTGGCATTAGTGTTTTCCTGGTGTAGTCATCTTGGGTCCAACTTCTGCTTCCAAAAGTACTAAGAATTGCTGTTAGAATTATGACAATAGTCCTTCTAAGTTCTAACGACCACTGCTTAACTTACCTGTCTTATTTGTGTAAAGGATGGTAATAGTGATTGTGGAAAGAGCCTCAGTATTGATTGGGACACAGACGATGAGCTTGAGATTGAGAGCATGCCTTTTTCTTCAGGTGTGGGTCCAGCGACTGCTCGTCAAGAAGTTTTTGCAGGATGTGGAGAGGTAAAGCTAGACGTCATTTTAAGATGAAACCATACTATGATCTGGAAGTTGGTGCGGCATATTTTCGGTCTGACTTCTTCTTTCAAAAGTAATTTTGATTTCCATGAGAATTATGACAACTCGTATGCATCCAATGTTGGCATATGCATTCCGTACTGGCATATCTTGGGTTTGATTCTTCTCTCTATATATTGGCGAATGCATCCAGTGTTTCCAAATTACTACTCGATACTGCTTCAAGAAAGTTTTATTTCATTCTTCAACAGAGTACTTAATTGCAATAACAGATGTATTATGATGTTTAGAAGGTAGTAAAAAATGTAGGCAAGGCAAGAGAAATTGTTATGCGAGATATAATGCCTTCAACTAAAATGAAATACTCCACTAGTTTGTTTCCTCTGCGTCTTAGATTTTCTTCTTTCGTTCATTGCAAAGTAAATTGGGCTAGTAACTGGGGGTCGAATTGTTGTGACTATACTTTCTGTATCTTCCCATTTTCTGTATCCAGGCAAGTTCTTCTAATGGTTCCCAAACCTCACGCACCATCCATCACTTTGTGGGAATGGGATTTCCTAAAGATATGGTGATTAGAGCAATGAAGGAAAATGGTAATCACTGAATCAGGGCTTACTATTGTCGGTAGACTATGTTCTTGCATTGTGACTTGCTAGTTTAACTGGCATGTTATGTCATTACTTCGTAGGGGAAAGGGATATAGAAGCAATACTGGAAGCTCTTCTCACATACTCGGTTGGTGACTCTGTCTTTCTTAATTGATCTCTTAATTATTCTGTTGTTGATGATGTACCCTACCAGGTTCTTGTGCTTTTCGTTTCAGTAGGATCCACAGCCCAATTGTTGATGATTTTCTAATTATGTACAAACTACAAACCATTATCTTCTGGAGTAAAATTTTTGTTTACTCTCTATGCCTTCACCTCAGTGGCAGCTGCAGGCCATTGAATTTTGAAAAATGGTAGCTGTAAAGGTCCAATGATGCCACTGCCCTATATGTGTTCTTACTGTTGGTATTACTAAAATTTTACAACGTAGAATTCTCGTTAAACAAGAAAATCAGCATAATGCAATTTTACAGGCGGAAAGAGTTTAACAAATTGGCTCCTGAAAACAGTTTTATAATTTTTGTGCTTCTGTAAGAAAAGCTGAATAACATCGACTCCCTTAAGAATATTTATACCGACTTCTTGATTTATAATGGTGGTTATTGCAATATGATGTTTCCTTAAAATGGGAAAAATTGTCGATAGCAACCAAATGATGTTGAAACAGGTTTGCTAGAAGTCCTTAATTGACATTTTGATAACATTTTCTTGAAAAGCGTGCATCTGTACTTCCATATCATCTTGAAGGAATGCTTTTAGGTTATTGCATCTCACCTAAGAAGTCCAACTCATTTGTGAGCATGAATAAGAGACGGATGGTACAAATTTTGTATCTTAATGCTTTTTTGTCAAAATGGTAAGCAAATACATCTGATGCAGGCTCTTGAGGACCTTCCCCTGGAAGAGGAACCTGTTTCTGATGATTCGTGTGCATCCATGTGTGCAAGCAACCATCCAGACCTCCTCTCAGACCAGAATAAATTCCCTATAGATGAGGTTTTTTCTTTTTCTTTTTGTGCTGTGTCTAGAAAGGCTTTTTTCGATACTCATTTATTGCACACTTTTTTCAATGATGAATTCAATTGGATCAATAGCAGATGCCATCTAAAGGTCATCGATCATGTAAATCCAAAGCTTTCCAATTGGATCAAGGAATTTACATCCTTCTTCTTTCGCTTTTTGTTGGACAAATGCAAACTGCTTATCAAAACAATGCTAGTTGGACAACCTATGAAAGTGTGGTATTTCAATCTTTTTCTTGTGGCCAAAGACAATTTAACGAATTGCTTTTCTGTTTATTGGAATTTAATGCTTAAGCTTCTAGAGAACCATTTCTTAAGCCAGCAGTAATATTGACAGTTGACTCATCTATTCTAATATATAAAGGGGTATTATATAACTGAATCGGTTGTTGTGTCATTTGAATAATTTATTTTTTCTTCCAGGAAAATACACACTATTCAATAGACAAGGATGAGACCATATCAGTTCTAGTGGAAATGGGTTACCAAGCTGAAGAGGCTTCGATAGCTATTGACAGATGTGGTTCGTATCTATTCCTACAAGGATGTGCAATTGCTTGATGCTTTATTTTTGTTTTTTCCCCCTGAAAAGTGAGCCTGCCACTTCTAATGATGCAAAATCTTGGTTGTGTGACATGTACTGGTCTTAATGAAGAAACTACTGGGCTTGTTGACCAGTACAGAGAGCTCTACATTGTGTGCCACTACTTTGTTAATTCTGCATTGTTAGCTTATACAATATAACCCATAAAATCTCCCGACAACAACTATATGCTTTTTACAATGTTAGAGATTATTGCAATCCTGCCCATTTGCTGTTATAGTAGCATGAATATAGTTAGACGAAATGTGACCATAACTAGTTAGCACAATAGTTTATAATGATCAAGCTCTATGAGTGCAAGAATCTGAATAAAAGAGGTTCTTGGTTCTTTCTAAGTTCATTTTCGGATAGTTGACTACAGGATAGGAACAAGTTTTCTTATCCTTTTTATTCACCTTTTGTCACAAAACCCTTCACTGAACTGATTTGGATGGATATCTATCCACATTTTTCTATGAGAACTTCATTGTTGATGGCATTAGTTTTGTCCCGGAATACATAATCCAATATTTTTGGTCAGTGTGCAAAGTTGTTGAAGCACCAAATAATTGCTTTTCCCATATCTTTAAATTGTCTCCTTTAAATTGCAGGTTTAGATACCCCAGTTGCAGAACTGTCAGATTTCATCTGTGCAGCCCAAATGGCAAAGGAAGCTGATTTTCATCTTGAAAAGGTTAGCATATGAATCTTTTGTGTGTAAGGTGCTATCCAATGATCCAAAGTTCCATTCAGATTTTACATCTTTGTTTGTATCCATGTAAATATTTTTCTGAAAAAATGTTTTTTTCTGAAATTTGGTGTCTGGTTACTTTAAGTTAGGTAAAAGGTTTGCCAAAATAAATTATTTACTCAAAATCAGGAAAAACAAATTACTGCCCATAAGGGGTTTAGTCGTGTTACCGAATGGTTCTTCAAATTGTGGCCTCACAAATCTTTTTGGTAGATGTAATGCTACCTTGTTGCCATTGTAAGAATTTCAATCAAGCACACACAATACAAATTAGCAAAAAATTCTTACGAAGAAGACTTCGCATAAGATTTATACTTGGTCGTAAAATGTTTTACAATTTGACAAGCAGAGCCATACCTAGTGTTGGTTTTCTTCTTTGGACAGCACACAGAAGCTTACATCCCGAAAGACAAGAGGAAAATTCCGAGAACAGAGGCCTGGAATCTTAAGCAACCAAGGGGAATTGTGAAGGAGCAAATGGTCCAAGACGATGAGGAGTTCCGTCTTCCAAATCCAATGACAGGTTTTGGAGTTCCTAGTGAAACTTGGAGCATAGTTCATAGGACTCTCCCAGAGGCAGCTCTGGGTCCTCCATATTTTTACTATGAAAATGTAGCGATGACTCCCAGAGGAGTTTGGTGTACGATATCTAGATTTCTGTATGACATTGCCCCGGAGTTTGTAGACTCAAAATACTTCTGTGCGGCAGCTAGAAAAAGAGGGTACATTCATAACCTCCCAATACACAATAGGTTCCAGATTCTTCCACCCCCTCCACTCAAAATACACAAAACATTTCCTCACACAAAGAAGTGGTGGCCTTCATGGGATGCTAGAGACCAGCTGAATTGCCTTCTTACCTGTGTTGGGAGTGCCAAACTCACTGAGAGGATACGGAATAAACTTGAAGAGTCAGCGGGAGAGCCTCCTGTGCATGTGAAGAAGTACGTAATGGAACAATGCAAGAGATGGAACCTGATTTGGGTAGGTAAGAATAATGCAGCAACAATTGAACCTGAGGAGATAGAGATACTCATGGGGTTTTCAGTGAATCATACAAGAGGTGTCAATAGAACAGACAGGTTTAAAGCCCTAGGGAATGCTTTTCAGGTTAGACTCTATGGAATGCCTTTTATATGCTGTGCTTCTTTTGCTTGTTGAAGCTCCCTGGACTTGATTCCCAAAACAAACCAAATCTCAAAGTTTACATTTCATTGGACTTGATTCCCACAACAAAATGAATGTCAGAGTGTGCACAGAACCCAAACTTCGAGGTTTAGTTTGTTTTTAACATTTTATGTGTTTTCCAACTTGATAAAATAAAATCATGTCCCTCTGCTTGAAGGAGAACATGGGATACAAATCCAATCTGCCTTGGAGTTGGTATTGGCCCACATGTGCTTGATTATGGAACCAGAGACAAGGCTCCAAGATGAAAAAGATGATGGCATTGCGAATGGAATCACAGAGTTTGCTGCAATTGCAAGCAAATGAGTTCCAACTCTAATGAAATTTTCAAATAGTTGCAATCTCCAAAGCATTTACAAAATTGAAGTTTTTGTGTAAAACCCCTTTATGATTTCCATGGTTTCTTTGTATCTCCAATTTGTGTTATGTGCGCATCTTTATGGCCTAAGGTAAACTGTTTTGGCATTCAAGTCGTCAAATAAATTTTTTACAGGTTGATACAGTGGGATACCATCTATCAGTCTTGAAAAGTTTGTTTCCAGGTGGCATTAACCTCCTATCACTCTTCTCCGGAATTGGTGGGGCTGAAGTTGCCTTGCACCGGCTTGGGATCCCTTTGAAGAATGTGGTTTCTGTTGAGTTATCAGAGCCTTGTCGGACCATTGTCCGAAATTGGTGGGAGGAAACAAACCAGAAGGGAAACCTAATCCACATTGCGGATGTGCAAGAGGTGACAGCTGAAAGGATTGCTCAGTGGATCAGTAGGTTTGGAGGGTTTGATCTAGTGATTGGTGGGAGCCCATGCAATAACCTTGCTGGGCGCAACCACGTTAGTAGAGATGGGCTTGAGGGAAAACACTCTTCTCTGTTCTTTGATTACTTCCGCATTTTAGACCTTGTCAAGTCCATGATGAGCCAGTACTAAATGATTTCTGGATTGCATATTGGACACCACAGAATAGTCTAACCAGTTAGTTAGCTTTTCCTTGTAGTAACGACAGTTTACAGTCATTGATTGGTTCTTGTAATTGCAGGTATCTTGTCATAGGAAGATTGTAGTTGTCTATTTTTCTGTTCTATCTTTTTAAACAAGGTCATAAGACTCATAACCAAGGTTGCTTGTGGATTTGAACGACTGGTGAGATTTGTAGTGTAATCAACAACTGACATGTGTGTACATAGTTGTTAAAAACCTACGATACATGATACGTGTCCTATGATTTGTATCGTCGCCTTCGGAGAACAAAACGTATCCCACACTGTATCATTTTTGAATAGAAATCCTACGATACGATCGTGTATTTTACGATTTATACGCGTATCCTAATTCAGTACGTATCGTAAGATTACTTTCTGGAAAACAGTCAGACCTTATTTCAAGAAACAGAACCCCAATGTAGAGCTTGTACAAAAGAAAGAACCATATTTCGATTATGTTTCGCTTGACTTTTCTTTCTCTAACAAAAGAAATAGAAAGCCTTAATGTAATAGACCTTAGTTGAGAGATTTGAAATTTGTATCTTAAATTTTTTTTAAATATAAGCATAATTTGTTGGTGTTATTAGGTGTATCTACTTTTTAATTGTATATTAATTATGATTAATATTGTTGAAGTATAAACTAAATTTAGTATTTCAACACAAGAAAGTTAAGTATAAACATGTCCAATTGACAAAACCCAAAGATGGAAGATATTATTGAAAAAGATATATATATATACACACACACACACACAATGAGGATCCAATGAGGGATCCTGCACGGGCTTACCGTGCGGGACTCCCCTTTCCCGATTGAATTGTAACAATCCGAGCCGCTCAATGTGTTCAGAACGTGATTTTAAGAGTACCCGCGAAGAATCGGCGAAAAAAATGATCGGAAAAGGCTTGATCCGAGCAGTTTTTTACTGAACCGTTCAATAAAAAATTGTTCAGATCAAGCCCTTCCCGATCATTTTTTTTGCTGATTTCCGAAGGATACCCTTAAAATCACGTTCTGATCACTTTGAGTGGCTCAGATCGTCGCAATTTGGTCGGGAAATGGGAGTCCCACACGGTAAGCCCGTGCGGGATCCCTTTGGGAACCGGACTATATATATATATATATATATATATATATATATATATATATCTACAGTAACTTTTAAAAACTCTAAAATATCTAGCTCTAGACTATTCTCGTGAAATATCTAAAGATTTTTGTGAAAATTAGACAAATGTGTGATTCTAGATTTACTTCAATGATTAATAAAATCTCTTTTTTTGCCTATCAAAAAAAGAAAAACAGACCAATTGGAGCGGAATCAATGAACGGTATGACATTCGGATATGGAATATGCACTGGGATTGCACATATGTTGCAGTTATGATTCCTTTGGATTGCCAACATCAAAATAGATTGGATAACCATCTTTGCCATTCCGATATCCTTTCCTGGGCAAGTCACCGCTAGAATGAAAGGAAGAGAGTAGTGCGATCCCGGCACGAACAGTAATCAAAATACAGGGATTTAGCTTACCACGCAATCACTTAAAAACAATCTTATGGATACAACCAGACACCCACATACATTTCATTCCATACATATGAATATCAAGATTTTAGAGGAAATTTCATTTTAAAGTTATTTCGTCGCTCATTTCAGGACAAATAAACAGGGACACTAGCAGTTTTCACCAACTGGCAAATAGGGCAAACACGGATTAACCCGTCACAATCCTTGCACAAACACAAGTGCCTACAAGGCATCAACAATATGGATACCTCCTTAGACTTGCACGCTCTGCAAATCATATTCTCCTTCAAAAGCCCAGCAGCACTACGGGACCCACATGGAATTCCAAGATAGTTGTTCGTTTCGATATAGGAATTAGCATCGTCGATTTCACTATCTCCAAATCCTTCCTTGCCTTGGTCAACGCCCTGAGAAATTGCCTGCTGGAGGTTGTTCTTCAGGACATTGACCACCGATTCGTTGTACTTTGCCCTGTAGTGCCAGTTCTGGGCTTCCGCTGCCACCTGCTTAATTCTCTCAACAAGTTCTCTGTTCTTTCGGTTTATGTTCTCTATCTCAATATCCTTCTCGTGCAACTTCTGACTGACCCCCTTTTCTATGGAAGTTAAGAAAGATGCCATCTGTCTCTGCTTTATGTCTTGCAACCCCTTTGCCAAATTCTGTTCCTGTTTAGACAGTAGAATAGGATGAGGCAAAGAGAAACACACAAATTATCTCATGTGAAATATAAGAAGCAGAGGGAACTAGTAGCATTTTGGAGCAAGATCATCGTGTGACATATTGCCCCAGGTCCAAAATTTCAAATCCTTAAGGACGTGTTTGGACCAAGGCTAGCAAAGGGATTTGTGGACGAAAAAGACAACACAGGGATTTCTCCTTAAAAATCGAAGGTCTATTTCCCTCGCCTTTTCTTTCCCCTATCAACGAATCCTTGATCCAAATACACAGCCTAAAAATCCCAAGGTTCAACAACAAAAAACAGCAAGTATTTCATATTTCCTTTCTTTGTTTATCCTCCATCGCAACTTCAAAAGGAAGACCATAAAACTTTTTGGAGAAAAATATGCTAGCACGAAATAACTAAGATCTTGAAAGGCATTTATGGGGACTAATTGTGAGAGGCAAAGGATTTCAATGTGAGAAATACAACTTTGTTTCGGAAAAATGAACCCTCCACATGCTCTCGAAAGATTTCCAAACAAATCCATTAAGAGCAATATACATTTCTGTCAGTTCATGCAAGTCAGCACTCCAACGTGGAAACCATACAATGTTGGTTAAATTAAGATGCAATATGAGGGCGGTAGTCAGTATACCTGAATCTTCATATACTGATCAAGTTCTTCTTTCTGCCGATCAAGTTCAGCTCTAATGTTGTCACCAAGAGACAAAATGATTGGTGGTGCTGTCGTCATACTTCCACTTGCAGAGGTAACGGAGGAATTGCGTTCATCATCATCATATGATAGCCTTAACCCTGTTGACACAGGGTTCAGGTTTGGTATGCTTGCAGATCGATCAGCTTCATCATGGCACAAATTGTAATTCAGGGAAATTTGAAGTTTCTGCTGCCTTGAGATATTTTCTGCTTCTCTGCTTAGTTTATTAGGCTGGAGTAGCACAGGGGTCTCGTGCTCGTTTCCAAAATAATTTACTGGATCAACATTACATCCAACTGGTACTGTAGCAAAAGTTGTAAAGTGGTAAATAAAAGATCAGCCCCACAAAGACAACCAGGTTTACTTAAGTGATAACATAAGGTTCAGCGTCTCCCCATGATAAAAGAACTTTGAAATACTTTCCCAAGGAGAACTACGAATACAGGAGAACAGAACTTATGCCAGAAATTTGAACTGAATGAATATGTAGCTTACAATTTCCAAATAACTGTAGTTGATTTGATGCATTAGTATGATACTGCAATTGATTCTCATCAATGAACACGGGGAACACACTATTGTTGTTGTTGTTTCCTCCCAACATCTTCCAAGTATAAAATCAAATTAGCCGCAATTCCTTGCTTCTGAAAATTTCAAATACAATTAACATGAATAAAAACCTGTAAAAGAAGGAGCATACAAATACTTAAATGTCACAAGCTAGCTATAATCCAATATTAGAGTCAATGCACAAAGTTAACGCCAATGCACAAAGTTAACGCAGTTAACCAAAACAGAATCTCTTGAAGTTTCAGAACAACCACTGTGATCCAAGTGCATACAAAGCCCACCATGGCAGCTTACCTACAAACGAGTTTCACGAGTTCTGTAGGCAAATGAGGCTATGTAGGCTGGTGAGAAAGCCTTACAGGTACATTGAGGCCTCTAATCTCATGCTAGATTGCGAGAGATGGGATGTGTAAGATCAGAGGCGTCCATGAAGCAGAAGTGGGAGAGATTACTGACCAAGGTATGGATACGGAGAACCAGAGCTTCAAGGGTTAAAGACGCAGAGGATAAATGTCTTGTATGCATTGTGGAGATGTCTACCAATCGGAGGGTGGGTCATGGAGGTTAGATCATCCTGTCAAATTCCCTGTGGTGTCCAAGAGGGACTGTTTGAAGAGTGGAGGGGTTTTCAAGGAAGGTATTCTATGTAAGTCGTAGTTGCATACCCAAGTTCAAAATATTTTTTTGCTAAGTATACCCAAGTTCAAATTTTAGTTGGTGCATTTCTAATGTCATCAACGAAAGCAAACAAAAGTAAAACTCTGTAGTACACAAAGATGGTTAGTGGAAAGAACAATACAGGGGAGGGTATGAAGACCATAGGGTATATGTGTATGTATACATGAGCATTTGAAACCCTTGCTATTATCCTTGTATGGATAAGATGAAAACGAGGATAAAATTTCCTGGTAACATGATGCTAATAGAGATGATAGTACTCTAGACTTTCTAGTGCAATAATTTCTTTTCCGACTTCTTTTTTGAGGAAGAGGGCGAGTCGAAAGACTAACTAGTGACACGGAAAATTTTTCGCATTGTAAAGTAGATTAAAAGCTAATTCAAGATGATATCAATCTCCTCTCAAAATCTAACAATTCAAATGTTTACATGAATATCCACCAGTCCCAATCAAAGCTTCGCTTCACCATTTGCTTCACAGTTCCAACTTCAGAGGACCACATTCGCTCTTCTTTCCTTGCTTTGTTATGTTATGATTCATGAATGCATCTGATTTCTTATGGAAGCGGACTAATTATCCACTTCCCACATTCCATGAATAGCCAGGACAGTGAGGAGTAACCAGAAAATCACATCATGGGTAAATCTCATCTTTAGACCTTCTTGAAACTCTATTCCTTGTTCAGGAACAACTCTATTGCCCTTATTGTTTTCTATCCAGTTTGAGGATCCAATACTCGAGACCAACACATTCAAAGCCAATGAACAGAATTATGTGCAGATTTAGAACATTGATGAAAGGGTCAAAACTTCAGAAGACTAAAAGTATATCACCAAATAAACTTTCCTAGGGCTATCCTGCGTATTCTAGTCTGGAAACTGCACCCCATATAATTCAGGACAGTGGATTTATTTGGGATAAGGAGAAAAGTGAGTTTCAATTGAAAGAAGGAAATAACAATAACAGGCAACCACCGAAAAGAAACTTTTACGTAGCTTAACATTTATGGTTTGAATAGGAGATCAATTTTGCTAATTCTAATACCATAGCATTGTTAGTGGGAAGGAACCACTACCTTGAACTGTCCTATAGACTTTAATCACATATATAAACTGAATTAAGGTTGGAATTCTTCGATCACATACATATATATACATGTGCAGGCACATGCACCTACATCACATGTGCGACCATGTGCACACTAGAATGCAGAGGCAATCACGGCACACTGACCACCATCTTTGATGTAAATTAGGGACCCACGATATGCCACAGAGCTCGAGGTCATAAGAAATCAAGTCTCAAATCTCATCTTAAAACACCGCACTAAAGGCAATGTTCTAGAACTCGCTAGACGCTAATCGGGAGGAAAAGGATAGGGGATTAGTCGGCTGCCTAATCTAGATGTTGGACCACCGCCTAGGCACTAGGCGGGGACTAGTCGGCCGACTTTTAGAACACTGACTAAAGGTGATCGCATGAAATCAAGACTCAAATCTCAGCTTAAAACACTGCACTAAAGGTGATCGCATGAAAAGAAAGACAAAATAAAACTAGTAACAAACAAATCAGATCGATCACCAGATTCAGTCATGAACCGAAGACAACATTGGCCAATCTTGCAGTATGGTAGAAGAGAAAATTTAAAAAAAAAAAAAAAAAAGAGGAAAATAAAGAGAGGGTTCTGGTGAAATATAGAAACGACCAATTTGAAGGGAAACTTTCAGAAAATAACTTCAACGAAGAAAGTTTAACCGCGTAAATTATTACCTTGAACAAAAATGAGAGAATTTTGGATCACGCTCAAGGTAAGGAACTTTGTGGGATTCTGCAAATGAGCTGTACAGGGGTTGAAAATCATACAAAGAAGAGAGAGAAGAGGGGAAAATAAATTAAAGGGCACGCCAGCGAGAGATTGTTCAGGAAAAGTAGTACCTGAAGGGTGAGAAAATTGGTTTACAGAGAAAAGGATTATTTTGGACCAGCCACGGTACGATCTGTGAGAGAGAGAGAGAGGGAGCCGTAACGGAAGGAAAAGGGAAAGGGAGGAATCTAGAAGGAGGGAAGTAAATGAAGAGGTCAGTGGGTGGTGGTGGTGGTGGTAGTGGGTTACGCAAAGGGATTTGGGCGTTGTGGTTGGAGTTGGAGAGAGAGAGAGAGAGAGAGAGAGAGAGAATCGAGAAATTTTCTGGGATGCAGAGATGGTGGAGGGGGTGGGCCCCGAGTTAACTCATATATTCACCCACCACACCCTCTCTCTCTCTCTCTCTCATTTGCTGCTGCTTTCCTCATCCAACAATTTGCCAAAATTTTGCATTTTATTATGGAAATTAATTTACACACCCCTCTTTTTATGCACCCACTCTTTATTAGTTTATTTTGTTCTTTAGGATGTGAATTTATCAAACAGTTCCTAAAATTTATAAAAAAAAAAAGTATTGTTTTAAGGACTATTTGGTAAATTCAAGTGCTAAGGACAAAAAAAAGAATGTTTGCATCAGAAAATTAAGTGTGTAAATCAATTTCCTTTATTTTAAATGACCAATTTTACTCTATGGCTTTTTTCCGACAAAAAAACAACGAAGAGGAGTGAAATTTTCGATTAATTTTACAACTAAACAAGTTTATTCAGTTTCGTGATTTCAAAACCAAAACCGAACTAAACAACTTCAAGTCTAATTGAGTTTGGATTACTCAGGTTTGTCTAATTTACTCAATTTATTTGATATTTTGCCAGTACCAAAGCTCAATGGAACAAGCATGAACACATTGAGAGAAGAATTTAAACCAAAGTACCCAATACCCAAACAACATATATATCAGTCCACTTGCTATTATTTTAGTTAAGATAAGGACGTTCCTCTTTTTCTCATTTCCCGATATATAGCATTTTATCAAAAACTGATCCTTATTTATTTTTGCCGATTTTTCAAGGGTACCCTTAAAATCACGTTCTGAAGACATTAAGTAGGTTGAATCATCGAAATTTGGTCGGAAAAGGGGACGTCCTTAACTTAACAACTTAAGGGCGCCCTTATAAGAAGTTTTGTGTATATATGCATGGGTGTTATAAGTTTACTATGTAACGAATAATTGAGTTTAAACACCGAGGGGTAGTGCAATTGGTGATTGGCCAGGACGGAGGGGCTTACCACCCTGAGGTCCCAGGTTCGACTCTCCAGCACTGCGAAAAAACCCTTGGCGCCATTCATGCATAAAAAACCCTTTGGGTTAGCAAACGCTAGTGGGGGCCGTAAAGATTTAATCCCGTTGTACACCCAAGTTGGGCTGGGGACACTCTGCATTACAAATAATAATAATAATAATAATAATAATAATAATTGGGATTGGATGGGTTAATTTCAGTTAAAAGTAAATTAGTGGAAGAAGTTAAATTTGTAGCTGGTAGTTGGGCATTTTTAGCATGCATTGAATGAATAGGTTATAGTATATGCTAAATTTAACAAATGTTAAAGTGTTGGCCAATTTTGGCCAAACTTCTAGCCATCTTATAAGAGTAGACTCTTCAACAAATTAATGCATTATTTTAATTTTTACTAATATCTTGCTTATAGTTATCGGTATAGACAGACAGTGTACATATTAACTTATTATCCATAAAACTTAATATTAGTTTATTATGTAGCTTAAACCTTAACTAAGTGAAGCGTACATTAACTTTGGCTATTTCAAAACTCTAACATCTAAAAATTTAGCATTGTGGATGCTTTTAGTAGGGTTATTTGTTAGTGTTACAATGTCTCGGTTTCTTTCGGTTTCCTTTGAACGACAGAATTAAATCAGTCACGATCAATAGCTTAGGAAATTAAACCCAACCAAACCAATTTTTTCGATCGGCTTTTATTTCACTGCTATTCTTAACCATGCACATTAGCTCCCAACCTATGTTTCCTCCATCATTTTTCCCACCATGCATTATCTTTATAAAATTGATTTTCGCACTTTCTTTTTTAGTGTTTGTACTCTTTTATATTATTCATGTAAATTCATAAATTTTATTAGTAAACATGTAAATGGGATAGCGATATAATGTAGTCAATTCACATGACCTTATTCTTTACTTTTCAAAAAAAGGTACGTTCGGAACTTCAGCTTAATCTTGTAGCATGTCTGAATTTTCATTCACATGCTAATTCTTCGTTTACTTTGCATATTCGACGAAACAATTCAATTTGGTCTGCATACGTTAATTACTAGTATAAAAACTAAACTTAATAGTTAAGAGTATTTAAATTACGAAGAGAGAAAAACAATACCAATTGATGTTAGAGGATTTGAAATTGGGGATACATGCTCATATACCATATATATATATATATAATTTGTGAAGAAACATTTCGATCAGTTTGACTTGGCTTTTAATTGACGTTATAAAAAGCATGCTCATTGCATGTGAACATCGTGAAAATCTAGGAATTAATTTGTTAGTGAAACGCGTGAAGAATTAATTTTATTGTTCAAAATTTTCAAAGCATGCAAGGAATTCTTTATTTATTGTCTTCTTCTAGACAATCTTATAGTAAAAGAGAACATGATCATCAAAACAAATAACGTAAAGAGTACTACTTGCCATGCTCATCTTTGAATTTCTTTAAGCTACTTAATCCACAAATGAAAAACTATACAAAGGGCAGTTTCGGAAATCTAATTAAGGTGAGTGAAGTAACTTATTAATATTTATATTTATAATGACTTAATTTGGTTCTTAGAGAATTTTTTAAATTTCTATATATCAAGATATTTCTTTTTTTTTTTTGAAATTCGTTGCAATGAGTGAAATAAAAAAGTGAATAAATATGAACCAAACTTAAATTCTTTTCTTCATAATTTTGTATCCTTTCCTTAATTTATTTCAAGCAAATCAAAAACCAAAAAATAATCTTTAAAGAACAACCAGAGTTTAAACCCCAAGGAGTTTGGTCAAGTGAGCATAACAAAATTAATACGTAATTGTCATCTATAAGCTCTTAGATTCGAATTATTACGGAGGCCAAACATTTTCAAAACTTGAGAGACTTGGAGAATTTGGCTGGTCATTAACTTCAAAATTAAGTACAGGTGTGCTCCAACCAAGAGTTCATAAAATTAATACAAAAGTTATCTCAAAAAAATGGTTTAATCCAAACTGTATCTGAGTATAGTAATTTACGCCTCCTTTTTCAAAAGCATTGTTAAGCGTTACAAGTTGGTCGGGCCAAGGCCCGTCGGCAAGAATTGAATACGGAGGCAGGAATTAAAAGATGCCCGAGTTAGCTGAGCCGCGGTGGGTCCTAGGTCGGAGTAGTTGGCGGGTAAAATTGGCGGGTGGAATCCACCAAACGAGGAGGCGTACGTGGAATAATCCATAATCTATGTCAAATGTGGTTGGATTAGATGGAGTGATTAATAATTAAATCATTTTAGTAGAAATAAACAAATGCAAAAATCGGGTCCGTGTTCCATCTTCGTCACAAATGGCAGGCAAACCCATTTTCAGGAACAACAACCAGCCACATTAGACGGATACGAATTAGGATAAGTACTAGTGGTTGGAAGCCAAAAATCCAAAGCGATGTCCAGCTGGAAGAATTCTGACCCTGTTCAGTTTGGGTTTTGAAGGAGTTCATTATTAAGAGTAATAAGTGGAGAAAGATAGATAGAGAAAATTTATTTAGGACCATGCGCAGGGATTTTGAGACCTCCAAACGAACAAGCCCCGGTGGTGACTTGAAAACAAAAATGGTAGATGGTGTTAATTAGTTGGCAACTTAAAAAACCAAAAAAGAAAAGGGGGAGTTGAAAGTATCCTCTTCAACCCATCAAATGGTATGGAGGATCCAAGAATTTCAAAGGCGGTAGTAGGATTTTAATTTAGCGGTGACAAAAATGTATGAATAAAATTTTGTACAGAAAACATTATATAAAACGTTTATGTTTATTTCGATTGAAAACAAAAATGGTAGGTGGTGTTTAGTTGGCAACTTAGAAAACCAAAAAAAATAAAAAAGAGGGAGTTGGACGTATCCTCTTCAATCCATCAAATGGACTGAAGGATCTAGTTCAGACAATTTCAAAAGCAGCTGTAGGATTTTAATTCGGTGGTGACAAAAATCTATGAATAAACTTTTGTGCACATAACGTATAACAATAAATACGTTTATTTTGGTTGAAAACTTATTGGACCTTAGTTTACTTTATTCTATTGAGCCATATGATCAGTATTTGTTGCAAATTTTTGCGAATTTTCATTTATTCTGAACTTTTACAAATTATCCAGTGCAAACAATATTAAGAAAAAAATTCGATAATATGCAAAAATATATATAACCTAGGAGATACGCTTGGACCCCTGAAAGGCTAGTAATGGAGCCGCCCCTGGACAATTTTTGAGTTTTTTCCCTGGACCCACTTCGATGATAATTGGGGCAGTTCATTAGTTAAGGATCGTTGAGAGTATTAATCATGTCAAAAATCACGTATGTTAGTTAGATTCTATTTAATATGAAAATGAAACATGTTCATATTCACAAAAATAAATATATACAACAGTGTATCGGTATTCATTAATCTCAAGATAAATATGCTCTATACAACTTGCTGTGGTTAATACTCTCCACGCTGTAGGAAGAAGCATTTTCTAGAGAATTCAATTCAGATTAATCTAACATCTTGAGCTAGTCCAAGTGATTAATTGTTTGATTGTAAAGTTCATGACTTTTATTAACTATCTCAAACAATTCTCTAATTTGGTGTGAAAAAAATTACTAGTCAAGGTATTTTATTTTTTAGATAAATGAATTTTTTTTTTGAGAATGCAAAAGATATCGCTATATATATAGAATAAAGCCAAGAACAAGCGCGCGTGTGCATAGGTCACTATCAGTCCGGTTAAAAAAACAAAAAATAAAACAAAACAAAATTTTTTGGAGGGTTTTTTTTTTTTTTTTTGTCAGCAAACGAAACTTTTTATTGAATTCGAGAGGGTACATCGATTACAACCTTGGCGTTTAAACACAGCTATTACAGAGAGCTACACTCTGGCACTATATCCAACCAAGATTGGATAAGAACACCTCACTTACTTGCTTGCTCACTTCACAACTTCACTTTTCGAATCCCATCCAAATACACTTTGAAATCCTCCACTGTGTAGATCTTGATATCAAACTTAGCCTTCATTCAAATGGCTACTCTGGTTTTGATTAAATCCACTACTTCCGAAGCCCGTGTTGTTGCACTGTTAAAGATATAACCATTCCTCGCTAACCAAATAAACCAGATCGTTGCAAAAAAACATACCTCCCAGATATGTTTTTCCAAATTTCGAAATTTATTCCCAAACTACCAAAGTGCAACCTCTGCTAAGGAACTTGAACAAACCCACTAAATATTCCTAATTACCTTTTATAGTTCCTACTGTAAAGGATGGAGTTGAGCAAATCCACGATCCATATACCATGCTCAAGCCAAGCCCAAATCGCGTGCAGGCTAGCAGGTTAGTAGCCTAACCACAAGGGATTCGGACATCAAAATTTTAAGAGTTTTTTTCCTTTTGTATCCTCAAAATTATGCACATTTTCTTTACTTAGTCTTTAAATTATCAATTTGACAACTTCATCCTCTCAACTATCATACCGTTACTATTTAGTCCAATAGATAATGGAAATTAGGAATTTGGACGGAAAATGTCATATAAGGCATATTTGGGACCCTGTAGAACAAATATTTGATTATGAGAGGCTTAGAAATAAAAATTAATTATGACCCTTTAGGATAAAATGATTAGAAAAATAAGATTTTCGACCGGTTTCAACAGATTAAAAATTGGAGCACTTAATTTTTAACCATATTTTTTAGTATATAAACCTTCTTAAAAAATTAAGTGCTCGAATTTTCAATCTGTTTAGATCGGTGCGAGGATGTTATTTTTCTGATTATATTATTGTAAAGAGTCATGATTAATTTTTATCTCTAGGCTATCATAATTAAAAATCGATTTTTTTTTATTTGGGACTCTTTAGAGCAAATACTTGATTATGAGAACTCTAGAAATAAAAATTAATTATAACCTTATAGCATAAAATGATCAGAATAATAAGATCTTTACACCGATTTACACGGATTGAAAATTAAAGCACTAAATTTTTAATCATATTTTTAATATATAAACAGTCTAAATTCTATATAAAGAACTCAGTCTTTTAAAAAAACTATATGTATGCGTCAGTCTCTATACAATGCCTTGCAAGATTCTGATATATGAACCTTGTAAAAAAACGAAGTACTCCAATTTTCAATCTGTTTGAATCGGTGCAAAGATCTTATTTTTCTGATCATTTTATCCTAAAGGATCAAAATTAATTTTTATTTCCAAGGCTCTCATAATCAAGTATCAGCTCTATAGGGTCACAGGGCCTTACGTGACATTTTCTGTCTAAATTTCTAATTTCCGTTATCTATTGGACTAAGTAGGTAACGGTATGATATTTGAGAAGATGAAATCGTCAAATTGATAATTTAGGGACTAAGTAGAGAAAATGTACATAATTTAAGGAATAAAAAGGAAAAAAAAACTCAAATTTTAATATGGAGAGTATGGAAAATATACATGCACTCGATACACGTCATAAAAGTATTGAGATTTTTTGCCGTTCAAAAATCGTACGAGATTATGGCGCTGATATAGGAGTTTGTGGTTATATAATGAATACTAGTGATATTTAGCACAAAAGAACACTATGATGAGTTTTTAAACTTTCTATCGGAAAATTAATCACCTTTAAATATAGAGCATCCCTCCATTAATATGGAAGATACAAAATTTTCAAGATAAACAACATGAAACTAAAATCTGGAAAAGGGTACTCTTGCAATGTCAGAGCAGTTCCGGAGACATCTATAAAAACACTCTAAATCTCAATTTCATAGTTTTCGATCAAATTTCTATTATCCGAACCGTTCAATGTGTACAGAAAATGATTTTAAGGGTGCCCCTGAGAAATTAGCAAAAATATGACCGGAAAGTGCTTATTTTAAGCAGTTTTTAATTGAACCGTTCATCAAATCTGAGCTAAAAATTTCTCAGATCAAGCTCTTACCGGTCATTTATTTTGCTGATTTCTCGTGGGTATCCTTAAAATCACGTTGATCACATTAAGCGCTCGGATCATCAAAATTTGATTGGGAACTATGAGATATTTTTATAGAATTTTCCGGAACCACCCCGATATATATATATATGGTGCATCTTGGTGTGGATTCTACCGAGATCTTGTCGTTATGATATGAAGTACCGTTCAATTTACAAAGTTCAATGATCACTTGATGGTTCAGGAAAGAAATTGAGATGAGCGGATATCACTAGCAGAATAACTTTTTCATGGAGCTTTCCCAATCGCGCGCATTTGAAGTGTTTTTGGACAGTCCGAATTATAAATTAATTTTGATCGGTAAAAATTAATTTTGACCGATAAAAATTAATTGTTACCAATCAAAAATTAAAAAGCTAACAATCTCAACCATTAATTACGTGAATGGATGAATGAGATTGTGCAGAACCGTGAAAAACTTATTTATGGCTCCATCGTGAATAAGTTTCTCTCTATCACTAGACATGCACTGATGCACATAATGGCAACTTTTAATAATATAAGAAAAAATGAATTATCAGAATGATTTAAGAAATCAAATGTAGGGCCTAATCTATTTTGATTATGTGGTCGGTTATCTACTCTCGATTAATTATATTTTAAGGATGACTATTTTGTCCAACTAATTCTATAGACTGAACGATTTAGATCCCGAAGACGAGGTCAGAGCCTATACCGAAGTGCACTGCACATTTGAAATCCGTTAATGAACCACAGGGTTTGCCTGGGGTGATCAAGCTCCGATACTTAAACGTTTGCTCCCTCTTAAAATCTTAAACTCAAAATCTCTCAGATGTTACAATTCTTCTAGAGCCGGTCCATACAACTAGAGCTTTGTTTTGGCTTTAAATAGGGTCTCGTTAGTGGATGGTTGAATTAGTAGAGATATACGTTAGTTGGTCCAGCCGAACACTTGGTTATAAAAAATTGGAACTTGTATCCTCCACCTTAATTAGCAGCTTCCAATCTGAAACCGCCACATCAATACATACTTGGTTGCCGTCTAAAATTTTTCTCCTCAAAGTCAAAACTATAGGTCATTTAATTAGTTTAGTTCATGCACTATATAGCTAGAAAGGGGCTAATAGGGGCAGTCGCCCCGTAAAGAAAAAAAAAATAACTCTACTATTATATAGAAAAAAAATTCCCATAAATCTATATAAAATTTTTTTAGCTTGTATACATGATCATTCCTGTGCAGTAAAATTTCTGGCTTCTGTCTATATAAGCCATTCATAGTGGACCACCTGGTCTTTCTCTTTCGATCTCATTCATGGCACTTGAAGAATGTAGGACCCAATTTCAGAAAAGAGAAGGCCACGATGCTGTTGCAAGTGGCTATAGAATTGGCCACGAATATACATACATGTTTGGGTCTTCATCAAAACTTCATCTTCAATATATATCCTCTCGAAATTAATCAATAAAAACCATATATTGGCGGCCACTTTCTCTCTCTTATCTCCTGAAGGATGAGGTGAATCCATTGTGCTTGGATTTCTTGCGCTCTTTTGGCCCTTCACTTAGATATCTCTGGATAACGTACGAGAAAAACCACGTACTCACATGTTGTGTATTTATATATATATGAACAACCAAATATATTTCCTTAATTCCTCACTTGCACATATTCTTTTCTCTCCCTTTTGTGGATCCGATCGAGCAGTACGTATTTGTTTTCTTTCTTAACTCCATTCTCCAGCTCCAAGTCGGCCTTTGCTTTGACCCTTTGTATATATTAAGGAAACAATGTACTATAAACACGATCATGATCACCCTTTTCCTTGTTTGCATTGCCACCCACATAGCTACATTCGCATGGTATCTCTCTCTCTCTCTCTCTCTCTCTCTCTCTCTCAGTTTTTATTCATGAAGGAATTGATATTGTACATCTCCCTCTTGGTCATGTTGCGAAATGAATAATGCAGGTTCAGCATCTTATAGAAAGGTGTTTGCTTCTTCATATGAATCGGGATGAATGCATAAAGGCCCTTGCAGACCATGCTAGTGTTCAACCGCTCGTTACGCTTACCGGTCATCTCTCTCTCTTTACTCAAGCGAATGCATGAAAAATATTTAATTTAGAGTTAGTTTTGTGTTGATCGTCATATTTTCGTGCGCTGTAGCATTTTAGTGTGTGTATGAACGTATTTGGAGATTCTTTGGGTTAACCTGACGATTAATTTAGTACTCTATATCCATGGATGATGGCAGTGTGGAGAGAGCTACTAAAAGAGAATCAGGACTTCTTTCAAGCTTATTTCCATGGCGAGGCCTTTCAATCGTAAGTAAGCACCTAACTAGTTAGCTTGTACTTTTCATGCTATTGGCATGGCCTTCTTCTTTATCCTTTAGAAAGCCCAAGATGACATAGTAGTAATATATAGGAGGAAATCTTCTTTATGGCTATTCCGTAAATAAGAAGTTACGGAGCTCAATAATCACGACCGTCCAAAGTATTTTTGAACGATCCGGATTAAAAATCAATTATAACCGATAATAATTGATTGTGATTAACTTTTTTCCGAAAAAATTTTATTAAAATTTAGACCGTCCAAAATTGAAATGGACGAGTGAGATTGAACAGCTTTGTGAAAAAGATAATCAAATAGATTTGGTGTAGGCCAACTATTGTAATTAAGTGTCTTCTTCTATGTAACAAAATTAGGGAAATCACTAACATTTACAAATTTAAGATTCGAGTATATATAGTTTGAATGCGGTCTATATATTTTACCGATCAAGAATTAATACTGGATTGCAAACATAGTCCCAAAAAACCCAAATAGAGAATGAAAGATAATCAAATAGATTTGGTGTAGGCCAACAATTGTGCTGGCTAGTACCACAAACACTTGAATACATATTAAGTGTGTGTGGATCCGCAGTGCGTGTGGACCTCACACTTAACGTGAGTGATTTTGTGTGAAGTGTTTCTGATTATAATTTTGTCGTAATTTTTTTAGATAAACGTTATATGTAGTTTTATTATTTGGCCGATGGACTCTAGCATAGTTGGCACTTCCTACGCTCTACCAGCGAGGAGGTCTAGTCTTCGAATATCATCTCGTCAACTGGGAAGTGACGTTTCTGTGTGTGGTGGATCATTCCCCAACTATAGTGGTTTACATCCCTTGCCCCCTTCTTCCCGGATATACGCTAGTGTAGATTCTCCTCATAATCAAGTGTGACAGTAAAGATTATTACTCCCTCCGTCCCATAATATTTTCAGGAATACGTATCATTTTTAAATTGTATATATTTTAGGCGATTTTTTAAACTTTGTTTAATAGAACAAATTAAACTCTATCAAACAAGATCCATATTGTTTACAAAAAAAACATTATGAATTAAAAGATATAGTTAATTTTTTCATGAGGCTAGAATAGTGAAAGTGCCAAACATTATGGGAAGGAGGGAGTATTATTTAGAACTAGTGGTGTTTATCTTTCCAATATGATATACTACCTACGTTCTGATTTGTTGATCTCTTTTTTGATTTATACTTGTCCCTAATTGACTATCCAATTTCAAAATCATGTCAATATATAGACCAGATAAATTTTCAAATCAATGAATTAAATTTGGTTTTCTTAATAAGTTGAAAACCCAAGATTGGACATACAAATCGGGACGAAGGGAGTATGCCCTTAAAGATGGCTTGCTCATCTTATCTATTTAATTTTCAGGTAGACAAATCCATAACAAAACAAAGCTTGCGAGAAGGAAAATTTGGAGCTGATCAACGGGAATTATTATTGATCCTATAATACTCCCTCCGTTTCAAAATGAGTGACTTTTTTGGGGACTCTGTATCATTTTAAAATACTTATATCTTTCGATTTATAAAGTTTTATGTGATTTTGAAAATTTTGTTTAATAAAACTAATTAAAATCTATCAAACAAGATTTATATTGCATATTTTTCAACACTCATATTGAAATATGTGAGCAATTAAAAATGACACGCTTTTTCAAAAAGGTCACTCATTTCGTAACGGGGGAGTAGTAAAGAAATAATTAAAACAAAGATTGTCGTGATATGTTTCAATTCCTAGCTGGTTAAGAGCTTGTGCATTCTCTTACAGCAGAGCTTTGGGCCCTTTGAGAAGGTCTCAGAATTTTGGTGTAAAAAAATCTCCAAATACGGAGATTGAAGCTTTTTTTGAATTTATATGGAGATTGAAGTTTTTTTTTTTGCTCGGCGTTGATGCTCAGAATGTGGTCAATTTGATTCGAAGCACTACAAATGACAACCATTACCTCTTTGATATTGTGTGCAACTGCAGGTCACTAGTACTCCAACAGCTCGGAATGCCAAAAATCAAGCTCATCCCTAGAGAAGGCTGCCAAAAATCAAGCTCATCCCTAGAGAAGGCAACAAATGTGCGGACATCTTAGCGTGTGAAGCCTGGATAGCAAGAGAGAGAGAGTTATTTTATTTGTTTCCATTCCATATTGTATTAGAACTCAAGTAGTAGATTGTGCTAGCTAGGGGTGTTTTATTAAATACCTAAGAACTTTGTAGTCGTAACTTTATTTATGTCATGCTTCCCTTTTAACCCAAAAATAAAAACAAAAAAAAAGGTTTGTCTAGGACAATAGCTGATGGTAAATTTCATGCTAAAGGCCAGTGCCCAATGGTAACTCTTGTATGCATGTCTCGTTGTGGTATACAATTCACACTCTCTATAATAAATAATTCACATTCAATATGGGTCTTATTTGATAAATCTCATTGAGTAGATTCTAAAAAAATAAATTTTACAAAAAATGGATATATAAAATAAAAGATATGTCCACATCAGCAGAAGTCAACATCAAGGAATGCTTATTATGTTATCTACGCGCATCATGCGGAAGGAAAGTACAATAGAGGATTTGCAAGGAGCAAAACTCTAAAAATGAGGCTGGCTTGGAATTTCCCGAATTTGGTATAGATTTGGGCAAGGAATTAATAAAGGTGAATTTTGTGTGATTTTTACTTGGATTTGAGTTTAAATCTAAATTTGGTCAACGAGTGGAGATGCTTTAAAGAGGCTGAGGTTTCGTCCTCGCCTCTTTCGTCCCCCTTTTTTTGTCACCCTGAAATTACTATTTTACCCCACCCAAACTCAAAACGACATCGTTTTTAAGATCAGTATGATGGTATCTAACTAGAATGGGAAAAGCAAAAATAGCCTCTATACTTTCTCAGTTCATCATAGAAACACAGTTACACAGCACTTCGCTTCTCTCCGAATTAAGTCCAACCAAACGAAGCTACAGGAGATTCGAAGAATCACAACGTGATCGTGAAGCGCAATCGCAGGTCGTCGATCACCACCTCTTTCTTAAACTATATCATGTCCGACCTGTTGTGCACAGGCGCAAGAACTACACTCACTGGCAACCTCCTTCGACTGCTGGTGTGCATGTGAGAGCTAACTATAGTTGTTAAAAACCTACGATACATGATACGTATCCTACAATTTGTATCGTCTCCTTCGAAGACTGATACCTATCACACCTTGTATTTTTTTTTGTATAGAAATTCTACAATACGATCGCGAATCCTATGATTTATACGCATATCCTAATTCGTTATGTATAGTACTATTACTTAATGGAAAAAAGTTGGATCTTATATTCAAGAAGCATGCATTAATTTAAGCCATTTGATTTAATTATGAAAATCTTTCAAACCATTTGATAGAAATTCAACCTCAATGTAGGACTTGTATAGAAGAAAAAATTATATTTTGATTGTGGTTTGGTTGACTTTTTTTTTCCTAACAAAAGGAACACAAAGCCTTAATGTAATAGGGTCTAGTTGAGAAACTTGAAATTTTGCATCTTAAATTTTTTTTTAAAAATGTAAGCATAGTTTGTTGGTGTTATAGGTGTATCTACTTTTTAATTATATATTAATATATGATTAACGTTATTGGAGCATAAACTAAATTTACTCCCCCTGTCTCTATTTAATTGTCCGCTACACTTTTACGTGCATTTTTAACGGCTTATCACCAACACTACTCTATCACCTGCTTTCATCAAAACCATTAATTTTTGAACCAAGGAATGCTTAGTTGAGCGACGTTCCAGTTCTTCAAATAACTCACTGTAATAACTTATAAAGTGAGCCAAAGAATAATCTGAACATAATTTGGAGTTTGAGAATAGCATTATGTTCAGATTATATAATTTGAATTGAAAAACCAACACTTTATCACCTGCTTTCATCAAAAACATAATTTGAAATTTCAAAATCCTACTATGATTCTACCACTCCATTTTTTTTTTTCTGTTCACATGGGTCTTGTGTATGTGCACGCTATTTTTGGATACAGGGGCTTTTCTTTTTTTTTTGTGCGTGGATAAATTGGTAATTTTTTTGCAATCTAATTGTTGTATGTAAATTCTTCTCCATTTTTATCATCTAAACATCGTAGAATTCTAAATAGAATGAAAATTGAGTGATCTGGAAAAGATATTCAGAATATTAATTTAGTAATTAACCAACTTAAACACCTTCAGATCTTTACAAGTCCATAACATGAAAAATAAGGGAAATGATAATGTCTAAACTGTAATTGTTAATTAATTTTGAAATTAAAATGTATAAAAATCTGGTACTTTGCACATAGTACAAGTCAGATATTTTATGCATTCCTATAATTTTTGGCATTAACCAAAACAACTGTGGCATTCGCAACACCAAAACGTAATTGTCAAACTTCATTAATTCATCACTCCTCAAAATTTGTAGTGGCAGATTACCAGCATTGAGCTAATACCTTCAGACAACACCTCTTTTCTCCCATATTTCAGTAGTCCACAACTAGAGAACCCCCCCTCCCCCAAGTACAAATTAGGTTGAAGTGATGACAGGTGAGTGGTAGTCGAAAACGGGTTCTATTGGCGAATCAGGGGACGCTACCAAGCACCCCGATGCCGAGCGACGGCATCTGACCATTCATTTATCGGCACAAATAGCCACTACAACAAATCTGCCTTTTGGCGACAAGGATTGGCAACATAACAACAAATGCGTCGCCGTTGGGTATATATTGGCAACACACTTTGATGTCGCCAAAAGTTTTCACATTCAGCGACAAGGATTGGCAACACAACAAAAAGTGCGTTGCCGTTGGGTATGTATCGGCGACAAATTTTGATATCGGCAAAAGTCTTTACATTCGGCGACGCAAGTTGTGTCGCTGAAGGGCAAATTCAGCGACACATTTTGATGTCGGCAAAAGTCTTCACATTCGGCGATGCAACTTACGTTGCCGAAAGGCAAATTTTTCGGCGGAATGTTTCCCGCGCTTAACTTTTTGTTTGGCGCTAAGCCGAAATGTTCAGCGACAACATTAATGCGTCGCCAAAAGTCTTCACAGTATCTAATTTTATTATATGTCATACATTTTTTAATAATCTTCGATACGATTATTTAGCGAATCTCAATAAGACAAAGTTATTTTAACAATCGAGACCGTTGATTTTGTTGTGCTTATTGATTAAATCATTATCGTAAAAATTTAACTCAATCGGGTTTAGAAAGCTCCTTGCATTGGTATGCAATTTGTAATTTGGATGATAGTTATCATCCGATCAAATGTGTAGCGATACCCGATTAACTTCATTTTTGGTAAGATTGATGAACTCCATAATATGTAAAACATAGACAGTTTAGATCGCAAAATAAAGACTCTGCTATGGGTCAGGTCTTGCAATCTAATACTTTAATGCCTCGGGATCCATGAAATGTTGTCTGATTAGGCAGTTGTTGATATCCGACGATCTTGAATTTTGGTGACAACGATGAAATCAATGAGATGTAAAATGCTAACGGTTTAGATCGACCATTATAAAAATTGAGTTGGTAATGACCTTTAAATTCTATACATTCAATGTAATTGTTAACATACTAAGTCTTGTACTGTACTTGAACGTACGGTAGTCATTCGACCCTGAAATAATTTCGACGATCTAGACCGTTGATTTTGTTTTTCCTGTTGTTTATATCATTCTCGTAAAAATTTGTCTCAATCAGGTTTAAAAAGCTTCTTTATCGAGACACAAGTTGATTGACATAATGAGTTTTTCTGTCCGATCAAAGTGAGTAGCGATACCCGATTAATTTCATTGTTTGTACGAATGATATACTCCATAATATGTAAAAGATGGACGGTTCGATCGAAAAAAAAGACTCATGTGGGGATCGAGTATTGCAATCTAGTAGTCTAATGCTTCGGGATGCACCAAATGTTGTCCAATCAGATAGTCGCTGATATTCAATGATTCTCGATTTTGGTGATAATGATGGAATCAATAAGACGTGAAATTCTAATAGTTCAAATCAACCATTATTAAAAGTAATTGGCTGATTAAGTTTAGAATTTGTCCGTACTGCGAGATACGAGGGTGCTTAGGCCCTGTTCGGCTTATTTTTTTTTATCTTTATTCATTTTATTTTTTGTATTTGTTAGCTTTTCGTCAATTTTTTATAAATTATTACATCGTCATGACAAGAGGAATTTTAAAAGTAAAAAATTACGATCGAAACCTAATTTTTTTGAATAAAGACAAAAATAAGCCAACATGCCATTTTTTCGTCTTTATTAAAAAAATTGGATTTCGATCATAATTTTTTTTACTTTTTAGATTTCTCTCATTATGACAATGCAATAATTCCCAAAAAATTGACAAAAAAATGATAAATATGAAAAAAATTTGAATAAGGATCAAAAAATAAGGGTCCGGCTAAATACAACTGCGAATTTGTTATATGTAACCAATTCATAGAACGGAAAACAAAAATTTCCTCTTTTAAATTTGCTACATGTAGCAAATTCGTAATTGTATTTAGCAGTACCCAAAAATAAGCCAATTGATTTATTCAGCCGAACAGATTATTTTGGCGCTAATTCGCTGAAATAATTGAAGTCCCTATTCTCTTTGGCGCCATGTTTCGGGCCATGTTTCCCGCTACATTTTTCCTTTTTGGCTCCAAAACGACACAGTATCAATGGATGATAATTATTATTTTATTTTATTTCTCGGATAAAAAAGAAAGATAAAGGCAAAGGGGAATGCTTCTTATCTTTTCTCTTTCATATTTCACTCCGACGTTGCAGACGATGGAACCACTCGGTCTCTAGCTCTCGACCAGGTCTCTCTCTCTCTCTCTATCTCTCTCTCTCTCTCGATTTTCTCTACGAAGATCATCTATTTATCGATTCTCCTTCTTGATTCTCTCTACGAAGATCATCTATTTATCAATTTTCAATTTACTTTTTCGACGAAGAATTGGGCAAAATGTTGCGGCTTTGCACGGCGACATGTGGTCGTCGGTGCGCCGCTTGACTAGGAGCTGACACGACGGGTTGGATTCGCTAGCCTTTTGCAGCCATGCATGGGTCTAATGCGTTGAATTAGATTCGGACCTTTGACAGGAACTTCTGTACTCTCTCTCTCTCTCTCTCTCTCTCTCTCTGTCTCTGTCTCTGTCTCTCTCTCTCTCTCTCTCTCTCTCTCTCTCCTGATTCTCTGTGCGCAGAGAAGACCCCTTTGTGTATAGCTTTGTGCTGATAGGTTGTGTTTTCTCCTTGTTTTGGCTAAGGCCCGTCGTAATCGTTGTTTGAGCTTCATAAATCTTCGCAGTTTACCAAAAAAAGAAGACCCCCTTGTATTGACTAATATTATTCCTTATCTTTTTCAAACCCTAAGTTTATCAAATTTAGATTATTTTTCGAATGTTGTATTTTTTATTTTTTTTTGAATCATCCTAATTTTGAAACCCTACGTTTCTGTTTTTGTCTGATTTAAGGTTTATGGTATGTTTCTGTCCAGAACATGCAAACTATTTTGAAAACTTGGCCATAATGGTGATTTTGGTACTGATTTTGCTATTTTGGGCCTATGAAATTGCATTGAGTCTTTTGGACAGATTGTGTTCTTTGCATTGTTCTGATTATGAGTATTGGAAGTCTCCTAAGAATCCTTGTAGTGTAGGGTGTTTATTTTACAATATAAATGCAATGAAATGTTGTTACTGCTTGTGTATGGGCCGGGGGCTGTACGTATTTATGGGGTTCCATGTTGGTCATTTTACTGATATTAGGGAACAAGTAAAGATGGGGCATGGTGTGGCATATGTGGGTTGGGTTAGCTGCTGCAGCTTTTTGAAATGCTAATGTTAGGACTTAGGATGTATGGTAGTGTGGTATTGGTACTGATATCCAGAATATGAATGGGCCAAAAGGGGGTTTTTAACTCTAAACTTGGGAATACTAATATATGCAGATCACACAGACTTTGTACCCATTCTTCTATTTTAGTAATAGCTCTCCTTGCATACCTTTGTTATATCTAGTGAAATCTAATTAGTAAGAGCTTGAATGATGCAACTCTCAATCAAGTACTCCTGGCAGATTTTCTTCAACATAGTATTTATAAGTGATTTTTCCTTGCAGATTGGCTGAAATTGAAGAAAACTAGTAAACAACTTTGGCCAATCTTTTGCGAAGAAGGTACCATGTTATTGCTGATTGCTCTCTACGAGTATTTTTCCCTTTTAGTGTTTTGATTTCTAGCTTTTTATTGAAGTAGAGGCGACCTTTGTGTTGGAAAAAGTTCCTTTTAGAATGTACAAATACGCTTTTGGATTCTCTCTTTTTGGAATGTGGTATGCATTATCTGCATTTACTTATTTTTTTTTTTGGATAGAGATGGTGTTATCTTGTTAATGAATTTCTAGATATAACAGTAGTTAGTGAATTTTGACCTTTTTCGAATAGAAGTGGTGGTATCTTGTTGCTGAGTTCTGGATTCTAACAATAGTTATTGGATTTATAGATGCTGACAGAAATTGAAAAGGAAAGGCAAGAAACTATTAAACATAACTTAAAAGAATTAGAGGCTGTTGGGATAGATCCTGCTCGGTTGAAGAGCATGGCAATGTCATTGTCTGGTTCAAAACCGAAAACAAGTGGTAAAAGCACTAAAGAGGGGAACAACAAGGTGGGCCATGGCGCTGATCCTGATTATACACCACCTGAAGGTGGAGAAATTCTAAGTTCCTGTAGTGACAATGATGAGTCTTCTGGGTCTCAAGCTAAAAAGGTGATATTTACACATGATTACTCTTATAGTTGCAATCCTTTTTATTTGTTTTGGGAATGCATATATTGTATTATAGTTGCAATCCTTTTTAATTCTTTTGTTTCTAAATTTTAGGCAAAAGTTGTGGGTCCAGGAAAAAAGAGAGTCACTTCAACTACTCAAGCTTTGAGAAAATCACAAAGAATTCAAAAAGAGGGTGGCAGCCCCAATGGAGCGACCTCATCTCTGCCAACTGAACCTACATCTAATCGTGTTGAAGGCATGTCTGTGATGGTTGCCCAAGCTTCTGGGCTCCCCACCTCACCTACCGATGAGACCAACCAGCATTCTAGCTTGCCTAATGTCGGGGGCAGCACGGGTGAGAAACTATATATCATGTCAATTTTTATTTGTGAAACGGAGTACTTATAGGTTGAAATCTGTGTTATAAGCTGAAATTGTGTCCGTCTATTTTATTCCCTCTCTCATATGCATGCAATTTGGAAATGCTGGAGTTTATTTTAGTGATGACACTTCATATATAGATGCTGAAACTCTGCAATATGATTTTGACTTGCCATAAATTTGATTTACAAGTTGTAATTATGTCCGTGTATAATGGAACTCTTTTTTTAAAACTAAGTTAAAATTGAATTATGGTGTTTAATAGGGTCCACCTTAATCCCAAGTAAAAAGCGTGTACGAGGTCCTACACGAGGGATAAATGTGGATAAGGAAAGGAAAAAACTTGGTCATCCCATTCCCGTTGAAATAGATCGCGAAGCAATGGCAATAGTTGGAGATTATGCATCTTCCGTGGCTTATGCTATCGGGGAGAGTATTCGATCTCATGCTCCAGTTCGAGATATTGGGTGGGGAGATATTGATTTTGGGATCAAAGAATCCATTATTCTGCGTGTTGGGGTAATTTGCATTTTTTGGTACTCTTTTAACACATTATCCATTTAATTTACTCACCTACCAACTTGTATTGAACTTGCTCGTTTCATTACAGCAAACATTTGGACTTGGTGACTATAAGAACGATATGGTTCTTAGGTGCATCATCGACGTTAAGTGCCAAGCTTTGTATAGAGAATGGAAGTGCAGGTTACACAATCACTACAAAGTGATCAAGAATGAGGTGTCTGACCCCCAAAACCATCCATTATATCCTTGTAATCCAGAGGATTGGAAATTCATGATTAAGAAAGTATGGCGGAAAAAAGCTTTTAAGGTAATCTTTGTCCTTTTTTAGTATATAATAGACATTACCATAGATGCATAAATTAGTAGAAAGATGTGGAAGCAACATAACATGTAAGATCCTATTGGCTTGTTCTTTGGTTGGGAAGTACTCGACAAGTCTGTTTTATGGTTTTTTGCAGAAGAAGTCTAAAAGAGGGAAAAATGCACGAAAATCGTTGAAATATAACCATACTAGCGGCTCCCAATCATTTGTAGCACGAGCATCCAAGTTTGTAAGTATGACTTTATAGTTTCTTTCCCTTTTTTTTAAATTATAAACTTGCTTATTCTAATGTTAAGGAGAAATGCAAATTAAATAATAGGTAAAAAAAGAAAACAGAGAGCAGTCTTTCCCGGAGAGGTTCAGGACACACACATACGTCATCGACATGGAGAGGAAATATGGATAAACGACAAGGCTAAGGAAGTTCATGTACGTATGAACTTTACTAAATTCTACTACATTTGCTCTGTTTATTGTGTTCCCCATCTGCTTTGTTTGCAAATGATTTAGTATGGATAAACAAGGCTACGTCATCGATACTTGATTTAAGTTCTCTTCCCTTTATTTGATTGCAAATGCAGGTTCTTAAATATGTCAATAATGGCCTAAGAGAACAGCTAATAAAAGACCTTATATGTTCTCAGAAAATAGTGCTCGTACTGCAGGGTTAATTCTTGTAAACTCACTTAGCAATTTGCATTATTTCAAACTAAGAGCAACATTATATGATCGTGGGTTTATGTTTATTATATTTAGGAAGTAGTTGACAAATGATTTGTGAACTGCCAAAAAAATTTGTGCTACTTTGTTTGTTGCATGAGCAAAATCACTTGAAACGATCTGTCTTAATATGCTTACTATCAAACCTTTGAAGATCAGCATAGGAATTCATGATATGGTCTTGATTTTGCTTCAAACGTATTTTCTTTATTGGTAGACTACTGATCTGAAACAGATTTCCAAATGTAACTTTCTACATGTACATGTAATATGCTAACTAATTCAAATTGACGTAGGCTGAGATTGCTAAAAAGATAGCCGAGCAGTCGCAACCCGGTGTCACAAATCCTCAATCTGAGATACAAGTTTCCATTGATGTGCTTGGGAAGAGATCGGGCTACTTGAAGGGATATGGAATTCGCAAGAGGACATATGCTACACAGTCTCAAGTAGTCCCAAATGCAGAGGTAGTTGCTCTTAAAGAAGTTGTGGCTGATCAAGCAAAACTCCTAGTTGATTATGCTAAAAAATTTGAAACCATGATGCTCTTCATGGCTATGAAGAATGGTGTTGATCCAGCCACCATTCCGGGGTTGATTTCAAGTAATGAAAATGGAGAAGACACTTCGATTGGACAAGATGGAATTTCGACTTAAATGGAGGTTGAATGTGCTGACTTTAGATATTTTGAATGGTTTTTGGATATTACATTTGATGCAACTATGGTTGGTTAATACTGTTGAAAATGTTTTGGATGCATAGACATCTAGATTAGTTTTTGGAGATACATGGCTGGTGGAGTAAATTTGTGGATACATGGCAAGTGGAGTAAACTAGTTTTTCGATACATGGCAGGTGGAGTAATCTTTTGGTTGTATTTTGGATGTTTGGATAAGTTGGGGATAATCATTTTGCTATAATATTCTGGATGTTTGGATAATTGGTTTTTGGATTGCAATATATATAAGGCATTAGAATGACCAATCTATTGATTTTGATGAACTTTTGAATGAGTTTGGTTGGAATAAATGTATTTACAAGTTATTGATAATTATGAATGGGTAAATGCATGATATCAGGTTACAGGGAAAAAACAGATTTAATAAAAATTATATCCTCTTTATTTAAAATTCTTTTGCCAACGCAAAGTCTGTTGCCAAAGGTGTTATATTATTCCAGATTAAATGCACTTTTGCCGATGCCAACCTGTGTCGCCAAATCTATTGCTTTTTGCCGACACAGGCAGTTTGCGTTGGCAGAAACAATTGCCGACATAGCAACGCCGACGACGCGCCGACGCAAGGTCTTACGTCGGCGAAACTCTTTGCCGACGCAAATATGCCTTTGCCGACAACTTTTTTGCATCGGCAGAACCCAATTTTGTTGTAGTGAGCTCGAATTGAATATGATCCCAAATTTTAATATACCAATAGGCTCTATATATACTTGGCTACACATTTTGCAATATTTGTCTACTTCCATTAGCTACTAGTAGAGAGAGTGAAGAAGACTAGCTACTCCCCTCCCCCTCCTCCATTCAACTTTTTGCCACTCAATTCTATGGGTAGATATTCAAACAAAATTATTTGGATACAGTGGCAAAAGTGAATAGGCGTAGCAGATATTGTCTTTTTTTTTAAATTTAATTTTAATAGGCAAAAAAAGAGTAGCGTTGGAGATGCTGAGGTCACTATACTACGCCAACTCCTAGAGGTTTTCCTTAAGATAACATTCACCCTAATTCCCACACCAACAACTCAGAAGAACAGCTTTGTATGGCTGTTTAGGAAAATGATAAATAAACAAACTAACAAACTTTTTTTGGCACAAAAATGTGAAATTTCGGTATCTCAAATAGATGGGATTCACAATAAGTTCTCCCATTTTTTTCCCCCCCTCCTGTATACGCGTAAAAATCTGTAGTCTAATCTAAGAGGTAGGGATTAATTAATAGGACCTTAGGGTGAGACTTGAACCTAGAACCTTATCATGGTTAACAGGTTAAGGGAGCACCTTACCACCTCGGCCACCCTTTCTGACTTCATTTCGACTTTGTGAGTATGAATAAGTTCGTAAATTTCTACGAATTTACATAGCAGTACTCGATATAGCTAGAAACGTGCATAGCAAGGGCTAGCTGAACTGAAACGTTTCAGTTGTCTTTGGACAATTACATTGGTAGTCGATTTTTCAACACTTTTTTTCCTTTAACTGCGACTCCAACAAGTACCCTAAACTTAACCTAAAATAGAAACAAAGCTCCGATCATCAGCTGGCATCCATGCAGTACTCAAATGGTGATTTTGACCTTATCATGAAATGCCTAGCTAGCTTGAAGCCTCTTTCACCGAAACCATTGCCTTCTTCTGCTTGCACCTGTGTGATTAATAAGTTGTTTCCAACCAGAAAGCCATGTGCCCGTAGTTAGTGGCAATACACTGCTAAAAACATACTAATAAGAGTTAAAGGAGTTTTAGCTCAAGCTGTGTTCAAGTACCGTAAAAGGGTGGCATCATATATAAATTTGACTCCGACTCTCATAAAGGGTCAAGCTATATAAATATAGCAATGAATCGATTTCTGATAGGAATTTGATCCTTAATTTGGACTTGACGGGACAATCCAAATCTGAAATCATCTATTATTGTGATCAATGGTTCGGATTTGCTTAGTAAAAACATTTGCCAGTAATTATAAAGTCTGCATGTGCAGCAAATTCGCACTATTGCTTATATCAATGTGTGGTCTGCATTTGGACTATTCCGTCAAGTTCAAAACTTGGACGGGAGATTGAGAATCCATACCGATTTCGATATAGCTTAAATCTTGAGCTATCAAATATTCTGTTAGCGGCATTGACACATCGCACGCTTAGGATGATGTCGTGTTTGATTCAACATACGTTCCTTACTTGGTCAATTGATCAAATATATGTATTCGAAGTTTCTAAATAATCCTTGCCATCATGCCATGTGATTATCTAACAAGAACAAACCTACAATTAGAATGCTCAGGCTGCACAAAATTAAGGACAGGCAAGCATGCAAACTACTTGTTCATTTCCATGATCAGTTTTAAGGTTTCAGACCAAGGGTTGAGTACCCTGTATACCTATCAATTCAGAAGGGTTTTTTGTTTTCTTTTTTTTGATAATTCGGGTGTCCGCCTGTCCGGTCATGCTAATGCGCATGCATATCGACTAGCTTAATTCTTGGGGACCGACCCCACCGCCCACTTATGGGGCCCATTCAAATGGTTGTCGTTGATCAATGTCACACTGAATTTCAGCTAAGAAATAGGTACCAACTTATTACATTTTAACAAATCAATAACTATTACAGAATCATTACCTCATATCTCTCCAACATCTGAGCTGCTTGGCATCTTCCTCTGATCAGCTCCCTCGCCACAGCTGATTTCTCCATCTTTTTTGTACTGAATTGGTGGGAAATGGGCCCACTGGAATTGTTCAAACATGTTTGAAAGAAATTTCCAACTAATTAGTTCCCCCTTGAATTAAATGTGAATTTTAATAAATTTCTTCTGACTAAGTTCAGATGTTGGTTTTGTTTTCATAACTTACATTTTTTGCAGCAGCACTGAAAGCTTCCTTGTGAGTCATGTTGGGATGTTTAGCCTTCAGCCTTCTGATTTCTTCTCTGCTTTGTGCACTTTCCATTAGAACTAACAATTCAAACTTTATCTTCATAGGAATATACATGTTTAATTACTCTCTCTTTTTTAACAATGCTGTGTGTCAAATTTTGAGCACAGACTTGGACATAGATATTGTCTCCGGAATCGCCCGATGCATATGGAGTCGTTATATTATTTTGAGTCCCCAAGTGCATTCAAAATTTTCGGACACAATATCGGTGTCTGAATCTGTGCGCCAATATCAGTCCACACAGACTTTCTCTAGCTTTATTTATTTATTTTTTTTTGTGGATAAAATGAAGTTTCTTTACTTGATGAAGTTGTTGTAAGCTGATGGAGCCCGTGGCCTCTTCTCTGGTGCTGCACAATTGATCAAGAATCATACCGACATTAAAACCGAAGTGAGAATTTTCAACGTCAAATAAGAAACTAAATGAGTGACTTTGACATTACGTACGCCTATTCACAATGTGATTCATCGGGATGAAATCATCCTCCTCCTCATCATCATCGTCGTCGTCGTCGGAAGAGATGACCAGCGATGGGCTCCGCGTATGCAATGCCTTTTGATCAGCATCAGCTTCTTCTCCACGAGGACTAACTTCTTGTTTCGGCTGCAGAGAAAGAGAGTGTACGTGTGCAATTTTTTTTTATCAGTTGGAGCTATGTAAGCAGGAATATATACATGTAAATACGCTAACTAATGCAGTAATTGTATTGAGTTAGTGCCTGATCATGATCTTGGGTGAGAGAAGCAAAGAGATTGAGAGGGATGAAAGAGGCTTTCAACATGTTGACAGCGAGGAGGCTGGTGCAGTGCCCGCATCTCACTGTAACCACCATTGTCAGACTCCCATATGGCACACTTACCTGATCAATTTGACGAAAAAAAAAAGAGAGAAATTAAAGAATAAAAACAAAACATTAGAAACGACAAACCGATGAGATTAGAGTCATTAGACGCATATAATGCATAAACAGTGAAATATTCAAGAAATGCTGAAGAGCATTATTACTAGTAAAATGGTGTTGCAATAACCGCATTGCACATAGCAAATCTGTTCTTGAAGGTCAAATAGTTGGTTTAGAGTAGTAGACATTGTTTCCCTTTCCTTGGCCAGAGAGAGAGAGAGAGAGAGAGAGAGAGAGAGAGAGAGTGGCTTGGGGAGTCTCAATAGTAGAAGGGCAGGGTAGATATATATAGAAGATATATAGTTGGTCTCAAACTAAAGGGTGAATCATTAAGGCACTATTCAGTTATTGAAATTTTATTAAGTCAGAGTAAAATATTATAGCTAATGAAATCTTATTAAGGCCCCAAAGAGAAATAAATTTTGAAAACTTTTTTTTTTGAGCGAAAAGATCATCCCAGTTATATTATTCTTAAAAAGAAATAATAGTGTTTTTTTTTTTGGTAAACATATTCCATTTGTTTAGATGTAAAATATTTAACCTATTTTTCGGTGTTTAGTTGTGTAAAAAATTAGGAAAATATTTTACATGTAAAATATTTTTCATCAATATGATGAAAATGACTTACCCTTAAATCTTCCGTAAGTTATTTTCCGAAATGACCTGTTGCCTTCTACTGCAATTCTCACTCCTCAGTTTCATCAATCGTCAGTCCTGACTCACGTTCAATTCCAATATTCTTAGATCTCCCTACCGTTTAGGTGCACCACCCCACCCCCACCCCCACCCCCACCCCCCCCAACACAGACACACACACACACACACACACACTATTTTGTTGATTTTTAAAAATATTTTCAAGTGCCAACCTACCGAAAAACAAAAGTTTGAAGTTTATTTAATTTTTTGAAAAAACAGTTCATATCGAAACAAACAGAGCCTAAGTGTCTCTTTGTTTTCAAAAAGAATTTTAAACAGTGTTATATATAATTGATTCTTAAAAACAGTAACCAAACATGCCTTAAGGCTTTATCAGAGTGATCTGCGCCTTTGCCAAATAAGGGTAACAAATTTCGTTGATGAATTCTGAGCAATCAAAGTCCAAGCACTGGATTCATATTGTTTTACAGTGGTGAAAGAGATAATTCACTAGAACCATGTTAGTTTGACTATATGAATTTCCATTGCTTTTGTATTTGAAGGCCAAGTCTACTTGAACCGAAGACCACTTGCAATCTTAAGTGTATTTTTTTGATAGCCAGGTGCGTCCGGACCAGCTCATGCATATCTCAATTAATTCCCTCTCCAATCCGATCGAAGGCAGGCCCATTCACGCTAGTTAGGATTAGAAAATTCACAAGAAATTACTTTCTTGCGACCTGACCCCAATAATCGAACCTTGATTTATTGTGTGGGGAACAAATCTACCAATTAACCGGACTAACCTTTGGGCTATTCTACTCTTTATATGGCAGAGTCCAGAGGGACGCAGGGGGGCTGCTGTCCCCAAGGGGACAGCAGCGTGCTGCTGCCCCAGTTTTGGTGCCCACCCCGGTCTCGCTCCGATGATCGGAATCGTTCACTTTGTAGAGCTCGTTGAGTAGAATCACTATGCAAAAAATCAGTTTAATTGGATATCATTAAGTGCCTGATTGGAGCCCATATAACTCTCAGTCCATGGGTTACAGTGGATTTGATCTAGTGTTTTGGATTCATTCTTTTCAAGATAAAAAGGCTCCGATCAAGCATTTAATGATATCCAATTAAGCTGATTTTTGTCATAGTTGTTTTACTCGACGAGCTCTACAAAGTGAACGATTCCGATCATCGAAGCAAGATCGGGGTGGACCCCAAAATGGGGTACAACAGCATAAGCAGCCCCCTCCGTCCATGGCAGAGGCCCAAAGTTCTATGGGACTTGAAATAAATTGACCCGTGGTACTGGTTATTGGTTTCATGTGTTGTTTTCTCATTAAATCCCTCTCTCTCTCTCTCTCTCTCTCTCTCTCTCTCTCTCTCTCTCTGTCTCTTGATTGAAATAAAATGACAGGTACTGCTTCTTGGTTTCAGGTGTTGTTTTCTCCTTATTAAATTCTCTCTCTCTCTCTCTCTCTCTCTCTCTCTCTCTCTCTCTCTCTCTCTGTGTGTGTGTGCTGGGAGAGTGAAGTGAAGTGCAATGAGTTGAAGTTACCATGTTTGAGGGGCATGGGAAGTTTCTAGAGGACTTGGTGCAGAGGGAAAGAAGGCATCTTGGAAATTTGTCTCTTGTTGAAAGATAGGAGGTTGAATTGACAAGGAAGAGATGTACACTCTGCTTTCTGTGCTCTCTTGTTTCATGTTATATTTCACCATCCCTTTCTGTGTTGTATTTAGTCCTCTTAATTCCCCCTACACCCACTCACCTGCTGTAACCAAGTACTCCTTCACTCACCCACGTGCACGCACATGACCCCTTTATTAATTTTGCAGTTTTACTTTTTTTTCTCCTCCAAAGTATCATAGAAATTAATTAGAGCTACCAAGTTATGCTCACAGCCCACCATTTTGGGAATTTCAGACTTTAACGAATATGAAAAGGCTACGATTATGCAAACAGTACAGTACCTGGCTGTTGAGAATCCAACAAGTAATATAACCCTTGTACTTTCTCTTCATTTTCGTATGGTTATTTTTGAAGATGATCATGTACAAGTAAATGTATTTTTCATTTCCTTCAGTAATACGCGACTCAAGCATAAGAGTTGTATGATACTTTCGCAATAAAGAGTTGATTCATCGAGAATAGTACTCTGTATTTGAATCAAACGTGAGATCATCTCCAATGGTTTTGGCCATTTTTTTGGCTTGCTACAATATTGGTGCTAAAACCGTTCTATGGCCGCCACCACTAGCAGTCGTTGGATCACATCCACGAATTGGTCCCAAGAGTCATTGGATCACAACCCATGCAAGAAATGCCCTTGCTCATTTTCATGGTCAAAGAAATGGCCAAACCATTTTTTGGCTCCCAAATTTGTTCCCGTTGGAGGAGAGAAATTCGGTCCGGAAGCCAAAAATATGGCTTCGACTCTCCGTTGGAGATGCTCTAAGACAGTGAGGCGGCATCTTCAGATCCCTTGACCCAATAATCTAATGGAGCAATAGTATCTCTCTGCGTAATGTCTTCATTTTACAGATTCTCCTTCTGTCCCAGTAGCACACACCAACCAAATTGACAGCTAGGAACATGTATCCAGTCAAATATCGCATGGAAATGAACTAGTTTTAGATTGCTGTTTTAGTCTAAACAAGAACAGTTAAGACTTCATTGTAAGTCATAATAACAGCCTATGATAGGTAACCTTGTGCTCTGGCTATACATGTGATCCACTAGGACTCATTTATACCATTGAGGGACCATAGCCCCTGGCCCCTACCCACTTAATACCTCAAACTCTAAGTATCTCCAACGGGAGATATCAAAACTGACATGAGCAAGTAACGGCTCCTTTGTGCTCCGCAGCGAGCAGAGGCTTCCTACAAGATTTGCAATATTCACTACTACTCCATTTCCCTCATTATAGTACAAGTACAACATCAAGTATATTTTGGGGGGCATAGAGGGTATCAAGCAGCTGTTTGAACTCATAATCATCTCCATGAGGATATTTCTGTGTGGACCATCCATTCTCGTCTGAATTTGGATAAGGAATAATTAGTAGAAAGATCTACCAGAAAGGATGGGAAACCCCGAAGAAAGCTTCGATTACTTCTTTTCCTTCTCCATTTACTTGTCTCCCAAATAAAATCCCTCTGAAAATCATAATCCAGACACAAGCTCAAGGGCACAAGACCCGAAATAGAAACTAAACTTCGATCTTAGTCGCGTTAATTTGATACAAGACCCGAAATAGAAACTAAACTTCGATCTTAGTCACGTCGATGAATTCATAATCACAGCACAACTGCCTGGTTCATTTTTTTCCACATTTGAAATTGGCGTGTTTATTTTTTATTTTTCTTTTAATTTTTCATTTGGAATTGGCACAAGTGCCAAATAGACTTCCGCCGTGAGCGAAAAGAGACCACAATAACTCAACCACCACCAATACACCTTTCTTAGAAGAAATCACATTTTAGGGCCCAAAACAAGAATGAGGTGTTCTCATGTTCTTTACAAGATCCGGGAAGTATACAGTGATGATAAAGCTAGACGCCTAGACCCCACACTGAGCAACCAATAATAAGCAGCCAAAACGAACACAGAGTTGCATTTCGAGCATAAAGGTTTTTTAATCTCTTTCTTAGTGGGTTCATAAACTTTCTCTAGTCCATCATAGCATTTCAAATTGATACAGTACTCATAGCAACTTTGCCTCGCTATGTTTCCTTAAGGCCTCGTTTGATAACAGTGATAGATGGTTGAGATTCGTAAGGATATGGGATTAGGATTGGGATTGGTAATGAGAAGGGATTGGTAAGGAAATGAGATTGGTGATGAGTATGTTTGTTTGAGATGGAATTATTAATATCATGTTTGTTTACATGGGATAGGATTGGATTGATAGTATACATTTCCATTTTTGCCCTTCACAGAGGATAAGATTGGTAAAGAGATGGGATTGGTGAAGGCTATTTTCGTATTTGTGCATTGGCAATGATGGGATTGGATTGTTAATACCAAGTGGGAGAGGCCCTTCTCAATACCCCCTAATACCCACCTTACTAGTCCGAAGTACTAATAATCTCAACCCATTTTTGGTTACCAAACACAGTATTAATAATCCCTTGAGATTGGTAATCCAATCCCAAAGCCCTAGAGATTTATCAAACGGGCCCTAAATGAATTCAGATCAGGAATGGGAGATGTTATACCTTTTTGTCTTCCAATGAGCATATCTTTCCATCCTGTAAACCAAAGAGAGCATGAAAAGTTAGATGAATAAGCAAACAAGAAAGGAGGGCACAAAGAATTACATTTCTCATACTGATACGAGAAAGCTTTCATGCCAAACAATCATATTCTTCAGTCATTGGTAAAAATGTGTTGGACAAAAGTACTCACTACACAACTACCGGAGTAAGAAAAGCATTCAAAATCAATATTCCACACGCATTGCTCTAATCACATTCATTCAGTATTTGTGAGGATTTCTTTCCGCGTATGAATAATCAACAGTATTTCCGGAGGATGATGGAACCATGGATTACAAAGTTTGAGGATAGAACATGCATTGGAGCCAGCATAACCAGAGTTTTACTTCCAATAGAGTCATCATTGTTTATTTTCCTCTACAAAGACCCCAACAAAAGCGCAATACAGCATCCCCTAACATTTAATACTTGCCGACCGCTATCAGGCTAGCCATATTGTATGTTACGGAGTGTTGGGCGACTAAGAAATCCTTCGTGGGATGGTAGGTGTAGGACGAATTGAACATAAAATGAGAGAGAATAGATAATGTGGTTTGAAAATGTCTATTGTAGATCATTAACCGAGCAGGGCTTTTTTTTAACTACTCTCTCCGTCCTTATTTTTTTGTCCCTCGTCTTATCCTAACCGAATAGATAATTAATTATAACTTTTAATTGGTAGTACTGTTAAGTTTATATGCAATATGGATATTGTTTGATAGATCTCAATAAACTCTTTTAAACCATATTTTCAAATCACCTAAGATTACAGATTGCAAGATATAATCAATTAAAAAGTGGCACGGGTGATTAGCACCCAAGATTGTACAAATTTGGGTGCTAAAATCCTTCCGAGCATGACGTTTCCATGTCTTTTTGATCATTAATTTCAAATGTTGCACGTAAGGTGTTCTTTCAAGTGTTTCAGGTCATTTTTTGCTAATAAGGTGATTTTGTACGCCATGGGGTACGCTGGAGCATTTGGGTTCTTGGAAAGCACTCCCCGTTAGATTCTCGAGCCAAGAAACGAAGAGCTGGATGAAGTCCAAGAGGCGGCAAGGAATTCAAGGCAGCCCAGCAGGCTGGATCATTGTTCCAGTGCTTAACGTTATCGATAACTTAACAAGAAGTTATCGATAACGTTCCCCTTCTGCTCCTCTAAGTGTACCAATTGGCCCATGGTTATCGATAACTTACCCGTGTAATCGATACCTGTGCGCTATCTTTGGCCAGAATTTGTCCAGAGGCAAGGAGAGCGATAACAATTTGTTAAAGTTATCGATAACTTCATTCCTGGGTGGCCATTCTACCATTGTTATCGATAACAATTTGTTATGTTATCGATAACTTTTTGTCCGGGAAGATATTTTTCCTGCTTTTTCAGACTTTCCATTTGTGGAAACTTTCTTTTAATAGGCTACTTTATGGGATTTTTCCTGGCTTTTGAGGAGAGAGAAAGTCACTTGTGTATATATAGGACCACCTCTCTCCCTCTTTTGTAGCTAGTTCATTACGTACTCAGGTTTTTCCCCATTAAAGCTCTTTAAGCTTTTCAAGTGTAATTTCCATTAAACTCAAGTAAGTTCTTTGTGTTCTTCATTTTCTCGTTTATTAAAGTTGATCGTGTGGTTTGGATCTTTATTAATCTCAAGTTTATTCTCGTTTCTGTTGGTTAAATTTAGCACTTTTGTTAGTCGTTCAAATATGCGTGAGTAGTCGATTAGGCTTGGCTTCGGAGTGATTAATGCCCCGAGATTTACGTTTATCTTATCTTTCTCAACTCTAGACTGAAGTTTGACAAGGAAAAAGAGCATTGTTCGGCCTTTATGTAACAAAACTAATCGATGTTAATCTCCGGTGATCATGTGCTCGCTCATATGGTTCCGTGAGCGATGTCTCGGTTTGTGTTTGCCAAAAGAATGAAAGAACTCACTCATTTTCCAAGTCACACTTCAAGTCTATTTATTTTCACCGCGAAATCTTCCGGTTGATAGCCTAAGCCGTGCGATTCAACTGTGTTTTCTTTGAGAAAGTTGGATAGCTAAGTCTCGGGTGTTAGTCATTCCAACGCCTTGCCGCTTGTCTTAATCTAGTAAAAACTCATTTTCAAGTCTTTTTATTCAAGCAATTTCCACCTTAAAGCAAAACCAAAAGTTGGCCGTCTAAACGCCGCAAACCTTTACACCTAAAAATCCTGGCAAGCTATAAGGAATTATCTCTGTGGGTACGATCCCGGACTTTCCGGTATTTATGCTGACAACGGCCTAGCCCTACGCTCGGGGTAAAATGACCCGTTTCAACGGTTAGGTTTGGACGAAGCATATTTTGGCGCCGTTGCCGGGGATCTTTCTAATATAGCTTATTGGGAGGTTCGACAAACCATTGTAAGTATTCCATTTATTTTATCTTTGTGCATGGCATGCTAGCGCTAGTGGATACCTCTAACCGATCATACTATCAGCTTGAGGTGTAAATCCTCTTAACCATAGACCAGAGCGTTGTAAAAAAACATATCTCTCACATATGTTTCTCCAAATTTCAAAATTTATTCCCAATCCACCAAAGTGCTACCTCTGCTAAGGAACTTGGACAAACTCACTGAATATTCCTAATTAACTTTTATAGTTCCTACTGTAAAGGATGGAGTTGAGCAAATTCACGATCCATATACGATGCTTAAGCCAAGCCCAAATCGCGTGCAGGCTAGCAGGTTAGTAGCCTAACCACAAGGGATTCGGACATTAAAATTTTAAGAGTTTTTTTCCTTTTTATCCTCAAAATTATGCACATTTTTTTTACTTAGTCTCTAAATTATCAATTTGACAATTTCATCCTCTCAACTATCATACCGTTACCTACTTAGTCCAATAGATAACGGAAATTAAGAATTTAGAAGGAAAATGTCATATAAGGCCTATTTGGGACCCTGTAAAACAGATATTTAATTATGAGAGCCTTAGAGATAAAAATTAATTATGACCCTTTAGAATAAAATTATCAGAAAAATAAGATCTTCGCACCAGTTTCAACAGATTAAAAATTAAAGTAATTTTTAACCATATTTTTTAGTGTATAAACCTTCTTAAAAAATTAAGTGCTTGAATTTTCAATCTATTTGGATCGGTGCAAAGATCTTATTTTTCTGATCATATTATTCTAAAGAGTCAAGATTAATTTTTATCTCTAGGCTATCATAATTAAGAATCTATTTTTTATTTGGGACTCTTTAGAGCAGATACTTGATTATGAGAACTTTAGAAATAAAAATTAATTTTAACCTTATAGCATAATATGATCAGAACAATAAGATCTTCACACCGGTTTACACGGATTGAAAATTAGAGCACTAAATTTTTAACCATATTTTGAATATATAAACAGTTTAAATTCTATATAAAGAACTCAGTCTTTTAAAAAAAAAAAAAAAAGTATGTGTCAGCCTCTATAAAATGTCTTGCAAGATTCTGATATATGAACCTTGTAAAAAAATGAAGTGCTCCAATTTTCAATCTGTTTGAACCAGTGCGAAAATCTTATTTTTCTGATTATTTTATCCTAAAGGATCATAATTAATTTTTATTTTCAAGGCTCTCATAATCAAGTATCAGCTCTACAGGGTCCCAAACAGGGCCTTACGTGACATTTTCCGTCTAAAGTTCTAATTTCCGTTATCTATTGGACTAAGTAAGTAACGGTATAATAATTGAGAAGATGAAATCGTCAAATTGATAGTTTAGGGACTAAGTAGAGAAAATGTGCATAGTTTGAGGAATAAAAAGAAAAGAAAAACTCAAATTTTAATATGGAGAGTATGGAAAAATATACATGCACTCGATGCACGTCATAAAAGTGTTGAGATTTTTTGCCGCTCAAAAAAGTTTGAGATTTTTCTTCAAAAATCTTACGAGATTATGGCGTTGATATAAGAGTTTGTGGTTATATAATGAATACTAATGATATTTAGCACAGAAGAATACTATGATGAGTTTTTAAACTTTCTATCGGAAAATTAATCACCTTTAAATATAGAGCATCCCTCCATTAATATGGAAGATACCAAATTTTCAAGATAAACAACATGAAACTAAAATCTGGAAAAGGGTACTCTTGCAATGTCAGGGTAACTCCGGAGACATCTATAAAAACACCTAAAAAAAATCCTAAATCTTAATCTCATAGTTTCAGATCAAATTTTTATGATCCGAACCGTTCAATGTATGCAAAATACGATTTTTAGGGTACCCACGAGAAATTAGCAGAAATATGACCGGAAAGTGCTTGTTTTGAGCAGTTTTTAATTGAACCGTTCATCAAATCTGAACTAAAACTGCTCAGATCAAGCCCTTACCAGTCATTAGTTTTGCTGATTTCTCATGGGTATCCTTAAAATCACGTTGATCACATTGAGCGGCTTAGAGCATCAAAATTTAATTGGAAACTATGAGATATTTTTTTAGATGCTTTTATAGGATTTTCCGGAACCATCCCGATAAATATATGCATGGTGCATCTTGGTGTGGATTCTACCTAGATCTTGTCGTTATTATATGAAGTACCGTTTCAATCACTTGATGGTTCAGGAAAGAAATTGAGATGAGCGGATATCACTAGCAGAATAACTTTTTCACGGAGCTTTCCCAATCACGCACATCCGAAGTGTTTTTGGACGGTCCGAATTAAAAATTAATTTTGACCGGTAAAAATTAATTGTTACTAGTCAAAAATTAAAAAACCAGCAATCTCAACCATTAATTACGCGAATGGATGAATGAGATTGTGCAGGGCCATGAAGAACTTATTTATGGCTTCTCCGTGAATAAGTTTCTCTCTATCACTAGACATGCACTGATGCACATAATGGCAACTTTTAATAATATAAGAAAAAATGAATTATCAGAATGATTTAAGAAATCAAATGTAGGGCCTAATCTATTTTGATTATGCGGTCGGTTATCTACTTTCGATTATTCATATTTTGAGGATGACTATTTTGTCCAACTAATTCTATAGACCGAATGATTTAGATCCCGAAGACGAGGTCAGAGCCTATACCGAAGTGCACTGCACATTTGAAATCCGTTAATGAACCACAGGGTTAGCCTGGGGTGATCAAGCTCCGATACTTAGACGTTTGCTCCCTCTTAAAATCTTAAACTCAAAACCTCTCAGATACTTACAATTCTTTTAGAGCCGGTCCATACAATTAGAGCTTTACTTTGCCTTTAAATAGGGTCTCGTTAGTGGATGATTGAATTAGTTGAGATATACGTTAGTTGGTCCGGCCGAACACTTGGTTATAAAAAATTGGAGCTTGTATCCTCCACCTGAATTAGCAGCTTCCAATCTGAAACCGCCACGTCAATACATACTTGGTTGCCGTCTAAAATTTTTCTCCTCAAAGTCAAAACTATAGGTCATTTAATTAGTTTAGTTCATGCACTATATAGCTAGAAAGGGGCTAGTAGGGACAGTTGCCCGGTAAAGAAAAAAAAACTCTACTATTATATAGAAAAAAAATTCCCATAAAAATATATAGAAAATTTTAAGCTCGTATAAATGATCGTTCCTGTAAAGTAAAATTTCTGGCTTCGTCTATATAAGCCATTCATAGTGGACCACCTGGTCTTTCTCTTTCGATCTCATTCATGGCACTTGAAGAATGTAGGACCCAATTTCAGAAAAAAGAAGGCCACGATGCTGTTGCAAGTGGCTATAGAATTGGCCACGAATATACATACATGTTTGGGTCTTCATCAAAACTTCATCTTCAATATATATCCTCTCGAAATTAATCAATAAAAACCATATATTGGCGGCCACTTTCTCTCTCTTATCTCCTGAAGGATGAGGTGAATCCATTGTGCTTGGATTTCTTGCGCTTTTTTGGCCCTTCACTTAGATATCTCTGGATAACGTACGAGAAAAACCACGTACTCACATGTTGTGTATTTATATATATATGAACAACCAAATATATTTCCGTAATTCCTCACTTGCACATATTCTTTTTTCTCCCTTTTGTGGATCCGATCGAGCAGTACGTATTTGTTTTCTTTCTTAACTCCATTCTCGCAGCTCCAAGTCGGCCTTTGCTTTGACCCTTTGTATATATTAAGGAAACAATGTACTATAAACACGATCATGATCACCCTTTTCCTTGTTTGCATTGCCACCCACATAGCTACATTCGCATGGTATCTCTCTCTCTCTCTCTCTCTCTCTCAGTTTTTATTCATGAAGGAATTGATATTGTACATCTCCCTCTTGGTCATGTTGCGAAATGAATAATGCAGGTTCAGCATCTTATAGAAAGGTGTTTGCTTCTTCATATGAATCGGGATGAATGCATAAAGGCCCTTGCAGACCATGCTAGTGTTCAACCGCTCGTTACGCTTACCGGTCATCTCTCTCTCTTTACTCAAGCGAATGCATGAAAAATATTTAATTTAGAGTTAGTTTTGTGTTGATCGTGATCATATTTTCGTGTGCTGTAGCATTTTAGTGTGTGTATGTATTTCGAGATTCTTTGGGTTAACCTAACGATTAATTTGGTCCTCTATATCCATGGATGATGGCAGTGTGGAGAGAGCTACTAAAAGAGAATCAGGAATTCTTTCAAGCTTATTTCCATGGCGAGGCCTTTCAATCGTAAGTAAGCACCTAACTAGCTAGCTTGTACTACTTTTCATGCTATTGGCATGGCCTTCCTCTTTATCCTTTAGAAAGCCCAAGATGACATAGTAATATATAGGAGGAAATCTTCTTTACGGCTATTCCGTAAATAAGAAGTTACGGAGCTCAATAATCGCGACCGTTCAAAGTATTTTTGGATGATCCGGATTAAAAATCAATTATGACCGATAATAATCGATTGTGATTAACTTTTTTCCGAAAAATTTTTATTAAAATTTAGACCGTCCAAAATTGAAATGGACGAGTGAGATTGAACAGCTTCGTGAAAAAGATAATCAAATAGATTTGGTGTAGGCCAGCAATTGTGATTAAGTGTCTTCTTATATATATGTAACAAATTAGGGAAATCACTAACATTTACAAATTTAAGATTCGAGTATATATATATATATATATATATATATATATATAGTTTGAATGCCGTCTATATATTTTACCGATCAAGAATTAATACTGGATTGCAAACATATATAGTCTCAAAAAACCCAAATAGAGAATGAAAGATAATCAAATAGATTTGGTGTAGGCCAACAATTGTGCTGGCTAGTGCCACAAACACTTGAACACATATTAAGTGTGTGTGGATCCGCAGTGCGTGTGGACCTCACGCTTAACGTGAGTGATTTTGAGTGAAGTGTTTCTAATTATAATTTTGTTGTAGTTTTTTTAGATAAGCGTTATATGTAGCTTTATCATTTGGCCGATGGACTCCAGCATAGTTGATACTACTTCCTACGCTCTACCAGCGGGGAGGTCTAGTCTTCGAATATCATCTCGTCAACTGGGAAGTGACGTTTCTGTGTATGGTGGATCATTCCCAAACTATAGTGGTTTACATCCCTTGCCCACTTCTTCCCAGATATACGCTAGTGTAGATTCTCCTCATAATCAAGTGTGACAGTAAAGATTATTATTATTTAGAACTAGTGGTGTTTATCTTTCCAATATGATATACTACCTACGTTCTGATTTGTTTGTCTCTTTTTTAATTTATACTTGTCCCTAATTGACTATCCAATTTCAAAATCATGCATGTCAATATAAACCAGATAAATTTTCAAATCAATGAATTAAATTTGGTTTTCTTAATAAGTTGAAAACCCAAGATTAGACATACATATCGGGACGGAGCGAGTATGCCCTTAAAGATGGCTTGCTCATCTTATCTATTTAATTTTCAGGTAGACAAATCCATAACAAAACAAAAGCTTGCGAGAAGGAAAATTTAGAGGTGATCAACGGGAATTATTATTGATCCTGTAATACCCCCTCCGTTTTAAAATGAGCGACTTTTTTGGGGACTCGGTATCATTTTAAAATACTTATATCTTTCGATTTATAAAGTTTTATGTGATTTTGAAATTTTGTTTAATAGAACTAATTAAAATCTATCAAATAATATCTATATTGCATATTTTCCAACACTCATATTGAAATATATGAGCAATTAAAAATGACACGCTTTTCCAAAATGGTCACCCATTTCGTAACGGGGGAGTAGTAAAGAAATAATTAAAACAAAGATTGTCGTGATATGTTTCAATTCCTAGCTAGTTCAGAGCTTGTGCACTCTCTTACAGCAGAGTTTTGGGCCCTTTGCGAAGGTCTCAGAATTTTGGTGTAAAAAAATCTCCAAAATACGGAGACTGAAGTTTTTTTTCAATTTATATGGAGATTGAAGTTGATGCTCAGAATGTGGTCCATTTGTTTCGAAGCACTACAAATGACAACCATTACCTCTTTGATATTGTGTGCAACTGCAGGTCAGTACTCCAACAGCTCGGAATGCCAAAAATCAAGCTCATCCCCAGAGAAGGCAACAAATGCGCGGACATCTTAGCGTGTGAAGCCCCGATAGCAAGAGAGAGTTTTATTTCATTTGTTTCGATTCCATATTGTATTAGAACTCAAGTAGTAGATGATGCTAGCTAGGGGTGTTAAATACCTAAGAACTTTGTAGTCTTAACTTTATTTATGTTCATGCTTCCCTTTTAACCCAAAAAAAAAAAAAAAAGGTTTAGCTAGGACAATAGCTGATGGTAAATTTCATGCTAAAGGGCAGTGCCCAATGGTAACTCTTGTATGTCTCGTTGTTGTACACAATTCACACTCTCTATAATAAATAATTCACACCCTAAAAATTACTATTTGCTTTGTACACATAATTTCACATTTAATATGGGTCTTATTTGATAAATCTCATTGAGCAGATTCTAAAAAAATAAATTTTACAAAAAATGAATATATAAAATAAAAGATATTGCATTTTAAAGTTTACAATGGAAAAAGTAAAATGATATGTCCATGTCAGCAAAAGTCAACATCAAGGATATGCTTAATATGTTATCCACACGCATCATGCGGAAGGAAAGTACAATAGAGGATTTGCAAGGAGCAAAACTCTAAAAGTAGGGCTGGCTTGGAATTTCTCGAATTTGGTATAGATTTGGGTAAGCAATAAAGGTGAATTTTGGGTGATTTTTACTCGGATTTGAGTTTAAATCTAAATTTGGTGAACAAATGAGATGCTCTAAAGAGGCTGAGGTTTTGTCCTCGCCTCTTTCGACCCCCTTTTTTTGTCATTTCGAAATTACTATTTTACCCCCACCCAAACTCAAAACGACATCGTTTTTAAAATCGGTATGATGGTATCTAACTAGAATGGGAAAAGCAATAGCCTCTATACTTTCTCAATTCATCATAGAACACAGTTTCACAGCGCACTTCGCTTCTCACCAAATTAAGTCCAACCAAACGAAGCTACAGGAGATTCGAAGAATCACAACGTGGTCGCGAAGAGCAATCGCAGGTCGTCACTACCTCTTTCTTAAACTATATCATGTCCGACCGTTGTGCACAGGCGCAAGAACTACACTCACTGGCAACCTCCTTCGACTGCTGGTATGCATGCGAGAGCTAACTATAGTTGTTAAAAATCTACGATACATGATACGTATCCTACAATTTGTATTGTCTCCTTCGAAGAACGATACCTATCACACCCTGTATCTTTTTTGTATAGAAATCCTACGATACGATCGCGAATCCAATCCTATGATTTATACATGTATCCTAATTCGTTATGTATAGTACTATTACTTAATGGAAAAAAAGTTGGATCTTATTTCAAGAAGCATGTATTAATTTAAGCCATTTGATCTAATTATGAAAATCTTTCAAACCATTTGATAGAAATTTAACCTCAATGTAGGGCTTCTATAGAAGAAAAAATTATATTTTGATTGTGTTTTGGTTGACTTTTTTTTTTTCCTAACAAAAGGAACACAAAGCCTTAATATAATAGGGCCTAGTTGAGAGACTTGAAATTTTGCATCTTAAATTTTTTTTTAAAACTGTAAGCATAGTTTGTTGGTGTTACTAGGTGTATCCACTTTTTAATTATATATTAATATATGATTAACGTTATTGGAGCATAAACTAAGTTTACTCCCTCCGTCCCTATTTAATTGTTCACTACAGTATTACGTGCATTTTTAACGGCTTATCACCAACACTCTATCACCTGCTTTCATCAAAACCATTAATTTTTGAACCAAGGAATGCTTAGTTGAGCAACGTTCCAGTTCTTCAAAAAACTCACTGTAATAACTTATAAAGTGAGCCAAAGAATAATCTGAACATAATTTGGAGTTTGAGAATAACATTATGTTCAGATTATATAATTTGAATTGAAAAACCAACACTCTATGATCACCTGCTTTCATCAAAAACATAATTTGAAATTTCAAAATCCTACTATGATTCTAGCACTCCAATTTTTTTTTCTTTTCACATGAGTCTTCTATATGTGTACGCTATTTTTGGATACAGGGAATTTTTTTTTTTTGTGCGTGGATAAATTGGTAATTTTTTTTGCAATCTAATTGTTGTATCTAAATTCTTCATTTTTATCATCTAAACATCGTAGAATTCTAAATAGAATGAAAATTGAGTGATCTGGAAAAGATATTCAGAATCAGGGATGGCAACGGGGAGGGCCACGGGGTAGATATCACTATTCCCGTCCCCGATCCCCAAACCCAAATCCCTCCCCATTTCCGCCCTGATTCCCACCGGAGATTTATTTTTACCCTCCATCTCTGTCCCAAACGGGGAACGGGGATCCCCGTGGGGAATCGGGGACCCAAAGATTCCAAAACTTTTTTAAAAAAAAAGTCACCTGCCATTAAAAAATACAAATCATGAAACTAAATTCCAAAAAAAAACATAATCTAGACTGTCATTACAATTGATAATCAGTGTCAATTTCAACTTTCATCAAGTTTTGGAAACAAAAAGCCTCTAAAAAAACACTTCATGTAGTACTTTTGACATGAACCATTTGTTCATTGGTTAATTGGAGGAGTACAATAACCAAATTGTTTTCTACTGCCATTTAACACAAAATAGTCCAACTACAAGAATCAGAGTAAAAATTATGTATATATATAGTAAGCTAGTGGGATGGGGCTCGGGAACCCTAACTTACGTATATATAATTATTATATATAGTAGGCTAGTGGGGCGGGGATCGGGGCGGGTACTAACTCATACCCACACTCTACCCGTTCCCCACTTTTTAAAAAAAATTATCCCCATACCCTACCCGATCCCCAAATAATCCCCGAATTCCCTATCCATTTGGGGCGGGGAACGGGTCGGGTAGGCCGAAATTGCCATCCCTATTCAGAATATTAATTTAGTAATTAACCAACTTAAACACTTTTAGATCTTTACAAGTCCATAACATGAAAAAATAAGGGAAATGATAATGTCTAAACTGTAATTGTTAATTAATGTTGAAATTAAAATGTATAAAAATCTGGTACTTTACACATAGTACGAGTCAATCTTTTATGCACTCCTATAATTTTTGGCATTAACCAAAACAACTGTGGCATTAGCAACAACGAAAAGTAATTGTCAAACTTCATTAATTCTTCTTTCCTCAAAATTTGTAGTGGCAGATTACATGCATTGAGCTAAATTAGGCTGAAGTGATGACAGGTAAGTGGTAGTCGAAAACAGGTTCTATTGGCGAATCAGGGGATGCTGTCAAGCACCCCGATGCCAAGCGGGTGCCGAGTGGCGGCATCCGGTCGTATATTTGGGTACAAATAGCTCGAATTGAATCTGATCCCAAATTTCAATATACCAATAGGGCCTACATATTCTTGGCTACACATTTCGCAATGAGAGATGCTAAATACACTACCATCCATCCACTACACCATCCACTACATCTTTTGTGGGGCTCATTCTGGATCCCAAAAAATACAGAAAAATGTCCATAAATTTTAAAATAATATTTTATGGGGTCCTGTAAAAAATCAGCTCCAACGGATATCGGTAAGTATCATTTCTTGATTTGTAGGGGCGAAACTGCTCAACTGTACAGTTTCGCCCCTACGAATCAAGAAATACTCCCTCCGTCCCTTTTTTTAGGTCCAGTATTCCATTTTGGGCTGTCCCTTAATAAGTGTCCATTTTGTAAAAGTAGTGGGTAAAAGTTGAAGTATTGTCTATTTTGCCCCTAAACGTAGATTCTTTTTTAAAAAGTAAGTGAGTAAAAGTGTAATGATGATAGGTAAGTAGGGAAAGTGGAGGAAAAAGTTGATGTGAAAGGTATAATGATGATGTCTTTTTAATAAGTTGGAGTAAAGAAGCATGACATTTAAAAAGGGACGGAGGGAGTAATACTTATTGATATTTGTTGGAACTGATTTTTTACAGGACCCCATAATATATTATTTTAAAATTTATGAACATTTTTCTGTATTTTTTTGTTACTCAGAATGAGCTCCACAAAAGATGTAGTGGATGGTGTAGTGGTTGGAGGTAGTATACCTAGATTTATTGTTTCGAAATATATGTCTACTTCCATAATTAGCTACTAGTAGAGAGAGTAAAGAAGACTAGCAACTCTCCTCCCCCTCCTCCTTTCAACTTTTTTCCACTCAATTCTATGGGTAGATATTCAAACAAAATAATTTGGATAGAGTGGCAGAAGCGAATAGGCATAGCAGATATTGTATTCTTTTTTTTTTTTTTTAAGTTTAATTTTACTAGGCAAAAAAAGGGTAGCGTTGGAGATGCTGAGGCCACTAATTGTGAGGTAATGACTATACTACGCCAACTCCTAGAGGTTTACCTTAAGATACTAACATTCACCCTAATTCCCACACCAACAACTCAGAAGAACGCGCGGCTTTGTATGCCTGTTAAGGACAATGATAAATAAACAAACTAAAAAACTTTTTTGGGCACAAAAATGTGAAATTTCGGTATCTCAAATAGACGGGATTCACAATAAGTTATCGCGTTTTTTTTTTCCATCCTGTATATACGTGTAAAAAATCTGTAGTCTAATCTAAGAAGTAGGGATTAATTAATAGGACCTTAGAGTGAGACTTGAGCCTAGAACCTTATCATGGTTAAGGGCAAGGGAGCACCTTACCACCTCGGCTACCCTTTCTCACTCCATTTCAACTTTGTGAGTATGAAAAAGTTTGTAAATTTCTACGAATTTACATGGCGGTACTCGATATAGCTAGCCAGAAACATTTATAGCAAGGGCTAGCTGAACTGAAACGTTTCAGTTGTCTTTGAACAAATTACATCAGTAGTCGATTTTTCACCACTTTTTTGTCGTTTGACGAGCAAAAAAAAAAAACTTAACCTAAAATAGAAACAACAGCTCCTATCATCTGGCATCCGTGCTAATTATAAAGTAAGAAAACTGATTATTGTAACCCTAAACTTAACCTAAAATAGAAACAACAGCTCCTATCATCTGGCATCCATGCAGTACTCAAATGGTGATTTTGACCTTATGAAATGCCTAGCTTGAAGCCTTTTTCTTTCACGGAAACCATTGCCTTCTTCTGCTTGCACCTGGGATTAATTAAGTTGTTTCCAACCAGAAAGCCATGTGCCCGTAGTTAGTGGCATAAATTTCTAAAAACATAGTACTAATAATTAAGAGTTAAAGGAGTTTTAGCTCAAGTGTTCAAGTACCATAAAAGGGTGGCAGCATATGTAAATTTGACTCCGACTCTCATAAAGGGTCAAGCTATATAAATGTAGCAATGAATAGATTTCTGATTGGAATTTGATCCTTAATTTGGACTTGACGGGACAATCCAAATCTGAAATCATCTATTAATGTGATCAATGGTTCGGATTTGCTCAGTAAAAATATATTTGCCAGTAATTATAGAGTCTGTGTAGCAAATTTGAACTATTGCTTATATCAATGTCTGGTCCACATTTGGATTATCCCATCAAGTTCAAAACTTGGAAGGGAGATTGAGAATCCATACCGATTTTGATATAGCTTAAATCTTGAGCTATCAAATATTCTGTTAGCGGCCTTGACACATCGCGCGCTTAGGATGATGTCGTGTGCGCGCATGTCGACTAGCTTAATTATTGGGGACTAACCCCACCGCCCACTTATGGGAACCATTCAAATGGTTTTTGTTGATCAATGTCACACTGAATTTCAGCTAAGAAGTAGGTACCAACTTATTACATTTTAACAAATCAATAACTATTACAGAATCATTACCTCATATCTCTCCAACATCTGAGCTGCTTGGCATCTTCCTCTGATCAGCTCCCTCGCCACAGCTGATTTCTCCGTCTTTTTTGTACTGAATTGGTGGGAAATGGGCCCACTGGAATTGTTCAAACATGTTTGAAAGAAATTTTCAACTAATTAGTTCCCCCTTGAATTAAATGTGAATTTTAATAAATTTCTTCTGACTAAGTTCAGATGTTGGTTTTGTTTTTATAACGTACATTTTTTGCAGCAGCACTGAAGGCTTCCTTGTGAGTCATGTTGGGATGTTTAGCCTTCAGCCTTCTGATTTCTTCTCTGCTTTGTACACTTTCCATTAGAACTAACAATTCAAACTTTATCTTCATAGGAATATACATGTTTAATTACTCTCTTTTTTAACAATGTTACGTGTCGAATTTTGAGCACAGACCTGGACACAGATATTGTCTCCGGAATCGCCCGATGCACGTGGAGTCGTTATATTATTTTGAGTCCCCACGTGCATTCAAAGTTTTCGGACACAATATCTGTGTCTGAATCTGTGCGCCAATATCAGTCCACAAAGACTTTCTCCAGCTATTTTTTTTTGGATAAAAGAAGTTTCTTTACTTGATGAAGTTGTTGTAAGCTGATGGAGCCCGTGGCCTCTTCTCTGGTGCTGCACAATTGATCAAGAATCATAAAAACATTAAAACCAAAGCGAGAATTTTCAACGTCAAATAAGAAACTAAATGAGTGACTTTGATATTACGTACGCCTATTCACAATGTGATTCATCGGGATGAAATCATCCTCCTCATCATCATCATCATCGTCGTCGTCGGATGAGATGACCAGCGATGGGCTCCGCGTATGCAATGCCTTTTGATCAGCATCAGCTTCTTCTCCACGAGGACTAACTTCTTGTTTCGGCTGCAGCTAGAGAAAGAGAGTGTGTACGTGTGCAATTTTTTTTTTCATCAGTTGGAGCTATGTAAGTAGGAATATATACATGTAAATAAGCTAACTAATGCAGTAATTGTATTGAGTTAGTGCCTGATCATGATCTTGGGTGAGAGAAGCAAAGAGATTGAGAGGGATGAAAGAGGCTTTCAACATGTTGACAGAGAGGAGGCTAGTGCAGTGCCCGCATCTCACTGTAACCACCATTGTCAGACTCCCATATGGCACACTTACCTGATCAATTTGAAGAAAAAAAAAAAGAGAGAAATTAAAGAATAAAAACAAAACATTAGAAACGACAAACCGATGAGATTAGAGTCATTAGACGCATATAATGCATAAAAAGTGAAATATTCAAGAAATGCTGAAGAGCATTATTACTAGTAAAATGGTGTTGCAATAACCGCATTGCACATAGCAAATCTGTTCTTGAAGGTCAAATAGTTGGTTTAGAGTAGTAGACATTGTTTCCCTTTCCTTGGCCAGAGAGAGAGAGAGAGAGAGAGAGTGAGTGGATTGTGGAGCCTCAACAGTAGAAGGGCAGGGTAGATATATATATATATAGAAGATATATAGTTGGTCTCAAACAAAAGAATGAATCATTAAGGCACTATTCAGTTATTGAAATTTTATTAAGTCAGAGTAAAATATTATAGCTAATGAAATCTTATTAAGGCCCCAAAGAGAAATAAATTTTGAAAACTTTTTTTTTTTGACCGAAAAGATCATCCCAGTTATATTATTCTTAAAAAAAAATAATAGTGTTTTTTTTTTTTTGGTAAACATAAGGTTCCATTTGTTTAGATGTAAAATATTTTACCTATTTTTCGGTGTTTAGTTGTGTTAAAAATTAGGAAAATATTTTACATGTAAAATATTTTTCATCAATATGATGAAAATGACTTACCCTTAAATCTTCCGTAAGTTATTTTCCGAAATGACCTGTTGCCTTCTACTGCAATTCTCACTTTTCAGTTTCATCGATCGTCAGTCCTGACTCACATTCAATTCCAATATTCTTAGATCTCCCTACCGTTTAGGTGCACCACCCAACCCCCCCCCCCCCCCCCCCCCCCCCCAACACAGACACACACACACACACACACACACACACACACTATTTTGTTGATTTTTAAAAATATTTTCAAGTGCCAACCTACCGAAAAACAAAAGTTTGAAGTTTATTTAATTTTTTGAAAAAACAGTTCATATCGAAACAAACAGAGCCTAAGTGTCTCTTTGTTTTCAAAAAGAATTTTAAACAGTGTTATATATAATTGATTCTTAAAAACAGTAACCAAACATGCCTCAAGGCTTTATCAGAGTGATCTGCGCCTTTGCCAAATAAGGGTAACAAATTTCGTTGATGAATTCTGAGCAATCAAAGTCCAAGCACTGGATTCATATTGTTTTACAGTGGTGAAAGAGATAATTCACTAGAACCATGTTAGTTTGACTATATGAATTTCCATTGCTTTTGTATTTGAAGGCCAAGTCTACTTGAACCGAAGACCACTTGCAATCTTAAGTGTATTTTTTTGATAGCCAGGTGCGTTCAGACCAGCTCATGCACATCTCAATTAATTCCCTCTCCAATTCGATCAAAGGCAGGCCCATTCACGCTAGCTAGGATTAGAAAATTCACAAGAAATTACTTTCTTGCGACCTGACCCCAATAATCGAACCTTGATCTATTGTGTGGGGAACAAATCTATCAATTAACCGGACTAACCTTTGGGCTATTCTACTCTTTATATGGCAGAGTTCAGAGGGACGCAGGGGGGCTGCTGTCCCGGTTTTGGTGCCCACCCCGGTCTCGCTCCGATGATCGGAATCGTTCACTTTGTAGAGCTCGTTGAGTAGAACCACTATGCAAAAAATCAGCTTAATTTGATATCATTAAGTGCCTGATCGGAGCCCATATAACTCTCAGTCCATGGGTTACATTAGATTTGATCCAGTGTTTCGGATTCATTCTTTTCAAGATAAAAAGGTTCCGATCAAGCATTTAATAATATCCAATTAAGCTGATTTTTGTCATAGTTGTTCTACTCGACGAGCTCTACAAAGTGAACGATTCCGATCATCGAAGCGAGATCGGGGTGGACCCCAAAATGGGGCACAACAGCATAAGCAGCCCCCTCCGTCCATGGCAGAGGCCCAAAGTTCTATGGGACTTGAAATAAATTGACCCGTAGTACTGGTTATTGGTTTCATGTGTTGTTTTCTCATTAAATCCCTCTCTCTCTCTCTCTCTCTCTCTCTTGATTGAAATAAAATGACAAGTACTGCTTCTTGGTTTCAGGTGTTGTTTTCTCCTTATTAAATTCTCTCTCTCTCTCTCTCTCTCTCTCTCTGTGTGCGCGCGCGCGCTGGGAGAGTGAAGTGAAGTGAAGTGCAATGAGTTGAAGTTACCATGTTTGAGGGGCATGGGAAGTTTCTAGAGGACTTGGTGCAGAGGGAAAGAAGGCATCTTGGAAATTTGTCTCTTGTTGAAAGATAGGAGGTTGAATTGACAAGGAAGAGATGTACACTCTGCTTTCTGTGCTCTCTTGTTTCATGTTATATCTTACCATCCCTTTCTGTGTTGTATTTAGTCCTCTTAATTCCCCATACACCAACTCACCTGCTGTAACCAAGTACTCCTTCACTCACCCACGTGCATGCACATGACCCCTTTATTAATTTTGCAGTTTTACATTTTTTTCTCCTCCAAAGTACTATAGAAATTAATTAGAGCTACCAAGTTATGCTCACAGCCCACCATTTTGGGAATTTCAGACTTTAACGAATATGAAAAGGCTACGATTATGCAAACAGTACAGTACCTGGCTGTTGAGAATCCAACAAGTAATATAACCCTTGTACTTTCTCTTCATTTTCGTATGGTTATTTTTGAAGATGATCATGTACAAGTAAATGTATTTTTCATTTACTTCAGTAATACTCGACTCAAGCATAACAGTTGTATGATACTTTCGCAATAAAGAGTTGATTCATCGAGAATAGTATTTGGCTCAAACGTGAGATCATCTCCAATGGTTCTGGCCATTTTTTTGGCTTCTTGCTACAATGGTGCTAAAACCGTTCTATGGTCGCCGCCACTAGCAGTCGTTGGATCACATCCACGAATTGCTCCCAAGAGTCATTGGATCACAACCCTTGCAAGAAATGCCCTTGCTCATTTTCATGGTCAAAGAAATGGCCAAACCACTTTTTGGCTCCCAAATTTGTTCCCGTTGGAGAAGAGAACTTCGGTCCAGAAGCCAAAAATATGGCTTCGACTCTCCGTTGGAGATGCTCTAAGACAGTGAGGCGGCATCTTTACATCCCTTGACCCAATAATCTAATGGAGTAATATCATCTCTCCGCGTAATGTCTTCATATTGCGGATTCTCCTTCTGTCCCAGTAGCACGCACCAACCAAATTGACAGCTAGGAACATGTATCCAGTCAAATATCGCATGGAAATGAACTAGTTTTGGATTGCTGTTTTAGTCTATACAAGAACAGTTAAGACTTCATTGTAAGTCATAATAACAGCCTATTATAGGTAACCTTGTGCTCTGGCTATACATGTGATCCACTAGGACTCATTTATACCATCGAGGGACCATAGCCCCTGGTCCCTACCCACGTAATACCTCAAACTCTAACCATCTCCAACAAGAGATATCAAAAGTGACGTGAGCAAGTAACGGCTCCTTTAGACAGCTATAACCTATCCAACCGAGCTTCCTTTCCTTATGCAAAATTAAAGGGGATTTGAAGGGAGCCTCAGGGCTGCCAAATTTGATGCCACCATCACCTAATGTCAAATTATATTTTCTTCAAAAAAAAAAAAAAGTTATCGTTTGTTTTTAAAAAAGAACCGTTTGACTTAAGGGTTAGAGAGGGAAGGTTTGATGTCAAATTAGAGATATCAAAATGTCAGGTAAACTTTCAAAAAAAAAAACTGACATCTCCAATTTGAAGTCATGGGTTGAAGATGCTCTAAGGTTGGGCCTTCATGGAAATTGAAACTTGATATAAGTTCATTTTCTACCCCAACGTAATGAAGCTAAGGGTTCACTTACTCATGCAAATTCAAATTGAAGATCGCCTAATGGGTTGGATTAGCAGTCAAGGTTTGCATGCTCCGATCCTCCTTAATTTTCTAGGTTCAAAATATTTCAAGCGCTATCAACTCCTTTGCATAAACTCCATCTAGAGCTTTGCTCCGCCTTTAAATGGAGCCCGGAATTGCTCTCGGAATTAAACAATGTGCGTATGAGTAAGCTGGTCCAAACACCTAGTTTTAGGAAAACTTGAAGATAGTTCAAAAACCTAGATCACATTATTCACACTTACCTTTCATAAGATTCAAACTCATGAAGTTGTTCTGCCCAAAGGTAATAGTATCGTTTTGTGCTCCGCAGCGAGCGGAGGCTTCCTACAAGATTTGCAATATTCTCTACTACTCCATTTCCCTCATTAGAGTACAAGTACAACATCAAGTATATTTTAGGGGGCATATGGGGTATCAAGCAGCTGTTTGAACTCATAAAAATCTGCAGCAGGATATTTCTATTTGCACCATCCATTCTCGTCCGAATTTGGATAAGGAATAATTAGTAGAAATTAAGATCTACCAGAAAGGATGGGAAACCCCGAAGAAAGCTTCGATTACTTCTTTTCCTTCTCCATTTACTTGTCTCCCAAATAAAATCCCTCTGAAAATCATAATCCAGACACAGGCTCGAGGGCACAAGACCCGAAATAGAAACTAAACTTCGATCTTAGTCACGTTAATTTGACACAAGACCTGAAATAGAAACTAAACTTCGATCTGAGTCACGTCGATGAATTCATAATCACAGCACAACTGCCTGGTTCATTTTTTTCCACATTTGAAATTGGCGTGTTTATTTTTTATTTTTCTTTTAATTTTTCATTTGGAATTGGCACAAGTGCCAAATAGACTTCCGCCGTGAGCGAAAAGAGACCACAATAACTCAACCACCACCAATACACCTTTCTTAGAAGAAATCACATTTTAGGGCCCAAAACAAGAATGAGGTGTTCTCATGTTCTTTACAAGATCCGGGAAGTATACAGTGATGATAAAGCTAGACGCCTAGACCCCACACGGAGCAACCAATAATAAGCAGCCAAAACGAACACAGAGTTGCATTTCGAGCATAAAGGTTTTTTAATCTCTTTCTTAGTGGGTTCATAAACTTTCTCTAGTCCATCATAGCATTTCAAATTGATACAGTACTCATAGCAACTTTGCCTCGCTATGTTTCCTTAAGGCCTCGTTTGATAACAGTGATAGATGGTTGAGATTCATAAGAATATAAGATTAGGATTGGGATTGGTAATGAGAAGAGATTGGTAAGGAAATGGGATTGGTGATGAGTATGTTTGTTTGAGATGAAATTATTAATATCATGTTTGTTTTACATGGGATAAAATTGGATTGATAGTATACATTTCCATTTTTGCCCTTCACAGAGGATAAAATTGGTAAATAGATGAGATTGGTGAAGGCTATTTTCGTATTTGTGCATTGGCAATGATGGGATTGGATTGTTAATACTAAGTGGGAGAAGCCCTTCTCAATACCCCCTAATACCCATCTTACTAGTCCGAAGTACTAATAATCTCAACCCATTTTCGGTTACCAAACACAGTATTAATAATCCCTTGGGATTGGTAATCCAATCCCAAAGCCCTAGAGGTTTATCAAACGGGCCCTAAATAAATTCAGATCAGGAATGGGAGATGTTATACCTTTTTGTCTTCCAATGAGCATATCTTTCCATCCTGTAAACCAAAGAGAGCATGAAAAGTTAGATGAATAAGCAAACAAGAAAGGAGGGCACAAAGAATTACATTTCTCATACTGATACGAGAAAGCTTTCATGCCAAACAATCATATTCTTCAGTCATTGGTAAAAAATTTGTTGGACAAAAGTACTAACTACACAACTACCGGAGCAAGAAAAGCATTCAAATCAATATTCCACACGCATTGCTCTAATCACATTCATTCAGTATTTGTGAGGATTTCTTTCCGCGAATGAATAATCAACAGTATTTCCGGAGGATGATGGAACCATGGATTACAAAGTTTGAGGATAGAACATGCATTGGAGCCAGCATAACCAGAGTTTTACTTCCAATAGAGTCATCATTGTTTATTTTCCTCTACAAAGACCCCAACAAAAGCGCAATACAGCATCCCCTAACATTTAATACTTGCCGACCGCTATCAGACTAGCCATATTGTATGTTACGGAGTGTTGGGTGACTAAGAAATCCTTCGTGGGATGGTAGGTGTAGGACGAATTGAACATAAAATGAGAGAGAATAGATAATGTGGTTTGAAAATGTCTATTGTAGATCATTAACCGAGCAGGGCTTTTTTTTAACTACTCTCTCTGTCCTTATTTTTTTGTCCCTCATCTTATCCTAACCGAATAGATAATTAATTATAACTTTTAATTGGTAGTACTGTTAAGTTTATATGCAATATGGATATTGTTTGATAGATCTCAATAAACTCTTTTAAACCATATTTTCAAAATCACCTAAGATTACAGATTGCAAGATATAATCAATTAAAAAGTGACACGGGCTCCCAAAAGAAAATAAAGAATTGGGACTGAGGGAGTGATTTATTAAACGGAATATTTAAATATCCATTCTCTTTGTCCATGCCATGTAAGAAATCATCCCGCCCTTTTTTCATACTTCTGTTTTCATCCTCTTAGTGTATGAATTACATTTCTTACCCTTTTCATTATGATATACTATACATATATTATGTTATATTTTTTTCCTAATTTAATGGAATTGGATTGGATTGTTTTCCCAATTTAGTGGGATTGGATTGAATTGTTTTCCTAATTCAGTGGGATTTTATGAATTTAAATATGATTGATTACTTTGATTTTTTTTATCCTATTACTTTTATATTTCAAATTAAATATCATCAAAACAATCATAATTCATGATTTTTTGGTAATTTTAATATGATTGATTACTTTTATATTTCAATGATAATATTTTGGGAGTATATCATGTTTATTAAATCGGTTTCAAGCTAGATTACGAATGGTCATGAAACGTTGAAATTGACATGGTAATTTAACCATGAAACGATAATCACGATAACACATGTTTTGATGGTAATTTAACCATATTTCACGGAATAAGATCAATTTAAAATATTACATTTTTGGTTAAAACGTGGGCATTTTAACATGATCAATACATGCAAAAATGTGATCAACTTATCATGTTAATTTCATAAAACATGGTCACTTTATCATATCTGGTTGGCCAATACTTATTTCATGGTAATTGTTACAAATAATTTACCATGAATTCAAAAACAAATTTAATAACTCATTTGCTTGTACGTAATACACCATGATGCGAACATGATTTCGATGAACAATTATACATGCAATATTGATCATCTTCTGTAAATGATTTGCCATGAAAAAACAAACATATTTCAAAGATTTGATTCATGGTAAACTGTTCAAATAATTTGCCATGAAAAAATAAACATATTTCATGGTAACGGCTACAAATAATCAACCATGAATTCAAAAACGACTACTATTAAAAACCATCTACTTGTACTTAATACACCATGATCCAACCATCAAGCCCATCTGCTTATTCTAAAATAACTTCGAAGTTCATGGAAAATTAGACCATCAAGCCTATTACCTACAAAATTAGACCATCGAAAGCTGAATTACCAAACTCAACATTGTCCATCAATGGCTCCCAAGTCCCATCTGTACCGTTTCTATTGTTTCCGTCCAAACAGCTTCACGAGGGTGATCGCAACGCCCGTATACATCATCAGAGGACAACAAGAACCACACTCCGCCGTTGCGGATTCCGCTGGAACTCGTCAAAGACCCCGGCGGCCGAGCCACCTTCGTGGCATAAGCCACAAGAGAAAATCAGCGGCAATGGCGAGACCCCCCGGTGACGTCGTCTAAGGGCCAAGCTCGCGAGAAGAACTCCTCAGCGCATTGCGGCAACAAGAGGCTGTGAAAATGAGCGACGGACTAGATGTCGTGAGCGCGAGTGAGGCCAAAGGACTACGCGTCGGGATGAGTCGGAGGAGTTGACGGAGGGGGTGGCGATTCAAATCCGAGAGAGAGGAGAGAGAGTTTTCATCCCTTGCCAGAATGAATATTTAAAAGTTTTGAAATAGATATACATGGAAAGCGTAAGATTAGGATTAATTAGATGTGTGTATCCATTAATTACGCACGGGGACCTCGGAGGTTAGTTTTCGGTCCCAAATATCAGGGCTATATATAGTATCTTGAAAAACAAAGAAATACAATTAATATAGTGCACAAAGGGTAAATTTGGGTTTGTAAAAATTGGAGGATGGAAACATAATCCTAAAAAGTGGATGGGATGAAAACATAACCATACTAGATTGGAGGATGAATATTTAAGTACCCTCTTATTAAACAAAGCGTGCTTTTTTTTTTCTTTATTCCCAAATTTCGTTAACTCGCATTTGCAATTTACATTTTAAAAAATGTGTGTTTTCCAATCATGCTTTTAGCGTTGGATAAGCCGTATTAAGCATGAAAGTTAACTTAATCATAATTCGCCTTAAAAGCGTTGTTCCAAAACACACCTATAAGAAACGCTCTTGGCAACTACGTTTAAACAAGCTTTCAGAAAAAACGTCAATTGTAAGCACGCTTTTGAGAAGTACTGGTATTCAAAAAAAAAAATTTTAAATGGCACGTGAACTTTCGACCAAATGTCTCATAAACACTTGAACTTCACTTTATTTCAATTAGGCACATGTGCTCTACAAAATTTCTAAATTCAAGCACCTAGCCTCATATTCCGTCCATTATGTAACAAAAATTGCGTATGTGACATTTTTCTTCTGGTAAGTGCCCCTTTGACACACAAGAGTAGCCCCAAGAGTTGAAGAGAATCAAAGCCTTCCTTAAACTGACACAGTTGTTCTTCGATTTCCTAACTATGGTGTTTACTAGGGCTTTCTGCTTGCCCTTTTCTCATTGCTCTTTCTTCGGCTGCGCGCTCGTGTCAGCTTCGTCTTCTTCTAACTCTTCTTTTACCACTACCAAGGAATCGAGGAGAAGCCTGGGCCTCTTGGGACAAAATCGTCTGGTGTATACCCTAATGATAAGGCGGCCAAGGCGATGGTTTTGGATTAGTAGAGGTGTGGCCATGGTCTTCGCGCTACTTCTTCGTCTTCTTCTTCTCCTATTTTCGTCTTCTTCTCCTCCGGTTTTGATGTGATTGATGTTGTTGTTGCTGTAATTGGGTTTGACGGTCTGGGGAGACAATGCCATGAAGGGATTGAGGGAATTTGGGAAAAATTGAACAAGAGAGAGAAAACCCAACCGATATTGATGATCGATCTCTGTCTCCTCAACTTCGCAGCCAGCGAACTTAGCAACTTGACCGTATTTCTTTCCCCTTTTTCTTCTTTCATTCTCTCAGTCTACAAACCCTCCTTGTACCCAAAAATTGCAGAGCGCTACAAAGTTCTGGTTATCGAATAGATTAATGTTGGGTTTGTACTCTTTGGGATTCCCAGAAACTAATTCAGAGAGAGAGAGACGGTTCTGACTTTTGGTGTTGGGGGTGGGAAAAGAAAGATGATGGGTGAGTTCGCGCATTTTCTCTTTCTTTGAAAACAGAAATGATATTGGTACATATTTAAGTCTGTACCAGTGCGTACAAACGCCTTTTTGGGTATGTTTTGGGTTACAAAAAATGATCGGAACTGGTCATTTTGTTTAGAATACTTTTTTTATGGTCCTTGCAAAAAATAAGCTCAATCCGGTACCGGTAAGGACGTTTACAAAACATCCAACTTTGGTTTAGAATTCAATCCGGTACCGGTAAAGCAAAGTTGGATGTTTTGTAAATGTCCTTACCGGTATCGGATTGAGCTTATTTTTTGCAAGGACCATAAACAAAGTATTCTAAATAAAATGAGCGACTCCGATCGTTTTTTTGAGAACCAAAAGAGGCCCAAAATATCATTTGTACTCGCTGGTATAGATTTAAAATCTGTACACCACTCCTTTGAAAAGGTGAAGTAAAAGGGTGAGGTTTTGATTGTGTACATCTTCTCCACTTCCCACCATGTGCAGTGAGGCCAGTTAATGGGTAAAAATTGCCACGTCAGCGCTTTTGTGAACAAAATGGACGGAGTATAACGGCAGGTGCCTGAATTTGAAAGTTTTGTAAAGCACATGTGCCTAATTAAAATAAAATTAAAATTTAGATGTTTATGGAACATTGGGTCGAAAGTTCAAGTGCCATTTTCAAAATTTTCATAATATTCTCATTAGTTTTGCACTTTCTTTGAATCATTATGACAAATGGTAAAGTAAAAACTAATTTTAGCAAATCAAAAATAGAAAACAGAAAAGTGGCAGCGTTACCAAACATAGCCTATATGTTTACTACTTACTATTATTAACAACTGGTTTCCCTTTCTACTCCAAAAATGAAAAACTCGTTTAATTTTTGGTGGCTGATAATGCCACGACAGCTTCTCTTATTGCCACGACCAATTAGATGACGGGACAATTTTGCCCTCAACTCGCCTCTCTCTCTCTCTCTCGCTCTCTCTACTTTCTCTCACTCTTCACTTTGACTTTTGCTTTTCTTTGTAGGATGATGCTATGGTGTCCCCGGTCATTTTGGGGACACCGTAATTTTTGGCATAACAGAACCATTACAAGCATAACCAAAATCATTACAAGTATAATAGAACCATAACATGGCATAACCAAGGCATAACCAAAAACCAATCAAGGTATAACCAAAAATCAACCAAGGTATAACCAATCAAAATATACCTTGTTATGGTTTTGGTTATGCTTATAATGGTTTTGGTTATGCTTATAATGGTTTTGTTATGTCAAAAGTTACGGTGTCTCTAAAATGACCGGGGACACCGAAGTCATTCCCTTCTTGGTATCTACCGACCCACGCTCTTTTTAGTATACTTTACTATGCTTCAATTGCACCTCTCATTTTCAAGTCTCTCTAAAATGGAACTCGTGGCCGGAGATGAACAAAGGGAGATGACTGATTTAAGATTTTGAATTGGATTCTGCTACTAAACTGGTTCCAAATCCACCTGTGTGAGCACGAAGCCGCTGATCTAGGAATCGATCGAGGAGGACCACCCTTTACCCTTCTTCAGCTTATAAACTTCACCTAAAGAATCTGCGAAATCAGACGGTGTCAAGGGATGTGAAGGAGGAAAATGGATGGAAAAAAAGGGTTGAGATTTCATTTCTTCCTCTCCTTAATTTTCCTCCTTTTCCGATTGATTCAGTGAAATGTTTTCTGTTTTCTTTTTCAAACAAGAAAATGAATTATCAACTTTATTGCCTATTCTCTGTGTGAATGGATAGGGGTTAGGTGAGAATTGAGATGGGTTATCCTTATGGATTGGTCACAGTGGATGGATGGTTACGAATTGGATTGGATGGATGTTTTGTATGTCTTGGCTGGTTTCAATTTTCAAGTGGGAAGGAGAGAAGACAAGGAGTAGAAGAATGGAAAGAAAGGCAAACTGGGTAAATTTTTTGTGGGAGAAACATAAACATGGTTACATGGTGGAAAAGATAGAGAGAGAGAGAGAGAGAGAGAGAGAGAGAGAAGCACGTGGAGACTTCGCTTTGACTGTGAAGAAGGGTATAATAGTGACTGCGAATAATATGTCGTGGCAGTAGAAAATGTTGTCGTGGCATTAGCTTCACCCTAATTTTTTCTCCTTTAATTAAACAAACAAACAAGCTATTCAATATAGGAGTTTTCTTTTGCTCAGTATTTTATATAGGTGAATAAAAATGCGATTCACAATTTGATATAGTGGTTTTGCTTATTAGTGTGTGACTCGTTGATTTTTTTAGGCTTAAATAAATATTCAAAAAAATAAAACAATTCCCCATAGTATCTATAGAACTCATAACTTTGCGTTATATGGATCTAACAATATTTAATTAAGAACTTCCACTAAACAACAATACTTCATTAAAAACTTCCTTTAAAAAAAACAAAAATAAAAAGAAATACAAAAAATCATATTCGTCATCAGAATAACACTTCGAGATCGATTGCATATCCCTCCGATTCGCTCTAATCAATTTTCAAGGGTCGGAGCCTCTTCCCTTTCAACATCCCTCGCTGCACTGAATTAGAGCGAGAGAGGCATTTACCAGAGAGTGAACGGAGCAACGCCGCTGGCCTATGTCTGGTCCACGGCGTGACGAGCGAGGAGGTGAAATGGTGTGGAGGTGAGAATCGGAGCATGGGTAAAAACTAGGGTGGACAAGTCTTATTTTTTAGCCCGCTAAACTCTTTGTCAATAACGCTTTCTAAAAACTCCCGTTAACCGGACAAAAAAAAAAGCTTTCTAAAGGCGTTTTTCTTTTTTAATCACGCTTTTTATAAACATGGTGGAATAACGTTTTCATAAAGCATTTTTTGTAACCACGCTTCTAAAGTTCATCTAGAGGATCCATTACCTATATGATTTTTTTGAATGAGGTCAAAAGAATAATTCTACATACCAACTCACTGTGCAATTGTTATTACCCATATGATTTAGATGTAATAGACAAAAACCCCAACTCAAACCCCCACCAGAAAATTTCAAAAATTGCGACGAAGTCCTAATCTGAAGTACTCTTCTGTCTCTTCCAAAAATAAGCCAATCTCTTCCAAAAATAAGCCAATCTCCCCCTGGGACGGAACCAGAATTTAATTTCATATACAATGGGGCCAGTATTCTCCCCCTTCCCAGAACACACAACCACCAAACACCACCACACCCTATACCAACACAGGGCACTTAACGAAAACCAATCAATTCAACAGAAGGATTCATTACCAAGTTCAATTCTACAATAGAAACAAGGCAAGGCAACCTCATTAACGTAACTAAAAAACAACAATATACCATCATACCAGCATGCACACAGTTGGTACACAGAACAGATGAAAGAGAATATGACCCCAACATAACTCAGATAACAAAAGCATAGAAAGCTACAGATGAACCGAAAAATGATATCGTACACATATCGTCGACCAAAGTTGGGTTCATACAGGCAGGGAAAGGAAACAGAAGATAGGGCTAAACACAATCAAGCGTGACGGCAAAGGTGGCTACTACTGTCCACTAACGACCACCATATGAATCAACGTTAAGAAAAACCAATAAGTGCACCCAAGTATGAACAGTTCACTGTGTAAATGAGACCCAAGTCAAGTAACCATTGGTTTTGTACTCTGATTTAGGGATTCAACCGATGATCCAATGAACAAAGGCTTTCTATTACTTATATGTTGTATCAAATCTTCCAACCAAGCATTTGTGTTTGATTTCTGAGACTTGAATGCACAAGCTACCCAATAAGTACATGATATGCTTAAGCACGACACCACTCATTAATCTACTTGAAGCCCTACCGTGCCAATACTAATTCCCTAATCTTGTGATTCTTGTGAATAACCCTAATAATGAGGTTAGATGGCTATGAAGACTAAGCCTTCGCAGCTATACCACTTCACTTAATTTGGATAAAAATCAATTCAATTAACTTTAGTTAGACAAAACTCCCAAACGATTTGTTAACCCTTAACAAAATGTTCGAGAGTTGATTTAGATAACACAAGTTAGTGAGGTATGTGACTTGGGCTTGAGCCAGTGGTCAAATATACTGGGGTTTCAGCATAGTTTTGGCATCTGTTCATTCAGGAAACTACTGGTAAAGTGAGTGATAAATAAAATTCGGAAAGGAAAACACTAAGAGGAAAATGGAAACAGGAGCTATAGACTAGTTCACAAGGAACTTGACAAAAACCTAGAAGTTCAACAAATTTTAAAACTGGACTAATCCAGCAAATTTTGACAATGCCATATGGTCCTACTTCCCAGTTTAATTCCAAAAATAATCCATTCTCCTCTTCCCGGCCCGGCAGCCCCAATATTACACCATAGTATGACATAGATCAAAAAGTCCCAGAGAACCATTGACAGCACTGAATACTGCCTCAAACTTTCTATCACCCTAGGTAATACCAAGCCAAACAATAAAAAACAGCACTGCCAACTGTTTTTTTTTTGGTATAAGTACTAGAATTTTATTTAGAAGGCATCAAGGGGATGCCACCCATGTACAGAAGAAAGCAAGGAATTAAGGAAAAAGAAGACAAATAACAAAACCATTGCATTCCCTCGACTCCCAACTAAACAAAGGAGAAATCAAAATACTCTTAACATTGAAAACCTCATAAGCATAACTATGCAAATAGCATCATACCACCATGCATATGAAAGATAAATACGATTCAAAAAATTATTCAGACCAAGTATATAAAGCTAAGCATGCTAATCAGCATTAGCAAAACCTGCAAAACAACAATTATGGCATAAACCTGCCCAAATTGAGTCCCTAATTTATCCGTGTTTAGAAACACTACCCGAGATTCTTAGCAATTAAAATCCAACAATAAACACGACCCATACTTCTAAACCACATATGCTTCCCTAACAAAGAAAACCCAAAAATTTACCACCAATTAAGCCAAACAAAGGCTGAAACAAAAACACATCATCAAGCATCATAGGCAAAAATTGAGTTCATTTAAGCAAAATTAATCCAAGATGACCAGAAATCCAACTCCAGAAACTAACATCCAAAATTAAACAAAACCCATAGCGATACGATTAAAACAAAAGGAGAGAGGCGCGCAATTAATCACCGCCGGCCTTCTGATAAACATAGGTGAGCCCGCACTTGCCACAGTAGTGCCTGTCAAAGTGGTTCGCCATGAAGGTCCCAGCCCCGCACTCGGCGTTGGGGCACTCCTTCCTTAGCCTCTGCACCTTCCCGGAGTCGTCCACCTTGTAGTACTGCAGGACCCCGAGCTTAACCCTCTTGTGCTTGTGCTTGATCTTCTTGGGCTTGGTGTACGTCTTCTTCTTGCGCTTCTTGGCGCCGCCGCGGAGGCGGAGGACGAGGTGGAGGGTGGACTCCTTCTGGATGTTGTAGTCGGCGAGGGTGCGGCCGTCCTCGAGCTGCTTGCCGGCGAAGATGAGGCGCTGCTGATCCGGGGGGATGCCCTCCTTGTCCTGGATCTTGGCCTTGACGTTGTCGATGGTGTCGGAGGATTCCACCTCCAGGGTTATGGTTTTGCCCGTTAGGGTTTTCACGAAGATCTGCATGGCTGCGGCGCGGGGATGAAATGGAGGGGCAGGGTTGGACGGGATGAGGGGGGCTTTTATATGGAGGTGGGCTAGGGTTTGTGGTGTGGTGCGAGTGTATGAGAGTTGGTGTTGGTGCAAGTAGGACTGACGTTTGATTGGTTTCCAGGTGGGACCGCGATGTGGTTTGTGTTTAAATTTGAATGAAAAATTAAAAAATAGAATTAAGCAATTATGCATATTGAATTGAGCTACTTAAAAAACTATTTTAAAATTATTAAATAGCTCGAATTATTCGAATGAAATCCGGAATGGACCTCACCTCACATCCTGTGTCTTTTTTTTTGGTGAGCTACCCCTTCATCTCTTATACCAAAACTAGTATGTATAAATGACTTGAAAGAGCTAAACTTGCAACATTTAATTTGAAAGTAACAATTGTTATACGATTATACACACTTTTGCACAAACACTCAAATAATTTTACATTATTTTGTGGAACGATTTTTTTAATCTCTTTTTCAAATAATTAAAAAGTTAGGTAGCTAATATAGAAAAGTGACTTTTTAGGCAGTTTATTAGATAAAATTTGTTGAGTCTAGAGTGGATGGTCTTACTGTTAAAGGTGTGCCTTCTAACATAAAGACTTAAAATTGGAACTAAAAATATGACCTAACATAGAGCTCATTAACCAAAACTTGATCCATCCCATGATCCCCGTCTGATAGACGATTATGGCAAAATACAAGCCAAGCTTATCTTTCTTGCTTTTTTTGAACAGCAAAAAAAAGGATATTATTAATAATATTGAAATGAAGTACAACAACTTGGGAGCAAGATCGGTGTAGAAGATGGATTTCGCGTAGGACTGCTTACGTGTAGTTATCCGTGAGCTGGAGAGGTACGATTGGTCGATGACTAGTCAACAAGGAAAGAGGGGAGATCTTATGGGGAGAAGGAGTGGGAGCAAGAGGTACGAGAAGAACAAAGGCAGCGTGTCCCTTTTGTTTTCCGCGCAGTACTCAACCTCTTCCGAGCTTAAGCAAGTGAGATCACCCCGTCTCTCTGAGGAAGAATGTTCTCCTTCCTCAAATTCAGTGCTCATTCACTTTTTCCCAAAAAACGATCATCATCAATCATTGGGAATGTTAGGGGTATTTATAGGGCACCTGGGCCTAGGTCAAGCCCAGGACAGCGGTTCTATCAACTCCTGACACATGTCCCTCTTGTACCTCCTGGCCTCGAGAAAACTTGCCCTCCCGCGGATGCCTTCCCGCGGGAGGGCTTGTTTTCCCGCAGCGACACCTCCAACTCCAAGCCACCAAGCCGCCAGAAATCCCCCAATTCCCGCTGGAGCGAGGTCGCGACTTGCAACGATCGTTTCTCTTCCGCTGGGTTCCCTCTAGACCCTGCCTCTGGGCTTAGGACGGAGACCCCACGGTTTGGCTTCCAAGGGAGGGCCTCCCCGTAATCGCGAGATCGGGGAGGCTCGTGGAATATTAGCATAAATCCCGCCATTGTCATCAACGCGTGGGGTTGGCAGAGGTGGTCCGCGGATGGTCCCGTCTTTCCGCGGACGCCTTTCCGCGGAGACTTTTCCGCAAAGGCGACAGTTAGCTTTGTCTGTACACGTGTCGTTGTTTTATAGAGTGGTCAACCATTCTTCTTACGCGGGTCCCACCGCCACGTGTCTGTTCACTATCGCAAGGCCAAATAATTGTCTCGAATGGTAAGCTAGCAACTCTGACCGCACCTACAATCGGATAGCATAACAGCTTGAGCGTAGCATCCCAACTATATTGGCACCCGACACCATTACAATCATATGCTATTCAAGCCCAAGGATTGACAAGAAATCAACCCAAATAGTTGCATAAAAAAGCACACCAGATTACAAATTACTAGCTTTCAGTTTCAAGATATGGATCATATTGCTTCACCATTAGATTCCTTCCCCATGAGCAACACCACAAGCAGTAAGCATCATCTCTTCCCCATGCAATTGAAAAATGCTTCAAATGGAAGAAAGCAGTCTTCCAAGTGGAAGGAGCAGTAATCAGTAGAGCAAACCAGCCCATCCAAAGTCTAAACTAGCCCAGATAACAGGAGGAATCACCACTGTGCAAGAAATAGTCATTCAAGTAGGAAAAACTGTCTAGCCTTAGCTCAGAATCGCTGTGGTAATATTAGCAGTACAAACCAACCGTTTCAGTAAGTTAGGCAACCATAAGTTCAGCAACCGGTTCCAAGCTTGACCCTCTTAACTTCATTGGGCCTGAACTTTTTTGGATCGAAGTGCCACAGCGACCTGTTAACATTGTTAATACTGTTAATTACATACAAAAATTCGTAACAAGTAACAATAAATTGGAAAGCAAAGAAAATTAAGTAGCAATTGTTGTCGCATATCATGGTAAATTGGGTTTGGCCTAGACTGAGGAACTTGGCAATCCAGTCAATCATTGCCCAGTCCCCTCCTCATATCTTGCCTGTTCGTGAACCAGAAGATTCTGTGGTGTGGCTGGCACGTCATAGTGGGCAGTACGTACACTACAAATTCAACTTCGAATGCTATCAGACAGAGTTTTACTCCTCAGGCCTAGTGTAGCATTGTCTAGGGGAATAATAGTGTCAGCTCAGTCCAGATTGAGTACTAGAGATCGTTTGAGGAGTTGGGGCATGCAGGTGAGTGGAAATTGTTGTCTCTGTGGTAATGCTACTGAATCACATGCTCATCTCTTCTTTTCTTGCCCTTTTGTCTTTGCACATTTGGCAAGTTTGGTAGAGTGTAGCCTCGTTCAAGGGATGCGTGATGATCGGAGTTCTGTCTTTAATTGGTTTTTCTCAACGCCAAGGGGAAGAGGGTACAGTGTGTCTGTCTAAGAGCTTCTTTGGCTTCTGCTGTCTATGGTTTATGAAGGGAGAGAAACTGCAGAATATTTCAGGGTAAGATGTCATCTCAATATTTCCTGGAAAAAAAAACCTCTAACAAAAAATTATTCATCACGGTCCACTGGACCAAAAATTTAGGAGTATTAAAAAAAGTCAAATGGTCAATAAAAAAGTCAACGCTAATTTTTTTAATAATTTTTTGATAATTTTTTACTTTTCAAGTGTGTCCAGTTTATAAAAATTTTAAAAAAAGATTGGCTAAAGATGAAAAATACACAATCTTATATAATCATTTAATCTCAAAGACTCATGTCAAAAAACACACAGCCCAGTTGTTCAGAGTTTTTTTTCCTTAGGAAAGGAGAAGTTCATGGGGTACTTGGACAGGGATGGAATAGGATTTACTTTTCTATAGGGAATTGAAGCTTTTCTAAGCTCTCTCTCCGTGTCAGTAGAGCAAGACACCCAATAATCACATTCTCCATAATCCATAACCATATTCAAATTCACAGGATTTGTCCAAAAATCTCAACTACAAAAGACACAGGATTGCCAATTACTTTAACCGAGTAGCAGAACTCCAAAGCTGTCTCGTAGCCAATGATCGACGAACGTGATCACTGATGTCCTTCTCTGATCGGAGCCCAAACTGATCAGAGCAATTGATTGAAAAGATCTCAGAACCAAATTCGCCCTTGTCCTACTCTGGTTCTGTGCTCGAAAATATGAAATCCCAGCTCAGAGACGCGTTTCTATGGTCGAGACGATCCCGGAGGACCTTCCCGATCGCCGTCAGTCCACCGGAGTAGCTGCACGCGCGACCGGGATTAGGCGCGTGCCAGTCGATGAAGTTTCTGGAAGACCCCTAAAAGAAGCGCTTGGCTTTGATAGCGAACCCATTCATTATGGCGTTTTTATGTGTTTCTTGTGACTTGTTTAATTTAGGATTTGTTTGGAAGTTGTCGAATGATAGGGAAAATGTTGGAAAATTTTAAAAAATTTCTCACCCTTGTTTGGTTCTTAAAATAGAAGAGGGAAAAATTTAAATTCTAACTCAACTTTTCGTTGAGATCTCTCTGCTTTGTCCCGAACGGGATTCTCATATCGGCACCTCGTGTTGATTTGCTTTTGCAGAGTGTCCTAGGGTCCCGGATTATGTAGTTTGGTGCACTCCTGTATTTTGCGATGTAATTTTCACCTTCGGACTTAAATGAATTGACATTTTAAAAAAAAAAACTCAACTTTTCTCTCGATTTCTTTTCAATTTTTCTCTCATTTTCCTCTTTATTACAATTTTTTTTTTTTCATTTTCCCTTTTTTCCCCTAACCTCCAACCAGAGTCTTAGTTATGAATGTTTGTGATCAAATAAGATGACCAGTTGGATGACTAGTTCTTCAAGTCCAATTTTGCTGATGTGGTGCGATCTGAGGCTTTTGTTAGGTGCATAAGTTATACTCCCTCCGTCCCTTTTTAAGTGTCCTGCTTTGTAACTCCAACTTATTAAAAAAACATCATCATTATACATTTCACATCAACTTTTTCCTCCACTTTCCATACTTACCCATCATCATTACACTTTTACTCACTTTTCAAAATGGAATACACTTTTAGGGACAAAATAGACAATTCATCAACTTTTACCCACTAATTTTACAAAATGGACATTTATTAAGGGACAGCCCAAAATGAAATACCGGACTATAAATAAGGGACGGAGGGAGTATCGTTTAAAAAAAAATGTATTGAATCGTTTGCCTAGGTTTAATTGTATATATCAATTGATTGTGTTTCATAGTTCAAATAATAATTTTTGCAAACAAGAAGTATTTGAAGATATTTTTAAAGATTTGTAAAAAGATTCATGTAGCCGATTCTAAATGATTGGGGACATAAGACTCGATTTGGTTTGGTTTGAAAATCATTTAAATTTCCATGGATTTATCTATTGGATTGAGGTGTATTTCAAATTTTAGAAGTAATCATAAATTCTCTATCTACTTTTCTTTTATAACTCCAGTTCAATTTGCGAATACCAAGACTTCGGACTTGTCTGATAACCTAAATTCAGTACTTAAAACTGAATCAATTAAGTAATAAGTGATTCAGTAGGTTTGATAACCATATTTTACATTGTTTAACAAATTAAATACCACTTAAAATATAGGCCAAAAAGTTGAAAAAAATTAAGTAGCTTTGAGCTAATTAATTCTGGCTGAATTTTTATGTACTTATATTCAACTATTATACCACCACCACAACCACTCCCACCAACACCTCCACCACTCCACCACCTCCACTACCACCAGCTCCACCACTCCACCACCACCACCACCACCACCACCAGCTCCACCACTCTTCCACCACCACTATCATCATTACACCACCACCACCGCTCCTACCACCACCTCCACCACTCCACCACCACCACCATCATAACCATCACCACCACTTCATCACTACCGCCACTCCACCACCACTACTACCACCACCACTCCTACCACCTCCATCACCTCATCCACCACTCCATCACCACCACTCCACCACCACCACCACTTCCTCCATTACCACCACCACCACCACCACCACCAGCTCCACCACTCCACCACCATCATCGCAACCATCACCACCACTTCACCACCACCGCCATTCCACCACCACCATTACCACTACCACCACTCCTATCGCCTCCACCACCACCACATCACTACCACCATTGCTCCTACTACCACTTCACCACCTCCACCACTCCACCACCTCCACCATTCCACCACTACTGTAACGCCCCAATTTTTCAAGGAATTTCGGGCACATTATTCTTAAAATATGCTAAATTTTACAAATTTCTAGGCCCCTATTTATCCTTATACAAAAATTAAAATTTCAAAATAATACAAAAAAAAAAATCTATGTATATTTATTTAACAAAAGTAACTCCAGAGCGACTCTAGTTTCGATACGAATTCCAAGCAACGTTGGCCTAGATCCCTGGAGACTCCGTTCCAGGGATCCCATCTGTATCAACTGCTCCACTGTGGAATCCTGCACACTCTGGCAAATTGAACGCCGAAGCAAACGATTTGCCAGAAAACAAACGTATCCGTGAGTGATAATTCACCCAGTAGAATAATCTCAGCCCTACCAACCCCTTACTCTACAATTAGCATTCAATAATAACAATAATATCACAATTGATAATACACAAGAGGTACAGAATTATAGCACATCATCTTTTTCTTTACTATCCATCATCTTACATAAAATCTAAGGATCATGTCCATGAGATCCTTTCCTCCCACATCCACTAACTACAACCGTCTCATGGGTCCACCCTTCCTCTTGCTTATCCTGCACCAGGGTCCTACATGAGCGCATCTAAGTTATGTACCGAGTATGTTCTCACTTAAGACCATAACAGGAGGATCGAGTCATCCCATGACGTATCGTACATTAGGGTCAGACATTCACTACCCCACGCTAACTATAACCGTCTCATGGGACCCATTCTCTTTCCCAAGAGAAACTTCCCATGACGTATCATACATTAACGTCTCACTAACTATAACCGTCTTATGGGATCCATTCTCTTCCTCAAAGAGAAACTTCCCATGACGTATCATACATTAGCGTCACAACATATCTCATCATTGGGCCCCGCAGGTAACCCATTTCAACACAGGGCCCCATAGGTTACCCTTGCCATCACCATGGTTCAAATCACAATCCACACCCTCACACTTCCAACACTTTACCAATTTCCATTTACTTAACATCGTCTACGTGAGTCACTACTCGTAACCACCCAGTGAACCTAAGTCCATTCTAGCACGTACAGCATGATACAGTCAATAACAACTCAATTCATAACATGATACATTTCAATGAGATAAAAAGTACATATCGATAAAATAATATTGTGCGAGTAAGTAAACACATGACATTTTAATTATGATTAGGCCGATGCCTCTTGAACTATTTTGTTTTGTTGACCAAGTATTTTATTCCATTTTTTTTTGTTATTTCTAATCTAAAGCTTTAAACATTTTACGTCATTAAGTAAATAGTAAGTTTTAAAGTAATATATAATTAATCTTCGTTGCTGAATGTTTAACTTATGATACTTAGTAATACATTTTGTTAACTAAAATTTTAGAGTACCTTAAACTAATATCAGTACTAGACAAAGGTAATACGTTCATGAAATATTTTTTTTTTATCATGCCTGGCTTTCAAGATTTCACAAAAGAAAAATTGTATAAACAAGAGGCAATTACTTTATGAAGAATAAAACCCATAACTTTAATGACTGCAGAGGTGCTAACTGTAATTGTTAAATAATGTGTTACTTGTAAGTTGGGCCAAAATCATATACTAGTGTAATTTGAAGGACCTAAGTGTGATTTGAGCAAAAGATTTAGAAAGCCATCACTGTGTTCATGCCGTGAAACATAGGGGACCGACTGGCTCGGGCGTGCGACGGTTCGGATCGTTTTCTTTCATTCTGGAACATCAAAATCAATACATAATCACATATTATACTTAGGAGAAGGTATGGAAGGGATTATAATACCTTAGTTTCGGTCGAAAAGTGGATAACGGTGCCAGACGAAAAGCGAAAATGGGTTCCGGGTTGGTTTTCGTAAAACAGAGGCGACGACGACGGAGTCCACAGGAACGGGTTGGGATGAACGGAGGATGCTGTGGTGGTTCCGAAAATTCAACGCAGCATCCGGTGGCATTCCGTCGGGGCCCGCGGCGCGGCCTACACTGAAACAATTGGCGTGTGCACTGTGCACACACCCACGGCTGAAATGGCAGTTTACAGAAGGCGGGGTGGGGGTGGGTGCAGGCCGGAGGAGGAGGCGGTAATGGCGGTAGGAGATGGTGGTGCCGAGAGGTGGAAAATGGGTTGGTACCGTGGTGATCAGTAGGTGAAAATGGTATGGAAGAAGAAGAGGAATAAATAAGGATGGTGGTAGTTATCTCCCTCTCCCCACGTACATAGTACCTCCTCTCTCTCTCTCTCTCTCTCTCTCTCTCTCTCTCTGCCGAGATTAAGGAGGAAGTGGGGTGGTTGATTTTTTTTGTAGGAATAAATAAAAGTGGGGTTGTTAGGAGTTTGGAAGGATAATCATAAAAGTGGTAAAGTGTGGAAGGGAAGTAGAGAATTATTTCGCATGGGATTCTAATTAGGGTTTAGATAGGAATGATAAGAGATGAGGATTGTGAGAACAAAATCCCATAATTTGTGGGATGATTACTAGTATCTATAATATAGATATAAGATACGCACATATGGTTACAAGTTGAATTAAAATTTTGCTAAACTAATTTTATTCAGGAAAAAAAAATTAATTCTAAGTTCTAGTTTAATCTAATTATACTTTTAAATAATTAATCGATTACTATAGACTATTTGATTAAAAATAGTTTCTTTATTCGAAAAAAAAATAGGGCAAAAATCTGGATCGTTACAACCACCATCATCACTACCATCACTACCACCGCCACTCCACCACCACTACTACCACCACCACTCCACCACCACCACTCCTACCACCTCCACCACCACCACCACCACCACCACTACATCACCACCACCAACTCCACCACCACCACCAGTACCATCACTACACCACCACCACCGCTCCTAACACCACTTCACCACCTTCACCACTCCACCACCATCATCACAACCATCACCACCACCACCACCACCACTACTACCACTACCACCACTACACCACCACTCCTACCACCTCCACCACTCCACCACTCCTCCACTATTACCAGAAGTATATTGTGACCGCTAGTAAATTAAGAGAGAATTGGAACAAAATTAATTCATCTTTTTTTTAATTCAGTACTTAATATATTTATTAAACAGCTTTCCAGCTTAAAAATTTCAGCATTCAGTACTTAATTTTTCAGCTTTCAGTTTTATCAAACAGCACCTTCTTCTCTCTCTACTTGATTCCTTTTAAGACTTAATTTCAGTCTCGACATAGGTGTGGTGGGGCCTACAGATAGTGTGGTGTGGTGTGACAGACAATACTTCCTGATAGAGGAGACGGGCTACACTTTTATTTTTGTAAACGAAAAAAAGTAATCCTAAATTGGATCCTATTTAATTAGGGTTACTAACGAACCAAACTGCTTGAATTTGAGCTCGTGTTTGTTTGTAAAAAAATTGTAAAGACCCGATTTTTTTAAAATAATAATAATAATAAAAATATAACTTTTGTTTTTGTTAATTAATAAAAGCGAATTTTTTTATGTCGTCACACATATTTTATTCCGTAGTCGATTGTGTGCGCGTGCATACCCAACGAGTAATTTCCTTAGTGTGCACATGTGTGCGCAGTAACACTGGATCATTTTACCAACCCTTCCCCATTTCATATTCTCGGCTGAGGAGAAAAAAATAAATAAATAAAGAAGAAAACAAATTACTCATCCTCCTCTCAATTCTCGACAACTCACCCTATGACTCTAAGCCTACCACCAAGTTCTTAACCATTGGTCATTCCACCCCTCTTACTCTCCTGAAATCAAATCCAATAAATCCACCCCTACCCATTTTTTTTCTTTCCTTCCGGGAATCAGAGGAGAGAGAGAGAGAGAGAGAGAGAGAGAGAGAGAGAGAGAGAGAGAATGTGTGCAGCAAGGGAGAGACCATGAAATTCCTTAACATCGACTCCGTTTGTTTTCCATTCTGATCATCACCACTCAATCAGCACTAAACCAACCCATTTCAGCTTTTATTTTTCCGGCTCCATTGCACCTCAAACACAACTCTGTTTCCTCTCCAAAAATAGCTTGATTTTGCTCCAAAACAGCCCGGTGAATGAGCCCCAAAACCAGTTCCATTCCAGCCCCGAAACAACCCGAATACCGCCCCATTTTAGCTCCATAACAACCTGCAAAATCAGTCCTTGCCGTCGCAACTGAGTCACTACCGAACCGCCGGTTCACTTCATTTCTTTTCTTCAAACCACTGCTTGCTCTACGGGAGGAGAGGTAGTTAAATCCTATCTCCCTAAGTATAGTTATTTTTATGTGTGTATATATAGTTTGCTGATGTGGAATTGAAATATTTTGTACATGTTTATCGAAATACAAATGACTGAAGCATAATGGATGAGCACCATAAAAGAAAATGAGGAAAAATAAAATATAGTCAGAAACTTACCTCCTGACATATGCATGTGTTTATTGGTTTAGTGATGAAATGTGAGGATTTTTACCTGATTGATTGTTAAATACGAGTAGGAAAGATAATGTTTAAGAATTAGTCTTATGCTTAAGTGATGTGGGTAAATTAGACTTCCTATTGTCATTATGAGAATTGTAATCACGACTGACATTTGAACTCATGTTATCAACCAAAAGTTTGGACTCGTGTTATGAACTAAAAGATCGTCCGGGAAAGATCATATTAACTAGTTTGATTAACAGTTGTCATTATTATTAATGTTGTTTGTATGTTTCCTTCTATTTGTTACAAGAACCTAGAACGGACATTAGGTTCACTGGGGATTGGTGTACGTAGATAGAAGATCACGTAGACAATTTTTAAGTTAAAGGAAAACGGAAGATAGGGGATGATGTGATTGGCGGTTAGCCAGAGGAATGATGTTTAAATGGGATTCTTGGAGGTTATTCAGTGAATCCGGATCTGTTGGAGGTTATCCACAGAGTCCAGTTTTGGAGAAGAGAAATGAAGCTAGGGTATGACAGTTGATTGTCGATTCGAAACCTTAGGATATGGCATTGCGTGATCGCTCTTTTTGAATAGGAGATAAAAGGGTGATATGTATTATAGTACCAGGTTATGGTCTATATACTCCCAAGGTTACGGTTAGTTCCTTGTGGGCCCAGTGGTTACGGTTAGCTCCCTGGGGAATTCATCCTTGCGAGGCGGCCGATGACTCCGACTAAGTAAATAACTTAGGCCGTTTCATCAGGGCTACCGGTTAGGGCAAGCAAGGGGGAGCGGTATCACGAGTGGCCATAGTCCTAGTGGTTAGCATGGGAGGATGTTTCTCAAAGGTTGAGATTCTAGATTTCACTAAGTTAAAGGCTAGTAATTGAAATGAATTGTTTGTTACTTTATTTGTTCTTACTTTAACTGTATTGTACATGCCCTTGTTTGTAAGTTATGGGTTCGGGTAGGTTTGGCTACTGAGCGTCATCGCTCACGGTACTATGTTGCCCTGGTAACTCGAACGCCAGGTACTGAAGACGGAACGGAAGTGCCACTCGAGGAGACCTACTTCAACCCTGCTACGGACGAAGGCGAGGAACCATGGTTGCCGTACGCTTAGATGCTCTGGCAGAAAATTGGTCTTTAATTTTGAAAGCTTAAATGTTTAAATTTGGAAAGTGTAGTAACTTGACTTGTTTGAAAACTTTAAACCTAATTCGATACGGCTATAATATTATGACGTATGCTTTTGGAATGTTTGACGCAGTAAATCGGATTTATCTTTTGAGAAATTTGTCTTTTAATATTTACTTAACGTTTCCAAAATTCGGGGCGTTACAAAAATTGTTCAAGATTGGTTTGGTACATGTACATAAACAAACAAAGCTTGAACCTGTTTTTGAAATTCGCTAAGGTTTCAAGCCAAGCTTAAACAATGTACTACTCGGCTTGTTTGTAGTATGATATACAAAAAAATTTAAGCTACTCAAAATCGACTCGTGTTTAGTTTGATCAAAACTCGTGTTAGGCTTGATCAAAACTCATTTGAGGTCGGCTCATCTCTTAAAGAAGCTAAGTTTAAATACTTTTTTGAAGCTCGTTATATTTTCAAACCAAGCTTATGAAATCTTACTTGGCTCGTTTGGCTTATTTATCACCCATAATCCAACGGGTTGAGTTTTAAGTTTAAAATACTGCACAAATCCTAGTAATTCTCCAAGGTATCCATAATAGCTATGCACGACAATTAAAGGACAATTAAACTTAAGAAAATGATTAAAAAACTCCTAACATCGCTCAATGATTCGGGAATTAATGGGGACACTTGGCAGATTATGAGTTGACACTATAGCCTATTTAATGGGGACACTATTGTCTAGACATTTCTAGTTCTTGTTCTTCTGTAATAACATTAAGAATTAGACCTCTTAATCTATTTTGCAATTCTTTAATCAATTCAGCATTTTTATTTGGATTAGTCAAATTAAATCCAATTATGGGAATTGGTGGTCGGATATTTGACGGTGAGATTTCATTCTTTTTCTTAGCATCCTTGGGTTGCATATTACTAATATCTTCCCTTGTTTGGGCTAATTGTTCTTCAATACGAATTAATTGGTCTTCAATAGTATTGAGACAAGCATTAGTATGATTATTCTGTTTATAGATTTTTCCATTAGGATCAATGTTTGTCGGTTTGACAAAAGCTACAGTTTCTAGAGGGTCAGAATCTAAGCTTCCTTCGATAGATAAAGGTATTGTTGGAGGATGAACTGCTCATATAATAGTCCCAGTCATAGATCTCTAATTTCTATGATAATCTTGTATCACATTTATTAGAACCAAAAAAAAAAAAATTGCAAACTCGGGCTCATAAATGGGGATAGGAGTAGTAATTTTTATTCCTTGAATTTCTTAAACTTTTGATAGTAACCGTGGTACTGTAGAATTTTTGCCATACAAGCCAAAGTAACTTGTAAATTTAACATAAAATAAACAAGATGTTCGCATAAGAATTAATTATGAAGATGACAAAGTCTAAAATCTTTCCTTTGTTAGGTTCTCTTCCCCAAAAACTTATTTTCAAAATTTTTGATTGCTTTGACGTCTTTGGTTCTTTTTTCTGAAATTCTACAACTTATTTTGCTTCTCACTTTTTGGTTATACATACCACATCTCTATCTAGAAAGTTAAAAAAATAAAAACCTCCGACAAAAAATTATTCACCGCGGACCAAAAATTTAGGAGTATTAAAAAATGTCAAATGGCCAATAAATAAAGTCAACGCTAATTCTTTTAATAATTTTTTGATAAATTTTTTTACTTTTCAAGTGTGTCTAGTTTATATACGTACTAAAAAAGTGAAAAAGTTTATAGAAATGTAAAAATAAAATTGCTAAAGATGAAAAAATATAATCTTATAGGAGTATAATCATATAAAAACAGAACCAACACAGCCTAGTTGTTCAGAACTTTTTCCTAGGAAAGGAGAAGTTAATGGGGTACTCGGACAAGGATGAAATAGGAGTTGCCATCAGGAAGTTTGATGAGAAAAGGTAATGTAGGAGAAATTTTTCAAATTTAGAGAGATAAAAAAAGAAGAGAGAAAGAGGCGGGGTGAGAGAATATTTTAATTTGAGCCATCCAAAAATGCATCAAACGGCTCGGGAGTGCTGAGCGGGAACCACGTGGGATATACCTGCTCGGCACTGAAAATTTTCTCGTAATGTAGTACTAGTTACAAAATTGAAGTGGCTATTGGGATTTTTCCCAAGGTTTTGAATACTGTGTCGACTAGAGTACCGATTTTTTTATTAGTATGGTACGTACCGATACCGGTGAGATACCGGGTACTATTTCAGATTGATCGCTATTAATGTTATTTTCCTACCTAAAATAATTTATAGTATAACATACACTTTTTAAAACAAAAAAAATAAAAAATATTCTGGTATTTATCCAGTACCGTCCAGTATTTGCCTGGTACCATCCGGTATTGACCGGTACTTGAAGAAAAAAATAAATTTAAAAGTAGTCCGGTACTATCTGGTATTGGCCGGTACTGACCGGTATCTCCGGTACCATCTGATATTAGCCGGTACCGACCGATATTTGAGGTGGAACGAAATTAGAAGTGTAGGGTACTGAATTCTGTTAAAAATGATACGTACCTTGATTTTTCCTACTCCCTTCGTTCCTAAATAAATGTCCGGCGCGCAAAATTAGGCCTTTAGAAAGATGCATTTGTTTCGTCAAAAAAATTAATTTTTTTTTCACAAATCAATAGAAAGCAATGAGTTCTATTAGATTGTGAAAAAAAATTAAATTTTTTAATAAAAAATATGAATGTTTCATAAAGCTTAGTTTTGCGCGCTGGACACTTATTTAGGGACGGAGGGAGTATAACTTTTTTTAAAAACCCGATTATAAGGTTATCAATACCGTTTCGTACCAGCCGGTACGTATCGTTTAAGATAGAATCCAGTACCCTACACCTCTAATTCCGTTTCGGCTCAAATACCGGATGGTACCGATCAGTACCTGGTACTGGAGATACCAATCAGTACCGGCCAATACCGAATAGTACCTGACTACTTTTAAATTCATTTTTTTGGCTTCAAGTACCAGATAATACCGGTCTATACCGGACGGTATCGGGCAAATACCGTACAGTACCGGACAAATACCGGAATATTTTTTATTTTTTTTGTTTTAAAAAGTGCATATTATACAATAAATTCTTTTAAATAGGAAAATAACACTAATAACGATCAATCCGACATGGTATCCGATATTTCACCGGTACCAATACGTATCGTATTAAAAAGAAAACCGATACTTTAGCCGGTACGATTTTCGGAACCTTGCCCGATTATTGGGATTTTTTCATGTTGCCGAGGAGGCGTGGACATGGTTTACGTGGCTCACTCTCCTCTCCTCCTCTCGAACCTACTTCTACTGTTCTACATTCTCAATTTCTCAACCTTCTTCTTGTCTCTGTTTCCCACCAGAGTCCTAGACCCACCAAATTCCTTAGGAATATTTTTCCTACTTGGTTTCGTCCTATCCGAGATATCATCGCTCGAGTAGAGAAGGCCCTCCTCCTTCATCCTTTAGACAGAGCTAATTGATCGCGTTAAACACACAGGTAATTCAAAAACTTGCTTCTCTTAAGTCGATTTCCTTGTTCAGAAAGCCTATGCATACATCTTTAAGACACAATTATGGACACAATAGGATCTGGAACCGTCTGGTGGACCATCCCATGCTCATATAACAGGTCTCGGACACAGTTGTATCCGGAATTGTGTTTGAAAGTTGTGTCTTTAAGCCTTGCTCGCTCTTGTTTATGCAGGAGATATTCAGAGATTCGATATTCCATGGTGCATATATTACTACTATGTTTCTATGTTGAAATAGTACGACATCCTATATTTAGGTGGCCGTTTCAATTCTTCTGCATCTCATTTTGAACCGTCTAAAATAATTTCTGACCTCACATACATAGCAGTTTTTTTTTTTTTTTTTTAGATTTTTGTTTTCCGTTACAATGCCAATTCAATTTCCGTACATTACTTTGGCCAGTACCAGCCTGGGTTTTTGTATCTGTTGCTTTTTTTTTCTTTTCCTAATTTGCCTTTGTGAAGGTATGTACTATGTAGGTTTTGTCAAAACCCTGATTCGTGAAGGTTGTGACTGAAATGAGCTTCTGGTGTTGTTTCCATTGGGACGGCAATTTTGCCCAAATTCTATTTTCCCCGCACTGTTCTTGTGGTTTTCTCTTGGGGTTTTTTCCCCCCGGTGGTTTGGATTGTTTGGGGCGGCTTACACGCATCCCGACTAATCCGCTCCCCAATCCGGTTAAAGGCATGCCATCCACGTCGGGATTTCGGAATTCACAAGAAAGAACTTTCTTGCTGTTCGACTCCAAAAATCGAGCCCTCGTCAATTGTGTGGGGACCAAACCCACCAACCAACCGGACTAACCCTTGGGGCTTTGTTTTTGGTTTTTTTGGTTTTGGTTTATGTACATGTCAGCTATTACAGAATTTCAAATAAGTTTGTGTTTCTTTCCTTTGGGAAATTCAGCTTTTGTTTTCTTGGATGACATGTTTAAATTGCTGTGTCTCAGTATGTCAATTTGATGAGTATGGTTTTAATATTTAGGTCTCATATTAGTGTATAAACGCTTCTATTTGTGTGGATGTCATTTTATTTAAGGTTACCTAGAAATTAGAAAAGCCCCGGGGTAGACAGGTTGGTTAGTGAGTTTTCTCTCCACACAATTGATCAGGGTCAGGCTGCAAGAATTTATTTCTTGTGAATTCCCTAATCATGACATGGATGGCCTACCTTTGACCGGACTGGTAAGGGATTAGTAGAGGTGCACAAGATGGCCCGAACACCCCTAACTGTTGAACCAAAAAAAAAAGTTACTTATTAGAAATATTCCATCACTAGATTTGCAAATAGCTTAGTCATTGCAAACTAGATATTAATGTTCATACTGCAGTCATATGAAACTTTATGCTTTATTTTTGATAAGTGTAACTCATTGAGTTTTCTAAACAGGACCCCTCAGACCAGACTTCACGGTCAGTCATGACAACTGATACAACTGCCCTAAGTTATTGGTTAAACTGGAGGTTCTTCCTCTGTGCAATATGGGTCTTAACCTCTATTGTTGTATCGGCAATTCTGATATGGAAATTTGAAGGCTCCAAAAAATCAAAAATAGCGGGAAGAGATAACTGTCGAGATAACGTAGGATCTTTGTACAAGGATGAAGCTTGGAAGACGTCTTTGAAAGTAGTCCATCCTGCTTGGCTGCTTGCCTACAGAGTCATTGCTTTCAGCACTCTTTTAGCATTGCTTATTGCCAGTGTTGTTCTTCATGGATTTGGAATGTTCTACTTTTATACCCAGTAAGTTTTGCGGCTCATTAAGTTCATCCTTATTCCCAAACTCGATTCAATTTGAAGTTGATATAGTGACGTCCAAAAGTGGTTCTCTTGTTTGCAAAGCCCTTCCTGAATGCCCATTTAGGATTCTTTTAGGCGGATCCATGCAGTACTTCTTTTCTTTTTTTTACAGATCTAGCTTTCTGCAAGTGATGTTCTTATTATACTATGCAATTTGCAAAATCCTAGTTCTCTTGTCTGCATCTTTAACTTGTCACTTGTACAGTTGTACTAGCCTAAGCAGGCTTCTTGATCACTGTTGCTTCTAGGATTTGTGAAAATGCCCATATTGCCTATAAGAAGCTGGAATGGCTTTTCTTTAAACTATATCTACTTCCTCATGCGAGGGTTTTTGAAACTTTTTCAAATCATGACATGGGAAATGTCGAATCATTGGTGACCTTGAGGGGCATATTAACCTACCCTGCTAATTATTTTGTTTGTGATGTTTTCTGTGTGAACAGGTGGACTTTCACCTTGCTCACCATGTATTTTGGGGTATATCATCGATCTGTATTCCCTCCTTTTGTTTTTATGTCTTTGTGTTTTTATTTGAATTTGACAATAGTGTTTCTTTTTTTACACCTATATACTGCTTATATTCTCAGTTGTGTTCTGTAGCTTGCATCTCTATTCTCCATTTATGGGTGTTGGCAACGTTGTCATGAAGTCAGTGGTGATGGGGTTGATCTTGTCACTTCAGATGCAAAGCGAGGCACTTATGTGGCTCCGGCATTGGAGGAAAATGCTAAGCTGCAAAATATGTCTAAAAACATGAATTCCCATGAAGAAACTAGTGTTAGGAAAACTGCAGGGACATGGGGCTATGCCTTACAAATCATTTACCAGGTAAGCGTTTTCCAACAGTATCATTTTGTCCTTGAACGATTCAACACAATTTTGTAGGAAAACAGAATCATGGACAAGATGTTCATTTTGTTGTTATCTGCATGTTCCCTATATGTGAGGAGTAGTCGACGGAATGCAGCTGTATTAATTTTCAGTGTTTTTTTAGTACAATAGTGCAGCTGCTGCGGCAGTGTCATTCTGTAGTAAATGTGAATGCATCATTTTGGATTCTCTTTGTCAATGTTTGGATTTTGAATCTGCGGTTATGGTTCTGAGAAGCTGAAGTGAAAAGAATGTGGTACTGTTAGGGAATAAATAGCCAAATTCCTACTGATAATTTTAAATAACAAAAAAAAATGTTAAATAAAGAACAAGAACAAATTTAACTCTGTTTAGAGTCGATGTTTAAAGTCGTCTATATGTAGACAAAAGTTACTAACCAGCTGTACAGAATGAGGTTAGAATGGATAGGCTAAAAAATATCAAAAGATTCAAAACCAAATTTTTAGTACATGATGTCCAAACAGAAGCACTTTATCGCAGAAACCTAACATTTAGAGGTCAAAATTTTTGTAGTTGTATCTTCTCTTTGTTTAATTATCAAAATCAATGGTTATGATGTAATTTATTTCCCGTTCTTCCCTGAGCAGGTTTGTGCAGGTGCTGTGACGCTTACAGACTGCGTCTTTTGGTTCGTACTTTATCCATTTCTCACCTCCGCTGATTACAGATTGAGTTTTGTAAGTATCGGCATTTGAGTCCTGTTTGTTCATTTTTTTTTCCCAGTTGTGTGCAGAGGGAATTAGTGACAGCTGAGTGAATGGGTGGCTCATGTGGTGAAAGAGCCTTCAACCATTCTCCTGTCTAGGGGCCAAATCTGCCAAATCTTGGTGTTCCCTCCCCTCCTCTTCCCCAAACTCTCCTGGATAGGCCCTGAGAAAAAGAAAAAACAAAATTAAATATGGTGGTAGAGAAAACCAAATAACCAATCGTAGAGATTTAGTTCGTAGAGTCACAAGACCAGATAGCCTCATATAACATTGGATATGCAATTATACTTCTGATCTACAATGTTCCTGCCAGTGGATCCTTGAAAGCAAAACAAGAGAATTTTCGGCTTGGACAGTCACTGTTAGTTCCTAGATTTGCAATTAGTTATTTAGATATGCTGCACAAGCTCGGAATGGAAGCAAATGAAACACATGATGCCTTCAGAAAATTGATGATGATAGTGGTTGCTTGTTTGTGTAAAAATTAGGTAGATGTTCTCTTGTACTGGTAATTATTACATTCCAATAAATATGACTGGAGTGGAATATAACATGTACATATGCTTCAGAACTACTTTTTCTTTTGATCAGCATATGCTTCATAACTACCGCAGGAGAATATCATGTGCATAACAAGCGTGCTCCAATCAAATACCTACTCTAGATGCATCTCTTGTATTGTCCTCTTAACTCTGCATTTATGCATCAAGTTGAAAAACTCTCTTTAAATTGCAGATGGATGTAAGTATGCATTCAATCAATGCTGTTTTTCTCCTCGGTGATGTCTTTTTGAATGGCTTGGTGAGTTTGTACACCTTGTTTGTTCGGTGATTTTTTCATTTATTAAATGTCAATTGTGACTGATGAGATTTATTTGTCTTCTTCCAGCGGTTTCCCTTCTTCCGAATAGCTTATTTTATTCTATTGACGGGAATATTTGTCATCTTTCAATGGATCATCCATACTTGTGTTTCAATGTGGTACGCTTAATTTCTTTTCCATCTCTTCTTCTCTCCCCCTCTCACCCTGCCTGCCCCAGGACCACCCACGTGTCTCTCTCTGTCTTTGTGTGGACATTGGACGTTGCTAACACCCTTTGTTAACTCTAATACTAATTCTTTTTTGTTGCAGGTGGCCTTATCCATTTCTGGACTTGTCGTTGCCATATGCTCCTATCTGGTATTCATCTCCTCACACTTGCAAATTTGCATGTTGTTATTGCTTACGTTTAATTTCTAATAATCACCTTTTCACATGTTGTTAGCAATCATATCCTGCCTTTTAACATAAGCAAACAAGAGCTATTCTCAAAGCCCAAAACGTTTGTTACAACCTGAGCTAGCAACCACTATATTGTGAATATCTAATTCTAATTTGTGGAACTCGGGGCTTCAAGCTCAAGAAGCGTTCCATGATATAAAATAAAAAAATATGCCCCCTATTAATATTACTTGTGAAAAAAAAAATGAAATGAGATGAGTTTCTTATGATCTGCTTGACTGAGTCACTGAACGTGGATGTGGTCCTTGAATCACTGGAACCACTACAAGAATCGCTGAACTCCATTGAACCCTCTAAATCAACCCAAAGAAGAAACCAAAAACTTTTGCTGATTGAGGATCGAGGTTTTGTTACAAGTGAGACATCCACTAGGTTTCATTGTTTATAATATGAGGTGGCTGAATAATTTTGTACGGTGCTAAATTGATGGTAAAACAAAAACTTTCCAAGTTAATTGTCTCATGAGCTCACTCATTTTTTTTTATGTCACTACAATTGTCACAGGTATTTGGGCGTGGGGTTGCTGCATCTTCCGTGCTATACCGTTTTTGCTGTGATAGTAAGGATGAAGCACTTGTGCTTGTCAAGATTGTTCCCAGATGCATTTTAAACGCCTTTCCGTACTTTCTCTCTGGATTAGTTTAACTGCTCATTTGGGATTTTCCCGCCATGAAAGATATATGTGTTAAGCAAAGGCCAACTAAACTCTACTACGAAGTTAACAAGGCTTCCAGGTTTGTACCTGTGGTCCTTGTATGGTATGTGAGATATGGGATGGAGGGTTTTTTCTCTTTCTTTATTTGTTGGGATTTGATATTCTTTATGGGACTCTGTGACTGTTGTAAAGCTTTAGAATTTTGAGGAAACAAGCAGTGTATGACTCTTGCAGATTGATGCCTAATGAATGACAGTATTGCACTGAGCAGTTCCCACGAGAACTCATTTGTATTTCTTCACTGTAAAACGATTTATTTTGTGATTCATAGGGAGAGAGACCTCGTAATTTTCCAGAATCGAATAGAACATCAAATTAAGACTTCACATGTTCCCAAGATGAACTGTTGCAGCTGATCGAGAGATATTCCACCAGTCAAACCGGAAGCTTCACTCTGTTCTGGCAATGCAAAAATGCAGCTTCACCGGGTACACTGAGCATGCACTCATCAGCAATATCTGCTGCTGATACTGGGGTTCTTAATGCCCTAAGCTTGTTATGTCATTGTAAAAAGACATCAGATCCAAATACATATAATAGGAGCAATCCCAGAGAAGCAGATAGTACTCCAGTTCAAGTTAAGGGATAAGGGAAAACATTCCATACAACTGCATACTGATACGCATTGATATGCTTGAGTTGAAAACAAGACTCAACCGTGGGCAAAAAGGTTTGACAAGTGATTTTCATCATCTGAGTTTAAAGCTCTCTCTTCAACAGAATGAAAACCCGTATGGTAAAGCTGTGAAGCTAATAACTGAGAATAAAAAAGAAGCTATGAGCATTTAGCGTTGGTACGTTTTCTTCTCTAGTTGCTTCGTTATGCACTCTTTGGTACGTGCTGTAACTTTGTCCGCATAGTGTAAGATGTAGAATGTTCTTTACGAAAACACTTGCCCGGGTCTTAGTCACATAATCCTTTAAAGTGCTCGCTCTATCAATACTTTTAATACGCTCGCACTCTCAATCTTCACTCTCGTGAATTTTAGTAGGTTGGAATGTGTTTCAAAAACGCTTTCACGCTCGCGCTCCTGCATGCGAATTAGTGAGGCCCATGTCATATCCAAATGATTGTCCATGCACGGTTCGGAGAGCACTTTTAGTCCGCGCTGGTGAATGCAAGCCCCCTATCAAGCAAGAAAGAAGTGGCTCTTCCCACGGCGGTTCACACCCTAACTATGCGCCCCAAGCCCAATTTCTTCTGCTCCTAGGCATAGTGGGCCGAAATGCCGGAGCCTTAGTGATAGTGGTCCGAACCATGCATCGATCCTTAAGGCTTAAGAGGCTCGGCGAACTACAGGCCATGGAACATGCAAGAACTAGGCCCCACCGAACCACTGTTCCTGGCTGAACCCATCGTTGCGGATCCTTTGTCTACAAGTTAAAAGGCTCGGCTCTTATTCGGTTCAACCGGGTCTCCCTATCTGAACCGTACTATGCTTTGGGTACACCAAAGCCTTTGACGATAAACCAGCACACCACAATAGGCATGAGAACAAAAGCAGTGCAATTCATGTACCGTCGACCCGTGAACAGATTTCCAAGTCAAAATTGGAGTATTTCTACAGCTTGACCCTTTCAAAGTTATTCACCAACCAAACAATGACTTGAAACATACCTTTCATATTTCGGACAATGATAGGATACTTCAGTCAAATATACACAAATTTTGAGCAACCTTCTGTCTGTAATTTATCAAGGTATGATAACGTTTCGTTTTCCGGTCAATTGGGTTTGGAGTCCCTATAGTGCACTCAGAAGGGTTTCTTCAAAAAATTATCATTTCGATTCGAGTACATTATTTTATTGAGTTCATTGAGCACTTTATGTATTTATAAAGAAAATAGTTGATCGGATAACGATAGGCATATGGTCAAACAAAATAAGTTTTTAAGAAATATATCGATGGTTAGTAACTTAGTACTCTCGTCCATAAATGTTTGGCATTTTTGGGAGTTCTAACTTTTAAGGAAGAAATATTATTATATTGTGTAAAAATCAAATGTCCAATCTTACCCTTCTAGTGTACTTTGAATAGTACTTAAAAATTTGAATTTGAAATTTTGTGTCCAAAAGAAAAGGGTAACATGGGAAGTTTACCATATTTTGCTTTTGACTTTTCAAAATAGACAAATTATATGGGATAATAAAAAGCATGAAAGTGCCAAACATTTAGGGACGGAGGGAGTATGAATCCGTGAATGTTACATTTAAAAATACGATTAACCTGATTTTCCATACAGTTATAGTGCTCCACAAACTCTGTAAAATGATCGGTTCGGATCGTGATGGTTGTATACCATAAGGCCACGCCGGCACGCGCTAAAACCCTATAGCGCATTTGCCACACAAATGTTTTTTCAGAGACGAAAGAGAAAATTTTAGAGCAACCTGCGACTAAAATACACTTCACGAGCCATCTCAATTTGTATCATCTTGACTAGTGTATATATTTGTTCTTTGTCTGCTTCCTTTTTTGCTAACTCGCTTGTTTTTTGATTGGTTGTTTGCTAACTTCCACTCTTTAAATAACCTTTCTTTCCACAAAGGCACGCGTTTACTAAAACAGAGTAATTAACAATCTGGTGGATGCCTTACAAGTTACGACTTACCAACTGATGCCAAACTTTTCACTCCATTAATGCGAAATGTGAATGGTATAATAAGTTGCAAAACTTTAAGTCAATGAGAGAGAGAGAGAGAGAGAGAGAGAGCAGTACAGAATTGACCGTCATTTGCAGATACCAACCAGCCATTTTCGTTGTCTTGGATTGACCAAATTTTAAGGGTATATATTATATTGGATTTTACTGGAGAAGAGCATGATTTTTTTTTTTTTTTTTCAAGAGAGAGAATAGCGTGAATGAATAGCTGACTATTGTGCATTTAAGGTGTTCCAGTTTCTAAAAAAAAAAAGAATTTTTAGAAAAGAAAGGTAATTTTAAGCACAAAAATTATGTGTTTACGCAAATAATTTTCCTACTAATATGAATCTTGTTTGATAAATCTCATTGAAATCTTTATAATGCAAAAAAAATTAAAAAATCATTTTTCAATTTCATTATATTTGAGCTTGAAATTACATTTTTTTTTTTAAAAAGAAGGTTTAAAAAGAAAGCGGAACGACAAATACTCTTACTAAAATCGAAGCCCGGAAAGATATGAATAAAGAGCAAAATCAAGAAACCAATTGTGCAATATTTGAGCCCTCTTTACTTTGGGCGCTCCCCTTTGTACTCCGTATAATCTACCAGCAGGGTTTCGGGTTTGCAATTAATAAAATTTAATTGTGCAATTAATATTGGTCATATAGAAGGAAACCAATCTTCTTGGCAGGTAGTTAGAGGAGTGTCTCGTGACTAAATAGGATTACAATACAAATGTTTTCACAAGCAGCTAGTTTTGCTTCATTTGGACTTCTACCCATTTTCATTTGAGCATTTTGTCAAGGTATAATTTCTTTGGTGGGCTCTGTGACCTAAAGGTACCAATTTTTTTTTCTTTTGCAACAAAAAAAAAAAAACTGTTTATAAATACGACAACATATGATGATCACATTTTTTTTATTGGCAATGATAATCACATTTGACGACCAGATATCATGTGAGAGTGAGTATCGGATATAGTGACCATTGACCATAATATGATTGTTAGAGAACGTAGAGTATAAGACGTAAACCATGTATGAAGATAGGTAAAACATTTTCGAACTAAAAGCAAAGCTTAAACGGTCGGCTATTTAATAACTTGGTTAGGATACTTTTTATTAAGAGAAGCAAATAATATAGCAGGCTAAATCTCTATTTGATTTCCTGCGTAATTGGGACCATATATTAAAACTACTGCAAACCATTTTCATACCCAATACAATAATCAAAACTGTTTATTTTTTAGTTCTTTAAAAAGAAAACTGTGTTGATTAAATTTCAATAGATATGATTGCATAATGAAACTATTATTTTGAAAAAGAATACATGCACATATAGAATTGGAATTACTCGTTTAATTATATGAAAATAAATATGTTGTGGACATGTGTTCGTCGCCATAATTTTTTTAATAAAACTAATATTCTCAATGAGCTCAGAAAAATAAACATATCTTGATTGTCTAAATAAACCTAAAAGGAATCCATTTCCCTAAACGGAAACTTTCAATCTCCAAAAGGGAGAGGAGAGAATCTTTTGCCCGTCACTTACTAACCACAAACCAAGATAAAATAATTGGGTCGATCTTTTAACATACTAATTTTCTTTGGGAGGGCCAATAGTTGAATGTCAATGTAGAAAGGGTTCTGATCCTCTCCAATCCAATAGTTTAGACTGGATGAGACCGTCCAGTTCGGAAACAGTCCTAGTATAATCAATGGTTCGGTTTTGTTCAGAAACTCTTTTGTGCAAGAGTTAACTCTTCCATGAAAGAGATTTTGGACAAATTTCAATCATTCATTTGCAGAAATAAACGGTCTATACATAAACTGTCTCGTCCACTCTGAAACCTTTGTTTTTCTTTCCCCTTTATTGTTCTGGAAAAATAAAAAGAAACAAAAAGAAAAGAGAGGAGTAGAGAGGTAGGAAAAAATACTAGTGGGTAGTGGCCTAGTGGATACCAAACCCCCTCGTGAACATCGTGAGAGCGGCCTTGATAATCACCTGACTTTGTACTTGTAATCCATATTTTCGTTTTTCATAATTAAAACCCGAAAAAGCTAGTACATGGTTACTACCTACCAAGGTCTGCTATTTATATCTAATTTGGACCAGACAACAGAAGAGAATCCACCAGATGGAAAATTAATTAAAAAAGGGTAAATTACGTTAAGCCCCCTTAGCTATTACTTATTTTCAAGTTTCTTTCTGGTGTTTAAACTCAGACACTTAACCTCGTCAATTGAACATGATAAATGCGAGTTTTCTGTTAATGGCGTGTACTCCATTTTGGGTAAATTACTCACAGACTTTTGAGGAAGTACGTGAACCCAAAATGGAGTAAACACCATTAACGGAAAACTCGCATTTATCATGTGCAATTGATGAGGCAAAGTGTTTGAGTTTAAACATTAGGGAAAAATCGGAAATAGATGATAGTTAAAGGGGGTTAATGTAATTTAGCCCAAATAATAGTGAAAAGGGAAAAATTATCTCACCGGTTTGGCCATAGTGGGTAGATGGCACTCACGCATGTGGCCACATATACTTTCTTGGTTTGTTGAGAGAAAATATATTTGCACCCTACCTTCCTATAGATGTACATTAAATTTATTTTTCAGTGTGCTTCGAAAATTATATCGTGTATAATTGAAGGTATTAAAAGATAGATTTAAAACGTACTTACAGTGAATTAAATTATTTTCTTTATTCCAATGTTATTCAAGAATAATAACACAAATTTATATCTGTTGAACATATAGAACAGAAACTCTAACAAAACAAACAAAATTTATTTAAGCATATAACATATTCTCCTACAAGTGCGTTCATATTATGAATCATGCAAAAGTATTTGCTTAGATGGAGTATAAAATATGGTCAGAATTGCATATGAGTTTTTTTATTTTTAAATGAATCCAATTGTAAAATAAAATCAATTCTAAAAGTACCTTAGATTGATTCAAACTTAACACGAATTTAAAATGATAAATAGTAGTAATATAATAGTATATGTTGGGGGAACCCATAATTTACAACTACTATAAATAGACCCACCAAACCTCTGATTTCAGTTCGTGTTGAATCTCCCTCCCTCTCTTTCTCCGTCACTCCGACGTGCCCAAAGCCCCTGCTGCGTTTCATTTCTACGGTAATCTACTCGTACTTATGATTGCATTTTATTATTCCCAATTCATGCTGTTAATTGATCTGTATGTTGATGCGAATCACTGGACTAGTAGACATTCTTCATCTGGGTTTTGCTCTATTTTCCACTTTAATAACAGTGTCATATTTCGTCTAAACTTTAGCTTATTTTTTTGATGCCTATGAGCTGGGAATAAGTAGATCTCAGTTTAAGAATTTGTGGTCATTTTGGGTTTTCTTGGAAACAGGTGGAAGAGAAATGGCACGGAAGAAGATCAGAGAGTATGATTCGAAGAGGTTGTTGAAGGAGCACTACAAACGGTTCGCTGGCGCCGAATTGGGCATTAAATCTGCGCAGGTAAGGAGCCATTTCTTAGATTTTGAAATTTGTTGTATTCCAAGTATTCTTTGATTGGAATAGATTATGAAATCCTTATGATGGTTTTCTGGGATTGGGTGTAGTTCTTGGAAATGTGTTTTGGTTCATGTTAGCTTATGATACTTGTTATACTCTAGAGCTATTGGTTTTGTGGAAAGAAAATCCAATTACTACAACTGTGGAACAAAGTAATACAAGTGTCTAGTTTTGTTTTGGTTACTAATATTAGGCCCCGTTTCTTGTAAACTACAACTTTTTTTGTTTCGTCTTTATTCAAATTTTTTTCGCATTTGTTAGTTTCGCTCCAAATTTTTACTACGTATTATTACTTCATACCAACAAGAGGAATCGGAAAAGTAAAAAAATATTACTTTTACACATATTTTTAAAAAAATCCAAGATCAATCCCAAAAGCTGACTTTTTAGGCTTCTTTTGGATATTTCCTAAATTTTTTTGGGTAAAAATCGTAATTTTTTACTTTTCTAATTCCTCTCATCGAGACAAACCAATAGTACATAAAAAGTTTGGCGCAAAACTAACAAAAGGAAAAAAGTTGTAGTCTATAACTTGTAGTTTAGCGGAAACGGGCGGGCCCTAACCAGTATGTAGTTGTACAACGTACTAAAACTGCTTCTTCAGGAATTGTTGTTTAATGATGTTAAGAAGGATCGGTGTATCCCTTACTAATGAAATGGTAAGGTAGGGCGTTATTTGGTGTTTACATTAGGAGAGTGGTTCAGGTGGCTTAGCTGGTTTGACCGTTGTTCAAATCCACTCCCAAGAGGGAGAAGGGGCCGTGAAACGGGTAGCTTGGAGTGAACCGGATTTGGAAATAAAAGCAATAGTGTGAGCAAAAAAATAAGTTATAGGAGAATATTATAAGAGTCTTACTCTCGAAACAGCTGCTTTAATACTATTGTTCTCAATTTGGGGACCTCTGTTTAAAACATCACCTAGGGGATGAAATAGAATTGCATATAAGGTCTTGGTCTCATCATGGACCCTCATACAAGTATACAACTCTGAGCCAACGGTTAAAGATCGAGCCTTGTTTAGCTTGCTGCATGGCTTCATCAACTATCGTATTTTGGATAAGATTGATCTTGGTACTAGCATTTAATTGTCTTTAGCATTATCTGGTGTTGGACTTGAAAAAGTTAATTCTCTCCAAACAGATTCCTATTAGGGCAATAGGGCTGCATAGCAGTATGTTGGAGCCGTTGTTACTGAAATTGGACCGACATTAGAAAGGACTGCCAATTTGTAGACCAAAAGTTTCAAACACAAATAGAGAAATTTTCTGATGGGTGTTTTTTATTATCCTGATGAGAAACTTATCTGATGGGCGTTGAATGTAAAATTATCGTGCATGGTGATTCACACATGATTACATATCTAGTTGCATATAATAACAAAGGGACTCAAAAATCTTCAACCCCTGTGGGTGAAAGTTCATTGCTTCGACAATTTGGTCTGGTCTGCATTCCTAAGCACTAATAGGAACTTGCAACATATTGTTGTGTTGTGATATTTCATGTTTTGTTTGTTCACATACAGAAGAGCAAAAGTTGCTCGAAATGATGCCTATTATACAGTATAAACTGCACTGTGATCTTTGGTGAACTTAGGTAACGTGTTTGTTTTCTTGTCTCAACCAGATCACAGAATCAACTGATGTCAATGAGCTAGTCAAAAAGGAGCCTTGGCTCTCATCAGAGAAACTGGTTGTTAAACCCGATATGTTGTTTGGAAAGCGTGGAAAGAGTGGGCTTGTTGCCTTGAATCTGGATTTGGCTCAAGTTGCTGTTTTCGTTAAAGAGCGCCTTGGCAAAGAGGTAGTTGAAATTTTCCATGTTAAATTTTTTGGCTCATCTTAGCGGGTTACATAATTTTTGCAGAAAAAACATGCTACTTACAGTCATCTATTTTGATAAGCAGGTTGAGATGGGAGGATGCAAAGGACCAATTACAACTTTCATTGTTGAACCTTTCATCCCACACAAGGAAGAGTTTTACCTTAACATTGTGTCAGACCGACTTGGCAATAGCATAAGCTTTTCAGAATGTGGAGGAATTGAGATTGAAGAGAACTGGGACAAGGTACGCATGAATGTTAAACATGCTATTCATTTTAGGTAATTGGAAGCTCCTCGTAAATCTAAGTGGTTTTTTTTATATCTACAATTTACATAAGATTGCTGCTTTGTCCAGGTCAAGACCATATTTGTCCCTACAGGGTTGGACTTTACAGCAGAGACGTGTGCTCCACTTGTTGCAACCCTTCCGTTGGAGGTAATTTCTGGGCATGGTATCACACTTGGACATTTTCATGCATCTTTTCAGTTCCTTTGGATTTTGTAAAGCTAGACAGTTTCAACCTCAACATTATATTGCCAAGATATCTAATAAGTTCTTCTATCCACCTTCCTTTTTTATTGATTATTTCTTTATTTATTTCGTTCCAGCTTGATTGTATTAAATTGCATTTCATACAAGAGAATCAATCAAAATCGAGTGTATTAAGTACAGTATAAACAGAACTTCTTTAGATTATTCCAATGCAAAAACTAGGCTAGTTAGGAAATCACATTCTAGATTTTGCATCAATTATTTGTCTCTTGCCTTCCGCTTTCTTCAAATTAACTTCTTCTATTTCAAGAGTTTGTTGAGCTTCTTGTGGATCAATGTCACTACTCGCATCATTTGCTGAAACAGTAATAGCAGACGTTTGTGTTATATTTCTTTTATTCTTTATGCTAGATGGTGATTTTCAAGTTAATTGGTTTTCAAAGGTCTAATTTTTTTAATTATATTTCATTTCTTTGTCTATTTCCTTTTTTTCCTATGCTAAATTGTGGTTTCAAGGTTCTATAGTTCGTTTCAGTACAAGAGCTTTGTGGATTGTTCTGTACAGTAAACTTAAATGAGTACCAAAAACGCTTTCTAGGTGACTGTTCAACTGAAAATGCCAGATACATATCTTACAAGCCTTTACTCATATTGAGTGCCCAACATTGGTACCTCATATGTTTCGTAGAGTCCATGTAACATACTTGCCAAGAAATATATCTTGGGTCGTTGCAATATGTACCTTAGCTGGTTTGAACTTCATTTTGTCATGAGGATACATTTTATGCTGTCTGGAAGTTAAAGCCACCTGTTGGTTTAGAAACTTTTTATGCTATTAATCTGTAGTAACTTACAGATGCTTATATTTTGTGATTCAGATCAAAGAGATCATTGAGGAGTTCATCAAAGTGATTTTCGCTCTATTTTTAGGTGTGCTGACGATCTCTAACGTATCTCTTCCCTCTCAAAGTTGTTAACATGAATAACAATGATTCATGATCTTACTATTTTTTCAACTAGATCTGGACTTCACTTTCCTGGAGATGAATCCTTTTACATTGGTCAACGGAAAGCCTTATCCTTTGGATATGAGAGGGGAACTTGACGATACTGCTACCTTCAAGAACTTCAAGAAGTATGTTCTGAATTTCAAGTGATTGTCAATTCGATGTAGAAAATTAGAAACCATGTGCCGCCATTTTATCATTTTCTCAAGTCTCCTTATACCACAAATTATTCTTGCAGGTGGGGCAGTATTGATTTTCCAATGCCTTTTGGAAGAGTTATGAGTTCTACAGAAAGCTTTATTCATGGGCTAGATGAGAAGGTATAAATTGGTACACCATGTCTGGATTTGATTTGTGGCTTGTTTTCAGCTCTAATATATACCAACTTTAAAAAACTAAGAGATAAAGGTGATCTTTTAATAACATTAATACCACAATTTTAAGGTGATTATTTGTTTATGTTGGCCTTCTCTCTTTGGTGGTCGCTTGGGTATACAAAGCCTATTGGATTTTACATAAATCCAGGGTTTCTCTTCTTTTGTGAGGATCTTATTAAACTTTAGTGGCGTTTGTTATTGCTTGAGGCGTATTAATGCCACGGTGTTCATTGAATATCTTCTTGCTTGAGGATCTTATTAAGCTTTGTTATTTGCTTGAAGACTAGTGCATCATTGAAGTTCACAGTTTTGAACCCAAAGGGTCGAATCTGGACAATGGTAGCTGGAGGAGGTGCTAGTGTCATCTATGCAGATACGGTATGATTCTCATGCTTTTGAAAATTGGAGTTAATAATATAAAGGGTACATTACACTTGGCATACTTACTTTCCCTCATAGTTCTTGTTGATCCTGTCTCTTCCGATTATCAAGTGTGAACTTATTCTAAAGTAAATCAAGACAGCTGATTGCTCTTTCTTCTTGCATCCTGGTTGATCTGTTTCATCAGGTTGGAGATCTTGGCTTTGCTTCTGAGCTTGGAAACTATGCTGAATACAGCGGAGCCCCAAATGAAGATGAGGTGTTGCAGTATGCCAGAGTTGTAATTGATGTAAGCATTATTGCATTACAGAGACGCTTACTCGAACAGAAAATTGGGCCAAGTTATTATGCTTAAAAAACTTACCTCTATTAGCCTGCCCAATGGTGATTATGGCTGTATGAGTGAATCACTTGCAACTTCTTTGGTGGTGTTTGATAAAGTTTTCGTTTCCTGCTTTTTACTTTAGGTTTTGATGAAGTTTTCGTTTCCTGCTTTTGTACTTTCGGTTTCAAAGAAATCTAAAAACTACAACCTAGTCATTGTCGGTAAATGCATTGCTCCACCACTAGCCACCATACCTCTAATTACCCCTTATGACCATGGGTCAGTGGGTGACAATCTTCAGCCATCAGCAGCAAGCTCCAGCCAATCGTGCCTAAACCTTTGTTCATCGCTCAAGTAACCAGCAACCTTGGATGTTCCACCCCCAACTTCCTCCGTCGGCAACTTTTCAGGCCACCCCTCATGTGGTTGTAATAAAATTTATGGATACGTGTGCGTCAAACATGGTTTTGGTTTTTGTTTTTCATGGACTTAAAATGAAAACTTGGTCCTTTATTCAAAAGAGATAACTGACGAAGCTTGGTAAGAAACAGATTTTTCGTATGGTTTCCTTTATATCTTTGCTAATAATCTCTTGAATCCTCTTCAGTGTGCAACTGCAGATCCTGATGGCCGCCAGAGAGCTCTTGTAATAGGAGGAGGAATTGCCAACTTCACTGACGTTGCGGCTACGTTTAATGGCATTATTAGAGCACTGAAGGAGAAGGTGAGCTCATTCTTCTGGCTCTTCTTATATTTTTGGGTCATGCGTTTGGCAAAAGCCATAATAACTGAATTTGTATTTTCTCGAAACAGGAGTCAAAGCTGAAAGCTGCAAGAATGCATATATATGTTCGGAGAGGAGGGCCAAATTACCAAAGGGGCCTCGCCAAAATGCGGACACTTGGACAGGAAATTGGCATTCCCATTGAGGTACTAGTATACAACTGGAATCTGAAACATTTCTTTTGCCATTGTATAATACGGTGTCACAGACGACTTTTTGGACAGTTTTTGAAGTGAAAACCCCATTACTGGCGTATGTATCTGTTCTTGGAATCAGGTGTTGAGAATCTATTGCATTATCTTTTTGTTTTTCAACTAAATGGGTTGTTTTCAAAAACAAGAAGCTGTGTTTTAGAACAGAACACAGGAAACGTACCAAACTGACCTGACTCGAGAAAGTAAGGCAGCAGGGCGAAGTGATCGGATAGGAAAGTCTTGTCCTGAAACATTCTTCTTTTGTGGTTTTTATTGCAGGTTTACGGACCTGAGGCCACAATGACTGGCATATGCAAACAGGCAATTGAGTGCATCACCGCAGCTGCATAAATTTGCCAATCTTGTTATTGATCTCACCTATCCTCTCTCTGTTTCCACTGCAAGTTTTTCCTTTCCATCAAGTAGCGCAGCGCAGTCAAGTTGTCATCCCCAGGTTTCGGGAACTTTAGTTGTAGTTTTGACATTGATAATGGTTTCCGGTTCCAATTTCCAGAAATCAAACATTTACTTATAGCATATGTGTTTGTTACGTAAAATGGCAAAACTGTGTTTGTCCACCGATGTGTCGATATGAGATGTATTCTACCTCTGCATGAGTAAAAGCCCAAACACAACCCTTTTGCATCTTCTGTAAGCACAAATCGCTCTTCCTCTTGTTAGCTTATTTTTTTACAAACTTAATGCCTTCCCCGTGTTGTATTGCATACAATTTTACCAATACCAAAATTTTGTCATGACAAGACAATATAATAAACTCACCACAACGTCAATCTACCGTATGAGTGTTGGGAAACTATTGCACCGGAAAAAATGTGAGAAACCTATCATATTCACTATAACATAAAAATGTCTGGAAAACTATTTGAAAAAATATGAACATAAAAATGTTTGGAAAACCATTTGAAAAAATATGATGAATTTATCATATCCGCCGCAACATAACAATGTCGTAAAACTATTGAACACATAAGATAAATTTATTAAAGCTCCATTCCATAACATTTCATATATATTATGATAATAAAAACACGTTTTAGAAACGGTAACTCATCAAGAGATTATGTGCTTAAATAGCCTACGACAACATCATTTGATAGAAGTATCTGCAAAACCATTACACCTTGAAGATATTTACCCCCTTTCTTGCAAACAACAAGGTTTGAGAATAGTTTATCGTTATAGATGTTGAGATGTTAGGCATAAGGGTGCCGATATTTCAGTGATATTCTGATAACAGCTATTTTGCGCATATATTGTCAAAAATTAAGTTTATCTTCTATCCTTTTCCTTCCATACCCTTAATGATTGGGGCTAGATGAGTTCTGTTATTGTTGTTGTTGTATGTTGAGATGTTGTGTACAACTACTCAAAGTTTTATACGGAAAACATGTATCTCGCATTCAAAACCCCTCCAAAATTCAAAACCGATATTGTATCAGTCTATCCATTATCGTAGCCATACCATAAACTCAGGATATATAACAGACTTAATGCAATTCCCCAAAAAAAGAAATGGAACAGTAACTGGATCATATACCACGTGCACTTATCTACGTGTAAATTTCAAAATGTGGGTAACAGAGGATATTTATTTATACAATTATAGGAAGAAACTTAGCCCGTAATGATCTCATGAATATTGAAAATTCATAAGGAAGCCTTATCTACGACTACGAATTATTATTAGTTTATTCAAAAAATATAACATTGGGTGAGTCTAGAATTATTAGTATAGTATCATTTGGGTTTGGAACTGTGAAGGCCGGATTTTGGAGATGTCAGGATTTACTTTTTTGAGTTCCTATTGGAAGAAGCTTCTTTCTTTCTTTTTTTATCGGCAAAAATAATTTTATTCACAATTAAGCTTTTCTTTCTACTCCTAATTAATGTGTTTCGATCCTTTGTCACCTCTTCTTCATGTTCAGCCATTACACGTGGTTTGATATTTGTTTGTCCAATTTTTTAAAGCTAACAATTGTAAGCTTGTGTTCGAGTTCTGATCGATCTATTAAAGAGTTCCTAGCTCTAGTTCTTCATCAGGCCAGGTCATGTGAGAGATTCATGCATGTGACAAAGCATGACCAGGATGAGTACCCAATCTCTCACATGGCCAAAGCTAGCATGACCCAAGACGTCTAATTAATTTGTAGCATTTTTTCTTTTTGTTTTTCTTTCTCGCGCGATCCTGAGTGCTTCGGTTAATGATTAGGTAACTTGTATTGTATTGCCCGTCGCATTTTTTTTTTATTTTTCATGTGAACAGTCCATAGCTATTGATCTTACTTACGTCTTTAATTTTCAAATTTCAAGTGATATCCCAATAGTCATCGATTAGTTGGCAAGCCACAATTAAGTTGAAAACTATTCTGTGTGTGTTTTTTCTTCTAGTGGCCAAGAAAAATACAAAATACTACTATCATATAATCAATGTTCTCTGAGTGGGGTGGAGGTGGTGGGAGTTTGGGAGAGGTAGGGATATCTATCTATCAATATATAATACAAATTTAATTTTTTTTTACGAATAAGATCATCCCATATATTAAATAAAAACATAGTATAATAAAAGCGGATACTATCGGTCTGAAAATACAAAAAACAACAAACCAAAAATAAAATACAACAAACAAGATGTCGGAGTCAGACCCGTGATCACACTCGTAAAGAGGGTTGGAGTGGCCAAGGCTGAAGTGACTAGGTATGGACACAGAGCAACTCTCCTGGATTACCTATCCCACCAACTTGAGCTCGTTCCCGTTGCAGACGCCGCCATTGTCGCCGTTGAACTGGTTCCAAGAAATCAGATTTAGAACTCTAGATCTAGCCCCATAGTCCAAAAATGATGGGAAAAATGGGAGATCTCAACTTTCAAAAAAGAAAGTCTCAACCACCTCACAACCATGGTAGAGAGGGGAGACGAGAAAGAGACCGGAGAATAGAGAGAGAGAGACCGGAGGAGAGGAGGACTGAGAGGCGGGAAGAGTAGCAAAAAATGGGGAACACAGAAGAGGGGAAAGAGGGGAAGGGGGAGGCGGAAAGGGGAGGAGGAACCCTCTCCCAGGTGCTCTTTCTCTAGAACTCTATAAAAATGTAGTTGAGTCCTTAATAGCCTCCAAAGTCCAAACCTCTATTCTTAATTTTTTAGATTTTTTTTATTTTTTTACATTTCTTAAAATTGAAAGCGAGAAAGAGGGGGGGAGGGATGACGTGGGAGGGGTAGAACGTGGGAGGGGTAGGGAGATGGCAGGACGGAGAGAGAGAGAGGTGTTTACCCAAAAAAAAAAGGGCAAATTTCACTCAGACCCCCTGAGGTATCTGACAATGACAGAAAGTACCCCTCAATTTTCAAAAATGACAAAAACCTCCCTTATTTTATAGTTTGGGTTAGTTTCCGTTAGTTCCGTTAGTTAAATGGACGGAAAATGTACGGAAAATGAAATCTTCAATTTTATTTAGTTCTACACCTATCTTAGAGCTCTCATTAAAAGTCCTAGAGTTAAAAATTAATTATGATCATTTAGGATAAAATGATTAAAAAAATAAAATCTTCACACCGATTCAAACGGGATTAAAATTTGGAGCATTTAAAAATTTTGCTTTTCACTTGATTTTAGAGCTTTCAATGAAGAGCAAATACTTAAGTGCTCCAATTTTCAATCTATTTGAATCGGCGCAAAGATCTTATTTTTATTTTATTTTATCTTAAAGTGCAATAATTAATTTTTGGTTTTCAGATTTTCAATAAGAGCCATAAGATAGCCGTAAAACTAAACGAAGAGGAGATACTTAAGTGCTCAAATTTTCAATTCGTTTGAATTTGTGCAAAAATCGTATTTTTCTAATTATTTTATCCTAAAGAGTCATAATTAATTTTTCGCTTTAGGATTTTCAATGAGAGCTTTAAAAAAACCATAGAACCAAATGAAGAGCAGGTACTTAATTGCTCCAATTTTTAATCCGTTTGAATAGGTGCGAAGATTTTATTTTTTTAATTATTTTATCCTAAATGATCATAATTAATTTTTAACTTTAGGACTTTTAATTAGAGCCCTAAGATAGGTGTAGAACTAAATAAAATTGAAGATTTCATTTTCCGTACATTTCCGTTCATTTTCCGTCCATTTAACTAATGGAACTAACGGAATGAAACCCAAACTATAAAATAAGGGAGGTTTCTGTTATTTTTGAAAATTGAGGGGTACTTTCTATCATTGTCAGATACCTCAGGGGGTCTGAGTGAAATTTGCCCAAAAAAAAAAAACAAATTTAGGGGAGGGGGGAAGGGAAAAGACTGCGCAAGTATAAATTGTTTTCCCCATTCTATTGATTACTCTGTAGTACCTTTTTTTTTTTTTTTCACGATTTGTGCTTCTATTATAGTTCCTTCTTTGTGAATTACAGTTTCTTTTGAAAGAGTTTAAAATTAGCGCTGTGCCCGTTTGATATACAAAATAAAAATAAATAAATGTAAACTCCTTTTTGTTGCCCCGTGCATAGAACGGGTACGTTCGATACACAAAATTGAAAAAAACCAATATTTTTTTATCCCGTGCATAGAATGGGTACATTCGATACACGGGGTCAAAAAAAAAAAACCAATGTTATTTTTTTTATCCCATGCATAGAACGGGTTTGTTCGAAACACGGGGTTGAAAAAAACCAATGTTGTTTTTTTATCCCGTGCATAAAATGGGTATAAACGCTAGTTTAAAAACAAGGAAACCACCTTCTTTTTTCTTTATCCTACCTTTTAATTTTGGACCCAGGGGTGCTGTAGTGCATCTCCCACACTACACATGTGGTACGGCCAATCTGACCGTTCATTTCAGTAATACATGGCTCGAATTTTCATTCAAACAATAGATGAGTAGGATTTGTTGAAACTTGGATTATATCCAACCATTCATTATCAAAATCAATGACCCGTATGCGCCCTATAAGATGCCTTGCAGGGCCTGGCACTATAGAATTTCTCAATTCCAATTAGCTACTGTAGTATGTATCAAGCATATTGTTTTGTTACAATATTAAGAGTGCTAGGAAACCAAAATGGCAAACAAGGAACAAATTAAAGTCAAACAACCCTCCTGAACTTTGCATCACTTTTAAAACATGAAAAAGTCAACAGTCTTATGTATTTGCTAGATCGAGACTTTTATAATATGTAATATTCTATCTAAAAATTAAATTGATTGGACGTCAAGGTATATACAAGAGAATAGACTTTCAGATTCTGTTAAATAAATACTCTCTTTCCTAATTTTGAAAATCCAACCATTTTAGAAAACATAATAATTACACTTAAAAAAAATTCAACTTTTCCATCTTTGCCCTTGATATTTTTCAAAAACTTAATTTGTCACCAAAGGGGAAGGGTAAAATGAGAATTTGTCTCATTCAAAAGTCAAATGGCCGGGAAAGTATTTTGAAACACCAAACAGTTTATATATATAAAAGTACTAAATAATTTGGCACAAATAAATCAAATTGGGACGGACGGAGATGATGATTTCACGTATATATACAATCTGAAAACTCCTAGCCTCCAAAAAACGGCACCGAAATGGTGGTCCAAGATCAAGACTCCCCACTCCGTGGAGACATACTGGAAGCAGTCCTTTCACACGCGCCGCTCACCGACCTCGTGCCCGCCTCCCGCGTCTCCAAATCTTGGCGTCGCGCCGTCACCTCCTCTCCCTCCCTCCTCTACAGCCTCGAACCCTGGCTCCTCCTCCACAGTACTACTAGTACCCAAACCACCACACACGCCTACGACTCACGCTCCCGCGTGTGGATCGAAACAAACCTACGGCCGCCGACCGAGCGCGTCCCCACCACCGCCCTCCGGTCGTCCCACCCGAACCTCCTCTACGCGCTCTCCCCCTCCGGGCTCTCCTTCTCCTTCGACCCACTCCACCTCGCGTGGCACCACGCGGACGGCCCGGCCGTGTGGAGGGCCGACCCTGTCGTCGCACTCGTCGGCCGCCGCGTCGTTGTCGTGGGCGGCGGGTGCGACTTCGAGGACGACCCGCTCGCGGTGGAGTTCTACGATATCGACTCCCACGCGTGGAACGCGTGCCAGTCGATGCCAGCCGGGCTAAAAGACTCCGCAGCGTCCACGTGGCTATCCGCAGCTGTTTATAAGAGCCATAGGCTTTTCGTCACCGAGAAAAATTCCGGCGTGACGCACACGTTCGATCCGGAGACTAACGTCTGGCGCGGACCGTACGATCTGCGTCCAGATTCATCTGTGTTTTCCGTTGCGATAACGTGTTTCGAAGACCGTCTGATTCTGGTCGGGTTATTGGGAGAAGCTGAGAACGTCGAAGGGGTGAGATTGTGGAGAGTGAATTGCAAAAGCTTCGAGTGTGAATTGATGGGAGATATGCCGTTGGTGCTGGTTGAGAAACTAAGGAGTGAGAGTTATTGTGTGGCGTCCGTTGGTGTCTGTTTGGCGGGAAATATTTTGTATATTTACGATCCGGTGATGGTTGAAGAGATATTTACGTGCGAGTTCGATGGGAATGGCGGCGGGTGTAGGTGGGGGAGCGTACGGAGTCACCGGAGTTCAATGGAGAGGGTGGTGTTTACGGGCTCGGAGGTCGGTATTCGTGAGGTGCACAAGGCGTTGGCGGCGGAGAGGAGGAGGTTTACCGCGGAGGCGAGTCGGGTTGAATGAGTTGACTTGGGTCGACGGATGATATATATACTCAGTTTCCAATTTTATTTATTTTCAAATTCTGTCATTTCTCGAACCAAAGAAATTATGTAAAAAAAAATTTATTTAATTTTTAATTTCTTACAAAGATGTCAATTGATTTTTTGATTGGTGCAAACAAATTTGGAAGACTATGGATGATTTCTTAATTGTAAGTTTCATTTTATAGACATTCTTGCAGTAAGTTTCATCTCAAAGAATTACCACACACAAACAAAAAAAAGTTTCATCTCAAAGGTGAGGTTATTATTTGAATGATTTGAATTCAAGGAAGTTCTCTCTCGTTTAATTTAATTTCTTTCTTTTGAAATACATATAACATCAATCACGCCCTCATTTGTATACTATAATGACGCAGCAGAATTTATGAGAGATTAGTTAGCGTACTAGTCCAAACGAGATAAACAACTCATCACAACGAGCAAATCTTGCGCATAAAAAAGAAAGAGAGAATCTCTGCAATATTATTGATAAAAGTTATAAAAGTTGTATAAATATTAGGTTATAACCCCTTATATAGGCCGAAACCCTAAAAATAAACTTGGAAAATAAAAAGTTCCATAATTTGGGGTTTTTCCTAAAACTGAAAACGGGAAAGAAAAACAAGACTTTCTAAAAAAGAATCAACTTAAAAGGAATTACAGATTAAGAGTTATTAACGAAACAAATCTTTCCTAAACGGCAAAATAACGCAATTGAAAACCTAAACGAAGGAATTAGGGCGAAAAGCACCATTTACCTGGAGTGCGAAAATAAGTCAGTCCACCAAGTTTGGACCTATTCCGAGCTTCACCGAATTTTGCCAATTTGGATAACCTGAAATTAAACACTGCTTGAACTTCCGAGACTTGGCTCGGTCCAGCTAATCATGGAATTGGGCCTCCACGTATTCTACATCATATAACCTTAAACCTAATGTTTCCCCTCACTCTCCCTTTGTCAATAGTCATGATTTTAACCTAGGTGCATGGTAACGAATATGTAGAGTACTATATAAAACAAATAAAAATGCAACGGGGAACTGTAACACGATCACAATTTAAGATGCTTAAAAAAAAAACCAAAAATAGAAAGATGAACTGAAGTACGATCATTTATCAACTACAAAAAATAAAATCACTATATAGAGATATTTCTTATATGCACCTAACGTACAGATAAATATTTCTACTCAATCTATCATTAGTGATGCATCTTGAACTATGCTCTTTATTCTTTTATGTCATTAAAAGTATCTATGATCGAATTAGTATTAAAAGCTCTAGCAATGTCTTTATCATTTTATGCGATCAAAAAAATTGTTTAAATTCATCATTTATCCTATTGCACAATCTATTTTTCTCATACTTCATAGCTGAATCATATTCCGTCGGTTGAAATAGGCAAAGTCTATACAAGACGATAATCTGTTGACAAAAAGATAAATTATAGACTTTCTTGTTAGTCGAAAACTAAACACAACTCCGAAATGATGGTCAAATTTTAAAATTAAAGACGCTTAGAAAACTTCGAGCTTATAATATTTCCACTGAACGGTAATTTCTTTTTCTCTATAAAATTAGAAAGATAATTATTTCTCGACAAACCTTATAGAGTCATCATGAGATAATAGCGAAATGAAAAAAATCCTAAACATTAAAACTTTATCCGACATGCCATTTGAAGTGAATCTTAATATTACAATTAACCTAATTAGCACTTTATACTTATACTAGTGAGTGTCCGTGTCTAAAGACACGAAGTAACATGTTCTGAACAAAGTTTAAATATATTCTCCTTCTCTATTGTTTATATAATTTGGAATAATTAATAAAACGACTTTCAAAGAAAACCAAAATGGATGGAACATGAGAAAATTCGGAGTTAGCTTGCGTAGATTAGCTGGCTAATCAAGCAAATGTCATGTCCTACTTTAATTTATTCCTCTCTACATGTATATATTTAATGATAATGGAAAGGAGTATTAGATTAGATTAAGAAAAGATGGTACATAATTAAGAACCTCTTTGTCCAGCTAGTTTTGCATCACCGAAAAACCTCTATTATGAGGTTTGACCTCATGTTCTCTCATTGAACCTATACTAATTTATTGGAATTGATTAGTACAAATTATGAAAACAACATTAATTGAAAACAAAAAAGACCTTATAGCCATTTTTTTGCTTCCATCTAACCTCCATGCATTTGTGGTTTTCCAATAAGTTCTCTTCCGTATTTTGTTTTCTTGATTTTGCGCAAGGATTGTTTTTCATTGCACTCTTTCTTCTTCTTAATTTTCTTCTTTGGTCATATAACTAATTACGATATTTGAGTCAATTAACAAGCACCTCAACTAGTCACTCTAATCTTCTTCGTCATTCATCAGTTACCATTCAAGAAAACTTTGTACTTAGGACCCATTTTCTTATCATTGTTCTTTAGTTATTTGCTTATTTTTGTGTCTAAGGTTCCATTTGTTTCGATGTAAAATATTTTTTCAAAAAACAAATTTTAAAATTTTAATTTTCTGTACTTGATTGGTACATGGAAAATATTTTTCAAAACAATGGTTTTCATAAACTCCGTTTGAGGAGGTGGCTCCCAGTGCCGGTTCAACGCCTGAACAACGTTGATTTGCCGCTGCCACTTGGGCCTATGATCCCCACCACGATTAGCTTTGGCACCTCCCCGTTTATCCCTTTCAAAATCAGCCTCCCCGACTCCGATATCACTTGCTCGGTCGTCAGATTGTGAATCAAAAACTTGGGTTCCAGTTCACCCTCCCCTGCTTCCATGTCCACCAGACCACCAGTAGAGATCTGGTGAATACACAATCAGATCGGAAAACAAAAATGACAGATATTTTCACAAAACCTAGACTGGAAGAAGCAATCGGAGGTATTCACAGTAAAGAACGCCGATGATCGGTCGCCGGCAAACGGTGCTGTAGAGAATCGCCCTTCTCTCTCTCGCCTCCTCACTCTCTCGTTTAGGTCCAATATTTCACCGTCCCACGTTTCCAACACGTAATCCATCCGTTCGACTTCCAAATCTTATCATAAAATTTGGGAGTCAAACGGATGGGTTACGTGTTGGGAACGTGGGACGGTGAAAACAAAAATGACTTACCGAGAAAATTAAATGAAAACAATTTCACCCCATTGATGCAAAATGTTTTATTATTTACCCACCTATCTGGGGGGGAGAGATATACGAGCAGCAGTAGCGCCAAAGTGGCGCACTCACCTTCGACGAAGATGAGATTTGATCGCCAGTGAAGACCTCTTCGACGACCCCGTGGCCGCCTCTCACCTCCCTCGCCTCCTCAGCAACCACCCCTTCTCCGCCCCTGACTTTGATCTCGCCTACCGCTCCCGCTTCCGCTTCCTCCTCCACAACCCCTCCAACGCCATGGGCCTCTCTGGCCTCCTCGTCCTCCCCCAGCCGAAGTCAAAGCCCGAGCCCGAGCCTCGAAAGCTGCGCCAAAATGGGGTTTTTGACGAGCAACACATCGACTCCAAGCTTGAGTTGCCGGACCACGATAGCTGAAGCAGTTCTGAAATCCTCTGGCTCCGACGACCTCGACAGCCCTAAGCTCGAACGCAAAATCAACACTACTAAATCTGCAAAATCTGTCGCGAAAAGCCATAAATCTCTTCTAGGTTCCAACCCATCTTGGTGATTTCGGGGATTTCTGAAATTGTGGTTAGGGTTTGATTTTGGGGATTTTTTGATTTTGGGGACTTCTGAAATTTGTGGTTTGTGATAGTTGTGACCGTTGGAGACCGAGTGTGGGAGGGAGATTTGGTGGTGGTGATTGGTGCCCGGCGGTGGTGGCGACAATGGTGGAGGTGGTGAAGTCAGTGGTGGTGGATTGTAGATTGTGGTGGTGACAATGGTGGACTGTGGATTGGCAAAGGGCATTTTTGTCCAAAAAATGCCCAATTTGCTGACATGTGACATCCCAGCAAACAGTTCTGAGACGGAAGGGTGTTACTTGGGTAACGGGAAAAGGAGAGGGAACCTCCATGTGCGCTTTTAAATGTGAGGGGGTGTTGGAGCTTATAATATTTCCATTGAACGGTAATTTCTTTTTCTCTATAAAATTAGAAAGATAATTATTTCTCGACAAACCTTAAAGAGTCATCATGAGACAATAGCGAAATGAAAAAAATCCTAAACAGTAAAACTTTATCCGACATGCCATTTGAAGTGAATCTTAATATTAAAATTAACCTAATTAGCACTTTATACTTATACTAGTGAGTGTCCGTGCCTAAAGGCACGAAGTAACATATTCTGAACAAAGTTTAAATATATTCTCCTTCTCTATTGTTTATATAATTTGGAATAATTAATAAAACGACTTTCAAAGAAAACCAAAATGGATGGAACATGAGAAAATTCGGAGTTAGCTTGCGTAGATTAGCTGGCTAATCAAGCAAATGTCATGTCCTACTTTAATTTATTCCTCTCTACATGTATATATTTAATGATAATGGAAAGGAGTATTAGATTAGATTAAGAAAAGATGGTACATAATTAAGTACCTCTTTGTCCAGCTAGTTTTGCATCACCGAAAAACCTCTATTATGAGGTTTGACCTCATGTTCTCTCATTGAACCTATACTAATTTATTGAAATTGATTAGTACAAATTATGAAAACAACATTAATTGAAAACAAAAAAGACCTTTATAGCCATTTTTTTGCTTCCATCTAACTCCATGCATTTGTGGTTTTCCAATAAGTTCTCTTCCGTATTTTGTTTTCTTGATTTTATGCAAGGATTGTTTTTCATTGCACTCTTTGTTCTTCTTAATTTTCTTCTTTGATCGAATAACTAATTACGATATTTGAGTCAGTTAACATGCACCTCAACTAGTCACTTTAATCTTCTTTGTCATTCATCAGTTACCATTCAAGAAAACTTTGTACTTAGGACCCATTTTGTTATCATTGTTCTTTAGTTATTTGCTTATTTTTTGGGCCTAAGGTTCCGTTTGTTTCGATGTAAAATATTTTTTCAAAAAACAAATTTTAAAATTTTAATTTTCGGTACTTGGTTAATACTAGAGGTGGCAAATGGGCGGGTCTAGGCAGATTTGGGCAGGTTGAAACAGGTCATGAGTCAAATATGGGTTAAAAAGTAAACGTGTTAAAACGGGTCGGGTCAAATATGGGTCAAGCCAAACCCAAACCCGACCGACCCGACCCGTTTCCTTTCCTTTCCTTTATTTTTTTTAAAGAAAAAAAAAACTAATTCCCTTATATTGAAACTCAGACTTGCTAAACAAAAATAACACATCTACAAACCTTTCAAAATCAATAAGAAAAAAAAACCCTAAGTCATGCCTAAAAAGAAATCCTAGAGATATCTACAATCAATTTTGAATCTTCTGCATCATAATCTACTTCCCGAAAGTACGAATCCATTTCCGAGTTCAAGAAGAACAGTTCCTTGAGCAGATCTTCTTGCTGATGTTATTACTAATTCTTGCTCTGAGGAAGGAAGTTCTACCGCTTGGTCGAAGGAATGGCAGATTGAAGACTTCTCATCGCCTAGTTACAGGAAGGCTACGGCTTGATCCCATTATATCGAGCTAGCTCTTTGCCTGTAGCTTTGTAGCACGAAATCGTCTCTGATTTTATTAGTAAAATCAATGATGCTTGTACAAGAATATGGTTAGTTTATGTATGTAGAGAGAGATTTACGAAGAGCCGAACCCACCGCTAAGGTTTGGATTAAAAAGTCAAGTGACTTATTTTTTTTGTTTCTATTCAATTTTTTTTTTGTATTTGCTTGTTTTGCGACAAACTTTTTACCCTATTAGTTCGTCTCGACGAGATAATCGAAAAAGTAATTTTTTTTTTTTAACTTTTATCCTAATATTTTTATTTACTGAACATGCCTAGTTTGGGGTTTTCAAATTTGAACGTAGTTCAATTCGTTTATTTATGGTATGCATATCATATTCATGTTCGTGTTTGGTTTATTTAGGAACCGAGCTTGAGATTACTATAGCTTGGCTAACTCGATCGCGTAGATAAGCCCGTAATCTTATGTATGAGTTTACACATGTCAACTGGGGGAAATTCTAATTTTTTACTGAACATGCCGTTTTCTTGGGTTTTGGAGAAAGAGAGAGAGGAGATTATCTCAATTTGGCACTCAACAGCAGTAAACGGCAGTAATTGGGAGAAGGCTTCGATCTTATTTGGGAGAAGGCTTTGAGAGAGAGTTTATCTCAATTCCAGAAACGGCAGTAATGGAGAGAAGTTGAGAAACCGTGGCTTGGCAATTGGAGTACATGTGAAGCACTTGGGTTGGGTTTTTTAACTCCTACCCATATTGAATCCATTTCTAATCCACCTAAACCCATGTAAATATGGGTTGAGGGGTTCAATCCATATTAACCCATTAAACAATATGGACGGATTGAATTGGGTTAAAAGTGGGCGGATATGGACGGGTTAGGAAATATGGGTTGAGATTGCCACCTCTAATTAATACATAGAAAATATTTTTCAAAACAATGGTTTCCATAAACTCCGTTTGAGGAGGTGGCTCCTAGTGCTGGTTCAACGCCTGAACAGCGTTGATTTGCCGCTGTCACTTGGGCCTATGATCCCCACCCCGATTAGCTTTGGTATCTCCCCGTTTATCCCTTTCAAAATCAGCCTCCCCGACTCCGATATCACTTGCCCGGTCGTCAAATTGTGAATCAAAAACTTGGGTTCCAGTTCACCCTGCCCTGCTTCCATGTCCACCAGTAGAGATCTGGTGAATACACAATCAGATCGGGAAAAAAATGACAGATATTTTCTCAAATCCTAGACTGGAAGAAGCAATCGGAGGTATTCACCGTAAAGAACGCCGGCGATCGGTCGCCGGCGAACGGTGCTGTAGAGAATCGCCCTTCTCTCTCGCCTCCTCACTCTCTCGTTTAGGTCTGATATTCCACCGTCCTACGCTCCCAACACGTAACCCATCCGTTCGACTCCCAAATCTTATCATAAAATTTGAGAGTCAAACGGATGGGTTACGTGTTGGGAACGTGGGACGGTGAAAACAAAAATAACTTACCGAGAAAATTAAATGAAAACAATTTCACCCCATTGATGCAAAATGTTTTACTTTAAAAATTTTTTCTTTCCTTTTTTTTTTCTAGCCAAACAATAAAAAATGGGTAAAACAAACGGAGCTTAAATTGAAACACAAGTAAGCAAATAAAAAATAATACTTTTGTGCATATGGGGATTCTTGTTCTCTCTATTGCTTTCCTTTTTGTCTTTCTGTTTTAACTTAGTTTGTTGATCCGCATCATTGCATTGAACGAATTGGTCCTTCTAACATGCCATCGTTAGGTCATTGGTAATTGCTCTTTTTCTTTTGTCTCTCGCGCCAGACAACAGCGCTTTTGTTTTACCTTTACATCTTACACTATAATAAACATAGTTATCGTGTCATAATTTACTAATGTGCCACGTCAACATTTGATTATCTATTTAGTCCATTTGATAATCAAATGCTGACGTGACAAATTTTGATTATTGATTTTGATTATTACCATTGCGGATGCTCTTACAATAGGGATGCTCTAAAAAAAATTTTATCCTTTCATCAATCTATATTGTTCTTTATCCCTTATCAATATTCTACATTGTTCTTTTCGCATAGAGATGGTTCATGAGACCGATCTCTTCCCCTCCTTGACTTTGGCAGTTTGGCCTCTCTTGCAACTTCTCCCGTGAGGGTTATGTCAGAATAAGTCCACTGGCAAGCCAGGATACGTACTTGGAAGAGGCCGAACAGATAGGGGGGAAAAAATGAATTTTTAAAAGTTTATTAAGTATATTAAAAATAAAGTTCAAAATTTAATTAAGTATACCAAAAAAAAATCCCGACTGTTAAAATCTCAAAATAAGGTGTGTTTTTTTGTTAAGTTTTAAAAAAGAAAATTTTAAAGTGACTATGAGAGTGTTATTCCACTTTTCTTTTTTATGTTAAGTGTATTGTTTCACTTCAGATGTAGCAAATGGAGTGACAGTCAAGTGGTGGGCACCATATACTTCTTGCACTAAGTGAGGGTTCAAACCCCACCAATTTCATCCCTTTTCCCCTAGATTAGTAGTAGTAGGATAGGATTTGTCCGGTAAAAAATAAAAATTCGCATGTGAAACTTTAAAAGAAAAAAGAAAAGAAGGTGCCCATCTCGTACACAGCTGCGCCACTGGATAAGCCGAAGTGATGGTAAGAAAGAATAATGGAGTATTGTTTTTTGAAAGTGGAAAGACATAAGTTATTAAGATAAGTCTACTTATAACGTTGATATCTTAGTTCATTTAGATTGGTTTCAAATAACGTTTCTCGTACCTTCAGGCACATGCATTTGTTAGTAAGCATATAGTAGGAGTAAATACAACTTTTGTGTTTGTGAGAGTTCTAAGTTTTACATTTTTCGGATGGGGTTCTTCCCGGCCGGTTTGATGGGAATGGACTTCTTCCCTCCAAGTTCCAGCGTACAAATCAAAGAAGTATGCATATCTGACTAGGTCTTGGCCATACATTTTTTCCGAGAATACCCTTTTATCTCTCTCTGTCCTCATTTTTCCTCCCTTCTAATTTTTTTTGTAAAATTTATATATTTACTTCCTTAAAAACACTGATAATTTTTAACTATTAATTAGTAGTATTTTCAATCCCAAACCCTAATTTTAATCGTTAATTTGAAGTGTTTTTAGCCCCAAATTTTAATTTTAACTGTTAATTACTAATATTTTAACTCTTAACCCTAATTTTAATTGTTAATTTTTATCTGTTAACTAGCAGTGTTAATTCACATGCTCAATACACAAAAACTCAATGCTCCATACACCAAAAACACAACCAATAATACAAAAAAAACCTACATATTACACCGACTCCCAGATCTGAACCAAAACAAAAAAATAAACAGATCTAAATTGGTTCTTCGCCATCAAAACTCGAAATAAACCATAACAAACTCATTGCGACGAACATGAGATTCGGCGGAGGCGGCCGTTTTCACCATCCATCAAACAGTCCGACAGGCAGCGGCCGATGAAGATGGTGGCGGGGGGAGAGGAGATTAGGCGAATGGTGGCCGGGCCGTTTTCACCGTTTGTCGTTGGTGAGGATGGTGGCGTCGCTGGGCGAATGAGATATGGGCGCGGCGGCGGATGAGATCTTGGCCATCGTTGGTGACAGATGGCGAGGGAGATCCAGTGGAGGGGGAGAGAGGAGAATGGGGCGGCGGGGGTAAGAGGCGAGGATGGTGGCACCGCCATAATTGGTGCGGGCGGGAGGGGAAGAAGGGAAGGGCGGCAGCAACGGGGGGGGGGGGGGGGGGGGGGGGGGGGTGAGCTTTGGGAAGATAGGAGAAAAATATTTAGGTATTTATAGAGATGAGAATCGGGGGTAAATTTATAAAATTACACCCACAAAATTTATAAGGAAACACACAAAATGCGTATAAGACTTGATTGGCCATAAAACTGAAAAATAGGACCGACATGTCATTACCTCTTTTCGGATTGCTATTGGGAGACGCCATTCCTCTCTTTCGAAAAGAATGGGCCAAAGCCCAACTAAGGAGTTGAATCCGTTTTCTGAAAACCACAAATGTCCAAACATCCTTAATTAGAAGTGCAAAAGCAAAATTTCAATTGTGCTTCCCTTTTTCCTAGCAATGATAAATGAGTTTCACTAATTAAAATAAATACTCCATTCGTCCATTTTTAAGTGTCCCGCTTCGTAACTCCAACTTATTAAGAAAGTATCATCATTACATTTTTCACATCAACTTTTACCTCCACTTTTCTTACTTACCTTTTATAGAGACATCATCATTACACTTTTACTCTCTAACTTTTTAAAATGAAATCTACTTTTAGGGGCAAAATGGAAAATGTACCAACTTTTACTCATTAACTTTACAAAGTAGACACTTATTAGGGGACAATCCAAAATGGAATACTAAACTTTAAAAAAAGGGACGGAGGGAGTACTTCTTTTTGGAAGAGAAACTTATGTAAATAGTTCTTGTTTCAGCCGAGTCTCATTTTTATCCTCAAAATATCAATTATAACTCTTTTGATTTTCAAGTTTGGTTTTCTTACTAAATTGGTCTAATTGATGACTTCTGTCAGCCAAATTGGACGAAAAAAATCAAATTGATGGCAATTTGGACGTTGCAGTTCGTATCAAGTTGGTTCAATTGAAAACGTTTGCCCTCAATCTGATTTTTTTCGTCCAGTTTGACTGACAGAAATCAAACTTGAAAGTTAAAAAAGTTGCAGTTGATACGTGGAGGACGAAAATGAGAGTTGGGTGAAACTAGGAGAACTATTTCTATAAATTTCCTTTTTTGAATTAAAAGTAATGTATTGTAGAGAATAACATGTTTAGTAAAACAAAAAATAAGTATTTACGAAATAAGAGATTTCTTAGCGGAAGGAAGCCAAAATTTTGAACAAAACTGGGCCCAATGTGGACAATGGAGCGTGGGCCAATAGCATTGTTAAGAGGAGAGAGTACCATCATTTCTGCTTTGTGTAAAGGGTTGGCTACAGAGCACTTGGCGAATTCCTCCACAAAATATCTGAAATCAAGACTAAGTGCGATCGAGTAGTACTCCATTTACAAGGGTAGTGATTTTAACACTTTCATTTTTAGACATCCATTATTCTTCTTTCTTTTATTATTCATCAAACAAAAACTGTCGAGAATCAGTAGGAATAATAGCAAAGGTCCTCCCTCCCCTCCCCTTCGATGCTCTCCTTTAGATAATGGCTCTGCATCCAATCAATAGATTTGCTCGATCGATCCGCTGCTACTAGTGAAATTATAACACTTCTCTTTCATTGTCCATATTTTACGTATACGAACAACCAGGGGCGGACTCACCATACCACACGTGCCCTCACGCCCTAAAAAAAAAAAAAAATTGCGGTTTTGTGTATATATATATTATTTATGTTGAATACATGTAAAGTAATTGTTTGGTGGTAAAGTGGTAAGGTTCTGTCCCTCTTAGCAAAAGGTGGCATGTAAAGTAGTTGTTTAGTAGTAAAATGGTAAGGTTCTATCCCTCTTAGCAAAAGGTGGTGAGTTCGAGACTTCCCATGCTCTCCTGTTAAAGCCTTTTTCCCAAAAGGCTAGAAAATGTGTTTTTTTTTTTCAAAAGGCAGTAAAAAATAGTAATGCGTACTTTATTTTTTATACTATTCGTGGATTTGAGTCTACCTCCACATTACATTTGTATATTTTTTATCCCCAAAACTGCAATAATAGAGTTAGTAATAGAAAAATAGATGATGAACTTGTGATAATGTTGTTTTAATGGATATAGCTAGTCAAGGTGCGTAAGTTTGTCCAAGTAGTTAATTATTAAAATACATATATACTATTTATCATGAATGCTAAAATTATTTTAGAACAAATGTGTTTAACTGTAACTCGTACATTACGGTTATAAAAAAAATTGGTGCCCACACTATGTCAAATTTTTTGGTCCGCCACTGCGAACAACAATTATTGTAAATTCATTCGAATGAAGATAGAAAAAAAAACGCATAGAAATACAAAAACAAAAACAAAAAAAGAAGAGGAGTGTGAAAATCAAAACCATTTTGCTTACCCCAAAAAAATGATCACAAGAATTATTGGATTTTTATGTCACATAATAGAATAGAGAAAACCACATTACGCCTTTTTGCACGCACTCATGCTTGAATAAACGATGCTTTTTATGGTAATTGCTGAATTATATAAAGATGTTTGTATCATATTTTTCTTAGGAGGTAATTTTCACTCGGATTCATTTCTCGTTACATTTAATATTCTAATGTCTCGTATCTACCAAACATCATATAATCACCTAATCGAGCCATCTGTTTGACACCATTATCTCCTTGAATTCAGTTCTTACCAACCAAACATGCTTTACGATTAACATTCTCACCAAACCAATATCCTAGTAATATTTTGCTGAAAATGACCACCACAACGGCCACCAAAGCCATACCCATCACTACTTCGAAAACGTCATTTACTCAACTTTACTCTTCGGGTTAGTTAAACAAACACATAAAATAATACCCCACTATGCAGAAACATAGAACCAAGAATTTCTGCAAAATTCTGTTATGATATTTCTCCCCCACTAGCCTCAAGATGGGCCCATATTAATCCCAACACCAGCCCATGGGTCAGATCGTGGGGCCCGTAAGAAATCATTTGGATTAAGCAACACAAAGCCCGGGATTTTTTTTTCTTTTTTTGATTTTTTCGCCGACATTATATACATTATTAGCTAGGGAGTTAGTATTAAGGGAGGGGGGAGAGGGTGGCTGGATAGAACTCGAATCCCACACCTCAAGCACTTGAAAAAAAAAAAACCATTCAGCTTGTGTGAAAAAAAAAAAAAAAACTCTATGAATGTGTTTACGAGAAATTTTTTGGCAGATATATAATGAAATTCTAGTTTCTTAAAAATTAGTGTTTATCGAAAATTCTAGACAACAGAATCTCAAATTTTACAAATTTTGAAAAGTTAAAAAAGTAATGAAAATTTGAAAACTTCATAGCGAAATTTGAAATTTTCAAAGTTAGGTTTGGATAGTATGTGTATTATTTCGGTAATGAACCTCTTTATCATTAGGCTTGATCTTATGCTCAAGTATTCACCCCAAAATTATGGAATCGAATCACATGATCAAAAACCGCCTTTCTTTTCAAGTTGATCAATGTTTGGGCCCACAAAGAAAAACCTTCCCACTTTTTGTTTTACTGTGGGTTGATTTTCAAATTTCAAACACCGAAACATTTTCACTTCAGAATGATTGAATTTTCTCCGGTGTGCGCTTTCGATTTTCTTTCCTTTCTATTTTTTGAACCAAAGTGTGCTTTTCTTGTGTGGAAAAAGTGCCGAAACTTTTACCAAACTAAAAATGTGAGAAATTGTGTTTGGTATGATTTTGCTATGGGTCAGTTACCCTTCTACACGCAGCAAGGAGTAAACATGATGTCAAAAGGCCTTTCGGCTCAATGTCATCTTGCACTTACGTCGTAGGAGAAAGAAGATTATGAGTTTAACTATTCTTCATATATTCTAATTAAACTATTCTAACTATACAAACTTCGTCGTTAAAAAAAAGAGAAAAAAACAGTAAAAATGATTTTCGTCAATGGTTTTTTCTTTCTTTTGGTAAGAGACATCAATGTCAAATGATCTTCCATTTTTTCTGCTCTGGGTTGGCGTCAAAATGGGCCCAGACCACTACTGTGTTTGATTGCTTTACAGCACTATGGTTGAGGTAAGTGTATACGTCAAAGATTCTTGTCCCAACCAAACAGGTTTTTTTTTGTATTTTTTGACAGACCAACCAATAAGGGTAAATTTCACGGACACCCCTGAGATATTCTTTAATGACAAATACCCCCTTTATGTATAAGAAATAACAATAAATCTCTTGTGGTTTCAATGTTCATTTTACTTACACCCTCCAAACAATTACTGTTTGACAAAAAACGTGATAGATTCAGCCAAAAAGTGGCTTACACTAACAAACTCATGGCTAAATAATAAAAAGCTCTCAGTTCCTGAATTTTTGACCTAAAAGTAGCAAATTTATTGTATTTTTAAACAAAATGGTTCTTTCACCAACTAAAAACTAGAGGGCTATGAATAACTATTATCCATTTTGATCGAAATAGTTCTACCATGGCTAAATAAAATTCATTTTGATTCATAATGAATGAGATTTTATAATTACTTTTTACCATAAAAATGGCAAATTTCCCAATGCAAGGCATTTTTGTTGATTTCATGACATGTTTAGTCAAATTGTTGTTGATTGAGATGTCGATGAAATAAAAATTGAAATCACTTGAGGGTTTTTATTGTTACTTCATAAACATGAAGAGGTATTTGTTGTTAAGAAAATCTCAAGGGGTGTCAGTAGAATTTACCCACCAAATAATTGAGAGATGTTTTTTTTTGGAACTTTGCAGTTTGCACCCATGCACAGATGCTCTTAGCATCACTTGGCCTCCTATACTTTAAATTTAACTTGTCAAAGCCCTTGTACTTTTGGTCTAGTGTCAAGTCCTCCTCATCGTTAGATTCTAGTATTTGTTTACGTATCACGAGTTCAGTGGTGATAGGTTAAAACAATTTTACCATAGTAAAAGAATCTCTTAATATAGTTTGCAAAATAAAAGACTATAGACACATTTATTCAAACAAACAAAAATGTATGATCATATTTGTAGAAAAATAATTACAATACTCTACTTTTTACGTATATGCATTTCAGAATTTCTATTCTAGTGTGTGACTTGAAAAACATGTGGTACGTGTATGTATATTTCAAAACACTACAAGACAAACTTTTGAAGGACACTTATAAATACGTTGTGTGCAAAACTTGTTATTTCCTCTTCTTTTCTTTTTTTGATGGTCACTTTTTTGGCAAAAACAAAACAATTACAATAAGTGTAAAGTAGAGGGGAACAAAGTGCAGTTTAACCCTCTCTTTTTTTTTTTGGTTCTTGAGCTTTGGCACCAACTTTACGGTGGTCTTTTCCCAACCGAATCCGAATAGTTGAGAAGGTGTCATTTTTGTTGTTGAGTTTTTGGCCCCCAACTTTAGATATAATAATAATCGATGGTCCACTCAGCAGTATTATTAACATGCAGTAGTTGGTTTTCAGTACTAGTATGATTGACTGTGAAGGTAGCCCCAAGGCCCCCAACCTAGATCGATCTATGCCCGTGGAAAAATGTTCCCTACCTAGCGTTAACCAAAAAAATTAATTTTTCCTATCTACATATTCCGACTTAATTTGCTTCTTGCTCTTCAGTAGTTGTTCGCCTTCGTAGTCGGGGAGGATGGAGATCCTATGAAAAATGTAACCGATTCTCTCATTTTCTTACCTATTCTTAATTAATTTTGCTTTTTGATTATTCGTAGGAAAGAAATTAATAAGTAAGTAAATTTCGATGATTATTATATTATGGGCCCTTGATGATGACCGCATATGGTAGATAGAATGTTACTAGTATATTACACTCGATATCTCCACTCAAAATATATATGCCAAAGACACTATGCAATATATGAACCAATTGGCAAAGAGTGGAGAGGCCGCTAGGGTCATATATATTGGAGGAGATAATTAATTGATGTGGGACAAATTCCAACACTCCCCCGCACTTGGGACCCCTGATTCGCACGTGCAGAGGTAAACAAATGATCCATAACACATGGATCACAATGAAATAGAGTGCAACTATGGCACAAACAAAAGGAAAAGCCTCCGAAAATCTAGCTTTGATACCATGTTAAAACATCCAACTCCAAACCAATTGGCAAAGAGTGGAGAGGCCGCCCAGAGTTATATACTAGTTTTGAAGGAGATAATTAACCGATGTGGGACAAATCCCAACAAATTTAATGGGTAAAATAAATGAAATTTGAGTTAAAAAGTGGATTGGGCTCAGAGGAAAGTTCAACCCCTTTGTGAGTCATTCCCAGATTCACTTCAAGAATCGGTATCGTTCACTCTTTCACAAAACATATACTATATGTTGCAAAGAATTTGAAGGGAAAAAAAGTTTGATATCAAAAACTCATTTTTTGCAACATAGATATCAACATGATTTTTATATCCAAGCCAGTTTGCGTGCACTTTTACTAATTGCGGGACTCTGAAGTCAACGATCGGACAAACCTTCCGGTACGTGGCCCCAAGGTTTAAAATGTTGGGCCTTTGTGAATTTTACCTCATAGAAGACAAATACTTATTAACTATGTCAATTCTGATTTTGGCATGATTGTTATTCTCGACGTGATCGTAAAAGCGAACGATTCAGATAATCGAAGCGAGTCGAGAAGAGCCTTGCATATGCTCGAGTCGGACTTTCCAGGCCTGTCCTTTTTAAGGAACTGGGGAGGATATATATTAGTCCTTAAAAAAATAGGGTTGGTTTTGGCATTGAGGGTCCTGACCACGGTAAATGGAATTCGTTCTGGTAAAAGCTTTTTGGTCTGATGTGGTGAAGCTTTTGAGAAATTTCGGAGTATAATAAAATTCGTGAATAAGGTAACGCAAGGAATAGAATATCTGTCAAAACAACTTGTAGATTAATAAATAGGCTGAAGAGAATAATCAGCTTTCCCAAAGCGACAAAAATACCCCTTGGTTTTGGGTTTCACGTTTTGTGCACCTTAAGGCAGGCACGCCACCCACTCCTATATTAATTTACTTCGGCTTAGAATAACCTGGTATGAACCGGAGCCATTCATTGTCGAAAATGGACGGTTTGGATGGAGACAACATCCATATTGTTCCTAAGGGGCAACGGGGTCCCCGAGTTCGTACATCCGATGTTGATTTTTTCTTTTCCAAGTGAAAAATGAGGCAACAAACATTAGCATTGGTTAAATTGGTAAACACACACTTGAATGCTGGTAGAACAGTTATTTATTGCTTCTATAATTCAGTGAATTCCATGAACCCCGATAGCTACATTTCTCAAGAATTTAAACACACACATACAAAAAGAAAAATTTATATGACGAGACGCCCTTGAGTTATTGATCAAAAATAAATAAATAAAATCAACCTCGAGATATGATTTTGCTTTTTATAACTCAAGTGTCCAAGCCAATCTCGATTCTCGAGACATGATTGGATTGCATAAATTCACTTTCATATATGAGAGTGCTGTGGTCGATGAATGCTCGGTAAAAATATACGTCAACTTGTTATGTACCTAGGCAATGGGTGCAATTTAAAGATTCTATTTCACATCACCCAATAACCCAAAAGAGAATAACAAAGGGATGAGAGAAGAACAAAGGAACAAAACTCGCCAGCAACCAAAACCAACACCTCCTCGTATTTTAGCGTTGTTGCATCGGGGTTCCAAAAATATAAGTATATTCCCATTAAGTGGTCCACCTAATCAGCTTTAATTGTGTAATCAAAGATGGCACCTAATAATCTTTAATATAATCTATCTTCGCCAACAATAGTCATAAGTAGGGAATTTATGAGTGGGGATATTTTTCGTCTCGAGAATAATTCAAATATAAAACTTTTTGATTCAAATAAATCACGCTTTCTTGATTTTTTTTGATAATCCGCTGTCAGGGAATCACACTTTCTTGATGGAGCGGTATTGTAGTAATCACACTTTTAATGTGATAATTGATTTTTATACGCCTTATATGTACTATTTTGTTATCTTTACTCATGTGGTTATAATAATAGTGTTAAATGTATGAAGAAATGAACAACTGAAATAATAATTTCTTAAATTTTTCACAAATATAGTGTGAGCATTTATATAGAAGTGTGAAAATTACTCTTCTTTCAAATACAACTCTTTTTGTCCATAAACCTAAAAGTTGTAATCAATGGAAATATTGTCAAAATTTGATCTTGTCAAAATTTATAATGTATTTTTGTTACAAAAAATATAAAGGAATTCAAAAAGTTATTTTTTCAAATTAAACATAATTATCTAATTGTTGCCGAATGTAAGATTTAATTAATTTTCTACGATCATAATAAGAATCTTTCTTGTATTGTGTTTGTGAATTCTAATGTTCGGATCAGACTTTGAAAAAAAGTATACATGCATTGTTATACTTCCTCTGTCTCATAATTTCAGAAATAATAGAACTAGAGGTATCGATGGAGAATGCACTGATGATAAACAACACAGATCAACATGTGGGATCTATTTTGGGTCTCACTCAAACAATCAGAGTTGTTTATTAAATTCAAAATAACTTTTGGAGTGGCCTTAAAAAATACCGTTCAATTTAGTGTTTCAAATTTTCATTTAGACTTCGGATCTTCATTTCGCAAGGAATTTCAAAGAAAAGTTAGAAAACTAGATCAATTACTTACCATTATTTGATTGAGCTAATTTTTTAGTAGAGCCACTCAAAAAATTATTTTGAGTCGAACGAATGACTCATATTATTAGTGTTGGACTTCAAAATGAGCTCCACAGGCTGTTCTGTATCAGAATTTACATTTAAAAAAAAAGAAACAGTAATTTTGTATCAGTGAATTTCTCGCTCATTCTAGCAATGTGGGGGAAGCTCCGCAAAAGCTTCAACTGACGTTACGGGGCATATTATTTTTAACTCCATTTGTTAAAATAAAATATAAACATAAAGCCGAAAGGCAACAAAGACTAGGACAAGCCAAGCACGTGACCTGCCAAAACACTTTCCCTGCAAATTTTCCTCCACCTTTTTTCCCTTTAGACATCCCATTGTTGTCTCTGATCCGTCCCAGACATCCCTTCAGTCCAATCACTGAATATATAAAGCACTTCTGTTTTCCAAAATCATTTCTTACTTTTCACATTTAAACTAAATTTAAAAGTTTTTTCTTTTTGCCAAAGTGTCTGTATCTGTACGTATTGTGAAACCTCTGGCCTCTTGTTTTGGCCTTTTTGTGGATTTGTAAGTTTCTGGTACGTATATAGATATAGATATACAAACACTGATAATTGATCTGGAGAGGATATGGTGGAATCACAAGGATGAGCAGGGTTAGGCTATAAACCACCAACAAAAACCCACATGGAATTTGTAGGGATACGACTCAAACACATTGAAATCATGTCCACAGGATTCTCAAATTTCTAGGTTCTCGGAATTTCAGGCTCACCAGTATGGGTTTCTTTCTCGAGAAAAATCTCTCATTTTCTATTGGTTTTCTTCCAAGCCCAAATGGTGCCCATTTGAATGTAAGCCATTTGCAAAGTTGTGCCAGACATGAATTCTAGCAATTGGATCTTTGCTTTTGTGGAGTTTCAGCATCTGGGTCTTGGAGTTTTGTGAAAATCTTGACTGTTTGAAGAGCTGGTTTGAAATTGTTTGGAGATTCAAGGACTCCTCCTTTTAGTAAAGGTGGGTTTTGCTTTAATGGGACCCTTCTTGTGAGAGCTGAATTTCTGTTCAAAGCTGTTAGCAGCTGACACTGGAGAGGTGGTGAAGTACTATTTGAGTGGCTGCTGTGATGTTATTTCTTGGTGGGTTCAACAATTGGGCACTGTTTCTGGACAGAAAGTGAAGGTAGTGAAGTTTGAATAGACTATGGATAGTAGAGGGTTTGTGTTGTGGATTGTGGGTTTACTGGTTTTGAAGCTGATGGAGGGCTCTTCTGCAACTCTTTCTCCTACTGGCATAAACTATGAAGGTTAGTTTCTCTTCGGGCTAATTTCATCAGCTTTTTTATGGTAACTTTTTCGTCTTAAATTCTACCTTCAAAGGGATTACAGAATGACATCTGCTGTTAGGGGCTACTACCCACAAGTTGGGTGTTTTGCACATATGGCCTGATTAGATCTTTACCAAAAAAAAAAAAAAAGAGGCCCGATTAGATGATTCTCCATTCCATATTTGCTACCTGGTGAAATTGGAAGTTCGTCCTGTATTCATATATTTTGCTTTTTGTTTGTTCTTTAGACAGTCTTTTGCACCTAAGGCCTGATTACCTAATTCTCTATTCCCCATTTGCTACCTGGCGAAGTTAAGAGTTCATATATTTACTGCCTATGTTTAGGTATATTTTGCTTTGTGTTTGTTCTTTTTCTGCTTTTGTAGGGTCTTTTCCTTTTCTTCAACTGCGGAATTTTACTTTCGGTTCTTCAATTTAGACTGGAAAGAAGTCCTTTCACTTCCATGGTTGGGGCTTCAATGACCTGCAAGAACCTTGCTTTAGTTTTCAAGCATTCTTGTTTGGAAAGTTGTTTAGTTTTTAGTCTAACTTAACTACCTTGGCTTTGAAATCCATGTTCTAGGATTCTGTTTATGTTGTTTTGAATACTTGCCTGATGAACAAGAGGAAAAACAATACCTTAGAATGACGGTTCCGTTTCTTAAAATATGATACAGTTGTAGCTCTGATGGCTATAAAATCTGATCTCCGTGACCCACACAATGTTTTGGAGAACTGGGACATCAATTCAGTAGATCCTTGTAGTTGGAGGATGGTTACATGCACTCCTGATGGCTATGTTTCTGCTTTGTAAGTTGCTTATTCCCTAGACTCAGTGCTTGCTTAATGATTATTAGGCCTTGTAGTATAAATAAAATTAAAGAGTAATTCATTGGAAACGTTGAACACATCAGAGGACTGCCCAGCCAGAGCATATCCGGGACCTTGTCGACTGGGATTGGAAACCTCAGTCACTTGCAATCTGTGTAAGTTAACCGTTTTCTTGCATATGCAATTTGTTTATATTGGTGGTACTCTATTAATTCTGATTTCATCATGCCATTAATATCACTTGTAAATGTACAACTTCGTAGGCTGCTTCAGAACAATGCCATTTCTGGTCCTATTCCCTCTACAATCAGCATGTTAGAGAATCTTCAGACGCTTGATCTCTCCAGCAACGAATTCACTGGTGAAATACCTGGTTCTTTGGGAGACCTCAAGAACCTCAATTATTTGTAAGTTTTGTGAGCTTTCTTCAACTTTGATTTAGCAATTTAGTACCTTTAGAGTATAACTTGTTTCTTGTAGTTAATCCCCATTTTGTTGGTTTTTGAGCAAGCCAGGCGACTGAACAACAATAGCCTTTCTGGACCCATTCCTGAATCTTTGTCCGAAATTGATGTCCTGACTCTTGTGTATGTGTTTGCCCCCTTTTACACCTTTCTTTTCATTCTCATATGTATATTATTGGCTCACCTCAGAAAATCGTTTTGAGTTAGTATAATAAAACCATTTTGTTTCTTGGAAACGGAAAAAGTCTTAACTTCTTACGTTAATGCTGCTCACAGGGACGTTTCCTTCAACAATCTCAGCAGTCCAGTGCCAAAAATATCGGCGAGAACTTTCAAGTGAGCTCCCCATCCTTGTTTTGATATTGCTTAATCTAATTTGCTCGTATATTTTACTACTAAGCTTCTGATGTTGCTGCATTCTGCTTTTCAGATTAGTCGGCAATCCTTTAATTTGTGGGTCTAATTCACATTACAACTGTTCAGTCTACCCAGAGCCACTAGCCTTCCCACCAGATGGTGCAAAAGGTGTCTATCACATAGTAGTAGTTTAGTTCGCTTTTGATCTGCATCTCTGATATTCCATGCTCGTTCCAAGACATGTTTGAATTTGTGGAATCTTTACTTTCCCCAGCTGAAACACAATCAGGGGTGAAAAACCACCGCGTGGCTCTTGCTTTTGGTGTAAGCTTTGGTTCTGCGTTTCTAATCATATTAGCTATTGGATCATTTGTGTGGTGGAGATATAGGCACAACCAGCAGATTTTCTTTGATGTTAACGGTTAGTTTTTTTCTAACTTATAATTTTCTTTTTGATTTGAGTGTCTTAAATGGTAACTGTAGAATCTGCACTCATGACATTTCGTGAAAGATTACATGCATTTTCCCTGCAAAGTCAAGTCATATGATAGTTATAATTCATGTCCGGAACACTGCTTATTGGCCATTTGTCCGAGTCGTGAAGGAATTAGTACCCTCTGTTCTGTTTAACAAAGAAAATGTTTGGGACTTTTAGCTCAGACTGTGAAGTTATTACTTTTCTTTGTCAAGGAAGTTTTGGGCCGTTGTATACTAGTTTCAACAGGCTATCAGATAAAAAAGGTTTGATGCAAATGCTACTCACCTCCGATATGAAACATTATGTCGACTTTAGATTTAGCTGGAGCAATAACCTTGAATGTTTCAGGCTGAAGTTGGCGTTATTCAGTTATATGCCAAGATGAAGTCAAATTACAGATAGTGTTTCTTCCCTTATATGTCAAGATGAGGTCAAATAATGATTTTCATGGAAAGAGATACGTATGATACTTCTTTGTGAACTGACTAATTCCCTTATATGTCAAGATGAGGTCAAATAATGATTTTCATGGAAAGAGATACGTATGATACTTCTTTGTGAACTGACTAATATGAAATCACCTTTAAGACTTAAGTGGACCTTCCAATTTTAGTGCCAGGAAAATATTTGTGCGTGGAAAGGAAAAACTCGGTGTAGCTCCCCTAATTATGTTCTCAAGGAATAGTCCTATTGTGTGATGGGAAGCAGGCTATTCACGGGAGACACTTAACCTGAAAGTTACTTGCCCTAGGGCTATTCTGGGAAACACCTACCCAGGCAGTGTCTGGGTATCCATTTCATTCCTTAGAAGGCTTTGAACGGTAATGATTTCTTTGAGTGCGAATGTAACCATAGCTGGAAACAATCAACAAAAGTACTCTTTTATTGGAGTGTTGCATTTTATGACTTTAATCTCTGCGTTTTTTTTACGAGTACTTTAGTCGCTGACTCGTTGCATAAAATGATTCCTTCTTTTTCCCTTTCTAATTTGGCTGCAATTCTGCACTGGATTTATGACTTGGCAGATCAATATGATCCAGAGGTACGCTTGGGCCATTTGAAAAGGTATACCTTCAAGGAACTCAGGGCGGCAACTGATCATTTCAACTCCAAGAATATCCTAGGGAGAGGAGGGTTTGGAATTGTCTACAAGGGTTGCTTAAATGATGGGAGTATTGTGGCTGTCAAAAGGTTGAAGGACTACAATGCTATCGGTGGTGAAATACAATTTCAGACGGAAGTAGAGATGATAAGTTTGGCAGTCCATCGGAATCTTCTTCGGCTTTGGGGGTTCTGCTCTACTGAAAATGAACGGCTGCTTGTTTATCCGTACATGTCGAATGGGAGTGTAGCTTCTAGATTAAGAGGTTAGTAATATTGAGCCTTCTCTACTTGTAGTCAGTTGTGTATTCCCTCTGTTGTGGTTCATCCTTCCCTTATGACATATTGCTTTAACAACAAAGCCTAAAATGATCATTGAAGTGTGTTTCTCGACTAATTCAAGGAAGTATGTCTTTCACTAACCCTAGATGATTTTTCATAATACATTTCTGATTCTTTTTGTAAGTTGTTCAGTGGCCCTCTTCGAAATTTCCTCTTGCAACCTGCAAAATGGCCCATTCAGTTTTTCATTTATAGGACTGGCAGAATACAAATTTGGTCCTTTCGGATAACTTAGAACTAGTGACATGTCACCTAGTCATGGGGGAACGAGACACATAGGAAAGAAAAAAGTCTTTCTCGTTGGAGATTGGATTGTTCCTCTCTGAACTGGAGGGAGAAAATGTCCCTCTGTAATCATTGTTCAATTTTGTGAGTTCAACTTTCTGCACCTCCGCTGCCACAAACGTGAATCCCACATCAATTTCCTTCTAAATCTGTTGGTATTGTGAGAGGACTATTGCACCATTAGTTCCTCTTTCAGCAGTTTAACTGAAAAAACGATCACTGCTGTATCTCATCAAAGCATCACGTTAACAGCCTCTCACCATATCCTTCAAGCCATGGACATGTTTTCTTCTTCTGCCGTCACCATTTTTGAGGGAACAAACCCTGGAGAAACTTGCATGCGTCCAAACTTAGACAACTTATCCTTGACATTGATTCCTTAATTATGATATTGACCACAGTCATTCCGCTTTTGGTATATCACTTGCTATCCACATTGGGGGATTGACTCAACATTATCTTACTGGAAATTGTTTTTGAGGGGTTGGAATTTTAGGATGAGGAGCTTGCCACCAATATAGGCATCGCATTGAATCACTCCAAAGTTGTGTACTCTGATCTAATGTACTCTGAGAAATCAAATTGTGCATGAAGTTGTTCAAGTCTTATTTATCATAAACATGTTCGTTTAGAATAGGTGCTAGTATTTCCTTCGGTGATCAGCTGTCCAGTTACAGTTTTTTTACAAAAGCTTCTTGTTGAGTTCAGTAACTTTCTGCGCCGTCATCCTTTTGACATATGCTGAGTAAATTATATCATTCAAACCAATTTGGTTTTTTACCAGATCATAGTCATGGTAGACCAGTTTTAGACTGGTCCAGGCGAAAGAGGATAGCTCTGGGTACAGCAAGGGGCCTACTATATTTGCATGAACAATGCGACCCCAAGATTATTCACAGAGATGTTAAAGCAGCCAATATTCTGTTGGATGAAGACTTCGAAGCAGTTGTTGGAGATTTTGGGTTGGCAAAGCTTTTGGATCACCGTGATTCTCATGTGACCACAGCTGTCCGTGGCACAGTGGGCCACATTGCTCCTGAGTATTTGTCAACTGGCCAATCATCAGAGAAAACTGATGTGTTTGGGTTTGGTATCCTTCTTCTTGAGCTAATTACTGGTCAGAAGGCATTGGACTTTGGGCGGGCAGCAAACCAGAAAGGAGTGATGCTGGATTGGGTATGTCTTCCTCATTTCTCTAATTAAGACATTTATTTTTTGACAATTCTATAAATGCTCTCAACGATAAATCGAAGTGGTCTATTTTGGCATACAAGAAGTTTTTTTTTTTTTTTTATTGAAGTGTTCTTATCTTGGCGCCTAAGACATGACACAAAACTGACGGTCCGGCCTGAAACTTTTTCAGAAAATGGACACCTTGGGGTCACATTAACAAATACGTGCGGGTACTTTGTTGTATACTGGATGCATAAATATTACAAGGCAAAATGAACTAGTCAGGGCTCTAATTGTAATACAGATACCATTACGTCTTCTTTTACGTACATCATTATTCAATTCAAAATAGCATCAAAGACTAAAATGTTCCAACAAGAAGTGTTTCGTCATCGTTTCACACGTGTCATTATAGTCTAGCTGCAATTTTCTATCCCATAAAAGACTCTTCTGAACTTTAACTAGAGCCTGCTGACACCGCCTACTTATCCCGCAAATGTCCATAGAGTATTGGAAGAGTGCCCAAGCAGAGTGTTGTAATGGAAATATAGAGAATGAAGTTGGACACTTCTGATTGGATTGTCAGACTCGAGAGACACATGTCAAATATTAGTACGTAATCATTGGCGTGGTGTGCGTGCTTCATTGGTGGTCTTTTTTTCCCCTTTGTATACCTGACTTTGAGGATAGATTCTCAACTTTGCAAAATTGCTTTTTCGTTAAGCTACTGCAAGAATTTAGAAAAGCATTGCAAGTTTATCAGATTTTCTCTGAAATTTTCAATATTTTGGTCGTTGAATTATTTTCTTTGGTGCAGGTAAAAAAGCTTCACCAGGAGGGAAAGCTAAATCTGTTAGCGGACAAGGATTTAAAGGGCAAGTTCGACCGGTTAGAGTTAGAAGAAATGGTTCAAGTTGCACTTTTATGTACTCAATTCAATCCTTCTCATCGTCCAAAAATGTCTGAAATACTGAGGATGTTGGAAGGAGATGGCTTAGCTGAGAAATGGGAAGCCTCACAAAACGTTGAGACACCAAGGTACCTCCGGTCATATGAAAATCCTCCTCAGAGATACTCAGATTTCATAGAAGAATCTTCACTTGTGGTTGAAGCAATGGAACTCTCTGGTCCCCGTTGACAAATACCAACTAATCTTTTTTTACTTTTTTACGGGTTTTCCACTCTATACAGTTTTTTTGGTGTCGTTTAGCTACGAGGATTTGAAGTGGCAAGTATTTGATTGGTGTTGATAGCTGTTGAATGAATGTATTGATCTGTAAAAAGGGGAAGTAATATATAAGCATCTGGTTCTTTGTTGGAAGATTGGTGTGGTGCTTGAGTTGATGGTGCCTTTCTAAAAAAGTTTGGAATCAGGCTACGAACTTGTTTGTAATTATGAATGCAATCTCAATGGCATAGATCCACATATATTGGACCACACAGTCAATAAAATCTCTCTCTCTCTCTCTCTCTCTCTCTCTCTCTCTCTGTGTGTGTGTGTGTGTGTGTGTGTGTGTGTGTTTTCCCATTCTAAATGTACCACAATGCAAAATGAATGATTCCAGACAATTCAGATATAGGTTATGACTGGTAAATAGCTTTCGATGTCGGTTGCCACGGAATTCTATTCGCTCCCAAAAGCCTCAATCCCTCTTTTTTCACGTACTTGTGAAGCAATCTTTGGGAAGAAGCAAATATAAGCCAATTTTCTGCTTCTAATTAATCCTCCTTTTTGCTTCTCAAGTTTGCATGACCTTAACAAGATGGAGTTGATGTTGTGGATTCGACCCAAACCAACACATACCACGTGAAAAATAATCAAGCAAGCAAGAAGGCACGAGACAATTTTTACGTGGTTCCTCAATTGGGTATAAATTCTTGATTCACACCAATTTTCACTATATATGGCATGAACAAGATTACACATGTGTTGCGTGTCTGTCTAGTAGACGTATACGTATCCTAAGATTTTACAAAAACAATTGCCGTGAATACCCATGTGGAATCCGGTCATAGTTACAGTCAAGCAGCAAACCAAGTCCAATTTAGACTTCACAAACCGAACGGTTGAAGGATAAGTCTAAATTCGTTACAAATAGAACCCACACAATGTTTCAAGATACAAGTAACACGTAAGAGATAACCGATACTACTTAAAAAAAACCCACCACAAAGCAAGAACTAAACGAAAGGCGATGGTAATGAAACTTGAATGAGATAGCAAACTGACAATGAACTCTGGAAGGTGATGGTAATGAAACTTGATTGACCTCTCCTAAGGGAATATTTTTTTTTCCCCTTCCTTTTGGACATCCTATTGAAACCAAAAGATGCATTCACCATTGACATTCTGTGTTCCTTACACAGAATTTGCGTCGACGCAATACCACAACAATGTCCATATATAGAATTTCACTATGATTGGCAAACAAAACCACCCCGCGCACGAGTCTGCAAAGAGAGAGTGATTGAGATAAGAGAGATGGATGCAGTTATTTTGGACCATAGAAACAATACTGATACATTAAGAACACCAAACGCAACGAGTTTGGCTTAACTACTTATGCTTAGAAAACACACACTACTTTATTATGATCCCACACAAAAACTACACCTCCACAACTAAACAATAGCCATAAAGACTGAGTCCACCGCCGTTTTGTGACTTGCCGGTTCGTTAGGCCTTAACCACCACTTCTGCCGCGATTTAAACGAAGCTCCATCTGGTGGCTAAGCATAGACAAACTGTCTCGGATTTGGAGGAGTGCAATATTGCATATCCCTCTTCTCCAAATTGCCCTGCTTCTCAAGACCCATGAATGGATTCATCCCAACTCTATATATAGCCATATCTATCAGTCTCGATTAAGAAACCCATAGATTGGTCTTCTATGGGTGTATCCAAAATGGGCTCTCAAAAAATCGAGAGCAGAAGTTAGTCTATGCCCACATTGGGTTTAAATAGCCGAAGATTAAAGTGCTCATGACTTTTATTTTTTTTATTTTTATTTTTTCCCTTTGGGAAATTCACCACAATAGTTGCCTTGTCAAGAAATTCTACTTTAAGTCATGCACTTGTTCAAGTTGACTGACAATCTTACCCTTCACCTTACATGAGTTCTTGCTAGTTAAATCAACAATGGACTAGTGTCGATCGCGTGGATAATTCGGTTATAACAGGGCCCCGCTGGCGGACGGTAGAATTGTTCCCTAGTGATTAGTCGAGTTGAGCGTAAGTTGGCACAGGGAGACCTGAGTTATCGACAAGAAGTGGATGATTCGATTAAGGTTGTTAAGATGTTTGACTTATAGTTAATGAAGGTCGGAAAGGGAAATATAGAGGACAAATTCATAAACAAATCCTTATTAGTAAGTTGTAGGTTTTCATAGAACGGATTTCGTGGAAACTTAATTTGCAGAGATTAATGGTTAGAGAATAAATTCTTTACACTGCAGGTGTAAATATTTGTTTCCTCTAAATCAATTGCATTGCGCCACGTCGCCATGTTTTATTAATTGGGACCACTATTTTAACACGTGTCGCGATGCAATTGATTTGGACGAAACAAATATTTACACCGACAGTGTAAAAAATTTATTCTCTAATGGTTAATGGTCTCCACATACATCCAAATTAGAAAAGGTGCATAGCCAGATAGATCAACTTTTTCTTAGTGCATTACTTTAGGCCGTTGGAGTTATCTTTTTTTTTTTTTTCCCCTGTTTGAGTCCACTAACTACGTACACGTACTCATGCCCATCTACCACTTTCTCCAAGTCCAAATCCTCCTAATTTCCCACTAATTCCTTCTGGCGTGGCTGTCAATTCCACCAAACCTCCATTACTAGCTTCAGTATCGGCATGTAGGAGTAGTACTTATTTTTCAACTAAGTGGTATCTGAATTGTGACGTAAAGAAGGAAATAAGTAATTAAAAAATAAGAATCTTAACGAAATGAAACCTAGTTTATGTCTAGTCATAAATACGCACAAAGTGTTTTTTTTTTTCTTTCTAGGGATCGGGACTTCAAAACTTCTTGTTGTTATTGTTAGTTGAGGACACGTGTCATCACCTATATGGGCTGCATGGCTGTGAATTTTGAAGCCAGTAGTGGATTTCCATAGCTGTAAATTGAAAGAGGGAGAATATGAATGTAATACCCGTATTTGTCTTAATAGTAACTTTATTTTAGTTGTGTATTTAGATAATATAGAGAACAAAATAAAAGAAAAGGCATTCGGTGCCTTGTGCAATGTGTAGAGCATTTTGTGTGGGCGTGTGCTGAGCCTCGGGAATTAAGCTGGAGGTGGAGTTCATAAGGTGAACTTGGTGATTTGAATTGATGACTAAGCATCAGTTACAATATAAGTTAACTTGAAGGCTTGAACCATTACGGTGGTAGGAAAACTAAAAAAATAATAGTAATTCAGAGAATAAAGTTATGGACAGTGGGTTCAATTTTGATGGTGATGAGATCTTGTACGTTGTTCTTTGAAGAGGAATATAAGGTGGGATTATATTTGATGGCAATGCGATTTGAGGGTAAGTGTAAGATATATGTTTCTTGTACAATAGTAATATTGGGTTCTTGTTGGTTGTGTTATGTGCGGTGACTGTAAGTCGTGGAACTATTTGGTATGTGACGGGGTAACTAGGCTAAAGCTATGCCAAAAGACAAGTTGGCCAATGAGCTGTGGTGAGGCTAGTGAGGTGGTACGTCACTCGTCATATACTAAGGAGGACCGGATATGTGGTTCCATTTATGTGGAATGTGTTATATTCGTGGTTGATGTTATGCAGTTAGTTTAGTGTTGATATTGTGCACGTTATTATGTCTCACACACTCCTGGGATCCTTTGGACTCCAACTTGCAGGTTGGTTAGCAGGTCAAGTACCGGTGGTGCGAGCTTGTCTAAGTTGCTACGAGAATGGGTTGTTGTTTATTTACTTTTTAGAGAGTTGTAAATTATATAGTTCATGGAATAAAAAGACAAATTGTGTTTTTTTTATATCGTTGTGCTTGAGAATTTGGGTTGTTACAATGAATATCAGAATTACATCATACCGGAAACAAGTCCACAATCATTAGTTTTACGTAACTTTAAGACATTTTCATTTCTTGATTGCGACAGATGATTTATGCAAATATTTGTGTTACATGCAGCAGACGTGCCTAAAAATTTAAATGAGAGACTCAGATTCATTATGGGTGATGTCCGTCTGCACCAAATTTGAATCTACATCATACATTATTTTTCATGCACTTCTTTGGGGAAAAAAAAATACTAATTAAACAAAATTTTATGCACTTATCTTTTTCATTAGGAAAACGCAGATCTCCTCCTCATAAATGCAGTCAATGCCCAGCAATGACACTATACATTGATCTTTCTGAACATTTTTTTGGAACTTTTCTCTGTGCTCTTATAATCTTTTTCCCTTTTAGGAAAAGGCAGTGATCTCCTCCTCAGAAATGCACTCAATAATTTTACACACTGCCCCCTTTTTCTTTTCCCCCTTTTCTTCTTTGGCTTTTCCACAACTTTTATCCTTCTTTTGGGAGAATCTTTGATGGATTTGATTAATGAGTCGATCCATTAACAACCCGGTGGACTATCAATAAGTTAAAGAATGACAAAACACTATACACAATTGATATACGTCTTTTCACTTTTTAATGCACTTTCACACATTTTTTCGTACATTTCAGTACACTTTTTTGAACGTAACAGCCTAGTCGACTATATTTTAATTCTTTCCCTTCTTTTAATATGTCATAGAGTGTTGTTCTTGCATACCGTACTCCTTATAGAGGATAATAGTGTGTGTATATGTAATATCATACTCCTAATAGGATAAGAGACTGTAGCGGGTTCATAATAAAAAAAAACATATCACTAACCATTATCATTGTTTATGAACATCATACTTTAGGTTAAATGGGAATACGTGGCAAAGCCATTATAGAAAGAAAAATATTCAACTTTTCGTCCCATATAAAAAGTGATCACGTTTTTATTTTTGTTTTTCAATTGATATATAGAGGAGAACGAAAATATAATTTCCACTACAAATTAATATTGCAAATGTGTAGAGAGTGGAGCTCATTGATGCAGACCTAACTGCTGGTCGGTACCCGGATCTGCATGAAAGGCAAACGGAAATGCAGTAGCAAAGGCGCGGCTCAACATTGACGGATCAATCTAAGCTCCGTTGGTTGGCCTAAATAACACGACTGGTCATTTTGGTGATGAGCAAAGGGCTTTTTCGGCTTTTCGGCATTGGATTGGGCCTCCGAATCCTTAACTGTGTCTGTGTCGGTCGAAAAAATAATTGATTTACTTAGAGTATTATTTTTAGTCAAGACAAGTCCACTTTGGGCAAAGTTAAGCTGGAATATCCGAACTGGACCCCCCTTCTGATCTTTTGTCCTTCACATATTCTGAAACACTCTAGTCTCAGCCACTCAAGCAATAAGCACACAAATTTCCATTTCAAGTTGGTAATCCCGTGAGTCATCAGGAAATATTTGGAAGAGGTCCCATTTTCTGATAAACATAACGCAATGATAGAGTAACAAAATGCTGCCAGCTTCAGCAATCAGCTCACCCTGGTGGTATAGGTTTGGACAAGTGGGCATGAGGAAATAAATAAAATGCTTCCAAGAAGTCCCAAATACGATTTCTACGAAGGCCAAACATTATAAATCTTGTGCTCATTGGAGGTTTGCCTGACCATTAACTTCAGAATCTCGGAATTAGTCGAGGTGCCAAGCTCAACTACTCATATGACCTTCACACCATACATTCACGCGGAGTTCATACAATTTGTTATGGGCCTCACCTAAATGCGTGATGCTACAAAGTCCTTGAAGCATCACGTGGCAATATTCTAGCTTCCAGGAGCAATTAATAATGTCTTGTCACGCCCCGCCCCGCAAATGGCACCCAAAGTGAGCCCAAGTCGGCGCGACCATGTGGCATTCCACAAATAAAACCAAACCACTCCTCACAACCTGTTAGAATAAACACACAGCAGAAAACTTATCACCTTAATTAACATAAAAAAAAAAAAAAAGGTCGACATATCGACCAACCAAGCACGACCTCGCACAACTAAACAACAATATAGTTTTACAATACTTTAAAAAAAATTCTACACTTGAACACATCCACCGATGACTTATTTACAACTTATATAAATCAACTTCTTAGTTCACTACCTACAACCAACTCGCTAATCCACATCATCCAACGATAGCCCAAACACTTCTCAACACGATGCCCGGTAGTGGACCCACTCTACGCAACCTGCTACCTGGCAGACCAAAAAGGAAAGCCAGTGTGTGAGATATAGAAATGCTTAACAAAATATAGCAACAACCAAATGAATAACAAGGATATAAATTCCCAACATAACTGAAATACGCAAATGTATATAATAGATATAACCACCACATCCTCCAAATACAACACAACAGTAATATCCAACGGCTAAAAGACAATCTCAACTTGTCAACAGTTTATCTAGAAATTAAGAGCAACACCGGGCACACAACCAATAATTTAAGGCATAAGTCTTTTGGCATTAAGCCAATTACCGGGCACACAACCAATAACTTAAGGCATAAAAATCTTTTGGCATATAGCCAATCACCGGGCACAAAGCCAATAACTTAAGGCATAAGAGCCTTTTGGCATAAAGCCAATCACCGGGCACTAAGCCAACATTCAAGTTCAATTCAATATAGAACAACATCTATGAATCAAACACTCACATATCACAACCGAATCTCGTATCCCACACACCATGCTCCCAACCATTGTTAAATAAGCGATATGGCTTATGACATGGTGTGCCTCACACACGAATATTCCCAACATATCATAAGCTAAACAACAATAACATGATATACACTCACCATTACAGCAATATCTCATTAAAGATAACTATATTGAAAGCTCACTACGATTAGTAAGATATAAATTCACCACCACAGCAACATTTTATTGGAAAGAACCATATCAGACACACTCATCTCATACTCCAAAAGAAAGTACAACTATGGTTTCGGTGCTACTTGATTCACCGACTCGTCACCTATCCACAAGCCAAACATTTTAGTATAAAAATACTTGAAAGGCTTGACAAATGCCAAACATAAGTAAATTCACCAATTCACACCACAAACCAAGAATCTCACAAACACACACGACATAGCAGAACCACCAAACGAATTCTGACTATAGCATTCCATAGGTCTAGAGTTAGACTTCGAGACTACAACCATTAGAAAGTAGACTCTCAGAACATCAATCTCGATATAAAATTTGCCCTAATTGGAGTCCGAATGACCAAGATATGCTCAACAGAAGTTACACAATTAAAGCAGAAATCACAGTTTCCAGCAGAACAGTCTGCGGTCGAAAGCTCATTAAAAATCACCTACTCAATATTTTCCAATGATTCTAACACCAAAACATCACCAATTGATCAATGTTTAAGACTCATGTAAACCCATAGTCAAAAACACAATCAACTATGATAAATTTGATGAAAAACGCAGCTCCAAAAGCTGCCCAGAATTCCAGAATTACCAAATCATCAACTTCGGAACAAAAACTGATTTTTTCTAGAAGGAACTAAGGCACAAACCTTACATATTCAGAAAGGTATGTAAATCAAGTTTCAGAATCAAGAAACAGCGCATAAAACCAATACCCGAGCTAGAAGATATGACCGTTTCTTCAAGATGTGTCTATGCTGTCAGCACATTACGCGAATTTGACAGCAGCCCGGTTTATGATTTTTATCTTTTTCCACACTTCTCAAAAAATTCTGATATTTTTACAGAATAAGCTACACACACAGAGGTATCTACAGTAGAATTACCAGAAAATAACATGGATAGCGTGTGTATGATAAAAAATCGTCAAAACCAGGACAGATTCAACTTGCCAAAAATCACAGTTGGCACAATCATATGATATACGAATTTTCCACAATAAAACTCAACTACAACCTCAAAAACCCTCTCCCATGGTTTCAATTCAATGCATATAAGATGTAGAACATGAAACCTAGCATGAGAAACATGAAATTTTACACTTAAAAAGGATGAAAATTACCTAATGGGTCTTTAGAAGGTTTCTTTCAAGGCCAAAGAGGATTGAGACAGGGAGATCCTATCTCCCCCTACCTTTTTCTCATTGTGATGGAAGCTTTCTCTGCTTTGCTGCAACGCAGAATTTCTTTGGGACAGTTCACCTATCACCCCAAATGCAGGACAATTAATCTTCACCATTTAATGTTTGTTGATGATTTGTTTGTCCTTTGTGGTGCTATTGGTCCTTCTTTCTCTTTGCTTAATCAATTGCTGCTTAAGGACTTCCATGCCTATTCTGGGCTTCAACCTAATATGGTAAGAGTTCACTTTTTTTTGCTGGGGTTTCTGAGGAGATTAAGGGATCCTTAAACATTCTTCCTATTCCCGAAGCTAGCTTTCCTATAAAATACTTAGGGGTACCCTTATCTCTACAATGTTAAAAGTTGCTGACTGTTTAGTACTTAAAGAGAGGATTCTAAAAAGACTCCACGGGTGGTCTCACATGCAGTTGACTTATGGAGGGAGAGCCCAGCTTATTCAGTCTGTGTTGTTTAGTATTCAGGTTTATTGGAGTTCTATTTTCATTATTCCTACTAAAACAGTGAAAGAGATTGAGAGTACTCTGATGGCATTTCTCTGGTCACGATTTGATCTGAATCACAAAGCTGCAAAGGTTAAATGGGAGCATGTCTGTTGTCCAAAAGCAGAAGGGGGTCTAGGTTTTAAAAGACTCAAAGAATGGAATAAAGCAGCAATGATGCGACACCTTTGCGCTCTGAGCATGAAAGCTGACACTCTATGGGTTAAATGGATCTACACTTACATTATAAAGGATTAGAATATCTGGGCCATGGAGGTCCCTAGTGATGCCTCCTGGACCATCAGAAAAGTGTTTGGGATTGGGGAGTTGAGGCAAACCTCTGATCCAATCCAAGGTTGACAATGGACATGGGACTTTCTTATGGCATGACAATTGGCATCCCTTGGGACCTTTACACAAGCGATGTGGTGAAGAGGTGGTCTTTAATATGGGGAGATCCCTTCAAGCTAAGGTTTCTTCCATTATTTACCAAGGAAATTGGAGATGGCCCAGAATCCGCAATAGGGTCACTCAAGAGATAATCACTAAAACCTGACAATTTGAGGGAAGATTATGTTGTTTGGTTGCCTTACCCAAGTGGCAAATATTCAGTTGCATCTGCGTGGGAAGTTCTTAGAAGCAAACGACCAAGTATGCTATGGGCTTCAATTGTTTGGTTTACGCAAATGGCCCCCCAGTGGGCTTTCGTGCTTTGGTTGGCTGTTCAATATAAGATGAACACGAAGGATAGATTAGTAAGTTGGGGAATGCAGTTGGATGATATGTGCGTTCTGTGCAATAATACTAGGGAAACTGATGCAGGGAGGCGTGTCGAAATAGAAGAACGCGCAACAAGGACAATCACGAATAAGTATGAACTGAAGGTACTCCCTCTACGAACACACAATAATGAGATAAATCTCGTTTTTCATTAATCAAATCATAAAACAACTCCCTTAACCCGAAAGCTTACAACTTATTATATAGGAAAAAACCCTAACCCTAATTGATTCGTCCGAAAAGGAATCAAAATCAATTAATTACCAAAAACAAGAAATTCAACTTTAACTAGGAAATCAAATACTAGAAAGAAATATAAGGTTGCCAAAACAAGAGGCAACTAAAATGGAATTTTCTAATAAAATAATAAACTCAAAATAATGGGTAATTAATTTATATTCTTCATATTTCTGTTCTGCATCATTCTCCCCGTCTTGAAGAAACTCGTCCTCGAGTTTATATAGTTGAGTACGCCGAACCTTGTCTGCATTAATCTTGTACCTCAAATTAGTTTTTCCGAACCCAAACTGTAAAGAAGAGTCTTGAAAAATAACAGTAACAGTTGTCTTCCCAATTTTCTCTAAGCACGCAACCCAAATATTCTTCTTCACAGCAACTCCAATATATTTCCAAAAAGGATCCACGTATTGATTATCCCAACCAATTCCAGCACCGTCAAGCATGGTAACAACTTTTTTTTGCAATATTTTCTGATTTTTCCCTCGAATAAATTTCTCCACCGATTCTTCGTCAAAAACTAGTGGTTTATTCCAATCCACTACTGGATCTAGAATAATATTTGATGTGAATGGCCACTCGATGGTAGCTTCATCCACTTTTATCCTCCTCCTCGACTGATTGTTACCAGCCAAAGGTTTGGTGATAGAAATATCATCCGACACCTCCTCCTCTTTCGGAAACCGAGGGTGAACCGGACGACAGCGAGGTGGGTTCCCCCCAACAGCCATGGCAGCCACCTGATCGGTTAGGACGCCAATCGCATCCATCACACGTTGCTCAAGTTGTTGGAACCGCGCCTACATTCGTGCTTCTCGTGCAACTTTACTTCGTTCATACACATCTTCGGCAACAACATAACGACCATAACGAACTCCTTGTCGTGCCATGATCCAGAATCGAGCGCAAGCTCTGATACCAACTGATGCAGGAAGGCGTGTCGAAATAGAAGAACGCGCAACAAGGACAATCACGAATAAGTATGAACTAGAGGTACTCCCTCTACGAACACACAATAATGAGATAAATCTCGTTTTTCATTAATCAAATCATAAAACAACTCCCTTAACCCGAAAGCTTACAACTTATTATATAGGAAAAAACCCTAACCCCAATTGATTCGTCCGAAAAGGAATCAAAATCAATTAATTACCAAAACAAGAAATTCAACTTTAACTAGGAAATCAAATACTAGAAAGAAATATAAGGTTGCCAAAACAAGAGGCAACTAAAACGGAATTTTCTAATAAAATAATAAACTCAAAATAATGCGTAATTAATTTATATTCTTCATATTTCTGTTCTGCATCAGAAACCCATCACCATCTTTTTTTTTCCGGTGTTCCTTTTCTTCTATAGTTTGGCACCATGTTTTGGGCACAACTTTCATACCTGGTATTCCTGATACTTTAGCTGATATTGTGGGATGGTTTTTCTGGAATGTGAAAAACAAGGATTTTAGGAGTTTGGTCCTCTCAAGTATGCTTGCAGCTATGGTGTATGGCATATGGAGGGACAGAAACGTTCGAGTATTCCAAAAGCTTACTACACAGGTTGATATTGTCTCCCTCAATATTGTTAATTCCATTAGAGATTTCCTGTGTTTTAGAAGAAAAGCTAAGAACTGTTCTTTGAACAGATCGTTGGGAGCAAGCTGGAGGCTTCCCGATAGCGTTTTCTTGGTATCAAGGGTTGATGTACCTTAGATAGGCTGTTGCTTGCTTTGTATCTTTTTGGCCCCAAGGATGTTGTATAGGGGGTTTTGTTTTTATTGGGGAATGCCCTTTTTAGTTCTGTAATTGGTTTGTGCCTTTTCAATGAAATGTGATTATCAAAAAAATAATTACCTAATTAAGCTTCAATTCAACATAACCCTAATTTTCTTCTTCTTCTTGTTCTTCCACCGTTCCTCTCTCTCTCGCTCTCTCCCTCTCTCCCTACGTTGGAACAAAACCTACCCTAATGGGTTTCTCTTTTTTTTTTTTTTTTTTTATAAAACACACACACACACACCGCACACGGCACACATGCACAACTTCTTAAAAAAATGCACTTTAGCCCTTTAAATTACTAAATGTAACATTAAAACACCCCAAATATAAAGGGTGTTACATTTCTTGTAGTACGTGTACTCTACCAAGCCTCCAAATGGGCTTAAAAGATGAAACTTTGTCCGGTCACGACTTGAAGTGGGCCTATAGTGACGGGCCAACTGATGACACACTTTGTGCCAATAGAAAGCATTCCATTCTTGAGCAGACAATCCATAATTGGGCCACTTCCACAGGCGGTCTGCCCATTAACTTCAGACCCTGAAATTAGATCAGCTGTGCGCAAGCTGGTCCGAGCATTAGATTATCAAAAAATAATCCATGATTGGCTTCACCTCCTGTGACAGTTTTTCCTTCAGTACTTGTACTACACATGGGTGCGGTTGAACTTCTTCCCCAACACCTACGTGGTGTGCATATGCACATGAGTGTGAGAATGAGTGTAGTTGTAGAATGATTGTCGCTGGAAAATCCAATTCTGAATAATGGCTGGGTGCTTAAGGAGATAGGGAGTTCAACATATAACAACAACAAAAAAAGGATTGGAAAAAACGACAGAGAAATAATACTCCTAGAAATTGTAATAGTAACTGATAGGTAAAGTAGATAATACTGTTGAAGTTAGAAATAAATAGTGGCTGTCTAAAATATAAATGCGGAATGTTGACCGGCTAAATTGGCTAGTTGTTGTAAGCATATGAGTGTAATTTTGTTTACCCACCAAATGGGCAAACTATTGCAAGATTAGTTGAGTTGGTTTGCTCATGTGTTTCCCCAATGGTGGCCGGTGTTCGAGCCCCACGGGGAGCAGGTTTGGGGTTCAGAGTTATGGATAATCTCTGAATCCTTGTTGACTAACATACTAACTCTCCATTGATGTATAAACTATGGCCAAAAAAAAAAGACGGGGACGGGGCGGGGTAGTGAATATCATTCATTTCTCTATGGGATTCATAGCATCGAGTCTCACTTAGATGATCTAATCCGTTTTTTATTTTTTCCATTTTTGCCAAGCGATATACAACAGCAAGGGTCTAATCTGTTCAATTTGTAGGATTCAATCTTGTAGGACTCTTGCAAAACCTTAAACTCATTTGAGTATCCATACGACTTGCCGATAAAAAAAAATCCATACAAGTTTGATTGAAGCATTCAATTCTTGCTGTAAAATTACACTGTATATGTTAACATTTTGAACCAACACAATTAAGTATTGTTCGATAAAAAAAACCAACAGATCATTTGGGATTGAGCTAAACCGTACAAATTGAGCGAATTATCACCAAAACATACTTGTTACACTTCTTACAGAGTAATGTTTATCCGCCTAGCTTGTAAGCAGGTAAACAATATTGTACTCTGTTAACACCAGGGACACTACCGGTCCATGATAAGCGCGTAAATGTTCACATTAACGCCTCCTAATTTATCATTGCTAAGTCTTTTTATTTTATTACTTGGTGTTTTAATACTTAATTTTTTTGTTGTAGGTATTCGCAGAGTTTGATATAAAAATATGCAAAGTTGAAATATTAAACAATGTTCGACATTGGCCCATTCGAATTCAATCATGTGTAAGGTCTAGACTGCAATCGGAGTAATTATTTGCAAGTCAAATTGGCAGAAGTAATGTTAATTAAAAATAAATGAATTAGACTTGAACTTATGTCTACTAGGTGGGCCCAATGATGCACAGTTAATTTGACTAAATGGTGGGCCTCCGAAAGGCAATTCATTGGCTGATGATTTGGTTAAAAAAAAACAAAAATGCTAAGGACATATACATTTGTGCACATATCTTGCACATACATTTTTATGGGGCCCACCTCGGGTCCCACCTATATGATCCGAACCGCTCATTATTTTTAACATAATGTTTTAAGAGTTTCTATAAAAAATCAAATCGGTAGGATATCGGTAAGGGCTTTTTCAGAAATCGCAGTTCGAATCAGACTGTTTCACCCTATGATTTCTAAAAAAGTCCTTACCGATATCCTATCGAGTTGATTTTTTACAGAAACTCTTAAAAAATTATTTTAAAAATAATGAGCGGTTCAGATTATATTAATGGGACCGGAGGTGGGCGCCATAAAAATGTATGTGCAAGATATGTGCAAAAATGTATGTGCAAGTAGCATCATTATTGCAAAAAAAAAAATCACGGTGTATTTGCATAAAATAAAGTTGGACTTGTAGGTCCAATAGGAAAAAGGAACACGTGTATTTGCTTTGTTACAGTGGGCCAAGAGGAGAATAGCAAGAAAGGGCTTTTCAAGTGCTACACGGCTGGGGCACTACTATAAAAGGAGGAAAAAGGGTTTTGGAAGATAATCGGACGGGAGAAACGAAGAACGGGTTTGCCGACTGCCGAGATGTTTAGTTTTTAAGTTTTATTTGATTATTCGCACTTTGGTAGCTCGTTTTATTTCTGTTCTTAATAAAAGTTGTTCGTTTGTTTTTGTTTGATTTGGGTCTCTTGTTTATTTTTCATATCAAGTAATAAAAGTATGTTTCAAATTAGGGTTTCTTTTATTTCTTACGCAATAATTAGTGAGTAGTCATTTAGGTAGGGTCGCGGGGTGTTTAGCACACCGTGGTCAATCCGGGCATTGCTCTTATTTTCCAATAATGAAAAAGACAATTTTAGAATGGTAAAATACTTTCCGTAAACGAATCTGGATATTGTTGGAGCTCATGTGAATGGAAGAATGGAGGTCCAAAACTCATTCTCTGCTGCGCATAGGTAAACAGCAACCATTAGGGTTTGCATCCTGCGGGATATCTTTTCTAATCTAAAGTTAAATGTTTTTAAAACATTGAATGGAGCAGGTAAATCCAGACTGGTTGCGAATGCTATTAACCCTACAATCGTACCTCCTTTAATTATTTGAAAAGTACAATCAATTTCTAGGTTTTAATTAATCTCCGCATAAAACGACAAGGGCTGGCTAACTAAGAGCCAGTTTAAATAAGTGACAACCCGAGTTTTTAGTCAGCATACATCACCGTCTCTGTGAATTCGACTCCAATCTTACCGGATATTGTGCAACGTCGGTTTCCGCCCTACGCTTGGGGCAATCCATTAATTTAGGATTAGGAAATTGGCAAGTATTTTTGGAGCCGTTGCCGGGATGGTAATGTGTGTTAAAAATTCAGGTAATTATTTTTATTTGTTTTATTTTTAGTTTTTGTTTTGAGTCATTATAGGTTGAGGTAGGCAATCATCCATCGTAGGAAAACAATTACCTCTAGCATGTTTTTTTTAATTATTATTGTTGAAAAGAAAAAAAAAATGATCCATTTTGCAAGGTGCTCTGGAGGTTATGCAATACAATTTGATTGTTCAGTATCACTTCTTATATTTTATGGTTTGGTCTCAAAAAATCCATTTTCGCATATTGCTAACCTTGAGAAAGCTTTTCCTAGTGATCAAGTGGCTCTTTTACAAGTATTTTCAGCATCTTTCCATGGTAGCGCTCAAGATTTGTTTAATTTTTTGAATCCAAGATCAACATGGAGTGAAATTATATTACAATTTTTCAAACTTTCAATCCCTCATATGAGACTCATATGCTTTATAAGAACTATCAAATTTCTATTAACAAGATAATGAGTCTTTTTCGTAGTGTTGGGAGCGATTTAAAAATTTTGTATTTTCTTGGTCAAGTTTTAATTATAAACTTGGCAATCTTTTGCCATGGTTTAAATCCTAATATATGCCAAGTGAAGTTTAGGTACACTGACAAATTTCTAGATAAAAACGCTAAAGAGGTTGTGATTACCTAGATGAATTAGCCCAAAAGCTCCAATTTATTGGGTTGACTGAAAGTTCTGAGGATATCAATTCTGTTGCGATGGAAAAAGAGGAAATAAAGCTACTTGTCATTAGTGAAGGTTATATGCCTTTTGAGGAGTCATTGCCAATAGTTGCACTAAATAATAAAATACTCTTAGCTCAAGATGGTGTCACCTCTCCTATTGAGTCTCCACTTTCACAAGAGTTTTTAAATGTGAAACTGATTGATTTTCTTGGCGTTAATGAATTTAATTTAGTTTATCATCCCTATCTTGTGAATTTTGCCAACAATTTAAAATTTGATATAGTTTGGGCTATACACTTGGGCTCCGTTCAGTTGTCGAGAAAGTTGTGTGAAAATTTGGTTCCCAGAAAAAATGAAGTGAGGTGAAGTAAAAGAACAAAAGAAAAAGAAAATTATTTCCTGTGAGTGTTCATTTGACAAAAAAATTTTGCAAGAAAAATTAAGATTTAGTTGTTCATTTGTCAAGAAAAAGAAACTTTCGGAAAAATTTTGTGAGTGTTCACTCATTTTTCTTTTCCCGCGACGCAAAATCCTGTATTTTTTGCAGGATCACTTTTGCAGGAAAGTAATTCCTACAGGAAAACTTAAATTGGTAAGTCCTAGAATTTTCCAACCAACTAAACACTGGGAAAGTTATTAGAAAATTGATTTTCCCATCCTTTCTTGTACTTTCCTGGCAACTGAACGGGGCCTTGGTGGTACTTAAATATCTAAAATGAATTCGGCAAATGCGCTACTCAAAGTATCTTATCTTGTGGCATGACCGAGTTCAATTCTTGATAAAAGGTGTAGAATGGAATGCTATATTCATTGTCTTAACTCTCGTTGCATGATAAATGTTCGGTACCCGCATTTGGCTGCTCATACATAAATTTTATTTATTTATTTTATTTATTTTTTGGGTTTGGTATAACCACCCGTTTCTTGTTTAAGAAATGGGAGAAAAGTAGTACCCGTATTTTTCTCGTGAAGAAAGTGAATGTTTTTTTTTTGTCTTTCATTTTATTTTTTGCGTTGTTTATTTTTTTTAGTTATTTTTCTTGTTGTCCTATAGGCTAACATTATGTAAATTGTTCAATCTAAGTTGGGGGGTCTCCCTCTCTCTATAATTTACTCTACTTAACCCCTCCTTTTTCGATATGATATTTCTCTTCTCTTTTATGTTTTTGTTGTATCTTTATTTTTCTTGCTTTCAATGCGGACATTGAATAGTTCAAGTTGAGTGGAGTGATCACTTTGTTTTTTATTTTGTTAGATTCAATCAAAAAAAAGGAAAAAATTTGAAAAATACAAAAATAGTGGGATTCTTTTTGCACTGAAAGTGGTTGAGATTGGCTCTTCATTGATTGAGTTGGAGATGTGATAGTCATTATTTGATTATATTTGTGGTGGTATTGTAATTCATTTTACTAGCTTGTCGCGAAAAATTTGTCATGATATTTATTATTAGCACCTTGCACTTCACTTTTATTTGGGTTTGGTTACTTGTGAGTTATGACTTGATTGTTCTCAATGGCTAGTTTAGTGGAGACTTATACCTATGTAAGTTTAGAGCCTTATTTTTTCTTGGAGTTGTGTCAAATAAACTCTTGTTGTCACAAAAGAGTAAATTTGTTGTGTATCTCATTATTTTTGTTGTCAAGTGTTGGAAATGTTTTGAATTGCCTACTTATCTCTTGGGTTTGAAAAGTTGCACGCTTGTATTGCCCCTTGGAAAGGATTATAAGCAATCTTTGCTATTTTGAGCCGGTTCGTTTCTTCCTTTCATATATTTATATCTTATGAGCCCGTTTGAGCCTTTTGCATGCTAGCCTTTTTTTTGTTGACCTCCAACATCTATATTGTGTCTTGAGAATGGCTAGTTTATGATGTGACGATGAACTAGTGAGAAAAAAATGGATGAATGGAGTGGAGAATTATGCTTGATTGGTGGGTGATCTTTTATATTAAAGAAAAAAAAGTCAAAAAAAAAGAAGAGAGAAAAAAAAAAAGGGCAAAAAGGGAAGACTCCAAATTCTTGTGAAAAGGAAAAATACTACTAGTTCTTAATATGGGGGAAAAAAAAAAAGGTAGGAAAGAGAGATGTGGAGGAGTTGAAAAAAAAGAAAGAAAAATGGGCACACATTATTATTATATTTGTTCTATGTGAATTGTTGTGGCCATTCTCGGACGATTGAATTTTTACCTAGCCTTGAAACATTTTTCCTTACCTGACGTTATAACCAGAATTGAAGTCCTATTTGATCCTAAGGGCAATGGGTTGTGGATTGGTGGATAGAAAGAGTTTCCAACACTTGGTATTCCTTTCATGAGATTGTGTGTCCACTTTTTTTTTTTGATCAGCCCGTGTGTCCACTTTATAGAGCGTTCTTTACGTGTCATTATGTGCGGAAATATTTTGCTTTCATTTACATAACGTCTGCCCGCACATATTGAGAGTAATATGCACATTGTTTTGAGCGATTTCATTTGTTGAATACATAACACAGTGAGATTTGAAGTCGAAACTCGGTCCGGAGAGAACTTTTGGTTATTTTTCACTTGTGACCGAAACCCTTGTTCACACACACTGAGTATAGGTGTCGTAACTCATTTTTATGACTTGATAGTATATAGAAGAGTAAATTACATTTAACCCCCCCTAACTAACACTCGGAGACACTTAACCCCCTCTAACTATAAAACTCAACACTTAACCCCCTCTAACTATGTAAATCTCAAATGCTTTAGACGCCGTTAACCAAATATGTAAAATTTCCATTTTACCCTCCACGAAAAGGACACCATTGTCCAATTCTTCTCCTTTTCCGCTCTTAACACAACCCAAACCACTATCTATTCCACCGCCATCACCAAAAAAAACACCACACCATTGACATCACTCGGTTGGAAGAAAATGAACAGACAATACCCATTTACAAGTCCAATTGAGATACCCACTCCAAATCTGGAAAAAAAAAAACACCCATCACAATACTCAACAAACCCATCTCTGATTTGATCTCTCAAATCAAAAATTCAGCAAGATGAGAGTCATGGAATGGAAAAAGAACCCTTATTAACTCGTTATTGCTCTTTACAAATCTGCGCCATTAACATAAACCAGAAATAGAAACCAAATCAAAGCTTCAATAATCAAAAACCACCACCGGCACCTCAATTGCCGTCGCCGACAGTACTTCTTACCCAAACCCATCTTCGACGTCCTCCTCCACTTCGCCTTGATATCAAACTCCACCGCCGACAACCGACTCTCCGTCGTCGCCGTCCTCCGCCGCTGCACCAACTACAGCTTTCTCATCTTTGGCTAACCCATGAATCCTTACTCCGGAACGCCCTCAATCACCATAGCCAAACCGTCTTCCTCGACAGAACGCCTACCTTGTCTCCAAGAGATTTGTTGGCTCCGTCAGTGGCCAGAGAGCTCTTGAGGAGGCGATTGGCGACGTAGCCGGTGTCGGAGGCGGCTCGCTTGGTTTGGGCCAAGATCGGGGACTGAGAGATAACGGTGGAGGCTCTTGATTTGCTGCTGGTTGAAGAGAGAGAGAGAGAGAGAGAGAGAGAGAGAGAGAGAGAGAAGAGTTGTCTGGTAGGAGTATAGAGAGAGAGTGAGAAGGGTTGTCTAGAAGGAGTATGTACAGATCGAACAAACCCATTTCCATCAAATTTTAAACGTAATGCTAACGGAAGAGAGCTAAGAATGATTTCCAATAGTTAGAGGGGGTTAAGTGTCTAATTTTATAGTTAGAGGGGGTTAAGTGTTCCCGAGTGTTAGTTAGAGGGGGTTAAATGTAATTTACTCTATATAGAACTGCTTATGTCATTATCTCTCTGCGATGGCTTCATATTCTATACTTGAGATATCATTAAGCAGTCTTACAGGTTTTCGGGTTTCATGTGAAGAGGATTCACGGTGTTTTGTGGGTGATCGCTGCTGAAAATCCTCATGAGACTTTACTTGTACTATCGGGGCCGCCTGGGGGTTTAAAAGAACTATCGGTTTTAATTTGTTTTCTTTAGTTGCATTTTATTTTTTTTGCTCGAGACTAACAAAGTGTAAGTTGGGGTGTGATAAGCGCGTAAATGTTCACATTAGCGCCTTCTAATTTATCATTGCTAAGTCTTTTTATTTTATTACTTGGTATTTTAATGCTTAATTTTTGTGTTGTAAGTATTCAGATAATTTGATATAAAAATATGCAAAGTTGAAATATTAAACGATGTTCGACGTTGGCCCGTTCGAATTCAATCAAGTGTAAGGTCTAGACTGCAATCGGAGTAATTATTTGCATGTCAAATTGGCAGAATTAATGTTCATTGAAAGTAAAAGAATTGGACTTGGACTTATGTCTACTAGGTGGGCCCAATGGTTCACTGTTAATTTAACTAAATGGTAGGCCACCCAAAGGCAATTCATTGGCCGATGATTTTCAGATTAAAAAAAAAATTTGGCTCATGATTAAGGTATAAAAAATCACAGTGTATTTGCATAAAATAAAGTTGGACTTGTGGGTGCAATAGGAAAAAGGCACACATGTGTTTGCTTTGTTACAGTGGGCAAAGCGGAGAATAGCAAGAGAGGGCTCTCTTTTTCAAGTGCTACACGGCTAGGGCACTATTATAAAAGGAGGAAAAAAGGTTTCAGTAAGATATTCAGACGGGAGAAACGAAGAACGGGACTGCCGACTGCTGAGATTCAATATTGGTTAGTTTTCAAATTTTGTTCGATTACTCGCACTTCGGTAACTCATTTAAATTTATGTTCTTAATAAAAGTTGTTCATTTATTTTTGTTTGGTTTGTATCTCTTATTTATTTTTCGTATCAAGTAATAGAAATATGTTTCAAACTAGAGTTTCTTTTATTTCTTGCGCAATGATTAGTGAGCAGTCGTTTAGGTAGGGTCGCGAGGTGATTAGAACACCGTTGTCAGTCCGGGCACTGCTCCTTTTTTCAACAATGAAAAATACAATTTTAGATTGGTAAAATACTTCTCATAAATGAATCCGGCCATTGTTGGAGCCCATGTGAACAGGGGAATGGAGGTCCAAAACTCATTCTTCGCTGCGCATGGGTAAACGGCAACCATTAGGGTTCACATCTTGTGGGGTATTGATAGGCACGTAAATGTTCACGTACGCTCCCCTTAATTTATCATTGCTAAGTCTATTTATTTTATTACTTGGTGTTTTAATGTTTGATTTTTGTATTGTAGGTATTTAAAAGTTTAATAGGTTAAAGTCGATTAAATCATTGATTGGGCCATATTTTCCTCCTACTGTTGCATGCCTCGGTGGGCCTCAAAAGGCTTCCTTTTATTACCACTTATTTTGACTAAAGTATTGGAGAAAAGAAAAAGGAATTAGGCCTAAGCTACTTCTCGGCCCACGAGGGTTAGGATTAATCGGCTACAGAAACTTATAAAGGGATCACGGCTTTCTGACGGGGGGTTCCCACGGACTTCTGGACGGTAGAAACGAAGAACGGGTCTGCCGACTGCCAGTTCAATATTGTTTAGTTTTTGAGTTTTATTCAATTACTTGCACTCTGGTAACTCGTTTTAAGTTCTGTTTTTAATTAAAGTTAATCGTTGGTATTTAATCAGTTTATATTTCTTGTTTGTTAATCATCTCGCGTATTAGTAGTATGATTCAAACTAAGGTTTCTTCTGTTTTTTATTTGATGTTGAGTGAGTAATCGTAAAGGTAGGGTCGCGGGGTAATTAGCACACTATGGCCAGCTCGGATACTGCTCCTTTTTTCAAACAATAAAGGAAAAACAATTTTAAGTAAATAAAGAACATTCGTTAGACGAATCCAGACATTTTTGGCGCCGTTGCCGGGGACGGTAACGTATATTAAGAATTCGGATAGTTGTTTTTATTTTATTTTCTTTCTAGTTTCTTTAGTTGTTTCGAATCAACTTAGGTAGAGGTAAGCAATCCTCCATTGTAGGAAAGCAATCACCTCTTAAGAGTAACCGTGGAGGATCAAGTGTCTTTTAGTGGTGAGTCGTTTGATATCGGTGGTTTATTCGTTGATCTAATAATTGAGCCACCGATGGCAGAGCCACTGATGTCGATGCTTGCACACATGCATCCTGAGAGGACCACTCCTCTTGGTCCAATAGTTCTGCCAATCGAGATGGTGGAAGCACACAATGCTTTGACCATAAAACCTGGTACGCATAATGCCCTTCCCTTGTTTTCTGGGAAGGAGAATACTGATCCGTATGAGCATATCCGTTATTTCGAGGGGTTGGTGCGCATCCTTGCCACCACTTCTCAGTGGGAGAATACTTGCCTTAAGCTTTTCTCAACCTCACTCAAGGATAGTGCGGATAAGTGGCTGCGGATGCAGAAACCACAGTCTCTCACGACGTGGGCTGCTGTCCGAGATCTCTTTTATAAGAGATATTTCTCAAAGAATAAATCAAAGCACCTGACTCGTCAAATACAGTCTTTTAAGCAGAAGGAGGGCGAGTCGTTCTTAAGGTGTTGGGAGTGTTACAAAGACTTGCTGTTGTCCTTGCCGCCCCATAGGTTTGTGAGGCACCAACTGGTGTCGTTTTTCTATTTGGGCCTGAATGTTGCGACAGCCCAACAGATTGAGTTCCTCTGCAAGGAAGAGGATTTTCTAAACAAGTCCCCAGATGATGCGTGAGATTCTCTAGAAGACTTGGCTGCGAAATACCGGGGTTGGGAACCTTCCGATCTCGGTGATAGGACCATGGCTGCACAGGGACCCAATGGGTCTGACATCTTCCCGCTGAGCATAAGAAAGCATAATGTCTAGTCTCAACTGGACAAAATGTCTAAGCAATTAGAGGACTTGAAGTTTACGCAAGTCCAGCAGGTGAATGAAATGAGAGTAGAGGACGTGTGCGCGTTTTATGAGTGTCAAGGGCATCCAATCACTGCTTGCCCCGTATTTCCCATAGTTAAAAAAGCCTACAATAGCAATCAGGCTGAGGTAAACGTGATTAACCAGTATTGGGACCCGTTCTCAAATGCCTACAATTCAAGATGGGCCCAAAACTCACTTCTGGGTTGGAGGGATCAAAAAGTCCCAATCCAACCCCAGGCACCACCTCAGCAGCAACCCCACCAATTCCAGCCTGCTCAAGGCCAAATGACACAATTCCGCTACCCACCTCAGAATTAGCAGGGGTTCGGTCCTTCATCTTTTGGACCACCTCCAAGCATTAACCATCCCCCGTAGGATAAGCAGACTAATGAGATGATGAAGACTCTCATGCAATCTCAAATAAGCTTCACTAAGCAAACCAAACAAGCAATTGGTGACATTAGGACACAGTTAACCCAGTTAACGGCGGCAGTTGGACAAGTCCATCAGAAGAAGGGAAAGTTTCCTTCTCAGCCTCTAGTCAATGCCGCCGGTACTCATTATATGGGCTATTCTTCTGACCTGAGCAATTTGAATCCAAGTCTGGAAGAGACTAAGGCAATCACCACTCTCAAAAGTGGGAAGGTGATCAACAAGGACTTATCTCCCGAGCAAAAATTGGTGCTACCCCTGGTGCCGGTAGCTGCACCAACGGTCGTCCCAGACAGTGGCGGAACTAGGATTTAATAGCACTGGGGTCCAGCCGTCAAGCATATACAACACATATAATTTTGCACTTGTACACAATGACCCGAAAGATAACAAAAATAATAGAACAATAACCAAAAAGAGATACCGACTTCTAATATATAAGCAAAAAAGCATATCCGTGCATTACATATCATTTCACCTACAATTGACCACGTCAATTTGTCATATTTTGGAATCGATTCATGATAGCTTCATTTAAAATGCTATAAAAAAATCTCTCTCTCAATATAGACAATCAAACTATCATGCATCCATTGATCACCCATCTGGTTACGAAGTCGACTCTACACAATCTTCATAGCAGAAAAAGCCCTCTCTACTATCGCAGTCGAAACAGGTAAAACTAAGGCCAACTTCAGCAGTTTGTATACCAATGGATACCCTATATCTCTTCGGGTCTCGACCATCTTTTGAGCAAGATCACCAATTCCTTTTAAATTTGAAAACTCAAAACTAGACCCCACATCAATGATGAAATTCTCAAGTTGATCTGAAATTGCCAAAAGTTCAATACACGAGAAGTCTTTAGGATAAAATTCGGCAAAGCGGCTCAACCTTTGCTTGTCAAAACTTGCAAATGACTTGGATGGATTTAGGCATGCAACACAAAGAAGCAACTCGGTGCTCACCTCATTAAAACGATTATCTAGCTCTTGGAGTTTCCTATCGATAATCGTGTTCATAACCTCAAAATGATAGTGATGAGAAATTGTTTTTTCATGAGCTCTACGCCTTGATCTTCCTTGAGCAACATAGAGGCCTTCCATGCTAGGAACATCAATATTATTGCCTCTACAAAAAGCAGAAACTTCATCTATCAAACTACTCCATCCACTATCCCTCATCGATTGGAGTCGTTGCTTGGATACTTGAACTTGTGTCATGGCATTTACAATGTCTTGGTCTTTTCTTTGTAATGCTTGCGACAAGTCATTTGTAATTCCCAAGACAGATTTCATCAAATGTAGATTGAATACAAAGTCAAAAGATTGCATTCCCTTCAATAAACGAAAGGCTTCTAATTTTTGATCTGAGGAAGATGCATCCTCTACTACAACATCAAGCACATCAATCACAGAGTCGAACATGGTAACCACACTAAGTAAGGTGCCATAATGTGATCCCCAACGTGTATCACTAGCGCGACTAAGAGTGGTCTCTTGATTAAGGCCTTTGCCACTTGCAATATCACCGAGACTAAGGGCTTTAATAATTTGGGCTGCTCGGTTCTTCCAAAGAGCATCACGACGTTTGCATGAGGCTCCAACAACATTAACAATGTTAGAGACCAAAGCAAAGAAGTCGGCAATATGGACATGATTTTTTGCTAAGGCCACAAGAACTAATTGAAGCTGGAGAGCAAAACAATGAACATAATATGCACATTCATTCTCCCGCAAAACAAGTGACTTTAGCCCATTGAACTCCCCTTGCATATTGCTAGCCCAATCGTAACCTTGTCCGTGCAATCTAGAAATGCTTAAGTTGTGTGTGGAAAATAAGTCTTCAATTGCATTCTTTAGAGAAAGAGCACTAGTACTAGTAACATGTTTAATACCCACAAAGCACTCTACCACACATCCCCTCTTATCAACATATCTCAAAGCAACCGCCATTTGCTCCTTCGTTGAAACATTCCTAGTGTCATCAAGGAGAATAGAGAAGAACTCATCACCAAGTTCTTCCATTATAGCATTGGTAGTTTCTATAGCAGCTGCATTGCAAATGTCCTTTTGAATCTTCGGAGATGTGAGTTTGAGAATTTCAGGAGCATTTTTAAGTGAAACAGCTCTAACATTCTCATTCTGCACACAAAGAAACTTCAAAAGCTCAAGAAAGTTTCCTTGGTTGTTTGATAGTTCAGATTCATCATGCCCACGAAATGAAAGCCCTTGTCTCAAGAGAAATCGAGCACAATCAATTGATGCTATCAATCGTACCTTGTAGTCTCACTTGGCATCATCAAATAGCTTGGAGAAAACAGTTTCAATATGTTGCTTTTGATTCAATAAATCTTGACATTTTCTTTGAGGTTGTCTGTGGGCGCCATTAATACTTCCTTCGTGAGTTTTCAATCTATGTTTCTTCTTCCAATTTGTATATCCCTCACCCACAAAGCAGTCACCAGCTCCTTGATCTCCTATTTCAGTTTTGAAAAGATAGCAATAAAGGCAAAATGCAACATCTTTTGATATGCTATACTCCAACCAACTACCATATTCATCAAACCATTTAGAGTTGAATCTTCTCAAGAATCCCGAAAAGTTCCTTTGTGGAAATTGGTGGTTACGAGGTTGGCAAGGGCCCTTTTGTAAGTAGGCCCTCTGAACTTGTTCTCGAATGTTTGGATCATAATCCATAATTCGTGGTCGAAGCCCAGGATCGGCTTGAAGCTCTAGTAAGTCGCTTTCTTTACGACTTTGCTTCGAAGGCTCATTGTTAATTGTAGGAGTTGATGATTCTTCAGGATTCTTTTGTTTAAAATACCTCTCCATATCTATAGCTAAAGAAATAAAAATACAAGCTGTTAACAAATTTCTTTCAATAAAAACCTAAGTTTTCAACAGTCAATAGTATGCGGATTAAAAAAAAACAGTCAATAGTATTGTTCCCCAAAAAAGTCACAATCTACAAAATAATGAATTATGTCCCAATTAATTTATATCTAGCCATCTAGGGCCATGGGTTACCTTTTACCTTTGACTTACTTTGCTCAAGGTTTGAGAGTGTGGTCCCGGTTCCCAAATCTACAACCAAAAAAAAATTCCACAAAGACATTCACTACGTAAAAAATAATCAATTAGTCCAAAATTAATCTAAGAGCATCAGAGACCCACAAAACATTCACAAATTCACTAGTACATAAAATGCTTTTGTAACGCCCCGAATTTTGGGTACGTTAAATAAAACATTTTATTATAAAAACGAAGCGAGTCTAGCTCGTTATTACATCATAACTCTCGTAAGAGCATTTGAAATACAAAATAGGATGACAAAGAGGGAACTAAGGGTCCTACACTACAGCTCCTCTTGCTTCTCCATCCTAGCCAGCTCCTTGGCTCCGCACGCCTCCAAGCTGAAGATCTCGCCCTGCTCATCTATGAGATCTGACACATTATACCGGCGTCGCCACCAATATAATATGCCAGGGTCACCAAAAGGTAACACCGTGAGCTACAACGCTCAATAGGAAATCCTTACCCGCTAACCCATAGCTTACCAACAAACGATCATAGAAATCACATAAATGACGATAATACGTCCACATTCACTATCTAACGTTGGTGTCCAAGATTTCCCGATTTCTCCTACGCGACTCGTCGTAGACCGTGTCAACGTTTTCCACTTACAAAAACCATTTTTCAAAAATCCTTTGTATTGGCTCCGTACCGCGGATAACCAAGCCTTTCAAAATCATTTGACATTGGCTCCGTACCGCGGATAACCAAGCCACACACACACCCTTTCAAAATCATTTGACATTGGCTCCGTACCGCGGATAACCAAGCCACACACCCAACCTCGGTTCCGCCGCGCCGGGTTCCCGAGTATCCTCACAATGGTTCCGCCGCGCCGGGTTCCCATTGGCACGCATTGCATTGGCTCCGTACCGCGGATAACCAAGCACACACACCCAACCTTGGTTCCGCCGCGCCGGTCTCCCAAGTATCCTCACTATGGTTCCGCCGCGCCGGGTTCCCATAGGCACACACACACACACATCACATAATGCTACCAAACTAGTCATTATGTCGTTTCAAAAATATTTCCATCCTTGAAACATTTTTTCCCATTGAACCACACCCTAGGTGTCATGTTACTACTTTCTCGGTTTTCGTGTCTCGTTTACATGCAAGACTCCGAGGCAGGACAAAAGTAAGCACTAACAAGATCATTCACTCTACTCAAATCAACGCTTAAAGCATAACGCCACATGTTCGGACGCCCTTGGAGTGATAAATCACTTATGCTTTATCGTGTCACAAGTAATGCAAACAATTCATATATGCATGCTCATATTCATCTTTAAAGATCAAAACACAATTAATTGACATGAAAAGTAATTCCAGATAACATACTTATACATAGGGATAGGGATAAGGGTATCCTACCTTGATCCGAAACTAGTCGGGGCCGAATAAGCAAGTTGGAAATTCCATGGGTGGTGAAACTCACGAATCTGGCCCGAACTTTGGACGGCAGTAACTCGGTCAATCCTTGGCCGAATAGAGTCATTCTTGGGTTGAAATCGAAGATCTCGAAACCCTCTACAACTCTCGTGAAGGAAGTTAATCCTAGAAATGATCTTAGGTTGGAGAAAAACGGGGGTAAAGCAAAAGACAGTAAGCTGTCTGGAAATGAAAATCCAGAATTTTCACTGAATTTCGGATGACGATATCTTTGTCATTTCTTAACCGATTGAGGTGATTCTTGAGCCTAACTTGAAGCTCTCAAAGTTCTCTACAACTTTCCAGAAGGAAGTTGGTTCTAAAAACTAACTTAAGAAGGAGAAAACTGAGAATTTTCGAAGGGCAGTAGGCTGCCAGAAACTGGAATCCGAGATTTCTAGAGAGAAGGAAGAGCAAATGCTTTGAAGGTGTGAGTTCAAAGCATGAAAATGGCCTTCTATTTATAGGCAAGAGCTTGGCCCTCTCCTCTCTCTCTCTCTAAGTCTCTCCTTAACACTTGGCAAGAGATCATGGAAGATCAAAGGCAATCCTAGGCTTGCATGGCTACTTTGTCCTTCTTGGAAGACTTGGTGTGAAAAGAGGTGTGAACAAGATTATTCAATTGGTAGTTGTACAAGACTTGGTGTGAAACAAATCATGGGAGTACAATGGGAGTTAAGTCTAAGCTAGGAAGGAAGTTTCCCATGGATTAAAAGATTAATGGAAGATCATGGAAGTACAACCAAATCCCATCTTCTTTCTTCCTTCCTCTCTCTCTCTCCCTCCCTCTAGCCGAATTTTCTCTCTCTCTCCCCTCCCTCTCTCTCTCTCTCTCTCAAGTACAAGTACACACATATGTGTATATATATGCAAGAAAGAGAATAAAGGTACTTGGTACTTGAAACAAGAAACTTAAGGACTAAGTTTTGAATAACTAATAAGCACATGGTACTTTAGGGTAATACTTAAACCTTCCAAGTACTATTGTACTCTAGGTAGAATCAAAACCCCAACATAAAATAATATGGAAGTACTTTAAGAATCTTAGTACTAAGTACTTATCTAATAAAATATCAAGTACTTTCACACATGGTTTAAAGAAAAGGATTAAATTAATAACCCATGGTACTTTGGTGAAAGAATAATCTTTTACCCAATGGATAATAAATCCCCTAACTTCTATTATCCAATGGATAATAGTTATTAGGCAATTTATATACTAAAATAATTCCAAAAGTACTTTAAAGTAATTAAAAAGTTCATTTTTTAATATTCTTAGTACTTTGACCAAGTATACTTTTAAAGTAAACAATTGGGGTTCTATTATCCAATGGATAATAGGTTCCCTAACATTTATTGTCCAATGGACAAAGAGTAAAACCAAAAATATTAAAAAGAAAAATGAATAATCCATTCTTGTTCTAGGGTTCAAAAGGTTCAAAGTGTCCAAGGGGGGGCAAAACGGTCATTTTGCAGTTAGGGAAAAGTAACCAGATAGCTTCCTAGCTTAGTTACTCCAACTAGATGGTCAAAAGCTAGTTAGGCTTGCTAAGTAGGCCAAAGCGCAAATAAACGAAAGTTTAAGGGCAAAAACGTAATTTTGACAAACTTCAAGAATTTAAGGAAATTCACGCAATAACAACGAGATTTTTATTCGTTAAAAATCGGGGTTGTTACAGCTTTCCTTTCCCTTGGGAGTTGGGCCTCGCCCACGTTCTTGTTCCATAACCATAAACAATGAGTTCCAAAAAATTGTAAAAACAGCCACAAACATTGATTTTCATCCCCATATCCATTATCCATGTAGAGAGAAAGAGTATTTAGAGAGATTGAGTATTTGTGGTTCAAATCCACTTTGTACGAAAGAAAATTGGGATCTAAGACTAAGCTACTCACCTGTAAATGGGTTTGATGAGTGATGACTGAAAAAAACTCCAGCTCGGCCTCGTCAGCGGTGGTGATCAAGATCGAGGGTTTCAAACCTTCAAACTCTGTGAGTTCTCCCTTTCTCCATTTCTTTTCTTTTTCGGAGAGAGAGAGAGACATGGAGAGAGAGAGAGAGAGGAAAAAGTGGCTGAAAAGGGAAAAGTAAAAAGGGCAATACTTGTAATTTGGTAGGGGTATAAGGGCAAAATGTTTGGAGGACAAAGGGGCAAATTTACAAAAATACCCCAAAACTACATTACTTCTCACAAAAAAATTCCATTGACTGGGATCAATGGACCCCCCTTGCCCAATAATAAATCCGCCCCTGGTCCCAGACTTGGGAAGTGTTTCCGAGGAGAAGAAAGAGGCAGAGTCTCCTGAAGTGGTGGTGCCTGCTCATGTAGCCCCCACGAATCCAATACCACCCGTTGCTCCATATCCAAATTGCTTAGTGGCGAGACCTAAGGCCAATGTGAACTTCCAGATTCTTGAGTTATTCAAGAAAGTTCAGTTTCCTATCTCATTGATGGAAGCCATTGATGTCATCCCTCAGTTTGCGAAGGTTTTGAAAGATTTATGCACTTCAAAACGGAGGACTAAGAGTCAGGACAAAGAGCTCCTGACGGAGCAAGTGAGTTCCATCCTCCAGGCTGATATTCCGATAAAGCGTAAAGACCCCGGTTGTCCCACCATTCCCATAGTTATCGCAGGTCATAAGTTCGAAAAGGCTTTACTGGATTTAGGGGCGAGTGTCAACTTGCTTCCATATTCGGTATACTTAAAGTTTGGCCTAGGCGATCTAAGAGCCACACCGATCACGCCACAATTGGCTAACCGGAGTATAAGAATTCCAAGGGGGTGGTGGAGGATGTTTTAATTCAAGTGGGCGAGTTTCTTTTTCCAGTCGATTTCATCGTTTTGGATACTTATCCTATACCGGAAGTCTTTGAGAAGACTCCTATCTTCCTTGGCTGTCCTTTTCTAGCCACCTCCAGTGCTGTCATGGATTGCAAAACTGGACAAGTCCAATTGTCATTTGGGAACTTGAAAATGGAGGTGAATGTGTTTAATGTAGATATCCGAGTCAAGAATAACAAGGAAGTGAATGAGGTGAATTTGATCGACAGGCTGGTGCAAGAGCATATCGATAGTATTTTGTATAAGGATCCTCTGGAGATAACCTTAACTGCCGAGGAGGCATCATTCTTAGATTCTCCAGAGGTAGGGAGTTTGATAGAGATGCCTGTGATAGACGATGTGTGGTGTCACATGGAACCCAATTCTTGAGCCGTTGGGCGCCCCATTGTCTTAAGTTCCAACAAGTAGCTTTTGCGTACCACTCTCTTTACTGAGAAGTGGACCTGGCTCCTAGCAATAGGGCTACCCATCATTGACTTGGGTTTTAGGCACAATATTTGTATACTTGTTCTTTTATTTCTTGTTAAGTAATAAAATCCAAAAAAAAAAGGAAATTGAATAAAAATGAAAAAAAAATTAGAATAATGGTCTAGTATAGCCACCTGGTCAAAGTTATGTATGTAGTACTTAGGTGGTTGGGTCTGACGGCAGGCGTGTAGTTAGAAGCGAGAATTCTGTCTGAACCATCTGACTTTAATGTCCAAACTCTGTGGAAATTGCTTCACAAACGGAGTGGTGGGTAAGAAATCTGGCAGCCCCAGAGGGAGTGACAGTCTATTAGATGATGACACTACTTCTCAAGATATCGTTGAATCCTCTGCATACTATCCTTCCAACAAATAGCGAAACACAATCTTTGGCCAGGGAGAAAAATAGTACCCGTGTCTTTCGCGAGAAGAAAGTGGATGATTTTTTGTATTTCGTTTTATTTCTTGCTTTGTTTATTTCTTTTAGCTATTTTTCTTACTGTATTGAAGGCTAACATTTTGCATGTTGTTCAATCTAACTTGGGGGGTCTCCCTCTCTCTATTATTTACTCTGCTTAGCCCCTCCTTTTCGATGTGATATCTCTTCTCTCTTTTACGTTTCTGTCCTATCTTTATCTTTCATGCTTTCAATGCGGACATTGAATAGTTCAAGTTGAGGGGAGAGATCACTTTGTACTCTATTTTGTTAGATTCAATAAATAAAAAAGAAGACAAATTTTAAAAAATAAAATTTAAAAAATGGTGGAAATCTTTTGCAAGAGACTTGAAAGCTGTTGAGATTGGTTCGTAATTGATTGAGTTTGAGACATGATAGTCATTGTTTTGATATTGTGGTGGCATAGTAGTTCTTTTTGCTAACTTAGCGCGAAGAATTCGTCATGGCATTTATTTTCAGCACATTTACTTCACGTCTTTTTGGGCTTTGGTCACTTGTGAACTGCGACTTGATTATTCTCAATGGCTAGTTTAGTGGAGACTTATGTTCCATGTGAGTTTAGAGCCTTACTTTTTCTTGGAGTTGTGTCAAATAAACTCTTATTGTCACAAAAGAGCAAATTCGTTGTTGATCTCATTATTTTTGTCTTCGAGTGTTGGGAATGTTTTGAATTACCTACTTATCTCTTGAGTTCGGAAAGTTCCATGGTTGTGTTGCCCATTGGAGAGGATTATAGGCCATCTTTGCTATTTTGAGCCGGTTCGTTTCTTTCTTTCATATATTTATCTCTTGTGAGCCCATTTAAGCCTCTCGCATAATACGATTTTCTTGTTGAGCTCCTCCATCTATATTGTGTCTTGAGAAGGCTTAGATAATTGTGTTGAGGTATATTTTTCAAAAGAGAGAGAGTAAATGTAGTGAGAATTGAGTTTTATTGATTGGTAATCTTTCCCATCGAAAAAAAAATAAAAGAAAGAGAAAAATAAAAGGTGCACCGATATAGATGAAAAGGAGGAATTGAGCTATATTGTTTAAAAATGTTAAAAGGTTAGAAGGAGAAACAAGGTGGAGTTGAAAAGAATGGAAAAAATGGACACGCATTGTAAAATTAGCCCTAAGTTGTTTGCTTATTCTTAGACACGTGATGTTTTATCCTAGCCTGTACACACTTTCAATTACCCAACGTTACAACCAAAATTAAAGTCCTATTTGATCCTAGAGGTGATGGGAAGTGGATTGATGGATGTGAGAGAGAGTTCCAATACTTGGTATTCTATTCATGAGACCGTGTGTTCACCTTACAAAGCGTTCTTTTTGTGTCTTATGTGCGAGGTACTTTGCTTTTCATTTACATAACTTCTAACCGCACACTTGAGAGTTCATAATGCATCTTGTTTTGAGTGATTTTATTTGTGAGTGCAAGACACATTGACAATTGAAGTTAAGACTCGGTCCAGAGAGAGCGGTTAGTTATTGGACACTTTTGGTTGAGACCCATATAACACACACGCTAAACCTAGGTGTCATCGTTTATTTCTTGACTTGATAGCGTTTGAAATTATTTGTGCCTTCTTATATCTTTGTGGTAGCTGAACATTCTTTGCTTGATGGACTAGTAAGTTGTATGAGAGGTTTTGGGTTCCGTGTGAAAGGATTCTTGGTGTTTTGTGGGTGATCACTGCTGAAAACTCTCACGAGATTTCACTCGTCCTGCCGAGGCTTCCTGGGGGTTTAAAAGAACTATCAGTTTTAATTTGTTTTCTTTAATTTCATTTTGTTTTCTTTGCTCGGGACTAGCAAAATATAAGTTGAGGGTGTGATAGGCGCGTAAATATTCACATACGCACTTCCTAATTTATCATTGCTAAATCTATTTATTTTATTACTTGGGTATTTAAAAGCTTAATAGGTTAAAGTCGATTAAATCATGGATTGGGCCATATTTTGCTCCTACTGTTACATGCCTCGGTGGGCCTCAAAAGGCTTCCTTTTATTACCACTTATTTTGACTAAAGTATTGGAGAAAAGAAAAAGGAATTAGGCCTAAGCTACTTCTCGGACCACGAGGGTTAGGATTAATCAGCTACAGAAACTTATAAAAGGGATCACAACTTTTTGACGAGGGGGATTCCCACGGACTTCTGGACGGTAGAAACGAAGAACGGGTCTGCCGACTGCCGAAGTTCAATATTGTTTAGTTTTCAAGTTTTATTCAATTACTTGCACTCCAGTAACTCGTTTTAATTTCTGTTTTTAATTAAAGTTATTCGTTGGTATTTGATCAGTTTATATTTCTTGTTTGTTTTTCATCTCGCGTAATAGTAGTATGATTCAAACTAGGGTTTCTTTCGTTTTTTATTTGATGTTGAGTGAGTAATCGTAAAGGTAGGGTCGCGGGGTGATTAGCATACCATAGCCAGTTCGGATACTGCTCCTTTTTCAAACAATAAAGGAAAAACAATTTTAAGTTAATAAAGAACATTCGTTAGACAAATCCGGACATTGTTGGAGCCCATGTGAACGGGAGAACGGGGGTCCAAAACTTATTCTCCGTTGCGCATGGGTAAACGACGACCCTAAGGTTTTTGACTCCGGTCTTAGTCAACACACATCACCGTCTCGGTGGATTCGACTCCAGTCTTACCGAATATTGTGTTACGTCGGTCTCCGCCCTACGCTTGGGGCAACCCATTAATTTAGGAATAGAAAATCTTCAAGCAGTCCAGAAATACAAGATACAAAAAAACAAAACAAAGAAACGAAACCAAAAAAGCCACTCAAATACAAGAAAAAACAAAACAAAGAAACGAAACGAAACCAAAAAAGCCGCCCAACGAAACGAAACCAAAAAAACTGCTCAACGTTGAGCGGCTTTTTTGGTTTCGTTTCGTTTCTTTGTTTTGTTTTGTTGTTTCTTGTATTTCTGAACCAGTAATGTCCCTGTTGTTTTTTCTTTCTTATATGTATGATATGTTTTTGTTTCCTAAAAAAAATTGCCTTAAAAGAATAAAAACAATATTACTCTAGCTTTAAAATGTCTCGACCAAAACTTCCACGGATTTGGCCAAGTATACATGAGATATATTGCAAATACTTGCTTGTCCTTCATAAGATCATTAGAGGGTTTGTCCGGTCATAAACTTGAGGGCTCCAGAATTATTTGACATGCGTACAAGCTGACCCTAAACTTCTGGTTATTGAAAAAAATAAGGTACACGTTTATTTTTAGTAGAAAAAATTGAGGGGTGGGTTTGAGATGCCTTAATGGCATCTTAACGTGGCCTTAAAACCCCAATCACCACATAACACGATAATTATTGACTTAACCGACCGTAATTAATATAACTACTCACATTATTTTTTGTCGGGTTCTTTTAATCCTGATAAGGCAAATTACACTTTTTCACTTTTAGAGTGCCCCCCTTTGTCCCCATGTTTTAAACCTACGTGGCTTAAGGTTGATCGTCTTATGTTGCATGAAAAAGTCAAATGTTACTAGCAAACAAAATAGTACTAATCATAATTAGCCATACAAAACTTCTGATAAGCTTCTCTATAAATTGACGGTCAAGGATGCTAATCTTAGAATTGGCAGTATCTAATTATGCTTTTGACTGTCCCCAAGAGATTTGACCGGGTATGAGAAAAGAGATTGCCCTCCAAGTGGCAAGTTCGAATCTCACAAAGGCCAAATATTTCAAGTCGAAGAGTTACTGGGGATTCACTCGATCTTTAATTTTAGGTCACCAAAATTACTTAATTAATGGTGCGTGCAGGTTGACTCGGGACGTCCAGCTATCTAAATGTATACTATGACTTGCAATAATTAAGACCGGGCTTATTCGATTTGAATTTTGAGAGAGATTTTAAAATGTAATAAATGGAGAGAGAGATAGAGAAAATTTATTAGAAACTGTGCGCAGGAAATTTTTTTTACCTTCTCAAGATTCTCTCAAACCAAGTTGTGTGGTCTCTCGCGTAATATAAAGTATGGTCCATCATGGTTCCATTTTAAATATCTGAATCATTCATTTCGTAGGTTTAGATGTGCATATTGTTCATGTCATGGAAAATATATATTGATCAGAGATCGATAAATTTTTAACCGAATCGTAATATAAAGGAAAGGTCAAAACCTAATCATCCGTTTCGTTCTATCTAATATGCTTTGTTCAAATAGATATGCATCAACGTGCGACTGACTTTATGTTTGCATGGATGACAAACCTATCTAAGACTTTCAAAATAAATGAATCGGATGAAGCGTCCTCAGATAAAATGATTCTCTCTCCTGACATTGCCGGTCGGGGTAAATTAGTTTTATACTAGTATATAATTCTTCTTGTCCGATGCCCTTATCATTGGTGCCTCCAAAATTTGTCATGGGCCGGTGGAGCGACGGTTGAAGAATTTTCTAGCCATATACGTGGAAGATTATCACTGGCATGTATAATCGTTTGACAATTGCTCCTTAACACAGGGCATAAACAATAGTAAAACAACAGAAAAAAGAGAGAGGCAAACTTCATTCTATTATGCCAGTGGACCCCGCTTAATTCAATGCAGATAGGCCTCTGTCGTTTTATCTTTATATTTAACGGTTTAAATTTTAAATTTTGAAACTATTAAAAACACTTTTAGACGGCTATAATCACACGGACGACACTCTGCAGTCTAACAACAGACTACAGAGAAGCTAGATTCTATGCCAATAGTCCTACAACACACGTGTTAGGTAAGTCAAATGCTCAGAAAGCGACAATTTAAAATGTCTGAATTAATTCTTAATTGCAAGTATTTTCGTTTTGATATGATAATAAAACAAGATTTTGTAGTGCTAATAAAAATTTTCTTCTGATTTTTACAACTCAATTCTTTTTCTTCTCATTTCTTTGTGATATCCACAAGAAAAAAAATTCTAAAACAAAAATAGGGTTTACTATATAAGATAGTTCATATACTTTGATTTCTGTATTAGCATGCATGAAGAAATTAAATTGAAACAATTCATCTTATAAATTGAGCTAGCTGAAAGGCATGCTCAATGCGGAATGAGCTTTTGCCCCTTTCTAGAATATAATTCGTGCCTTTGTGGTGATGTTCTTTTAAACTTTTTTTCAATTTTTTTTTTGTTAATTAGAAAAGAATCGATTCTTAAAAAAGGCACCATGCAAAGGATTGCCTAAATTCTCAGAATATCTTGTTGCTAAATTAAAATATATAAAAAGTTATCTTGAGTTTCTAACGTAAAGTATTTAGAAAATGTTTAATAAACCTGATTCTAAAACAACGATAGAGAATTTTCTAATTAAAACAACTAAAGAGTTTTTCGCCCCCAGATAAAACCCAGATGAGTGGCAGCAAGACTTCCAATTGTAGCTAGCTCTCTATATATAGGACTAGCTAAGAGGCACGTACTCATAACAAAATGGCAATCTCCACTCCATCTCTCTTTCTTTCCAACCCTCTCTTCTGTCTCTCTCTCTCTAAAATGTAGTATAGAATAGAAGGTTTAAAAGTCATCACTTGATCAGTAGGCTAGGTTTCCAAACCAAGTCTCAATCCAATTAAGTTCATAGAGTCTACCCATTTCAACGTATCCAATTAAGTGACTATTTCTCAATAGTCATTTGCTTCCGTAACCGTTCAATACATGCCTGAGTCTCTTATACATCGTGTAAAATACACATGCATCAAACCAATTTTGTCCGGATTCAATCACCATAGCATTGGTCTAAAATTTTAGGCACAGTTCTGCTTCCCTCTCCTTGTATATAGTCTGATGGTTTTATGGGGTTTGAGATACATCTGTTGAAGGTCCAAGGTAACCTGGCAGCTGCTGGAGAAGTCTCAACTGGCAAGAAATGGGGTTTGGTCATCCTCTCCATGTAAACAGGTATGCATGTATATTTTTGGATATTTGTACATTATAATTTACACATCTAGCAAAAGAAAAAATCTTATTCACAGAGGAGCCGTGAATAAAGTTTACAGCGCTCAATCTCGACCGTCCAAAAGTGTTTTGGACATTCTAGATTAAAAATAATCTATTAACGTTAATGGATTACGCAAAGCCGTAAATAAGTTTAAAAAACATATTTGCACATTTTCACAACAATTAGGGTTAGTCAGGTTGGCTGGTGGGTGTGCTACTTACACAATTGTTCAGGGTTTGATTATTGGGACCACGTCGTAAGAAACTATTTTCTAGTCTCGATTTGCATGACCTGCCTTTGGCTGTATAGGGCCTTTGGCTAAATCAGAGAGGGAATAAGTTAAGGTGTGCGTAAATTAGCCCGGACACCTTTGACGGTTAATAACATATTCTGCACATTTTAAATTATTGTTTGTGATAAATTATTCTCATTAACTAACTTCACGCTTTAATGAGTACTCATGAGGTTGATCCAGGGAATCTCAGGGCCCTAGGTGAATCCATAATATGGGGCCCTCCTCTACCATGCCTTAACCGCTAACGCATAAACAAATCATCGTTAATGCCTCGCTAGTTTAGCAAAATTACACTGTCATTCACTATCTATAGCCTCTATATTATGTGTTGTGATCACAACTCCAATTTGTTTAACAATCTAATAATGTAGAGTGGGTCGCATCCAAATTTCTTGATCTTGTAGACCGTTTGCGGCCCAACGTTGGTGAAAAAGCCCAAAAATCTCATGATAAATGCAAAACGGCCCAATAATTAAGGCCCATCATTCTATACAATGGGCCCCCGGTTGTTTCCCCCTATTCCATCGTTTAGGCATGTGATTTGTCTAATTTGCCGCTTTAGGAAATACTAACTAATTTGCCGCTTTAGGAAATACTAACTAATTTGCTTATAACTTTTAATAGGAAATTCTGTTTTGATCCCCGTTTGTTTTGAAAATTTTCCTTATTCAACTAATATTTGGTTCTATAGTTTACTGTAGTTTTCTAGTTTAGTCTAGGATTTCTATGACCCTATAACTATCATTGTAAGCCTACGGTAGAACTTGGTTGTTCTGGAATTATAAAAAATGAGATTTATCTCAATATTGTCTATTCGAAGAGGGAATATATCTACTTCAAACTTCTTAGTGTTTTCTTCAAAAAAATAATTTTGCTTGTCATACGCTTCCTTGCATTAGATTTATCTCAATATATTGTTTGTTAATTTAAACTTGTTTGTATTTTTTTTTTTTTTGCAAATAATTTTGCTTGTCATATGCTTTCTTGCATCACAATCTCAACAATAAATAGAATGAACATTATGTGATGGTCTTTGGTAAGAATACATTGATATTTATACTGTCGTCTTTAATGGCTAAATTTTCTTTTCGCCATGTCCTTAAACACATTTCCCATTATTGGTTGCTATTATTTTTTGCTACTCTTCCCCATTTCCAATTAAAAACTCTATTAAATTCACTTTCCATTGTCATTGGATTACAATATAAATAAAGCTATGAGTTCTCATGCCGTTCAACACCACACCCCCCCCCCCCCCCCCCCCCCCCCCCAAAAAAAAAAAAAAAAGAAAAAGAAAAAGCGATACGTGGTCTCATTGGAAATGATTGGGATGGTTTAAAACTTTAGAACATATACTCTAGCTAGTGTAAAAATGACTTTTTTTTTTGCTAAAAAGTAGTTATTTTTCAAAATATTTGGATAAAAGAAGAAAAAATTTACTTTTCCAATTCTTCTCATCGTAAAAAATCAATAACCCATAAAAATTTGGTACAAAACTAACAAATGCGAAAAAAATTTAAAAAAGAACAACTCTCAAATTTAAATTAAGTTCAAAAAACGGGACCTTAGAAAAAAGTACTATCTATTTGTGATTGTGCAAAGAAAGGATAGGGGGAAAAGGGGGTTGCAACTTGGTGAGGAATCACAAAGGTTATGATCCGTAGGGTTTTGGTCGGTCTCAATAGATGGGTTCAGAAATACTCCACTAGCTGATTCAGTGGGAATGGGGTAGATCCGTTGATTACATCTAGTTAAAGTAATTGTAACGCTTGTTGGGAGAATAAGAATTGTGGTGGTGGTGGCATCAAACAGTGTGCGACTAAAATTTACGTATGTTGGAGACACCAATTTTCAAGTTAGGGATTCCTGATTCGCACCTCTCCTTTTCTGATTGAACTACGACGATCCAAACTGCTCAATATGATTAAAACATGATTTTAAGGGTACCTGCGATAAATTGACAAAATAAATGACCAGCAAAGTCTTGATCCGAACAGTTTTTAATTGAACAGTTCAATAAAAAACTATTCAAATCAAGTCATTTCCAGTCTTTTTTTTTTTTTTTGTCAATTTCAAGTTGGTACTTGTAAAATCACGTTCTGAACATATTGAACGGCTCGGATTGTCACAATTTGATCGGGAAACGGAACGTGCAGACGGTGCGAATGGTAAGAAGGTGTGGATAGGAAGAAGACATTGGAGATGTCTTAAAAATCGTGGGCTTGTTTGGTTGGATTTTTAGAATTTGGACTCTAAATTACACTACTCCAAAATTCACTCATTACCCCTATCTTCAATCATTATTTTCCTTTTTATCACTATCTCTTTTCAATCATTACCCCTATCTTCCTACCTATTACAAATTCAAATCCAAAATTCCAAATCTAGATCCAAAAACTAAAAAACGAACAGTCCGCGCTATGTTTTGTTTGGAACTTGTGAAAGAGAAGGAAAAAAAAAAAGAAAACTACAAATTGTATTCCTCTCATGTTTTTTTTTTTGAAAAGAATTCCTCTCATGTTTGGATTCCTATGAAAAGAGAAGGGAAAATAACAAAATAATTTACTTTTCTCCTTTTTTTTCTAACTTTTTCTCTACTTTCTCTTTTAATTATTTTTGGTTACTTTCTTTTCTTTTCCCCAAGTTCCAACGGAGCAGTAATTTTCTTAAATCCAGTTAGATAATGATTTTAATGTCTGGTCAAAATTTTATGTTTTCACAGGTCCTCGATTATAGGAATTGTAAATAGTTTAAACTGTGCAATAACATTTGCTACGGTTAGAGCGTCGGAAGACCAATCTTTAATATAAAACAAAACTTTGTATGGACAAATTGTTGGAACGATTTAGATTCATTTAATTTAAAGGCTATAGTGCATCCTTCCACTTTCTGGTTAAGTGCCCATGATTTTCACATAAATTAACAACTGTCATCCCTTTTCAACATAGATGCATAGTGCCGTAGGCACGGGTTAGCACTAGTAGTAGCTCTTCATGTTTATTTTTTAATTTGCGTGATTGATATTTGACGAGACGAATACAAAGAGTGGAAAAATCGACCAGAAAATCTTTCTACAATAATTCTTCACCACTGTTCCGTGAAGAGTTATTTACATCCCTCAATTTCCATCGTCCAAAATCCGTCGTTCAAAAATGCTTTGGACAGTCCGGATATTAATGAAATTTTTTTGAAAAAGAATTGAACCGTTTTTGCAATTTCTTTTATTAAGAACACTTTTGAACGATCGCAATTGATTGTTTCAGCAAAACATTTGTTTACAGATACTCCGTAAATAAGTATATCTCTGATGCAAAATGAAATTACACAGAGGTTTACAACGGAGGCTAGATTTGGATTGAAAAGTTACTTTGATTTATTCTTTTTATTTTTATTCAAATTTTTTTCGCAGTTATTAGTTTTGCGTCAAGTTTTCGTGACTTATTGATTCGTTTCGATAAGAGAAACTCAAAATTTTTTTCAAAAAGACAAAAATAAGTAAAAAATAGATTTTTTACTTTATTAAAATAATTATGAGTTTCGATCAAATATTTTTACTTTTCTGATTGCTCGTCAAGACGAATTAATAAATCACAAAAGTTTGATGCAAAACACACAAATGCAAAAAAATTGAACAAAGATTATAAAAAAAAAAAAGAATTACTTTAACTTTTTAATCCAAATCCACCCGAAACCTAGGGGAGCTTTAATGCACCCCTCGCACTACACATGCAGTGCGACTAATCCGAACGTCCATCTCGGCAATGGATGGCTCGGATTTTCATTCGAACAATGGACAATTGGATCGACCTCACTATACCATGGAATGCGGTAGGTTCATTACAGCCCCTCCCATTCCCGAAAACAGCTACTCCTAGAAAGAAAAACTCCCAAAAAGGGTGTAGTTCGGATTAATTTTTTTTATTTGTACCCAAATATTTTTAAAAATAACCACCTTTAGCAAAATAAGTTAAATAAATTGACTTATTTTGCTAAAAAGTGATTATTTTTCAAAATATTTGAGGAAAAGTAAAAAAAATTTAATTTTTTCAATTCTTCTTTTTGAGACAAATCAATAATTCACAAAAAATTTAACGTAAAACAACCAAATGATAAAAAATTTCAAATAAGAACAAAATCAACTTAATTTTTTTTTTAAATTTCGGAGAACTCACCCTAAAAAATGGAGACAAAGGGAATATACAGTAGTATATCTGCAATAAATACTCCGGGAAACTAGAAAGCTAAAGTGGTGTTTTACTTTTGAAAAAAGTGGAGTATCTTTTTTTCAAACGAATGTAATTTTAAATTCAAATATAATGAAAATAAAAAAAAAATTTAATTTTTTTTGCACAGTTTAAAATATCTTAACAAGATCCATATTGATAAAAAAATTATTCACTTAAACACATAAATTTTAAGTTTAAAATTGCATTCTTTCTAAAAAAAATACTTTTTAACTCTCCTGCCAGTACCATTCCTGTTCTTTTCTTTTCCCTCCTTTATGTCCAATCATGCAAATTGATCGATCATCCTTTCAATCAATCAATCAAAACGTCTTTGTCTCTTACGCATTGGCAAACCAGAAGATGGAAGATGAATCAACCAGAATTCAGTCCAAATTTCTTCCCCCGGTTCCGTTTAGAGGTATTGATAACTATTACCGGTTCACGATAATGAACGAAATCATTTATTTTTTAGAGCTCATCGAGAATATTGACTACATCAAAAATCATGTTAATCGGATACCGTTTGATATAGTTTCGAAATGCATTGTTGCAACTCATATACTCCATTCGTCCCAAAATGTTAGACCTTTTTGGAATAAAAAATGTTATTTTCATAATATTTTCGGCGAATTCTAAAAAATGAATGGTTCTGGATCATTATTGTGGACCCAAGAATGGACCACAAATGCCCCAAACTTGAACGGGACTCGAGGAAAGGGAAACTGGACTGGATCTCCGTCCAAAATACTGTGTGTACATACACATTGCATTACAAAAAGGATCAAAAAAACTAAGATTAACGAACGAGTAATCTGTTTTTGTAAGCAGTTAAGTCTGTCTAAATAAACGAATAGTGTACAGATTTTGTTGTGAGACCTATTATGGATCCCACACAAACGATCTAAACCATTCATTAAATACAAAATATTTTTTCAAGGGCTTTCAAGAAAAAGTAGCTCTATCCAATCATCTAACTCTTTATGATTCGAAAAAATGAATGAAAAGCTTGATGAATAGATCGAGTACCTATAGGTATCGTATTGAGCTGATATTTCATGGAGACTTTTGAAAAAATATTTTACATTTAATGAACGGCTCGAATCATTTATGTGAGACCTATGGTGGACTCTACAACAAAATCTATGCACTATTATCTGTGTAATTAGCACTGTTGTTTTGTAAGACCCACTCGAAAGCCGTACACACCCATATGAATACCATCTGTGCACCATTGACTATGACTCTATGAATCTGTTCCATGCTCTGACTCGTGGGTGCACCGTACACCACAAGGCCTAGCTCTCTCCATATTCAACGCGTCTCTAGTGTCTTGTTACTCCCCAAAATCTTTCTTCCCAACTTGGGATCATACGATCAAGTGTGTTCTCAAAATAAGCAAATAGGCAGGAGTTTAGCAAACAAAATTATTCGGAACGTCTCAAAATATCGTCTATATATTTTTATTTGGAATGTTTTCTTTTTATTTGTAATGGCTTTTTAACATACAATGTGGATTTTATTTGATAGATCTCAATTGGTTTTACAATATAGAAATTTTAAAATCATCACATTATAAATTTAAAACTATAAGAATTTTTATAAATGGCACGACTACCCAAAATGGTCCGTTATTTATGGACGGGGGAATATATATGTTTAAGCTGTCCATTTTGTAAATAAAAAGTTCCCATACTTGTTGATGTTCGACCAATATAATTTTTTACAAAAATATCTTCTGGATGAACGGTATACTACAAAATTAGCTATTTGAATCTTTTGGGTTTAGATGTGTCTCTTAATCCATCTAGTCGTAGTCCTTGGCTTCCAAAGGTCTAAGATTCGAGTCTATTGAGGCATCTTTTCGCTGAGATATTTTTTTAAAAATTTTTTTTTTTGGTTTTATGAGACAGATTTCTCATATCATAACATATCACTTTTAATTCAAAAAATAATTAAAATAAATATTTATTTTAATTAGTAAAACATACCCGGAGTCTATTGTTACACGTCAAACCTCCTTTAGCTGTAAGCCTAATTTTCTTCTAAACCCATTGATGTATAGTACAAGGCTGCTGATTTTGCCACTCCCTTTTAAACCCATTGATGTAAGCCTAATTTTCTTCTAAACATACCCGGGTAAGGGTCATCATTTGGCCCGAAGGCCCGCGGCCCGCCTGGTCCATCGGGCTTTTACCCGGCCCGAGCCCGTGAAACGGCGGGGCGGCCCATCCTGTAATTTGTAATGGTCGAGCTTAGACCTATGAATTTTTACTCGGCCCGCCCGTTGGTCCGACCCATGAGCCCGCTCGGTAGCCCACCCTAGGTACCCGCCCATGGGCCCACCCATTAGCCCAAAATTCCACAAAATCCTTTCTTTTTTCCTTTGCCCAAGGAAATTTAAATCCGCCCAGTTTTTGGCCCGCTAGATTGTCAATTGGCTAGCCTGTGGGCCGGGCTTGGGCTTCAATTTATGGTAGTTAGCCCGGCCCGTAGAAAAGTAAAAGCCAGATCGGCCCGACCCGTGGGGCAGATTTGTGCATTGACTTGGCGGGCTGGGTTGGCCCGATGATGACCCTTAGTAGTGGGTGTTCACCAGAAATTATTTTTGCAGATTCTGATATTCTAATCTGTTAGGAGTGTTATTAAAAATTCTAAATAACAGATTCTCAGTTCTACAGGTTTTAAATAGTTGAAAAAGTAATGAAAATTTGAAAATCCCAAAGCTGAAATTAGTAGTTGTGGAGCTTTTTGAATTAGGGTTCAGGTTTTACGTTTTATAAAAACTGATTTTGCATTGTTTTTTACCATCTTTTACTACAGATTAATCATTCGAAAACTATGGGTTTTTCACCACTATTATTTTGGGCCCCACAATATGTTAATTGCCGATCTAAACTATTCATCTTGTAGGGCCTGCAGAGTAATATTTTTATTCAAAAAATTAACTTCATTGAACATCAATAGGTGTATCAAAACTTAAAGTTTGATTTATAAAATGGATGGTCATGAACTATTTAACTTGACAAAATTAGACTTTCCATTTTATAAACTAAAATTCTACTTTTCATAGATCAATCATATCCAATCAAACTGGTTTTTGTGTGTGAATGAACTACATTGTTAATCCTACAAGATAAACGGTTCGGATTATTATAACAAATGTATGATGGGGTCATAACGGACGGTAGTGGAAAACTCATAGTTTCCGCTGCAGGCGGAAAGAATTTAATCTCCAACCATAATTTCAAAGTTATAGTAAACATGTTTATTTGCTTATGCTAAAATCAATAATCTGTAGCAAAATTTGAACTTAGAATCGAAAATCTGTATCCAGAGTTATCGCAAACACACCCTAATTTTTAAATAAATTACACTGATTATATGTTATATACATATCTTTAAATCTAGATATTCAAACTAGTGTAAAATAAAAATATAACACAAACTATCTTATATTTGTATCCAAAAATAGCACAACGTTCTCGAGGAAGGTTGAGAAGGTCGTTCAAATTTATAGATCATAGCTCTATGCAAATCTTTTAATAAGGTTGTATAAAAGATGCATTCAAAACGCCTTAGATTTGCTTTCTATCCAATGGCAAAACTAAAGAGGGGCTGGGTGGGCCAGGGCCACCTCCACTTTTGAATTTTATTTTATTTTTCTTGTTAGTTTCAACTTTCAACTGGAAAAGTGGGATGAGGCTGTGAACCAAATTCAGACAGGTTAGAGCATCTTCAATCCTTAACCTGTTATTCATACCCAAAATTCGAGAAAAAAGTCTACAAGTTCATCTCTAATATTATATTCATTTTCCTCCCCATTTTAAGTTTTACTCTTTTTCTCAACTAAATTTGGGAAGACCCAAACCTATACTTATTTTTTTCAAACCCTCTTTTCACTCTTATTAATTACTCCTTACAAGTGTGTCATTCAGTAATAGATTTAGGTAAAAATAAGAGTTTAGCATTGGAGATGCTTTACTCAAATCAAGCTTTTGATCCAAATCTATACCCAAATTTGGGTGAAGAAAAGGGTCAGGGCTGGTGATGCTCTTAGTCCTTTTTTTGAAACAGCAAAATATTATTAGAAAAACTTGATAATGAGTACATCAAGTGGGGAGAGAGAGGGGAGGGAAAATCAAAAAACGGTTGATAGAAAAGGCGTTTTTTGATTTTCTAATTACCCAAACACCCTGGAGGGCCAAAGGCCAAACTCTAAAAAACGGGTCAAAGCACAAACACCTAAGAACCATAAATTGCCCAAATCAAATATTGCAGTCGAAGAAATAAAAAAAAAAAAAAATCTCAGCCCAAACAAAAAATGGGCCCAGCCCAACCCCAGTAAGCCCTAAACCTAACCAAAAACTACTCAGTTTCAGCCGCAGCCACCCACACTCCGATTCTCCGAACAGAACCACTCAGCCGGCAGCCACCAGAAAACGGAGAAGCACGAACGGCGCGCGCAGCCGCGAACCCTAGAGAGTGAACAACACTCCTTGATGCTCTTAGGTTTACACTAGTCCAGAAAGTTTTAAATTTTCCACTTAAAACAAAACAAATGCAAGTTCTATTCTCTCTGTATTTATCCTCGCGCAATCTCTCCCATTCGACCTTGATATTTAAAATAAATAAATAAATAAAACTCTTCCATTCGAGTCAGATCTGTCGAACCATGCACCGAACTCGTAAGTTGATCAAAGTGAGGATCGCCGGTGGTCGACTAGATTTTGTCCGGAACGGCTCCGGAGATTAACAAACGAGGAGCGATAGCTGCCTCTTCATCTTTCTCTCACTCAATTGGAAATTACCCGATTGCCCATCTCTGTACCGCTGCATGTTTCCGCCTCTCTTTGTTGCTAGTTAATAAATTTGTGTTGATTTTCATAGGCAGAAGTTTTTTTTTGTTTTTTTTTATTACGAATGTTCATTCTAATAGAAGAATTGAGAATTGCGTTTTTGCTTTCCAGACTATCGATTTCTCGATTTTGGGCCCGCGAGAATGTGCAAAAAAGGGTTAGCCTAACTAGAAAACGTTCAGAAATTAAGCTTGTCAAGTTGATTTTCTCACCTTCCTACCTCACTGGGGCAGGAATTCAAACCCTGCGAGGGGCAAGGATGAAATTCAGGGCTATGAACAATCTATGAATTTCTTGTAAGTAACATAGTACTCCCTCCGTCCAGATTTAATTGTCCCTAATTCTATTCTAACCGGCTAAAAAATGGATTATATCTTAGAATCCGTAATGAATTTCATATCGAATATGGATCTTATTTGATAGATCTCGATTAATTCTATAATACCATATATTCGAAATCACGCAAAATATTATAAATTGGAAGATATAATCGATTGAAAAATAACACTAACTCTCAAAAAGAACTATTAAATCCGGACGGAGGGAGTAACTCACTAGCTCTCCGGCTCATACCCCACTCGTGTATAAACTATGAAAAAAAAAAAGAGGAGAAAACGTTGCACCCGTGTTTTGAAATACCCTGTGAGAAGCCTGGCATCCAAGCCTCTTTGACTCTCTTTTTTGTGTTTTGCAGTAATGAGATGTTCATTTATAGTAACACCACATTTTGAGAAATATGTTTTGCTAATGGAGTATGTCATTGTTTAGGAAAAGACTACAATACACATTCTTCATTTGCGTGTGTATTATATGTACTTCTCTAAATGTTATGAATTGTAGAGAAAATATTACGAATCGTATTACTAAAAGTTACGAATCGTATTAAAGTTACGAGATACACCAAAATGTTATGAATCATAATAAAAATATTACAAATCGTATTACAGAAAGGTTATGAATTCTATAACAAAAATTACGAAACAAACTAAAATGTTATGAATGAACTATAAAATAGGTTCATATGGTACACCCTTTTAAGATGTGTATATTGTAGACTTTCCGCGTTGGTGGAGTATTCATAGATTCAAGATCATTCAACCAATCTATAGACGTATTATTATTAGTTTAAAATAGCTCAAAATTATATATGCAGTTTATATTTGGTCCAAAAAAATAGCTCAAAATTAATTCCATCATTATAACATGATAGATTGCCTTTTTTACTAAAAAGAAAAACTTGACAATTGTCTTGACCGCGTTGAAGTTTGTAATTGGAGAATTGCGAGGACAATTAGTTCAAGCTTTCATCTAGCGGATTAAAATAATTCAAACAGCGAAAAAAAACCACTTGAAAGAAAACCTCAATATTCTAATGAAAAAACTGTTTTTTTCAGTGTCAAAATTACTTTTTCATAAAAGATTGGTATCTTGTATATTGTACAAGCCTTTCGTGCTCTAATTTTAACCCCAACAAAAACAATATTGGCAATATCACTACCCTTCTAATACTCCTTCCGTCACATATTACTTGTCACTTATTCTATTTTAAAACTCCAAAAATATTTGTCCTTCTTTGAAAAGTCAAAGGAAACATGCATTAAATTAATGTCCCTTTAGTATAAATTTCCCTAGCTTGTTTGGCAGGCATATAAGGTTTTGTTAGATAAGGAAAAGAGGAGGGATAAGATGTGAAATATGATATAAGGGGATTAATTAAGAAGTGAAGATTAGCTAAAAATAGATTGTTTGGTAGTTAATATGGGTGGATAAAAGTGCCACGACAAAAAATTCATATGAGAAATAACTTAGTTGCACATTTTATTTTTTGTAGCATACTAATTTTTGACACTCCCCTTTATTATAATCACACCCTTTTCGGGTTTGTTGTGATATATATTTACAATGTTGCCCTCCCAAGTGTGAAAGAATATACAAATGAAATGTTAATTTTGTAATTAATTCACATCATAAAACGACAGAGTATACAAATACCCTTTTGTAATGGAAATTTAAAAAGGATTTGAAGGGATTTTTTGAGGGCACGCTGGTAATTCCCCTCATCTGGATAACTTATAATGGGGTGTGGGATGGGTTAAGAAATATGGGTAAGTGCGAACGAAACACTGTATAAGAACCCTCCCTTATTAGCTTATCCCGATCTTACCCTTATCCCACATTCCCACTATCTTCTCCCAACAAACAGGCTATTAACGAAGATGGGAGATAAAAAGATGGATATAGTATAATGGGAGATCAACTAAGAGCATCCACAGTGGAATAATCAAAATTGGATGATCAAAAGTTGCCACATCATTTTTTGGTTATCCATTTAAGGGGTTGCTAAAGTTAGCAATGTAGAATTCCATAATGGTATAATCAAAATTGAATAATCAAAACTTGCTACATCACATTTTCAACTTATAAAAGTCTACAAATTGTGACATAGAAAATAACTTTTTTTAAAATAGTTTTCAAACTAATAAAAATAGGTTATTGGAAAAAGAAAATTAGTTTTTTGAAACTTTGATTTGAAAAAAAAAGTTTTCGGGAAAAAGTAAACAAAAATTTTTAATAAAAGAAAGTTTTTGAAATTTTTTTAATAAATATTCTATTTTTTTGCAAAAAAACAGTTTTGTGAAAATTTTTTTTTATAAAAAAACTATTTTGAAAAAAATAGTTTTTGCAAAAAACAAAAAATTATTTTTAAAAGTATTTTTCTTAGAAACATGTTGAAAATGGAAGAGGGAGAAGGTTTCTGTGTAATGATAGTAGTGTACTTGATTGAGAAAAATGTGGGAATAACCAAATTTGATTATTGGCAAAAAGATTATTAGTTTTGAATATTCAAGAGCCAAAATTTGAAAAGTTGCTAAGAGGTTGCTAAATTTGGTTATTCCAATGTAAACACTTTTTTAAACAAATGTTGCTAACCTTAGCAATTTTTTGATTTTGATTATACCACTACAGATGCTCTAAGAAAGAGTTTGTTTTGTACTTAATAGAAGTGATAAAGGACAAATCTTACCCTTAGGGCCCGTTTGGATGCGGAAAAAAAATTGGGGGTATTAGTTAATAAGGGGAGATACGATAGTAGAGGTATTAGCTAATAAGAGATGACCCACATTGATGTGATATTTATGGAGGATGGATTAAATAGTAAGTTGTTTGGATGAATTATTAGAGAAGGGGGATTAAGTAATTCTTGGTTTGGATGGAGGATTAATAGGGGGTATAAGAAAGGTGGATGATGTAAAAAGCTGTCAAATGACCCTTTTGCTCTTGCGTAGTCCATAAATTAATTATGTATTACGTTTTATATGTAATTGCAAATTTAATTATTCTTTCACAATTTATGAAGGAGGGATTAAATAGTAAGTTGTTTGGATGAGGTATTAGAGAAGGAGGATTAAGTAATTCTTGGTTTGAATGGAGGATTAATAGGGGGTATAAGAAAGTGGATGATATAAAAAGCTGTCAAATGACCCTTTTGCTCTTGTGTAGTCCATAAATTAATTATGTATTACGTTTTATATGTAATTGTAAATTTAATTATTCTTTCACTATTTATGAAGGAGGGATTAAATAGTAAGTTATTTGGATGAGGTATTAGAGAAGGGGGATTAAGTAATTCTTGGTTTGGATGGAGGATTAATAGGGGGTATAAGAAAGGTGGATGATATAAAAAGCTGTCAAATGACCCTTTTGCTCTAGTGTAGTCCATAAATTAATTATGTATTACGTTTTATATATAATTGCAAATTTAATTATTCTTTCACAATTTAGGTCGTCATATTTATTTATACTAACAAATTAACGAATTTATTATTATTATTATTATTATTATTATTAAACAATTTTTTTTTATAAAATTTGGTTTTTAAAAAAAATTAAGTGTTCCAAATTTCAATCCGTTTGATTCAGTGGAAAGATTTTAGTTTTTTGATCATTTTATCCTAAATGGTCATAATTAAATTTTGACTCTACGGCTCTCGTTGATTAACCCTAAGAAAGTCATAGAATCAAATATCTCTTAGAGCTAATCAACGAGAGCCAATGAGTCAAACATAGAGTCAAAATTTAATTATGATCATTTAGGATAAAATGATTAGAAAACTAATCTTTTCACGGGTTCAAACGGATGAAATTTGAAATACTTAATTTTTTAACCATATTTTTAATGTATAAACTGTCTAAAGAGGTTGAAAATTTAAGTGTTTCAAATTTCAATTTGTTTGAACCGGTGCGAAGATCTTAGTTTTTTGATCATTTTATCATAAGTGGTCATAATTAAATTTTGAGTCTAGGGCTCTCGTTGATTAGCTCTAAGAAAGTTATAGAATCAAATACATTTTAGGGTTAATCAACGAGAGCCCAATGGTCAAAATTTAATTATGATCAGTTAAGATAAAATAATCAGAAAACTAAGATTTTCGCACCGATTGGAACGGATTGAAATTTGGAATACTTAAATTTTTCAACCTCTTTAGACAGTTTATATATTAAAAAATATGGTTAAAAATTATGTATTCCAAATTTCAATTCGTTTGAACCGGTGCGAAGATATTAATTTTATGATCATTTTATCCTAAATGATCATAATTAATTTTGACTCTAGGGCTCTCGTTGATTAACCCTAAGAGATATTTGATTCTACAACTTTCTTAGGGCTAATCAACGAGAGTCCTAGAGTCAAAATTTAATTTTGACCATTTAGAATAAAATGATCAGAAAACTAAGATCTTCACATTAGTTCAAACGGATTGAAATTTAAAACACTTAATTTTTCAACCTCTTTACACCATCTATATATTAAAAAAATATAATTAAAAAATTAAGTGCTCCAAATAAGGAGTATTAGAATATGTTTGAATAGAAAGTATGATTTTGGGTAGAATGGAGAGTAAAAGTTGGTTGAATGGTGGATGGAGAAAAGGGATAACGAAGGGTATTTTCGTCCATAAAACACGGCTTGATTATTTTTGGGGACCCCAAGAGGAGCCCAAATATAATACTGGAGAAACAGTAGAACAGGAGAAAACGAGGAGGGGGTAAGAAATTATCAGGGAAATTAATTGCATACCAAACGGGGGGGGGGGGGGGGGGGGGGCCCTCCCATATACCCCTTCTTATTTTTCCCCACCTCTTTTTGCTCCATCCAAGCAGGCCATTAATGAAAATAACTAAGAAATCTATAAAAGAGAAGTAGGGGACGGAGGGAAAGGTAGTTTTGGTAACCCGGATAAGTTAAGAATGGGGTGGGGGTGGCCGGGTGGGCTTCACTTATCCCATGCAAGAGTCTTGCTAATCCCGCTCTGCTAAGCAATCCGGGCCATTTAGTGCTACCAAACGCCAGATATATATGGGCATAAGATAAGTTTCCTTTATCTCAGTCCTCCGAGAGCATGTGCATCAAGAATAGCAATTTTACCCACTCAAAAAGTTGCTTTTGTGTTTTACTTATTCATTTTTTTCTTCCACCCTACACCGGACTCTCTATCATCTCCTCTTTATCCATCAAATATTCATTAAATATATCATATTCATTTTTATGTTGCAGTCTTGCAGAGAAGGAGGGAGAGAGAGAAACAACAATAAACTAAGGAATACCTATGAACAGTACATCGGTATTTCTATCGAGCATTTCCCCCCAAAGGTAGTTTAGCTTTCAGTTTACCTATTCTACTGCAATTGATTTTTGTGGGTTTGGTTATGTATTTTACCTAAATTATCAGGTATAGTTACACTAATGTACATGCTCTAACAAACGGCTAATGGAGATGCAATATGACATAGACGGAGCAGTAATTAAGCAGTATTTATTTTGGTTTTCAGAGTCTCCCGGTGTTCGATCTTTTTTTCTTCTTCAAAATGGTAGGTGATTCATTGATAAAAATAAGTATACATCAAAGAGGGTTATCAATCCCAAACGGAAACAATAACCAAGAGGTTTAGATACATATACTTTAAAGTCTATAACCTCATAGACCAATACGACGATCCCTTGATTATCAGCCAACAACAACCTCCTAGGCGAAGACAAGCCGACACCGAAGATAACTGACAAACCTTTGCGGCCACAGCAGCCACATGAAGCATTTAGACAACCGGATCCCAAAATCAACGAATGAAATCCCTACAAAATCCCCACTCATAAAACATTATTGGCCAACATCTAGGGAGACCAGAATCTCGGTAGGAAAACCAAATTGGGGGAGACCCAGCCAGGAGAAAACTCACCTACAGGAACCGGTGAAGAAAAACCTTAGCCTTTTGATACAGGGCGAAACTATGAATAAAAGAATAGATGTGCAATAAGGAAAATCACAAACGGGATAGATTTAGAAAAACTCTATCTAGGCTATTTTTCATTCAATTATAATCAAAAACTCCTTAGCCGCTTACAACTTATTATATAGGTAGCAAACCCCAAACCCTAGTTGGAAAATGAAAAACTACTAGCCTCTTGATGCAGGGCAAAACTATGAATCAAAGAACAGACATGCAACAAGGAAAATCACAAACGGGATAGATTTAGAGAAACTCTATCTAGACTTTTTTTCATTCAATTCTAATAAAAAACTCCTTAGCCACTTAAAACTTATTATATAGGTAGCAAACCCTTAACCCTAGTTGAAAAATGAAAATTACAAATTTCGAAAAAATCAAAATTATTACAAATTTAGAAAATAGAGAAAAATCTGAGATTTCTCCAAAAACAACGGACTGAAATAGAATTTCCTACTAAAAGTTGCTCCCATTGTCATTTTTTAAGTGTCCCAATTTAACTTTTATGCAATTTTAGGAGTCAACATAAACCTCCAAAATATTACTTTTCATACTTACCCTCTATGGAGATATCATCATTATACTTTTATTTATCAACTTTTTTAAAAGGGAATTTACTTTTAGGGACAAAATAGAAAATGTACCAATTTTTATTTACTAACTTTACAAAATGACATTTATTTAGGAAAAAACCAAAATAGAATACCAAACACTTAAAAAGAGACGAAGGGAGTATAAACAAAACAATTATTTCCTAAAACGGCAAAATTGTCCTTTTGAAGGCTCAAACGGCTAAAAAATACATGGCATATTGCCAAAAGACGATGTATCTTGACCATTGGGCAATTTCAGATCGAACATAGGAGGGCCCGACTCGTAATTCCATCGTCGCATATTTATAGTTTTGCCACTCTTGGCTTAAAATGCTTAAAGTAGTACTCCTCTTCCATGGCAACCGCATCACCTCTCCACCAAGCCTCGATCCTTATTAGCCACATTGCTGGTTCCTAGCTCGCTAGATCTATAAACTCCAGGATGAAGAACAAGTAGGGGACACGACACGGCAACGGACGGCCCACCACGAGAGGGAAACCATATTTGTTTTGCATTTTTAAAAACTATTGAAGAAAACTTGTTTGGTAACAAGTTTCTACTTTTTTGTTTTTCATAATTTTTTTTAAAAGTTTTTGTAAATGAAATTGACATCTACACTCCATTTTTTACCATATACACTCGTTTTTTTTTGCCTTTATTTAATGTGAATTTACTCTATTGCCTTTTAATGTGTAAAAAAATGAACTTATAAAAGAGGAAAAAAGGTAAATTCACATGAATAAAAACAAAAAAGGAGTGTATATGGTAAAAAAAAGAGTAAAGAAGTCAATTTCCTTTTGTAAACTATGAAAATTAAGTACAAAAAAAAATCTCACCTTGTTTGGTTTGCATTTTTGAAAGTTGTTTTTGAGATAATGGGTGGTAATGAGTGGAGAGAGATAGAGAGAAAAAGGTATTGAGAAACGTGTAGAAAGGAAAATGAGTTGAGTTGAGTTGTAAACCAAACAAAGTGTTATTTTGAGTTTTTTTTTTGAGAAATACAAATATTACCAAACATATTTCTTATTTTTATTTTTATGAAAACATAAATCTATTTCTATTCTAATTTCATAAAAATAAAAAATTGAAAAAGTTACCAAACACACCATTTAATTTTTTTTTTTCCGCTTTCAAATTGAGGGAAATGAAGCATATTCGTCTTTACTTTGTGCGTAGGAGACCTGATCATTATATTTCAAAAATCCGAAAATGGTAATTCCCAAAGTTAAAAAACTAATAAAATAAAAACAATGGAAGGGAATGGCCGCCACACCCTGGGCCTCCAATAATAATATAGCTTCAGCATCTCCTTGTTCGCAACAACAATCACCAACACCACAGTACTCTCTCTCTCTCTCTCTCCATCCATATCCAGAATTGCACACATACATACAATATTTATGAGCACGTAGACACTCGGAACAGTCTCGACCAATAAAAGCGTAGATGGTTTAATCTTCTGCAGTTGGTTGCTCTACAAGATATACAGTTAATTAACGAATGGAGGAAATGTGCGGCTTCCACCATCCAACCACGAACGACTACGCCGACGACAAGGTGCTGTTTTCGCCGGAGAATCTGACGCCGGTGGAGTACCGGAGCTTCTACTACTCCTTCTCCCCCGGCGGCTACGATCTCCTGTACGAATCGCTGGATGAAGAAGATCGTGATTATGATCACACGGCCGGCGTCATCAAAGCCAGGATCGCTTCGCATCCTCGTTACACCAGATTGCTACAGGCTTACATCGATTGCCAGAAGGTTGCGGTTAATAACAGAATCTGTTAAAATTGGCTGAATTGACCGCTTTGAAACCTTGATGTGCTTTTTGTGCTTGATAATTCCATTCGAGTTGCGTGGATCCATACCGATGAGGCCTAAAGCTAGCCCTAACTGTTTTTGTGCGGAACCGTGTTACGATATGTACCCGCTTATCAAACTCGTGGATAAACTTAGTCGATACAAAGCTATATGATAGAACCGAATTTTTCATATCTGTGCTTTTCCAGAAATCGAAAAAATTATTCGGTTTTCTCTAGGAATATTTAGATGTTTGTCCTCTTGGTTTACAACTGTATCTTTCCAAGCTGTTTATATCAGAATCTTTTGAAATTGGTTCAAGTAATTGCTTTGAAACTTCGAAGTGTTTAATTCCGTTACGTTTGATATGGATCGATGCTGGTGAAGCCTAACTTCATGTTTGGATGTCTCTGATTATCCGCGAAAATAATTGAAGAAGTTTCTGACCTAGATTCTCTCTGTGAAAATGAATTCCTGGAAAATAATTGGAACTTTTTTTTTTTTCCCCTTTTTTCAGGTGGGAGCGCCTCCGGAGATATCGTGCGTGTTAGACGAAATCCGGCGAGAAAACGACGTTTATAAGCGGGACTCGGTTTCCACGTGCTTATTAGGAGCCGATCCTGAGCTCGATGATTTCATGGTCCCCCCTCTCTCTACTTCTTTCTTAATTCGTGATTTTCTTTATATCTGCCCTTCCAGTATTTAGCGCGCGCGCTCTCTCTCTCTCTCTCTCTCTCTCTCTCTCTCTCTCTATAGGAAGCTTTGTGTGATGTACTGGTGAAGTACAAGTCGGATCTCTCAAAGCCTTTTGACGAAGCGACCGCCTTCTTGAACCAGATGGAATTGCAACTCAGAAATCTTTGCATAGGTTCGTCAACGTCTCTCTCTCTCTCTCTCTCTCTCTCTCTCTGTGGGTGTTTGTGTGTGCGTGTGTGGGTGTTTGTGTGTGCGTGTGTGGGTGTTTGTGTGTGTAGATATAAACAACAAAGAAGGCAAGGATCGGTGTACGGACTAGTTATCGGCCAATTCTGGTACCTTGGATATAGGAGTACGATAGCATAGCTCAAGGCTCACGTTAGCATATAAACCGCCATGGATTGGAACACCGCCATAACTCGTGTAGCAGTTCTAGGAATCTAGCCCTAGCCTCCAGTTGCCTGGTCGCGTCTTCTGCGTTTCTGGAAAATCCTACTATGGTAAACTTGTTACCATTAAGTACAGGCCTTACAGCAAAGAAGAATCATATAACACTGGGATAGAGAACTATTGTGTGGTATAAATGAATGGGAAATGGGAGTATCGTTTTAAATTTGACACTGTTTCCTTACTTTTTCTTGCTAGTACTGTCCATGCTCATAGCTCTTGAAATTGTTGAGTAACCTGTCAAACTAAGAAACACTCAACGGGCAGAGAACAATCAAGAAAAGAAATAGAAATGCAGGCGCTCTCCAGCTATGTAATTGAGTATATCTACGATTCAAATCAATTTTTACAATATATCGAATGAAGACTGAAGAGTACAAGTTACATCGGATGCCTGTAAAAAGTATTTATGTTATGAGGTTTCATCATCAATTACCGTAATAGTGGGCCAAAAACAAGTATATATAGTATGAGTTTGCATCATCAATTACGGTAATAGTAGTTGGCAAAACGCAAATTAGACTAGGCGAGGCTTCATAAAGCCACAAAGCCAACATAACTCTTTTACTTCCTTTTTGTTATTATGTGGTTAGGACTTGGGATGTATAGATGTCAGATGAACATTCTAGGAGTAGGTTTTAGTCTTTCAATGCTGTTTTTTTTTTTGGACATGGTCTTTCAATGTTGTTACATTTTGATATATAAGTGAGATGAAAATCGCATACAAGTCGGCCGATTCACTATTTTGATCAGCCCGTTCTCGGTTCATGACTCCCGATACTTGACCATTGCAACTCGCGAGTGCTTTAGGTAGTTTAAATTGTTTTTGTCAAAAATGATTTTTGTAATTTCAAGACTGTTACGATAGATTTCGACTGTCTCGTTCGATACTTCCTACACTGTTACACCGAGACCGCTGCCATAATCTGTTATCTGTTAGTAGTTTTGAAACCTTATGTGTAATACGGATTAACTCATGTGTCACTTGAAGCAGTTTTAAACACCTGTACTTGTTGTCTAAGCTCTTTTTTCTCATACAATGTTGTTCAACTTGTTCTATTATTATGTACAGAAAGTCTACGTTCACCGCTCAACTTTTATTGCTCCTCTCATCATTCTTAATCTCACCGTCCAAAAGTGTTTTGGACGGTTAGGATTTTAGAAACTATTTCAGAGAAGAGTTAAACTCTTTTAAAATTTGGACCATTGATTGCTGAGATGACGGTAAAATGTTTGAGCAGTGAAATAAAGTGGTGTAGCACTGCTGTATTATACTATACCTCTGTCAGAGATGAGCGAGACTTGGAAGTACTGAGCCCATTTGTTTTGGTAATAGTGGTGTACTCCTAGTTTATTTCGGATTCAAGATGCAGAAACCTAGTCAAAGCTTATCAGAATTTAGGTCCTCTCTTCTTTTTCTTTTTTCGATGGGATAATTGTGATAATCCTAGGGGATGTGATTTTGGCACTTCATTTTTAGTTTGTGACATTTTATTTTTTGTTTTGTAATCTCACAACATACAAAGTGAAGTGCCAGTGGTTAAAACTAGAGTGTCAAAATTAATTTTCTAATCCTAAGGATGGATATTTAGACGGGTGATTCCCCATCCCAAGTTTCCATAAATCCTGTTATGTAGATGTAACTTTGTACTAAAATACAACTAATTCAAGTTCATCCTTCCAGGTTTAACATAAGGATTAAGGAGTACTAGTATATTTTTTTTCTTTATTGCTTATATACTTGCCCACGTAAATTTAAAAGCCTGTGTATTTTTTTGAGGAAGAAGAAATATATTTTATTTTGATAAAGTTGGATAGTAACTGCACTTCCCATACGCAGCAAAGCAAGAGCTAGGATCAACCCCTTGTCCTGATTGTACCATGTTTTTTTCTTTGTTAGTCCTCTACAGTACAGTATACTATGTGGGTGCTTTAATTTCTGACGAGAATATCGTCTTTTAACACCGGCCTTTATATGCTGTAGTCTCGTAAATTTTTCTGTTTGTTATGCTCCTAGTATGATTATTACGTATTTGTGGTAGCCGGAATTATGTAGTGTCTTGCAGTGAACCTAGAGCTACGGAGAAAATGTAAACTCCAGATTAGCGGAATGTATCTGGCAGTGAACTTAGGCTTTGTTTGGTTTGAATTTTGAGAAAATTTTTCGGGGTAATGAATAGAGAGATAGATACAGAAATATGAGTAATAATTTGAGAGAAAATTTGTCACTATATTTCCCCCTGGAGTAATTGGCTTTTTAAGTACAATAATGAACACAAATGCTTTTTATTGATGTCTGGTAACTTGAAGCGGTTCAAGTCCCAATATTGCATGTATATATCTGTGTATGGAAATTAATACTAACGGACATAGGGAAATGTCCAAGGACTGACTGTTCTGCAATTAAATTCTCTTTGGAAGATGTATTTTCTTATCTTATTATGGGTGACCTTTTGTTTTACTACTAGGTGCGAACTAGTGGAGTAGTAAATTAAAAAAGTACTACGGTTAGTAAAATAAAAGAACGATTAAGATAGGGTTGCAAACGCCTTGTTATAATTAATTTCCATTTTTAATAGCGTCCTACCATTAGGTGGCCCAGGTGTAATACTATGGCAACGTAGTATTGTGAGTGATAAGTACTTAATTAAAAAAATCAAATTACCCATTATCTGATGCTCAACATGGTAGATTTATGTAAATTTATCACGTAGAGATTTATGTAAGCGTTTCTTTATCTCATTTCTCTAATCAATCTACAATCATTAGCTCATTAGTGGATGTTCCATTGACTATGATCCCATATACTCCTACCATGCTCCCATCCTCTTTGTTTTCACACGCCAAGTCTAACTCTTAGGTAGAGGACATGACTTGGATCAAAACATAGCACAACTCAAAGGCATAGCATATATGGCTCAAGTAATAGCTTGTCTAAAGAAATCCATCCCCTCTCACCCCACCCCATTATTCCGAATCTAACAATTTTGCAGAACATGATGTTCTCTTGTACACTATGATTCCATACAATATACTCTTATATTTCAAGTCCTACTCATCGAATACATAGAACTATACACAGCTTAGGACATCCCCTTACCCAGTGATTTAACAATGGATCGAATCAAGCATCATCACTCCTTTATCATGTGATTTTTTGTTACCTAGTTCCTTCCATCTAGATTCCGTTCCAAAGTTGTGGCGTACAAGTAATACACAAGTCCCATGAATAACTAAACACAATTGTCCATCTAACGCATTCCTTCCTACAAGCCCTAGGGGTCTAACCAAAGAACAACACGAACGAAATTAACCAAGGTTACGGTCAGGCCCACCACAGTTTGTCTAGACAATCAACTATCCGGACGAGGGAAACAGCAAGTCCCAGGTTTTAGTTTCCAGGCACGAGCGTTCGGACTGAAGCGTGTCACGTGAGAAAGATTTCTGGGCAAGGGAGGCACGACCGTCCGTCCAAACGGCTCATCTTGGCGTTTGGACGGGATATATAGCCAGCACACATTTAAGCTGTTGAATCCTAGTTTTTCTCTAGTTTCATTAATCCACTGCGCGATCGGCTCGTGCACTAACCTCATTAAGGTGCTTCCTTAGACCCTTACTAGCCTAATCATGCATCAGGTCATCAAGATGTGATCTAATGCCTACAAACATGGTAAAAGGTTGTTTTACTGTAATTTTACCTTATCTTTCGGCGTGAACTATGCGTTGGTAGGCGAAATTTGAGAGAGACTCTGAAGGGGTGAGACTGAACTTGTAGAAGAGGACGAACAGACCGGATCTCCAAGCTTGACGGTGATTGGACATGTTTGAGCTTGGTAGAGTGAGTTGTAATAGGGTGTTTTGTAGCAAAATAGTGGGTAGAGTGTGGTGGAGTGTTGTGTTGTGATGATGAGAGTTGGTGTACGGGTTGGTTTAGGCTAAGTAAGAACCGTCCTTGGGGGGAATGGGGATGCTGTCAAGCAGCATCCCACAAAGCGGTGCAGAGCGGTCGATTTAGTCGCTCATCTCGGCAATTGAAGGCTTGAATCTTAACCAAGTAATAAATGGTTCAGATTTGTACATGATTTGTATGCGCTCAGATTCGATCAGAGCTGTCCTGTTGAGATGAACGGCCGAATCGGCCGCTCGGCATCTGCTCGGCAGGGAGCTGCTCAGCAGTAGCTCCAGGTAGGTGCCGATTTCTGAATTTCGCTCTTAGGTTTATTGAAAGGGCAAATTGAACAAACAAGTAGGCTTTAGCACAAATGGAATTATTAGTTGTCAGTTCCATTTTTTTTTTTTTTTTTGTGGTGAATCACTTCATTTAATTGGTTTCGATCTACACACTACGCAAGTACACATGAATAGAATACTACAGTATTATTTACCAGTGTAAAAGTAGTGTCGTTTTAAGCCTATCAATTGTAAGACAAAGCAGATGTTGTCTCCATGTCCTAAGGAGGTGATCGAGATTAGCGCAATTTTAATTTGTTCAGCAGCCTTGGAGCCTTCGCAGGGGATGATTATATTATTATTAATCTTCTTAAATTATATTATTAATATAAGTTTATAGAAAGATATCAACTAGAAAAAAAGAAAAAGAAAGAAGTTATCAGGGTGGCATCTAATGGAGTATTATTATTGCATCAAAGTACAGATTAACTTTTCCGTGATTTTGCCGTCCTCTGAAGCTGGCCACGTGTTCTTCTATAAATACACTATCTTCATGCTTAATTAATCATCTTTTCTGGACATTGAGATTCTCTAGTAGGCAGATGGAAATGTTCACTAGCACGTAATGTCGGCATATGTTCACGTGCATATCTATCTGCCCCCTTTTTTTTAAAAAAAAAAGTACCACAAAAAGAAAAGGGGGATAAATTTCGCTAACCTCCATGAGATTTTTCTTAATGACTGGTACCTTTTTTTATTTTTTATTATTTGTTAATCAAAATTTACTCTATTTTAGAAGATTTGGGTGTGCTTACGGGAATGGAACCCTGACTATGTGCATGTGAGTGTAAGAGATGCACCAACTGTATTTCACTCCACTTGCGACAGGTTCTTCCTTCAAGTATGAGAAATTGCTGTGGTATTAATGTTTATTTCACGGACACTTAACAAATAATTGTTCGACTAAACATGTGATGAAAATACACTTTTTGTTGCAACATAGATGCTAATTATATGAAGCTCTGATTTCACAATATTTTGGACCCAAACGTAATAAAAATTTCCATTTTGACCAAAATAAGTTCTTTCAACAAGTACACAATGAAGGGCTATTTGTACATTTTACTCTTTGATGAAAACAGTTCTTTCAATTAGGATTTTTTTAATTTTGATAAAAAGGGAGTAATAGTTGATAGTAGTTTTTTTTTTTGTTGCTTTTTATAATCAAAAAGTCCATTTTTAATATAAATCACTTTTGGGTTATTTCATCACATGTTTGGACATAAATTTTCTTGATTTGAGACGTGGATGAAATGCACACATATATATATATATATATATATATATATATGACATTTTTAATATAAATCACTTTTGGGTTATTTCATCACATGTTTGGACATAAATTTTCTTGATTTGAGACGTTGATGCATATATATATATCACATAGAGCTCAATATAATTTCTCAAACGTGAATGGTACCTGTCATTAAAAAAATCTCGGGAGGTGTCAGTCAAATCTACTCAAAAAGAGAGATACATTTGTTCTCTTTTTCTTTTCTTTTCTTTTTTCTTTTTCGGATCATTAAAAAAAAGAGAGGACAGCAATTGTACGCTTTTTGTTGTCCTCTTGATGCGTAATGTTTGCTTTTTGACCATATATGTCCACATCATCTTCGATTCGTTACTCTCCAGCATGGAAATAAAAACATTTTATGAAGATATATAGTATGATTTTCCGTATCACAGATTCTTCTGCATAATGGTTTTCTTTTTGTGTGGATGAATTGTTAGGAGTTTAATCACATAATGCGCGTGCGTAAATCCGAGCAAAACTAGGAGTACAGTGAGTGTGATCAAAAGCGTTTTTTAAAGCATCACAAATTATTATAATTCATAAGAGCGAGAATAACCGAGAGATGATTGATGGTGTGAGCTGGCCATACTCAATGATTATTATATGTGACTTGGGTTTAAAGTACTTGTGGAGTTGTGATGGGTTTAACAGTTCGTTCAAATGACCTGTATGAGGGAGAAGCAGCCTTGAATTTATGCTTAGTATATTACACCATTTATGTGATTGTGTTGCTTTAGGCCTCTAAAACCAATCTCTCCGTGCTTACAGTTTTCAATAAATTTTCTTTTCAATTATTACTTTCATTTCTCTCCCTGCTCATTATCCAAAAAATATCCTTCAAAACGCAAACCAATTCTCATGCATATACGTTCCCAGTAAATCACATACATTCCTTTTGTTCTGCTGATTATATATACGCGGAATACTCTTTTGCAACTGTTTTCTAAGTCAAAAAACAAAGTATGAAAATTAAAGCTTCTAAAAGCTATTAACGGGGAGTTAATTTAGAATATCGAACAATATATGTTTCGAATATCATGTGCATTGTATTTAGTGCATTGGTAGAATGGGTTTAACCTGTTATGTTTAATTCTTACCTCAGCAACCAGCCAAGACCCGTATTCTAACTAGCTAACCGGTAGCGTCCATTTCTTTTTTAATTATATGCTCCAACTTTGGCTGATTACATCTCCTAGCATAAGGAACGTAGGGACAAAGCTAGGTAGTCTAGGGGAATTAAGCAGCTCTAATAAGAGGCCAAAAAAGAAGGGTTTTTGCATACGTGGTTGAGTACTCAGCTAATTAGCTTCGTTCACCACGATGTTATGTTAACTCCTCGAAACAGTAGCACCCAACTTTGTTCGCTACGATGCTATGTTAACTCCTCAAGCGATGGGGAAGAGGATATCCGTGCACAGCTAAAGCATTGCAAGTGAGAAGATGATAAAAAAAAGGACACAATACAGCAACAACTCACCTAGTTTATCGGAAAATCTCAATTGATATCCAAGACCAAGACAAGGGTTTTTTGGTTCCTGACAAAAGTATAGAACGGAATTGAGTGGCCATCTTTTTTTGAAGAGAGAAATTGTGTGGCTATCTGATCCTCAAAATATGAGGAGAGAGAGAGAGATAGAGGAATTGTCTGGATAGGCATTATGGGCGACTCTGGATATCCGGGGGATAGAAGGTGGGGTACCTGAACCTTTTTGGAAACCCCGGATGGGCCGTGGGGTGGGGGAGGTCGGAGTTCACATGGACTCCCGCTATTTCCGCTGCAAAGCTTTTGGATCAGAATTCAGAAAAGACCCCCACATTAATTCATTCTCTCTCCCTCCCTCCCTCCCTCCTTGCACTGAGCTGCAACTTTTGCTCAGTCCTTGTCAAAACCGAGGCCGTATTTGTCCTATGACCCGGATGACGTGGAAGACACGTATTTGCCATCTTGTTTAGGGTTTTGTGTTCCGGTTTACCCTCTTGAAAAAATAAATACTTATTTGTAATTTTCAAGTTAAAAAATAATAGATTTACCGAAATTCAAAAATATACAATATGAGTTTTGTTTTATAGAATTTCTTTGAGATGAGATCTATCAAACCCAGCAAAAAAAAATTGAAAAATTATTTTTATAAGTCTATTATTTTTAAGCTTGATAATAGGTTCTTATTTTGTAAGTTTTTTTTTTTTAGAAAATGGAATGGGGCCAATTTACCAAAAAAAATGTCACTTGGTTTTTGGGGGTTTTTTTTTTTCTTTTGTCTTTATCTAACTTTGTTTCCGTGTTTTTGTGTTTTGCGCTAAATATTTATGCATTAGCATTTCATTAGGACGAGAGGAATCAAAAAAGTAAAAAAATTATGATCGAAACTCAATTTTTACCCCAAAAGTTGGATTGTTTGGGCCTCCGTCATAATTTTTATTTGTTCAATTTTTCTCGTTGAGTCAAACTATTAATCCACTATAGTTTGATGCAAAACTAACATAAAAGAAGTTAAATAACGACAAAGCAAAAGGCCAAATTTGCTATTATGGGGAAACTCATACCTCATTCCACTTTAACTTTTTCTAAAACTTTTATTTGTACTTGTGAATTTTTTATTTGTATTTATTAGTTTTTCGTCAATTTTCTGTGGATTGTTAATTCATCTCGATTAGATAAATTGAAAGAGTTTAATTTCTTTACTTTTACCCAAATATTTTGAGAAATAACCAATTTAAGAAAAAAAAATGTGAACTTTTTTTTATGTGTTTTTTTTTTTACTTAAAAGTGGTTATATCTCAAATTATTTGGGTAAAAGTAAAAAAAAAAAATACTTTTTTGAGAGGAGTTAATAATTCACAAAAATTTGGCACAAAATTAACAAATGCAAAAAAATTTCAAATAAAGACAACTAAAACTTGTAGAGAAAGTTAAGTGGAACGGTAATCAACCCGGATGGGCTAGCTACGCTCTTCCGTGAAAACTTTCTTCTCTACATTTATAGGGGTTTCCACCCCCTTTTCTTTTCTTGAGAGAACATTTGTGACCAGAAAATTTTACACATTTTTGTTGTATGACCTTTTTCGACCTAATTCAGCTTGTTTTTTTTTCTTGAATTACCACATTTTTTTCTATGATTTTAGCACTTCGTTTTTATAATCACGCTTTAATATTTGTCTATCAATGTTTTATCCATGAGTATTTTTGAACACAAATGATAAAAATTGGAATGCGGTTATCAAAACGTCTGTGGGCATAGCAAAATTGTGCACAGATCGTGTTGTGGTGCCACAACGGGTTTCACACAAATGATTTGAGTTGTTCATTATATTTTAAAAAAGTTCCAAAGATCTCTGCGAAAAATCTGCTCATTTGTGTTCATTATATTTTAAAAAAAGTTCTAAAAATTTTCGCGAAAGATCTGCTCAATCTGATAGCTATAAGTTCTTGGATCTAATCATATGTAACTTTTCATGATCCAAAAACGTGAAAGAGAAGTTAGACGATTAGATCAAGTACTTATAGGCATCTCGGATTGAACTGATTTTTCATGGGGACCCATGAATAAAAATTTAAATATAATGAAGGGTTCGGATCATTATTGTGGGATCCATAATGGACCCCACAATGCAATTTCTTCACGATCTGTGCACAATTTTTTTTTGTGTCGGTAGCAAGATTCTCAAAAAATAGAGTGCTATCATTTACTACTACTTTTTTTCCTCTTCTATTTCACGCTTTTACTTGTCATGTGGTTTCTTTACAGTTTTAGTGGGGTTGGAGAACCTATTATTCTGTTTGAAGAATCAATTTGTACGTTTTTGTTTCTTGCATGGATTTTGCGATTAGAAAAAGGAACTCGTGAAGTTGAATAGACAGTAGTAGTGTCACAGTGGGGAAGGCCACGCCGGAGATATACTACTGGTCAAAACACTATTTGGCGATTTCCTTTGGATTTGTCCGTCTTTGCGTGTGCCCCCCGACCCCCTGATTTGATCTGATGGCCCCCTCACCTTCTCGCTGACTTAGAAATGACCCGACAAGCTTTATCCGCGCAGTTGAGTGGCTGGCTGTCAGTGGAAGCCCCATCAAACGGAGTGAGATTATTCCACGCTAGCTGCAGGAGCTCCTGCACCACCCATTCCTCATCAAACCTCAAACCAAGGGACCCTACGGGGCGGGGCGCCGTACAGTTTCTGTAGATCAGATTTGGGCTATCTATATCTCGTCAATTGACGGCTCAGATCAACAGGAGCTCGGATTAAATTTGAGTAATCCGTGCCGAAATAAACAATCGGATCGACTGTCCTCCAGCCCCTGTAAGGCGGAGCACCCTACAAGATTTCCCATTTCCAAATTTTGAGGTGTAGAAAGATAGAGAGACATGAGTCTTGCTGTGGGTAACACTAGTTGTTGTGCACCACCTTCCATGGGACCGTTGTACACCATCTTCTATGGAACCCATTTACGGGTCCCACACAAATGATCAGAGCCACTCAAGATTTTTAAAATATTTTCTAAGCATTCCTGTAACAAAAAATGAGATCTATCGGATATCGGTAAAAACTTGATCGATTCTATGCCCAATTTCCTATCAGCAAATTGTGGTCGTAGAATCGATGAAGCTGGTTTTTTACAAGGATGCTTAAAAAAGTGTTTTGAAAAAGTTTGACGGCTCCGATCATTTGTGTGGAATTCTTAAGTGGGTCCCATAAAAGGTGGTGTTCGTTTAGTGCACACCTAATGGTGTACTCTCATAGTTTTATTGAAAATCCTGTTAAGAGAGGGGATGGTTTTGGGAACTCCAAGTAAAAAAAGTCGTTAAATTTTGCACATTTTTTTTTTTTTATTAATGTGTGGGTGATTACATATGATTACATATGCTAGTTATGTTATCGTTTTTGGGTTACTCATAGCCAGGATAGGACAATGTCTCTTTTCCTTTTGGAACAACAATAGGACAGGGTCACATGACATGTTTTGCAAAATGTGCTGTCTGTAGATTAAGAGTGAGATTGGACTTTCCTTTTTTTTTTTTTCGCAATGTGCTTATTTTTGTTCTTAATGAATTGTATTTTAGCATTTGGTCGAAATAATTTTGAAGATTGGTCGGACTTGAGAGCGGTGGATTGATCTGCCCGATAGACGGTTCGTGAAACTGAGCGGCTGAGCCCACACCTATCCCATTTGTTGCCATCCCTACATGAACAATGCGTTCTGATATATAGGAAACAAAAAAACATATTGCGTAATTGAATGTGATAGCAACAGTAAAGAATAATAAAATAAGAAGACTACCTCATGAAATAGGAGACTTCTTAATATAGACTCTAAATAGTGGTAGGTTACTAACGTCTTGCGCTTAACACCTTTACCTTCCTTGAATCACAGCTTGCCCTCAAGCTGGAAATTCTATATAAAGAGCAGGCTCTGCAACTTCGACTTCGAATTGACCTTCCTAGAGCGATAATTGTTACTTTTGACATCGATGACTGGGTTTAACATCTTGTCACGATTAAAACGAAGGCCCTTCTTATGTCCTTCATTCTGTTAGTTCTTTTTTTTTTTGTCGAAAGATAGAACTTGGTTTTATTGATGATAAATCAAACGACATATCAAATCGAATATCCATCCCTATGAAGAGGAGGCATATGCCACAATAGTGGGCTAAACTCACTGCTCTTTGGGCAACGCTATGAGCAGCCCAATGCCACTTATCTTCACAGAGCACGTATCAGCTCTCATAGACCTAGCTAGTAGGAGAAGAACGTTTGCAACCATAACCCCGACAGTTTGATGCCTTCCCATGTGCTTCTGATTCATCTGCACCAAATGTGGGGAGTCACCTTCAATAAGGGTCATCAACGGGCCGGGCCGACCCAGCCTGCAAGTCACTACCCAAGCGTGCTCGTGGGCTGGGCTTAGCGGAATTTTATTTTTTCACGGGCCAGGCTATCTCTGAAAATTTAAAGCCCCGGTCCACCCACAGGCTTAGCCCAATTAACGGACCGGCGGGCCAGCATTTGGGCGGACTAGCTCACAACGGTCAGAATTCAAAAATTGGCTCAAAAGTGGGGTTTTTTTACATGCACACACTATTTGTGTATGGACAGTTTTTAAAACTCTCCAAAGTTGGTTTCTTGGTTCCCAAATGGATAGACAACTTAAAAATAATAAATTATTTTTTTAAAAAACAAGGAGATTTTCTGGCTTGCAGGGGGCGGGCTGATTAAAAATTCATAGGCCCAAGCGCGGCCCATAAAAACTTCGGGCTGGCTAGCCCGCCAGTTGGACGGGCTTGGGCCGGGCAATAGCCTGCCGAGCTGGGCGGACTTCGAGCAAGTCGCAGGCCTTTGGGCTAAATGATGACCCTTAACCTTCAACTGTAATGTTGTCCAGCCCACATTGTCATTGTGAACTGGATACATTGCCCTCTCACACATATATGAGGCCTACTATCAGGCTTGGTTGTATAGAAACCATGGAATCATGAAAGACTTGGCAATAAGGCCTAGAAGTGGGAAGGCGACAACTTCTGCTTGGAATGCTTACGATAATGTTTCAGGCCCACTCAAATAGCTCAAAAGGCCTTCTTCACCTCTACAGAGAAGGCTTACTAGAGAAGGCCCACTATCACTGTGATAAGCATTACTCAATGATTTGATAGGCCTCAATGAACTTGGCTAAACTTTTCTTGATATGTGCATAGTAGCTTCTTGCATCTCAAGGCATAAATAGATGTTCAAAAAAAAATTTCAAGGCATAAATAACTTTAGAGATGTTTGTTCGGCCTACAAAGAATTTTTTGTTATTTAAGACTTCTTGAACTCACTTTGGTGTTTTTGTGTAAGCCAAGTGACCAAAACTGACTTTGATGTGCTGCACAAGTCAAACAAGGGTGCAGTTGTATGAATTTAAAGCCTTCAAGGGTTGGCCTGGTGGTTTTGACTTGGGATTTAGGTATTTGCTTCATCCTAAAGTCTAAAGTTCGATTATCTTTACTAGCAACTATTCAGGCCACCAACTAGTGGGGAGTTGATCTTTATTTTTGGGGAGTTGGTTATTATTAGGCCCATGATGGAAATAATCCTCGGAACCAAGGTTATGAATCTCGTACTGTACTGGTAATGTCTAAATCCAGTACCCTATACCACTAATTAATTCCGTTTTGCCTCAAATACCGACCAATACTAGCCAATACCAGATAGTACCAAATTACTCTTAAATTTATTTTATGCTTCCATTACCGGACGGTACAGGTAAATACCAGACTACTTATTTTTATTTTCAATAAATGTGTATATTAGACTAATAAATTCTTTTTTTATAGGGAAATAACATTAATAGCGATAAATCCGAAACGGTACTCGGTGCCTCACCGGTACCGGAACGTACCGTAGCAATAAAAAAAATGCGGTACTCTAGCCGGTACGGCATTTAGAACTTTGCTCGGAACTTAAGAAGTGGGTTATTTGGTAACCGCTTTTTGGCTCCAAGAGAAGTATTTCAACCGCTATTTGAATCAGTTGATCTAGGGCCATGGGGAGGTAGCCTTTTTTGTACATAGAACATGGGACACATGTTTGTGCAAGCACAGTTTCAGTCACGAATCTGATTGTCTTGGCCATATGAGGCTCAAAGGCAAAATCCAGGTTCACAACACCAAGCGTCCAGCACTCCTTTATGTTTTGGTTCAGCACCTTTCTATTCCGGTTACCGTTGTCAGTTTACTCAATCCGTTGAGCCTGACTACCATTTTTGGCCTAGTCTAGACTAGCGTAGTTATTACGTTCCATGTTTCCATTTCCATTTCCATGTCCATAAGCTTTGTTATTTCTACGATGATGAAGTTGTTTCCTTCCGTTTAAGTGTTGTTTCCTTCGGTTTAAGTGTAATTTCTTAAGAAGTTCTTAAATTTCCTTGTTCATTTCCATTTTCCACAACAGTTGGAAAATTTCTTCCTAAGTTAACAAGATAGAAATTCGAAAGAATAACAAATAAGAAGAGTTCCTGACAATGATTGAGACTTCGTAATATTGAATCTTAATGGTAGTACAAGTCGTTTATTAACATATGATGACATGGGTTTTGAAATCTGGATTTCTTAATTTTACCAATGATATAAAATCGGGATTATCTGGACATGAAATTTGAACGTATCTGTACGTGGTCTTTCCAGATGAAGGTGCTGGATCTTCAGATGAGGAATTTAGCGGAATAGAGAACGAAGGACAGGAGGCGCAAACGAGTGAAGACCGAGAGCTCAAGGAAAGGCTGTTGCATAAATACGGTAGTCATATTAGTAGCCTGAAGCTGGAATTTTCGAAGAAGAAGAAGAAAGGAAAGCTTCCTAAAGAGGCAAGGCAAACGTTACTCGAGTGGTGGAACCTGCACTATCAATGGCCGTATCCAACGGTGTGTATATCCTTTCTCAGTGCGCATGCCTACAAATTATGCATTTGCACCAGTCGGGTCCATGAATTTTTACCCAATAGTCATGCAAAGTATTAAGGAGAACACTTAGGTTAGTGTGTTTAATGACAATGTTGAAAGCTTATAGTCCAAATCGATTCGGTTAACATGATTTTTGACATTGGAGATCTAGGCTAGCTCTAAATGATGAATAGCTTTGTCATCGAAATGGGCCCGAGAAAGGCACACAAATGGCTCAAATAGGAGGAATCATTCATTTTCAATGACCGGAGTAAGTAGAGGATCTCAATTCTAATCCTGTAAGATAAAAGTAATTACTGTAGATCACGACAGTTGCTTTATAATCTCCTGATATTAACTGATACTCTACCATTCCCAACATTTTACTTCAACTACAATGCTAAACTGTAAACCTGACAAATGGTGTTTGCCTTCTTCGAAGTATTGGTTTCGATTCTTTTTCTGGGGTCTATTTACCATACAGGAAGCCGATAAAATTTCGCTGGCTGAATCAACCGGGTTAGATCAGAAGCAAATCAACAATTGGTTCATAAACCAAAGGAAGCGGCACTGGAAGCCATCAGAGAACATGCGATTAGCCGTCATGGGTAATATTTCAGGACAATTATTTACAGATGACTGAGGGTGCTGAACTGAATGTACTATATGTAAAATCAGATTCATCGATGAATTGATAATCATGGTTGGTTAATGTATATTTGAATATTTTGATGTCATTCAAACAATTGGACAGCAACCATATTCTGAAATAACGTGGTCTAATTTACTTTGTGTGCATTCTGAGATTGATGTATTAGCTAGTCCTTATGAAGCATGCCGCGGACTTGCGATGGATTTGATACTTATACTCCAGTATCGGGGGAATCAGAAGTTTCTAACTTTTCCTTCCCCTTTTAACCTGATAGAGAGTTTCTAACTGAGCAAAATAATGAAGAGAAACATATGAGGCAACCAAAACAAATGTCACTTCTTCTGGTTAGATTTCAGATGAGCTAAATACCCATGAAAATAAGCGAAATTTTCTATCGATGAATCACAGTATTTTCAGTCCATGCACTGTCAACTTCAAATATATATCCGTTTCAAAAAAAACTTCAAATATATCTCAAAGAGATGTCTCTAATACCATTGAGTCTCTCTCTCATCTGTGTGCGTACATATGTATATGTGACAAATTAAGTTCTATATCAGCTCAAAAATTGTCATGTGCCAACAAAGATCCACTCCATACTTTTTTCTTCACAAACCCAAAATGCCCCGTTTCATATCACATGTATCGACGGTTACCAAATGCCTACCCATCAACGAAGGTTGATATTTAATCTTTGATGTACTTCCCGATCTTTTCCTTTTTAATAATTTCCGTTTCATTGGGAAATTTCCCATTCAACTTCAAAACCCAGACCACTAAGGTGTCACCTTGGGTAAAATGAACTATGGGATACAGTGGCAACCGAAACAGAATTGTCACCATTAAGGGGATGCTCAGGGTTTTCACACGTGACGTTAAGTACCATGGTTTTATCGTCAACAAACGGCGGATTACTAGGTGGAGGAAGGTGTTCGTTCATCTTTGCCAGCATCTGTAGTGCCTTCGACATCGATGGTCTTAACGAAGAAGCCTCTTGGGTGCACAAAAGCCCTATATGTATGACTCTCAAAACCTCGTTTTTTACGCTGGGATTGTGGTGGTAGTTTTGTAACATTAGGTTTGGGTCGAAGAGTTCCTCCACTGTTCCTTGCTGGAAATGCTTCCATGCCTGTTTCAACCAACACGACACAACACACAAAAAAGAACAAAAATGGGGATAATTAAGCTTTTACTACTTTTATCCAAAAAAATTTAAATGACTAGAGCATTTGAACTTACAATTACGACCAAACTCTCGTAATATTCGGCGGATTTGTTCTTGTTGTTTTGCCTTCCTGTGACAATCTCTAACAAAAGAACACCAAAACTGTATACATCTGCCTTCTCTGTTAACTGTCCATGGGCTAGGTACTCTGGTGCCATATATCCCCTATGGATAAGCAAAGTCATAAAATGGTTAAATTAAACAAATAGTAGGTCATGTTCTGCACTTGGTTTTTGATTCAAGTTTTTCATTTTTTCTTGAGCAAAGTTTTTGATAAAAGTTAAGTAACAGACATTTGTGTTGCGGAAACAAACGATCGAACCATAACACAAACACACACAGAAACACAGAGACAAAGGATTTACGTGGTTCCCCAAAATCGGGTACGTCCACGGGGGGCAGCCGGATTATATTTAGGAGGAGGAGTTACAGAACACTCAACTCACACTCTCACAGACTTATACAAATAGAATACAGAATTCTTGCTCTCAGATTCCTCTCAGATTTTCCTACACCAAATACAAGTGCAGAGGGCTCAATTTATAGGCAAAGGATAGAGCCCTGTTCAAAAGCCATGCTTATGGCATTAATTGCAAACCATGCGTGATTTCTTCCCAGCCTGAGATCTTCCCACGCCTTGGATTTCCAAACCAATTGCATTTAATGCAACCAATGCCAAATCTTCTGCAAATGTGCAGATCTTTCCATTTGTCAAGAAAGACTGCTAATCTTTAACAAATGAGAATGAAGCCAAATCTCAACAATCTCCACCTTGGCAACAATTCTCCAAGGTCCGCCGTTGCCCCCAATGCGCCCTTAGGCGCTCTAAACTGGAGAGATGTTGATCAGGTCCAAACAATGATTGACTTGATCCTAGTAACAACCTTCGTCAACATATCAGCTGGGTTGTCTGCAGTGGCAATCTTCTCAAGCAATATGTCTCCTTCTTCTAGAATTTCCCGAATAAAGTGGAAACGGACATCTATATGCTTTGTTCTGGCATGGTGCACCTGATTCTTTGCCAAATGAATGGCACTCTGACTGTCGCAGTAGACATTGACGTGCTCCTGTTCGGCACCCAAATCACCAATCAAACCCTGCAACCAAATGGCTTCTTTTATGGCCTCAGTCACAGCCATATATTCAGCGTCTGTAGTAGATAGTGCAACCGTGGACTGTAAAGTCGAACGCCAACTAAGTGGTCCTCCTGCCATAGTGAAAACATAACCAGTAGTTGACCGCCTCTTATCCAGATCACCAGCGTAATTTGAATCTACATAACCAACTGCAAGCTGATCACCAATACTTTGGTCTCTCCCAAATTTTAGGCCAACATTAACTGTACCTTGAATGTATCTCAAAATCCATTTCACGGCCTGCCAATGACCCTTTTCTGGATCATGCATATATCTGCTAACCATACTGACAGCATGTGAAATATCAAGTCTAGTACATACCATTGCATACATCAAGGATCCGACAACGTTGGCATATGGAACTTGGGCCATCTGCTTTCGATTCGCATCAGTACAAGGTGACATCGAAGCGCTAGCTTAAAGTGCGGGGCTAACGGTGTACTCATGGGTTTAGCTATGGCATCTATGCCAAACCATTGAAGGACGGTCTTCAGATACTGAGTCTGCGATAAGTAAACTGTGCCCTGCTTCCTGTTGCGCTGAATCTCCATCCCAATTACTTTCCTTGCCTCTCAGATGCAATTAGCATATCATCGGCATATAAGAGCAAATAGATAAAAGAACCATTCCGAAGTTTACGAAAGTAAACACAATGGTCAAAACTGCTGCGAGTATACCTCTGCCTAGCCATAAATTGATCAAATCTCTTGTACCATTGTCATGGCGACTGCCTCAGGCCATATAGTGACTTGTGGAGACGGCAAGCCCAATTTTCCTTTCTGGAGACCTTGAAACCATCTGGTTGTGACATATAGATCTCCTCGTCCAATTCACCGTGTAAAAATGCAATCTTCACATCGAGTTGCTGTAACTCAAGGTCGTACTGCGCAACCAAAGATAATAGAATGAGGATCGATGCATGCTTGACCACCGGAGAGAAGACTTCATAGTAGTCAATCCCTTCACGCTAAGCATAGTCCTTGGCCACCAATCTTGCCTTATGTCTTACACCACCTTTGACTGAACTGTCCTCTTTGTTGGCGTCGACCCATTTGCATCCTATTGCTTTCTTCCCTTTGGGAAGCGGTACCAGCTCCCAAGTCTGATTCTTATGAAGAGAACTCATCTCCTCGTCCATGGCCGGTTTCCACTGAGAGCTGTCTGATTCTGTAACTGCTTCTTTGTACGTATTCGGAACACCTATGATAACTGGAAGGGCATATGCGACCATACCATCATATCGGGTAGGTTTTTGAATCTCTCTCCTTGGACGGCTAGTAGCGATAGGCTGAGTTGGCGCTAGAACCTTGGGAACTGAAACATCATCAGACTCGGAACTCAAATCTGAAACGTCACTGTGGTGCTCTTGTGGTGGCGAAATGGTAAGAATTGGAACTACACGAACCTTCAGCTCCACCTGATCTGAACACCCTGGAACGGTGTTAACCTTTCGAGAGTTGGTTGGAAGCATGGCCGACTCATCGAAAGTAACATCTCGGCTGGTAATAATCTTCTTAGAATCTGGGCACTACAGTCTGTAGCCCTTTACACCAGGAGTAAAGCCAACAAATATAACCTTCTTGGCTCGAGGATTCAGCTTAGATTATGTGACATGAAAATAAGTGACAACCAAATACATGCAGCCGATCATAATCAATCGAAGACTGACCAAAATATACCTCCATGGGAGTCTGTCCACCAAGTGCCTCTGAAGGTAGCCTGTTGATCAACTGACAGGCGTACGCGACTGCCTCTCCCCAAAATGCTTTGCTCAAACCGGTGTTGGACAACATACACCGCACCTTAGTCACCAAAGTGCAATTCATCCTTTCTGCAACTCCATTTTGCTGTGGAGTCTTCACGGCGACGAAATGTCGGACTTTCCCCTCCTCCTAACAGACTTTGAGAAAGGGATTTGAAATATACTCACCACCGTTATCTGATCGAAGTACCTTGATTTTTCTGCCAGTCTGAGTCTCCACCGTCCGCTTCCAACGAAGGAAGGTGTCAAGGACCTCGTCCTTACGTCGACCCATGCTCTCCGTGAAAAATCTCAATAAACGTGACAAACCATCGTTTGCCACCAAAAGTAGCTGTTTTTGTGGGCGCCCAATCATCTGAATGAACATAATCTAGAATACCCTTCGTACGATGAACTGCGGTGCCAAATTTGACCCTGATCTGCTTGCCCAAAACACAATGCTCACAGAATCCAAACTTCCCTGTCTTGGCCCCCTTGAGGAGACCTTTCTTCACCAATCCTTGTAAAGCTTCTCCCCGGCATGACCTAGGCGCATGTGCCAAAGTCGGGAAATGTCATCTGTAGCGTAGTCTGAGCTGCTGTTGGAGATGGCTGCTCCTCTTGTAACTGTGCTCCTGTCGAGGAAGTATAAGTTTCCCCTCCGAGTGCCTTTCAGGACCATTAATGCACCATGGGTTACTTTCAGGGCTCCACGTTCTAAAGTAATCTTGTAACCTTTCACATCCAAGGTTCCAAGAGAAATCAAATTTTTCTTCAAATCCAGGACATATCGGACATCTGTCAAAAGCTTGGTTGTACCGTTGCGCAACTTGAGTCGGATTGTACCTATCCCTTGAGTTTTGCAGGCATTGTCGTTGCCCATCAAAACTACACCACCGTCAATCTCTCGAAATTTTGAGCACCAGTCCTGATGGGGACACATATGGTAGGTACATCCCGAGTCCAGAATCCATTCATCTGAATTCGTGTTTGATGAAACAATCAAGGCTGATGCCACGCCGTCAACCTCTCCTCTAGCAACGCTCGCTCGTTGTTGTTGCTCCTTGATTTTGGGACAATCCTTTTTCCAGTGCCCTATTTCGTGAGAGTAGGCACACTCGTCCTTTGCAATCTGCTTACTGTCATCAGATTTCTGATTCCTTTCAGCTGATTTGCCTCTTGACCTGGACCGTCTCCTCCCGGACTGCCTATTCCTTGATTCGGTCCTTCCCCTTACTGATAGTGCTGATGAAGAGAGGTCCCGATGAACTTGTTGATCCTTTTCCGTACCTCGTTATTAATCAAAGTAGAGCAAACATCATTAAAACAAATTTCTTCTTTTCCATATAGTAAGGTAGTAACTAAGTGGTCATACGTATCAGGCAAAGAATTTATCAACAAAAGTACTTTATCCTCATCGTCAATTTTAACATCAAGATTTTGCAAATCGGCCAAAATTTTATTGAAACTATTTAGATGTTCGTTCATTGACGCACCTTGTTGATACTGAAACCGATATAATCTCTTCTTCAAATAGAGTCTGTTCTCTATGCTGTTCGTCATGTACTTGTTCTCCAATTTCTGCCACAACTCCTTGGCAGAATTATCCCTCATGACGGAATACTTGATGTCTTTGGACAAACAAAGATGGATCGTGCCACAGGCTTGCCGATTAAGCTTGTCCCAATCGGAGACGGACATATCCTCGGGACGATCCTCCAAAGTGAATTCCAAATCTTGTTGATTTAGAATATCCAGAACTTCGCATTGCCACATGTCGAAGTTAACTGTGCCATCGAACTTATCCATTTCGAATTTGGCATTCGAAACCGAGCTCCTCCTCACGTAGGAACTGATCGAGGGCTCGTCTAAAGTCTTCTTATCTGATGATTTATCCATAGGTGTTGAAGAAACAACACTAGGGCTTTCCTTGTTGATGCTGGACATCCAACGAAGTAAAAAACGGGAGTTTTATGGCTGCAAATACTCCCAACAAATTTTTTGGAGCAGAATCTCGAGAAAAGGAGTACAGGGTTGAATCCAGAACGTCGAGATAGTCAAAATTGACTACTCACGGGCGCAAAACGGAGTTCGGACGGCTCCAAAATCACGGAAAAACAAATACTTGGAATATTCCTTCGAACCAAGGAATATTCTGCTGACTGGATGATTGACTGGACCATTTTGCTGAGGTGTCGAACACGGGGCGCCCACCTGGCGCTGACGTAAAATGACACGTGGACTGCGGACGTGTCTGATGACTCAGCACTTGTGGTCCCGAATGATGACGTGGCAGATGACTGGTGTGATACGTGGCAGATGACATGCCTGTTGACGTGAAGACCGGTGTCGCTGACTAGGCGACACTTGGCGTTCTGACTGGACGTTGACCAGTGTTTGAGGCGTGGATTACACTGATGCGCATAGATCGTACTGGGGTATACGCACCTCCTTTGCACGGCGCGTGAGAACACTCCGGTAATCGATTGACGACGATTCTTGCGGGGTTTTGATCGTCTCAACTAGCCGGATCTGGGTGTTTGATAAAAAAAATTTTCCGATCACTTTTCGGAACTGGGTCCTATCTGGACAGAACTCGTGGCGCACGCACCTCCGTCGAACGGAGCGTTCTGCTTCTGTGATGCTCAGTTTGCGACGGGCCTTGGTGCGTTGGAATCGTCTCGGAGAGACGCACGAGACTCAGTGCTCAAACTGAGTTGCTGATCAGAACTCCGTTACTGTTATTATTATTATTATTATTGAACAGAAACGGAAAAACAGAGCAGAAAACAGAGTGTTTTTGTGTTCTTGGTAACCAAATGCTCTGATACCAATTGTTGCAGAAACAAACAAACGATCGAACCAGAACACAAACACATACAGAAACACAGAGACAAAGAATTTACGTGGTTCCCCAAAATCGGGTACGTCCATGAGAGGCAGCCGGATTATATTTAGGAGGAGGAGTTACAGAACACTCTACTCACACTGTCACAGACTTATACAAATAGAATACAGAATTGTTGCTCTCAGATTCCTCTCTGATTTTTCCTCACCAAATACGAGGACTCAATTTATAGGCAAAGGATAGAGCCCTGTTCAAAAGCCATGCTTATGGCATTAATTGCAAACCATGCATGATTTCTTCCCAGACTGAGATCTTCCCACGACTGGGATTTCCAAACCAATTGCATTTAATGCAACTCACGCCAAATCTTCTGCAAATGTGCAGATCTTTCCATTTGTCAAGAAAGACTGCTAATCTTTGACAAATGAGAATGAAGCCAAATCTCAACAATTTGACCTAAAAGTTTATTAAACTATTCAATTTTAATTTTTTACTACTTTTCGAACTAGTATATAAAAAAAGGAGAGTGATTCTCACAGTGTTCCTGCGATTGCCGTGCTGATGTGACTCTTGTCTTCTTGGAAAGACCGTGCCAAACCGAAATCAGCAATTTTGGCTTGAAGCCTAGAATCCAACAAGATGTTACTGGCTTTTATATCTCTGTGAATGATCCGGTTCTTGTTGTTTTCATGAAGGTAAACCAGACCTTCCGCTGTCCCAATAATTATTTCGTATCTCTTCTCCCAGTTCAACGTTTTCCCTCTACCTGAATCTGTCAATTCGAATGAACACGTCCATTAAAGTCAGTTTTACTCCTTGAAACAATAAAATATGGCTCTATATTATGCATGCATTGTTGAATTTCAAACTCAATACGACATTTTCTAGTGCTTACTAAAGATGAAGCGATCGAGACTCCTATTTGGCAGGAATTCATAGACAAGAAGGCTTTCGGGTCCTGAACAACTGCATCCCAACAACCTGGTCAGGTTTTTGTGCTCCACACTGCTTATAATGTTAACCTCGTTGTAGAAATCTGCTGCTCTGTGTCTATTGTTGAAGAATAGCCTCTTCACGGCAATCTCTCTTCCATCAGGTAGAACTCCCTGCATTGGAGTTTTATTTGTTAATCACAATAGCATCCAGTACAATCAACAGGTTGTTTCAAAGATTCTTAATCGCGTAAAGCTGTCAGAACTTGATTGCTTTGGTGTACTTTTGATACGTACCTTGTAAACTGTTCCGAATCCCCCGTGACCAAGTTTATTTGCCTCATCGAAAGATCCGGTTGCTTTCTCAAGCGTGGAGTATTTGAAATTTAAGCTACTGTCATGAAGTGTCTTCACCAATTTCCTAGCATCATTTGAACCTGTGGAGGGAGAATGATAAATAAGGAACGAGGAATTTTGAATTAAGGTACAATCTCCATTATGATTGGCTATTCTATATCCGAGCAATTAAATAAAATAAAAATTGGCTATTCTATTGCTGTTGAACCAAATTTGCAATATGTGGGATGGACAACTATACATTTCTTTGTCATCATAACCATTGAAAGTTTTATGTACCAGTATTTGTGATGGAAAAATAACGTTCAAGAAGCTTGTACCTCTTCTCTTCTTCTCAATGACTCTGTGCTTCCTCATGTATACTCCAATACCTCCCCCAACTACCAAAACTAAGACCGAACTGACAACCGTAACTACTATCACTGCCACCAACACTGCACAACGCATCGAAGGAAAACCAAGAACACGCTAAACTCAGCAACATAGAGAAAAAAAGAATTATTTCACCATGTAGGAGAAGATCTGAAAAACATCTCTTACCTCTCGAATTCCCATTTCCCACCACCGGATTCAGAAAATCCGTATCCGAATACATCAGGATGCATCCGGTGTTCAATGCCCGCCCCTCGGACCAAGGTAAGCACCCCAACACCGACTGGGAAGCGTTCTCCAAGCAGGCCCTGCAAGAATTTGCGCTCAATGTCCTCCAACAATCCGCCAAAACATAAACTGACTCATTCGGTGCCCCAGAAACTGCCACCTGAGCCCGCGCAAACCCATTACCCTTCGGCCCATTGTCAACCACTTGAGTCACGGCTTGCCTGGCTGAATCCTCGAATGCCGAGTTTTTCTGCGTCGAGTTTCCACATACCGACGTGTCCTGGGGGCCACCATACTCCTGGAAGAAGCTATAGTTTTCGGCTCTCGAGAAGCAGCCGTTGAGGAAAACGCGGCCACCGTTGGCCGGGAAGCACTGGGGGCCAACAGTATACGCCTCGGCGTAGCACAGGACGCAGTCGGGTAGGGAGAGATCGCCGTAGCATTGGGCCAGGCCGTAGATAGTGTCGGGTCCCGAACCGGCTACGGCTATTCCAAAACCAGATGTTCTTATCTGGACACTGATGTTCTCCATTATCGTGACGAAATTGGGGACGTAGACGTTGGGGTTGTGCTCGAGTTGGTTTCCGCACATGACTCGAACTGTTTGGGCTCTCGGATCTCCTAACGATGCATTCGGTAATAATAGGAGTAGAGTTGCAGCAAGAATGGAGAAAAGACATGGGACTGGATTTGATTGGATTGGTTTCTTCATCTTCTTGGAGAAATTGATGAGCCTTCTTTTACTTGCCCCCCTAAACAATCAGCAGAGCGGATTGACTAGCTATCCGATTATACGTGGAGATAAAGAACAGAACTGAAACAATGTAAAAACAAGAAAAGAAAAAAAAATTATACTAGTTTACAAATGGTTGGTCAAAAAGCATTGATAGAGTTGGAATGATGATGGGGAAAATGGGCATTCTTCGGTCTTTAGTTTTGGCTTGATAGTGGAGTTTCATTGCTTGACCTTTTTGTCCATTAGGAGTTGACTAGAGAAGCATAATTCAAGATGAAGACAAAGGTGGAAGTAAACGGCGCACCTTGTCTGAAAGTGGACAGTTGATATTTTTCAGTAGTCGTCATCAGGGAAAAAAGGCCGTCAGGATAATGAAGAGAGAGAGAGAGAGAGAGAGAGAGAGAGTGTGATGGTAAATTACACTGCCAATTTAAATTTAGAAATGACAAGGATACTGATATCGGTCACACACTCGAGGACCCCGAAATGCTGTCAAGCGTCGCATCGAGCGCATTCAGATCGTCTATCTTAATAATTAATCGTTTAAATTAGAGATGGCAATCCCAATTCATATTTTATAATCCGTTCAAATCTGTCCACTTATAACCCAATTCAACCCGCCTATATCTTATAATAAGTTAAAAATGAGTTTAATATAAATTGAAATTAAAATACACAAGAGTGAAACTAGAATTAATCTCTTACTCCTGTATGTACGGCTGTACCAGTCAAAACAAGAATCCCGCTCCTGTAAAAAAAGAGATACGGTTCCGTTCCAGAAAGGAAAATAAATACTTATTTTTTAAGATGGCAATTTCAAGCTCCAAAATCACGCAAATAATTTTTCTATCAATATGGATCTTGTTTGATAGATCTCATTGAGATCTTTAATATGGTGCAACAAAAATTGAAAAATTATTTTTCATTTATATTATTTTTGAATTTGAAAATATGAAATAAATATTTATTTTTTAAGAAAGTGTTCCGGAACGGAGCCTAAATACATGCTCGTAAAAACACACGCACTCTCTCTCTCTCATAAAAACACCCTCTCTCTTTCTCCAAGACCCAAGAAAGAAGGTAAAGTATACGGTACACATAATTGAGTCTGGAATTTCTCCCAATTGACACATGTAAACTCATACTCCCTCCGTACCTTTTTAATAGTCCTGTTTCGTAATTCCAACTTATTAAAAAGATATCATCATTATACCTTTCACATCAACTTTTTTCTCCACTCTCACTATTTACCCATTATCATTACACTTTTACTCACTAATTTTTCAAATGAAATCTACTTTTAGGGACAAAATAGACAATACATTAACTTTTACACACTAACTTTATAAAATGGACACTTATTAAGGGACAGCCCAAAATGGAATACCGGACTCTAAAAAAGGGACGGAGGGAGTACACAAGATTAAGGGCTTATCAAAGCGATCGAGCTAGCCGAGCTACAGTTATCTCAAGCTCGGTTCCTTTTGAGTTCGACTTTTTTACTAAATAAACCGAACACGAACATGAATATGATACGACACATACCATAAATAAATGAATCGAACTACGTTCAAATATGAAAATCCCAAACTAGGCATGTTCAGTAAAAAAAATACTAGGGTAAAAGTAAAAGAAAATTACTTTTTCGATTCTCTCGTCTAGACGAACTAATAAGGGTAAAAAGTTTTGCAAAACAAGCAAATAGAAAAAAAAATTTGAATAGAGACAAAAATTTAAAGTAAAAAAATTAGTTTTTCAATTCTCTCGGCGTTACCGCGACCTTTTTAATCCAAACTTAAAGCGGTGGCTTCGGCTCTTCGTAAGTCTCTCACTCTGCATACATAAACTAACCATATTCTTATACAAGTATCATCGATTTTAATAGTAAAATTTGAGACGATTTCGTGTTTTTTTTAAGGCATGACCTAGGGGTTTTTTTTCTTATTGATTCTGAAAGGTTCGTAAATGTGGTATTTTTGTTTAGCAAGTTTGAGTTTTGATATAGGGGAATTAGTTTTTATAAAATTTAAAAAAAAAAAAAAAGGAAAATGGGTTGGGTCAGGCAGGTATGGGTTTGGCTTGACCCATATTCGACCCGCGACCCATTTCAAGCCGCCCAGATTCGTCCGTTTGCCACCTCTAGTTTGAATTGAAAACAAACTCTTTTAGGGCTTGGAACAAACCGCTGAAATAAACTCATCTAGACCACTGAAAACACTTTTAAGACAGTTTGGATACGCCTGACCTGCATGCCCTTGGCAAAACCTGCTTGACAGCATCCCTGAACCCCAAATTCGAAGATAGATGCATGCACTACCCACATGCATCAAACAATTTTGCACACATCTATATCTGAACGTGCCGAACAATTCATTTCAATTAGTGCCAGTTTAGAGTCGTCATTTGCTTAATCAATTCAAGAACCTATAAACTTGAGGTGGTGACCGACAATATGTAAGTGTTGGTTGATCAACAACAACGTTTCCTTAACCAAAAAATAGATAAATAAATTATGGATAGAGAGCTGCTAACTGAACAGATTATTTTGACAAGACTTTGTGCAAATCGTGGTGTGGTGGCAATTATAGGTCTCACAAAAAATTTGAACTGTTCATTAAACATAAATATTTTTTCGAAGGGTCCCATAAAGCACTTTTTCGAGGGTCCCTGAGAATAAACCGGCTTAATCTGATACCTTTAAGTGTTCGATCCAATCATCTAACTTTCCATTCAAATTTCAAGATAATGAAAAGTTAAATTATTAGATCGAACACATATAGGGATTGAATTAAGCTGATTTTTCACTGAAACCCTTTAAAAAATAATTTGTGTAAAATCCGTAGTTAGCCCCACACCGTGCTGTGCAGTTAGACTTTCTATTTATACATACATCATTTGTATATACCAAATGTACACTAGAGTACGTAGGACCTAACTAGGAGCCAAGAAAACGATAAGAGCCATTCAATTTATTTAAATATATTTTTGAAAGTCATATATACACAGTTCCGATTATTTGCATAGGATCCAATCCTATAGTCAGGGTTGGTTGCTTAAATGAACAACAGCAATTTGTGTGAATTTTTGTCCCAACAAAAATCCAATCACCACCCTATTCATGTTGGGTCCAACATGTATAAAAGAGAAATTTATTTCTGGCGCAGCTGCAAACAGTTTATTTACGGAGCCGTGCAATCTTATTTAACCGTTCGTTTCACCAATCAATGGTCCAAATTTTAAAAAGATTATGGGCGCGAATAGTTTTTTTAAAATTCAGACCGTCCAAATCACTTTTGAAGGTCAAAAATGAGCTCCGTAAATATTTATTTACAGCTGCTCTGTAAACAAGATTTTCTCCATATATAAATATTACGAATTGATGAGCTTAGAGCATATCCACATCTCTCTCACTACTCCCCCTCTCTACTCTACAATAACGAGCCAACCCCCAAAAAACTCCAAAAATCCAGTTTTGCCAGTCTCGCGGAAATCGCGTGAGGAGTAGCGGGAGCTACAGTTTCTCGTTGAAAGACACGAGGAACTGTTCACTCGCCTTGGACCTTTTCTCCTGCCCATTCAACCGGTCGAGAGAGAGAGAGAGAGAGAGAAAGAGAGAGAGAGAGAGAGAGGGAGAGAGAGAGGGGGGTTTCGATCTTGGGGTTTATCTTCTGAACAACGGAGAAGGGCCATAGATGTTTTTCTGCATCTCAATTGCAGAAGAAAAAATATTTTAAGAAGATGAAGATGGACGAGAGAGAAAGGGGGCAGACCGACAATGGTCGATTTGGTGGTGAATTTGTGGAATTTTGGGGCGGTGATTTAGTGAGAGAATGAGGAAGACGATGGGTTCACCAAGGGAGAGAGTAAAGTTAGAGAGAGGAGTAAAAAGTGACAGATGGGTTTGGACCGTTTGGTTTTGCTTCCCCTTTTTTTTTTTTTTAAATAAAGAAACAATATTTTTAATAGTATATTTTTTATATAGAGAGTCTGATGTAGTAGATATTTTAAAAGTGGGTAGTTAAAGTAATAAAGTGACTTTTTGCTTTCCAATTTGGTCCAAAATTTAAAGATGCTGGTGCGGATGCTCTTATAGAACGCCAAATTCCAAAACACAAGTTTTCATTTTTCCCCGCTCCTTTTTTTTTTTTTTTTTCTATAACCACACCCCTTTTTTTTTTTTCTTGAATTTACATTTTTGTCATTCTAAGGCTCCATTCTCCTAAATTTTCTGTTTAAAATTTTTCAATATTTTTTACTTTTCGCAACTTTTTGTTGAGCCTTTCGTCATAATTTTTGAAGTCAATCATTTGTTTCGACGAGAGAAATTAGAAAAGTATAAAAATGTGGGTTGATGTTAGAAAAAGTTCATATAAAACTATACTTTAGACGAAAAAATTGCTAAAATGCCTGGGTTCGAGTCTTATCACTGCGAATTGTAGCACTCCTTTCCCTATCCCCTTCTATCGATTGAGCAAAAAAAAAAAAACCCCAAAAAAACAGCTAGTTGGTAGTAATTTTTTTCATATTTAATGATATTTTTTCTTTTAGTCATATCTTTTTTAAAACTTTTTAGACTCTTCTCATCAAGATGAATAATTAATCCGAAAAATATGACGTGAACCAAACAAAAATTCAGGAGAAGCGAACAAAATACACAAAATGAAATAGACAAAAAGTTGAGGAAAATGATAAGTGTGAAAGACTATAGAAAGTTTGACATTCCAAGATTTGATAATCATACTCTAATGTTTGTCCTTTAGTATTTAAATAAAATACATCTGACACTAACACTAAAAAGACAAATATTATAATGTAGTTACTAAAATTTGGAGTGCCAAAATTATTTTTTTTCGTAAATTCACATAACAAGATGACAAAAGAGAGTACAATCAAAATAAAAAAATAAAAAAAGAAGAAGGGTGAAATCGATTACCTTTCATTTATCAGAGCAATACATTTGTATTGTCCTACCTTTTATTATCCTGAAAGGCAAAAATAGCTTCATTTGCGAACATCAAAAGCTTTTAGCATCCAAACTTAATCACTGTAAAGACTCCACAAGTAGGTGGTAGGATTGCTTTGCACGATTAATCGAGGTGCGTGTTAGCCGGTCTGAACGTTATTAAAAAAAAATTACTGTCCTAAGATACCTCAAAAAATTCTTTACCATTGAATTTGAAAGTTTCATTTATGTTGTTATCCAAATCACTGCAACAAAAGCTAAGACAAGGTTTGCTTGTCTAAAAAAACACAGGAAAGTTAAGTCAATGTTAACTGCTCCAAGAAAAAACAAAGACCATCTTTAATCGTTGTGCAAATCATATTTGCCAGGGCCGCCCAAGGGGCAGAGGCCCCAAAAAAATTGCTAAAAAGAAGGGAAATTCTAATAGCAAGAAAGATTTGCAGGAGACCATACAAGGAAGAATGCATTTGAGTCCATTCTGAGTCACAAAAACTCTAGAAAAATATCCATAAATTTTTAAATATTATTTTATCGGGCCCTGTAAAAAATCAGCTCCAATGGATATCGGTAAGTATTACTTTTGAATTCGTGGGAGCGAAATTGCTTAGTTCGTCTATATGAATCCAAAAGTAATACTTACCGACATCCGTTAAAGTTGATTTTTTACAAGACACCATAAAATAATATTCAAAAATTTATGAATATTTTTTTAGATTTTTATGGAACCCAAATAAGCCCAAACACATTCTTCCTTATGTGATTTCATGCAAATCTTCTTGCGAATAGCAGGACTCAAAAAAGAAGGTCCTTAATTGTATAATTCTCTTACATCTGAGTTGAATCTTGACTAAAGGGGTGTTCCAGTTTAGGTTCTTTTTGTAAAACTTCTTTTTTTTTATTTCAAATTTTAAATTCAAATATAATGAAAATGAAAAATAATTTTATGATTTTTTTTGCACTGTTTAAAAGATCTCAATGAGATCTATCAAACAATATTCATATTGATAGGAAAATTATTTGCGTAAATACATAATTTTTTAGTTTGAAATTACCTTCCTTTTCTAAAAGTTACTTTTCTTAGAAAGTGGAACACTTAGGCCCCGTTTCAGAAACGTTCTTATTTTATAAGTACTTATTTTGAAACTTCTCAAATAAAAACAAGGGCTATGTTCGTTTACATACTTAGTTTTGTTTTCATTTTGTTTTCCAATCATTACCCTACTTCTTTTTCCAATCATTACCCTATTTCTCCAATTATTACTTTCTCATCTCTCTCTATCTCTCTCCAATTATTACCCCTATTTTCAATCATTACCCTATTTCTCTCTCCACCCACTACCAAAACTAAACTAAACTAAACTCTCAACCAAACATAACCAAGAACTTTTGTTCCACAAAACCCAAATAAGTAGCTTATTTCACATTTTCAAACTCAAAAATAACGTAAATGAAAAATAAATTTTTAATTTTTTTGCACCGTATTAAAGATGTCAATGAGATCTATCAAATAAGATCCATATTAATAGGGAAATTATTTGCGTAAACACATGATTTTTGAGCTTGAAGTTACCTTTACCTAAAAATAAGAGTGCTGCTATGAGTTTCGACCCCTAGCATAGGGAAATCGTCCTGATGGCCGCGCCGGGCCGTCTCTGGCCACCGGACAGCCGATCCGAGCCGTCCAAAAATTTCAAAAAAAAATCTAGGGGGCTTTCGCGAGAATCAATAGCATCCGATGTACATAGGGTGTTTGATCTAAACACCCTATTTTTCGTGCATATATGTATATACATATATACACGAAAAATGGTGTTCTGATCAAGCACCCTACACACTTCGGATGTCCTTGATTCCTGCGTGAGCCCCCTCGATTTTTTTTTTATAGAATTTTTGGACGACTTGGATCGGCCGTCCGGTGGCCGGAGACAGCCCAGCACTGCCGTCGGTACGATTCCCTACGGAGGCTGTCGATATCACATATCTTTATCAAGAAAATAAGTACATACTTTTTATTTTGCGAAACAAACCTTATTATTGAATAAAAAATAAGAATTTATTCAAGTTGTGGAACAGGACCTTACCCCTCGTGTGATGATTGGACATCCCCTAACTCCTGATCAAGTTGTGGCGGTTTTTTTTTTTACTAGCTAATAAAATCCCACCAACATACTCTGTTTAAGATTTCTTTTTCTTATCTTATCAAGAAAGAAAAACAATCTGTTTAAGTATCTCAATTACCCATCAAAAAAGAAACAACAGCAGTAGACATGGAGAGAGAGAGAGAGAGAGAGAGAGAGAGAGAGAGAGAGAGAGAGAGAGATTGTGTACCTGTTTGTTTTTTGAACTCTGAGGCGTACCCGGTTCGATGTAAAAGATTTTGCGCTGGTTCTGATTCCGATCGAATAGAAATGCAGAGGAACAAACTACAAGTAGATATATATATATATATATATATATATATATATATATACACACACACACTTAGTGCTGAAATCTGACAAAAACCTTTATACTATTACTACAGTTTACCCACAATGCTCCCATCATCAAATAATTGGACTAATGCAATAACACTCTGGTCAAAAAATAATCTGACTAATGCAATAAGACTTGGGTCAAGAAAACACGGAAAGACCTTCAATCTAGCGACCATGCCAGTGCTTGAAGGCATGATGCAATACATTCGAAACAAATAAGCCTATGCCCGAAGGCACTTATTTTGGTTTTTTTCTCATCATGAAGGCACTTATTCAAAAGCATTAACCTAATACAAAAGTTGATGGACTCACAACAAAAAAATCGCCTACGCTCAAAATACAAAGTATATATGCATTAATCAATCAAAAGAGTTTTCCATATTACTTAAGATTATTAAATTAAATTCAGTATGAACTCTAAAAAGTCAAAAAAAATTTATCCAATTTCAAAATTTTGTTAGTAAAGACAACAATAATACAAAAAACTGTCTGCTTTACTTATATTTTCTTTATTTCCAAAAATTTAAGTTTGGTTAATGATTTATTAATTATCTAATTCTTGTTGAGCTGTCGTCGAAACCCAACCACTAATCAACAAAAATTTAACACTAAAGTGAAAATGAGGGGAAAAAATGAATAAATAAATAAAAAAACCCACCCAGTCCTCTTCTTCACGTTTACTTTCCGTGAAATTTACGACATTCCCCGTTGGATATTACGTGAGACTCATTTACTTTTTCAATTTTACCATATGCAAAAAATAGGGAGATTTACTTTTGGGGTTCAAGTACTCTTAAATAGGCCTGTGCAAAAAAAAAAAAAAAAACCGTTCGCCCGCAGACCCGACCCGACCCGACCTGAAGGGTCACGGACGGTTTCCAGAAGAGCAGCGGTCGGCTGCGGACCTGTGGTTTCAAATATGTGAGACATTTCGGGTTTCGGTCGGCTGACGGGTTTAATATACGCGTACCCGATAAACCCGACCCGTCCGACATATTACTCTATATTTTAATATGTCCCTACACGTGTCGAGGATCTACGGTATCATCTCTTCTTAACCCTACCATCAGCACTGTTTCACTCCTATTCAGTGCAGATGCAAGACTCTCTCTCTCTGGCGAAAAGTCATCAAGCAATCTTCTCTCTCTCACGATCTGAAGCTAAACAAAGGCCAAACATCTTTGAGGCTTGTTTAATCTACTTGAGTTCAGGTTTAAGGTTTGGTTTAGTTTGTTTAATCTGCGAAAAAACCTCTCTCTCTCTCTCTCTCTTCTTGTCTCTCACATCTCACAGATCGACGCTGGGAGTTTGTCGTCTGGCGTATTTGTTTCCTCTGCTTTTTTTTTTCCCCTCAAATCTGTTTTCTGTTATTGTTACGGTCAAAACCGACCCGACCAACAGTCCGATGATGTCGGATCGGTCGAGATTAGCGTTCAAGTCGGTCGGCCAACGGGTGCTAGTTTTCCCAACCCGATCTGTCGGGTCGGGTGGCGGGTCCGGGCGGAACCCGTGCCCACCCCTACAGTCTTAAATATTGTCAAACCACATTGCACTGTGCTATATGTGGACCGCTTGACCATTAGATCATGTACGGCGCAACTCATCTTCTCTGCTCCTAACCAAACCGACAACAAACCTAACTTTTTCAAACATGATTCATTTAATCAATTTCAAGTAAGTGAATTTCGAAAAAATATGCTACCAGTTTACAACTACCAACAAAAACATGTCAAGTTTTGCAAGATAAAAATTAGATCACAACCTAAGCAAATTAAACCACTACATAATGATCCGCTCTTTCAACTTTTGTAACCTCCCCAAAATATGCATAGAGCAGTTTTAACAATTCATCAATTAAGTTAGATACAAAAAAACTTGCACATTTCATCACACCCCTTTACAGAGTGCTAAACCAACTACTCTATTTAAAGTTAGGAAATACAAATCAAACAAACTGACTACAGTACAATTGCATGTACTAAGGCTCATACTAACCTATACCAACTACTCTATTTTACTATCGACCTCATCCGTCTAATGAAAGGCCCAATAGCTCCATCTCCAAAATCATTGACACCTGAAAAAATAAAATAAAAATCACATTCATGTTAGTACGAAGTGCTACTTGTTACAGGCTTAATATGAGAGGCAAAATATGGTTTCTTTTATACTTTACTACATGGAAGAATTGCCATAGTCGAAGAATGCAAATCAATCATGAGTATTTGATGTGTACTATGGTGACTGTGCCCGTGCCTGAAAGCACTTACCATAAAAATCTTACAAAAACCTTTACTAACGCTACAGTTTACCTGCAATACTCCCATTAGCAAATAATCTGACTAATGCAAGAACACTCGGGGTCAAGAAAACTGCTATTTAGGCCACAATGAATATTATTTAGAGAACATGGAAATAACTTAAACATGTAGCAATCTTCCAATCTAAACACCTAATGAATGTGTTTGCTCTCTTCCAACTCTGCAAGTATGCACAGCACATACCAGTTAACAGAAAACTCAAACACACACGTACGATTATAGGGCATGTTACAATTTAGAGAACATGGAAAGAACTTAAATGGGTAGCAATCTTCCAATCTAAATACCTAACGAATGTGTTTGCTCTCATCCAATCTAAACCTCCACAAAGTCACAAAATTGCTCAAGAGGGGAAACCTTTCTTAAGAGGTAAGACTAACACTATACAATATGGTTAAGTTCTCGAAATTAAGCATTTAGCATCAAATTTAACTATTGCAACCATGCAGCAAAGTTCTGCTTGGTCAAAATACCCATAGCAAAAGAACAGACCAGAAGAACATGGACATAAAGGCCAGCGCAACCTCACTTTACCTCATCGACCGATTACTTCATCTCAGAAATTGTCTTTTCTTAAGCTGTTTCTTCCTATTTGCTCTCAATGTTCTAAAAGTCGCTCGGCGTTTGTCGCTCGGTCGACCACCTTCGAGTTTCGAGACCTATTAATCGCCGATGGTTTTTCATCTATCAATATATCAACAATGACAACTCTTATAAAAAATTAAATATTCATCTATCAATATATCAACATCAATTGTTTTTCAAATATGACATAAAAATCTCTCCTTTACAGAAAATTTTTAATATGATTATAACACCAGCTGGTACTGGGTATGGGCCGTTCATTTATTAGTCACTTACCAATTATAATAATTTTATTTATATACACCAAACAATACTACACTTCGTCTTAAGATTTAATAAATAATATTACTACACTTTATTTCCAGAATCACTAACGTGTTAATATGGGTATGGGCTTTTAAAAAAAAAAAAAACTAATGTTTGAGGTCGGTGGAGACGTGGAATGAGATGAGATCTTGAATTTGAGAGAGAGAGAGAGGCGATAGGCGGCTCGGAGATCTCGTGTTTTAGGATTTCATAGAGATATGACAGGTGACTCCGAGATCAATCAATCAATGACTGGGTGTTGAACAAGTCCTAAAAATTGTGATTCGAAGCCCTTAAATTGGTATGAGTATATAACAGTTACACCACTTGATTTTCCAAAATTATAGATTTTACCCCTATTAATTGCCGAATAGCCGACTAATCGCCCATTAACCGATTAATTGACTAATCGTCACCAGACGCCGACCGACTAATCGCCGATTAATCACCTACTAACTCTGATTAACCTCCTGACCTACTAATTCAACCGACTAGGCATTAATCTAATCGGTTAGGCCAAATTTTTGATTAATCGGCGATTAAATCCTTTTTTTAGAACATTGTTTGCTCTAAGTTCTTCTACAATACATTTAACACAGACAAACAGAAATTAGCTTGTGTAATGGCCTCTATTATCAACATTCTAGTTTGCATTGTCTAACGTGTATCAAATGATGATTTTTTTTTCTCAAATCTGAACACGAAAATTGCTATAAAGTATAGCACAAATCACAATACAAAAAATGCGAAATTGTTTTTGTACATTAACAGGCCATGGCAAGGAAATCAGGCTGGTACCCAATGATTCAAAAGTAGCACTGTACAATGTACACGAATGGAACAGCAAATGAGCCATTAGATGTAAAAATAAAAAACAACCTACTTAATAGGAAAGCTATACCTGTAAGACGCGCTCGAACCATATTGTTTTAAGTTAATTTTTTTGCTAATCATACTTGCCTAGACACCCATCCCTCAATCACCTAGCTCAAAGATAAAGGTTTGTCCAACAAAGCAGTTCACAACTGATAGGCGATAGAAAACTTATGAGCATTTACGTACCCTATTCCTAAGTTGGAATCTGATTTGGAAGATCAACTTTGCCAATAAAAATTAAGGCCAATACGAATCCTAGTTTAAGGGCAAATCAACTTTAAAAGCACTATGTCATCATTTTTGACGTTAAAATATTCCCCAAGATCCCCCTAAACCGTCCACTTCCTTGATTCAATGCACCTAAAAGCCACGAATGAGTCACTAAAATAACTAAAATTGCACCGTATTTCTAATTAGACATTGTAAATACAACCAAGATGACAGCATGACAGAATCACCTCAAACCCATTTCACAAAATCACATACAGCCAGATGCTAACATTTGCACCAAGAATTGCCAACAAACATGCCCTAAAATTACAGTAATCAACTACACATGTACTTGCAAGCTAATACGTACAAACTTATTACCTTATCTTCAGCAAGTAGAGAAGATGGAGAAGGATATCAAGTGTCCACAGTCATCACAACAATCTCCGAATACCACTGTTTAGGGTCTTAGTTGCTGACATTCCAATAGGAAAACAAAAACCTAGCAATTTAAACCAACAGAAGTTGTTGGTTATCACTTAAATCAATGGCATCCCATTGGCAATTCACCCTAGGATCTGCTTTAACTTGATTCTTTAGAAAATGAATCTACAACTACTTTCTCCTTTTTTGGTTCTTAGTGTAGAAACTCAAGAACGGATCTTGATGATAATTTGGGGTAAGCCTCTATCATTGTGCATAGTCATAACTCAAATTAACGACTTACAAAAAAAACCATTATAATTAGAAGGAGAATCAACATTACAAATTGATGAGATAGTAGTAACGTACATTATCTTTTGGTTTTACACTTGGCGATCAGGGAGAGAGCGAGGGAAATGGACCTAGATCAACTCAAACAATACAATTCCACTAAAAGGAGAACAAAGTCCAGAACAAATAAACACCCACAAAATATATAACGGATTAATAGAATATATACAAGCTCAAATGGATGAGATCCATGTGAACCTACGTTGATTTGACAAAATCGACAATGTAGTTGATGTTTGCTTAAGATTCACATCACGAGCACCCTATGCATCTCTGATTCACATCACGGGCACCCCAAGATCTTCATCCCATCGCATACCTGAGATTATAACTGTTACTATAATGCAGTCTTATAATGCCCATACCATGGCATGAAGGAAAAGAATGGAAAAGAACTGATTTTTTTTTTTTCAATAGGAAAAGAAAAGCTAATTTGATGCTAATTTCAGAATATGAAAAGAACTGATTTTTATCCTTCCTTAATTAGATAGATTGGACCCTTTCATCTCTCCCGAACCTCATTGTTTGTTGTTTCTTCTTCCTTTTTACTTTGTTCTCAAAATAAATCTTCGGAACATCGATATACAATAGAGACAAATCAGGAGTTCATTTTTTTTCAATTTCCCTTTATTATCATTCCTATGTCGGATAGAGAGGACCATTCCATCTCTCCCAAACCTGACTGTTTTCACTCTTTCATAGATATGTAGAAAAGCTGCAGCCTGATTGTCCATTATTGCTACTTCTTTTTTACTCGTTTGTTTGGTTTGGTTTGGTTTGGTTTGTTCTAAAAAATCAAGAGTCTAGGGATGGAGTTCTCACTTCTCCCCCATCGAAATCCTACAACTATGACCACCCACTTCTATATTACCCATATATTAATTAAAACTCGGAAAATATTCACTGATAAATCCAAACAAAACATCTTTTTTTGGTACACTATTGCCCAACAAATGTCAATACTAACTATATGTCATCACTTTTATATGCAAGAATCAGCTCACTTAATTACCAAAACGAAATAAAAATCAGCTCATTTCCTGCAAAAATCTAACTCTTAAACCTTAATGCTTGGATTTGGTTACTTTGATTTAATGCTTGGATAATACTTTATTTTATTTTATTTTTGCTTGGATAATTAGAAGTTTGGAACCTGGAAAGTGGACTGAAATATTGGGTGTAATGCAATTGCTTAGAACCTAAAACCTGGATAAACTTAGGTAGTTTGGTTGTTGCTGGCTTGCTGCTATTTTTTCTTTTTCCTTTTTAGTTGTTGTAATGTTACTAATGTATGCAGATTTGGTTTTACTGGAATCGGAAAAATCTAGTAACAAAGTTTGGTTCATGTAATCCGTGGATAAAATCGGACCGATTCATAACTCACGGATTGGATTGAAACCGGACCATGGAACTTTTGGTCCAGGCACGGATTATATTTTCTAAAACTGTAACTCGCAGATTAGGATTGGCTTTATAGGAATCCGATCTGATCCGGACCGTGTGCGACCCTACTTGCAAAGGATAAATTAGTGTTTTATTTAGATTTGTCTTGATATGAAGTCCACTCTAGCTAAAAGACTTAAATTTTTATTCGTGACAAGATTTCAAGGATTTAGTTTGATAGCAACGACCTTGACTATACTATGTCAGCATGATAACCGTGACCTCGTATTTAAATAAAATTGCACGATTTTTTGTAAGAAGTACTAAAAAGGGGACTGTGGGAATATGATATTTTATGTTTCTTAACTGTCCGGGCTCTATTTTCTAATCCAAGCATGTTTAAAAGATAATAGGGCTAATTGCCTAAATCTTAGCTTGGTCAGGATCATGTGCCCTTGCCCTCAGAGCATTTTCAGCCTTGACCCATTTTAAGACTCAAATTTAAAAATGGGGCAAAAATCATAAAAATCTCTCTCCAATCTTTGACCCAAACCCTTATCCATTTTGGGTTTTACCTATTTTTTTGCCCAAATCTGAGACAACTTTTGTCCTTTCAGAGTTGGCTTTTATTGTTGTGTCCGGTTTTGAGTTTTGTGTGATAAAATTTTTGTGTTTGATTCTTAGGGAGAGAGAGATGGAGATGAAGAGAGAAAAATACCAGATCTTCTCATTTTGGATTTGATTGTTTTACCTTATTTACCATTATGCCATTAAGAATAAAATGTATATATATTTGGGTAAAATTTGGGTTTAATGGTTGGAGATGTGTATACCCAAAATGAGTTTTTACCCAAAATTTGACTCAAATTTGAGGAAAAATATGGATGAAGGTTGGAGATGCTCTCATAACCTCCCCACACAAGAGACCCCAAAAAAATTTGAGTAAATTGAGTAGGAGGACATAGTCTAATGGTTTATGTCACAATTAGTCCATCTACTTTTTTCTTTATAGTCTCCAGGATAATTGGCACTTGGTCTCTCAAAAATACCTTTGGAAGTCGCCAGGCATTGACCGGCGTATCTGTTCATTTTTTGTGTATCTATTGATGTTTTAATTTTTTTAATTTTGACCGTTGACCGGCGTTAACTGGTGTATTTGTTCATTTTTGTTGTATCTGTTGATTTTTTATTTTTACCTCCACCACCCACCACCACCACCACGACGCTACCACCATCACAACAATATCCACTTCCACCACCACTTTTACCACCACTCCATTACCACCACGCCACCACCTCCACCACCACCGCCACCACGTCACTAAACCCTCCATTGCCACCACCATCTCCACCACTCAACCACCACCACCACTACCACCACTACGCCGCTGCCGCCGCCGCCATGCCACCACAACATCCACCATGCCACCACAACCTCCACTTCCACCACCACTCCACCACCACCGCCACTCCATCACCACCACCACTCAACCACCACTTCCACCACCACCACCACTATGCCTCCACTTCCACCACCACTCCATCACAACCACGCCACCATGATCACCACCACTCATGCACCACTTCCACCATCACCACTATGCCACCACAACCTCCACTTCCATCACCACCACGCCACCACCTCCACCACCACCTTCACCACTCAACCACCACGACGCCACCACCACCACTACCATGCCATCACAACCTCCACTTCCACCACCACCTCTACCACCACTCCACCATCACCACCGCTTCCCCCCCCAAACATCTCCATAACCACTCCACCACCACCACTCGAGTTCCAAAATCATGTCCACCACAACACAAAACAGATACAGATATAACAGATACAAATACACCAAAACAGATATAATAGATTTATCACAACAGACACACCAACACAAAATAGATACCGATACACCAAAAATGAACAGATACACCGGTCAACGTCAACGCTAGTCAACGGTCAAAAAAATAAAAAAAAAATCAACAGATACACCTGTCAACGGGTCAAAAAAATAAAAAAAAATCAATAGATACATCATAAATGAATAGATATACCGGTCAACGTCAACGCCACAACGGTCAAAAAAATAAAAATAAAAATCAACAGATACACCGGTCAACGTCAAAGCTAGTCAACGGTCAAAAACATAATAAATAAAAAAATCAACAGATATACCAAAAGTGAACAGATACACCAGTCAACGTCGGTCAATGGTCCCCCAAAAAAAAAAAGAAGACATTTTTGTGTTAGCCAAATAAGGCCCTTGTCTCATTAAAGGCAATTTGGTCTTTTTACGGACCTTAAACTCCAAAATATTTTCATTAATGGACTTTACACATCACTGAAACTTAAGCTGGACTAAATTTGTTTTGGGACCTTTTCTTTTGGACTTTAGACCAATTTGTTGAAAAAAGTTTTGGCAAGAATATCTTTTTTGGTACTTCATCCGTCCCAAGTTGCTCGACTGATAGAAAAAGTTGAGCAATCTTTAGAATATGAAAATAAAGTACTTTTATGCATGATTTTTAAAACACATTTTAATACCAAATAAAAGAAATCGTGAAGAATTTTATTTTGATGCGCTGATATTAATAGAATTATGTACAAAAATATTTTATTTTCTTAATCTGAAAATTACATGATTTGATGTAGGGGACGGCAATTCAGGATGCATGGAGTAGCAGGAACTAGGGAAAGCCCAATTTTTGCGTCCGGCTCCCATGCCCCAATCTGGTTTTGGGGCATCATGCCCCCCTTTTCTTTTAAACCGTTGGATCCTCTGATTCAATCTCAGCCCTTGATCCATCCCCCCTCTCTTTCCTCTTAACCTTCTCAACCGGTTACTCTTCTCACTCTCTCTCTATCTTCTCTTCTCACACCCACACTCTCTCTCTATCTTCTCTCCTCACGCCCACAGCTTCTCTTTTCACGCCCGAGCAGGACGCATGCCATGGCTATGCTCTCCTCCTCCTGTCCTCCGCCATAGCAGTCCCTCCACACCAACTCCTCCACAGCATTCTCGGATGCTCCTCATAGCATAACTCGAGGTACCTGCCCTCTCCATGTCTCTCGCCAAAACACACACACAGTGTGGGTTGCGACTGCCCCCCCCCCCCCCCCCCCCCCCTTCCCTCCCTCTCTCTCTGGGCTGAACACACAGATAGCGTGGGTTGTTTAGGAAAAATGGGGGAAGATTTAGGATTTTGTAAAAATCAAGACAGATTTAGGGTTTTGTGAAAATAGAACAGCTAGCAAATCGTGAATCGAAGTAATCTTGGCATTGAATACCCAACAGCTAAAGGGTTCTATAGTTTTGTTTGTGCAAGTAGTCTCGACATTAAAGCCTTTGTGCCCAGTAACCTCTAATCATTTCCTTTAAAAAATCAAGGTTCATTTGTTATGCTCATCTTTGTTCTTCTTCAGAAAACATTATTCGCTGACTGATAGTATTACAAGCCACGATCTGGTGGCTTATCTTCATTAACTTGTTTTTGAACCTGACCTATCTGCAGTTTACTGCATAATGCGATCCTCGAGTGTCTTTGTTAACTCTCATGATAGAGCATTGTCAAATGGATACAGTCGTTTTCAGGCACGAGCATGGATCTATCATTGGCTATTTGTACACACTTGTGCAATTTAAACATATACCAGGCACAATCTCGGCTTGTAACGAGTACAGTTTCAAACATACAAATTGCTCATTTTGATTTTTGCTTGGAGGAACTTGAATACATCATCACATTGGGCCCACTTTGATCAGTAGATGAACTTAAGATTGCAATAGTACTTTTTAACCCAATGTAGGTAGAAGAAAAGATGTCAATGTAGGTAGAAGAAAAGATGTTTATTTTTGTGTATTTTGATGTCTTTTTTCAGTTTTTTATGCAGATAGAAATCAAAGTTGTGCATGTTTTGCCTCCTATATTAGAATCTCAGGTCCGTCCCTTTGCTAAGCTCTAATCTTTTGTATCTAACCTTGGCAGTTGGTCCAATGGCATTACGTTTTTTAAAGCCACCAATCTCCCACAAAAGCCTTTGTATACAATATATTTTTCAACTACATAGATCCATCACATTTTTTAAAGCCACCCGAACCACTACTCCATCAAAATAAGTTCACCAAGTTCCTTCTCATTCCACTAAGCTATTGAATTCAAGAAACAAAAAAACATAGAACTGATTTATTATCCCATAACTCTCTTTTCCGAAGCACCCTAGTAATGCATGGATATTTTTCTAGTATGTCTTTTAGCAGCTTTGTGAATCTGTTAATGCAATGACATAGATTTGTGATATTATAGTTTGATTTGTAATTTGTAAATATGTTTGACAAATCTCAACCGCTGAAGAAAAATGCCAGCGAGGTAACAAGATATGAATAATTATTATATTCTTAATTCTATTACAGTTCTCTAATTTGTCATAAAGTAAATAAATTTGTTACTTCATTAGAATGCATGATTATTAATTTGTAGAAGCCTACCATGGAAGCGGAACGCAAGAGGGCAATTGTAATGGCCACACTATCCAATGAAAATCAGGTGACGCTAAGATATGTTTTTGACCATACCCAGTCTGAAAGGTAGGAATTCTTACAAGGCAGACATCATTATGCTTATTCAATTATATACCCAACACTTGCTCCTAATTTTTTGTTTAATTTCTTAATTGTAGCTGAAGTTCAATTCTGCAGAGGGTAGGATTGGCTTAGTTTTGGACTTGATCATGTTTGAAGGGAACAGTGTGAAGGAAAAGATTATGGAGAAGGCTAAGAAGAAATATCCCAGCCCTAAAGGGAAAAGGTGATGATATTGTGGAGAAAGCTGACCATGTTACTACTGATTATGTAGTGTTTTGGATGTAAATGCAACTGCCTTTTTGTTAACATGGCTGCTGCCTTTTGGATGTATATTATGGCACATGTAGATTGCTACTCATGATATTGTAAAAAATTTAGATTGTTGCCTTTTGTTATTCGGAATAGTTAAGAACTTATGATATGTATTCAATGATATCGAGGCCTTTCTTTGTTTTGATGAATGTTGAGAAATTTTATACCTGCTTGTTGTGAATGGAGGGATGCCGTACCATTTTAGTGGCCATGTTATAAAACTGGAGGTACTTACTACGAATATAGGGTGTACATAACTAAAACTGGACATTGTTACCACAGATTTTGGAAGGAAAAAAGAGTGACTAACGGTACTTACCATGACAAAGAGCATATTTACCACGAATACAGGATGTACATAACTAAAACTGGACATTCTTACCACAGATTTTGGAAAAAAAAAAATAGTGACTCAAGATACCATGTCAAAGAACATTTTTTCCACAAATGCAAGGTGTTTATAACTAAAGACTAGACATTCTTTCCACGAATACTGAATATTCTTACGATTACAAATGAAAGATGTTACATGAAACAAAAGTTACGATTACATTTTCAAACTGCATACTACATTGTGGAATGATTTACCCTTAAGAACCGTTGCCGGGAATTGTTGACCATCCTCCAAAGTTGCTGCCTAGGATCTGAGCCTGAACACTATTTGGATTTGTTGTCCATCCAGTAGCTTGTATAGTTTAAAAGTTATAATAATTAGTGAATAGACAAATGGATAATAGTCTATTAAATGACTACATAATAAGAGACTTACCAACACAGTTTGTCCATGCACTAAAACCTTTCACTTTGGCATGTGCATTATAGAATCTTTCTCCATCCTCATCCGAATCGAATATCATTTCATAAACATCTTCTTCCGTTAATTCATCCAACCAAAAATCGTCAAGTCCGTCATCATCACCATATCCGTCATCATTGCTATGTCCGTCATCATCACCATATCCATCATCATCGCTATATCTGTCATAATCACTAGCTTCATCACTAATGTCTATCATTACATTCTTCCATTTCAAACTGTCATTCATCTCTCTGAATCTAGTAAAAAGCGACCACAATTGGTGGTAAGAGTTTTCATATATAGTGGTAAAAAACGCAACACATTATGGAGATAATTCTGAATTTGGTCAAATACGATCATAGTTTGTGGTAAGTATTTCTATATATCGTGGTAATCAATTGATATACATTATGGTCATTTTTATTTTGACAAATCAACAACAAACCAAAAACATAATCATTGACCTTTTGCTAAAAATAAATAAATTATGTTCAATATCTAAGAATCACAACTAAAATAAAACTTCACAATATGGATAAACATACTTAGTCAAATTCTTCAATTTTTTGTTCTTGAAAGTTGGAGAGGTTTTTCAATATTCATTTCCTGAGACAAGAAGGAATATGCATGGAAAAGTGAAAATCAGATGTATAAGTTTGAGGAGTTTAAGATAGGTAGTGAGGAATTTCGTATATTTAATGGCATAATGTGGGGTAGGTAAGCATTTATTGCACAAGTTCGAAAGTAAGTGAATTATTTTTGAAAGTAAGTAAATCCTTTTCAAAAGGTAAGTACAAGCAAGAATTGTGGTATGTACACATGTACCATGAAGAACCGAATTACGTGATGGTAACAAAAATCAGATAGCGTGGTATAAATAGCCTGATTTTGTGGTAAGTATGACATTAATGACATGTAAGTACGTATTTATGTAACATAACTAATGTACTATAATGAGGGTAGTTAATAAGGTAACTACCACAATAAATGTGATGTTACTTGGAGTAGTTCTACTTAATTTGTATTACTTTGTAATTAAAGCTTAATACCTTAATGATTAATAAAACTAAATAATTTATTGAATGGGTCATTAGATATCAATAGTTAGTAGTTACTCTTACATTAGCCAATTGTATCAATCACGTATTGATTGCAACTAAGACTACTGTTAAGTACTACTTCTACTAATAACATTGATCACTCTTAACCTACATTAACTAATTCATTTTAGCCAAGTATATTAATACTCAATCATCATTATATCATCACTTATTGAATATGATCAATCAATTAAGCTCCCAGTCAAATGATTCTGACTACTGTAGTCAATTATAGAGATTAATCGTCACCCTACCACTAATTGAATAGTCTAATGTCAATTATAACTACTAATTATTATAATATCACGTTAAACAATTGCATACATCATTTCAAATAAATTATTTAAATATAATTAGGAGACTATTACAATTATAGGTTTATATTTATTATTTTTAAAAATTTGTTATAAGAAATATATATACACAAAGTAAAAATTTAATGTAATATATTAACAACATTAATGGTAAGTTATTCAAAATAATAAAAGAATAAATATTTTCTCAATAATATTTGTAAAATTCTTTTTAATTAAAAATAATTTAATAAAATGTATTAACAACATGAATCTAAAATCAAGGCAATTTTTTGGCTTAAATATTTAGTTTCGAAAATTTGTTAAAAAAATTTGTTTACAAATTAAATATTATTAAATTAAATTTATATTTTCACCCAATATTTGATAGTCTATTACACAAATGATTAAGAAAATGATAAAAAATAGGGTGAATATGACAAAAAGTGGTTTAAACTTATAAATTTTCAATAATTAAAAAAATACTTGCAAAAAATGTACATTTTTCTGCCAAAAAAAATTATTTTCCCGCTAAAAACCGGCTGCCTAGAGAACAAGTTAGAGAGAGAAAGAGCAAAAACATTAAAGTGTAGTCTTTTATTGTGGTAAGTATACAATATTTTGTGGTAAGTGTCAGCATAAACTATGGTAAGTAGAGCTAGTATTCATGGTAAGAGTAATGACGTTTTTTTCTGAAAAAAGGGAAAATCATCCTACTTTTTGGAAGTGGTTTTGATTCAACGGCTCAGATTCATCCGAAACTTGATCTAAAGACCCATATTGAATGGGGGCATCATGCCCCAATACCACATTGGGGCATCATAGAAAATTTGCCAATTTTTGGATAAGAGGTCAAGACGCTGACCCAAGCAACAAAATAATTGGGTTATTCATCAGTTGATCAAATAATTCCAAAGCTCTTTCTCTAATTCAATTTCCCTTTTGATGAAGCTACAAAAGGGATGGGTTGCATGCATTAGTAACATTACAGCAACTAAAAAGGAAAAAGAAAAAAAGGTTGACTGAAGACAAAAACAAGTATCAAATAATTGTCTTTTGGAGTTTAAATGCCGTTTTTTTTTTTTGAAAATTTTCAACATTGGTCAATATTTTTATACTTTTCCAATTCATCTCATTGATGAGACAAATAATTAATCCCAAAATTATGATGAAAAGTTAAACAATTTTGAGGCATACCAGAAATCTCAAGGTCCACTGTTCTCACACGATCCATACAAAACTGGAGAAGAAGTATCAAATCTACTGCGAATCCGCGGCATGCTTCAAGGACTAGCTAATACATCAATCTCAGAATGTACACAAAGTAAATTAGACCACGTTATTTCAGAATATGGTTGCTGTTCAATTGTTTGAATGACATCAAAATATTCAAATATACATTAACCGACCATGATTATCAATTCATCGATGAACCTGATTTTTACACATAGTACATTCAGTTCGGCACCCTCAGTCATCTGTAAATAATTGTCCTGAAATATTACCCATGACGGCTAATCACATGTTTTCTGATGGCTTCCAGTGCCGCTTCCTTTGGTTTATGAACCAATTATTGATTTGCTTCTGATCTAACCCGGTTGATTCAGCCAGCAAAATTTTGTCAGCTTCCTGTATGGTTACAGAGACCCCAGAAAAAGAATCGAAACTGATACTTCGAAGAAGGCAAACATCAACAAACGCCATGCACCCGTCATGGTGCCGGTAAGCCAGTAATCGTGGGAATCAGAAGTTTCTAACTTTTCCTTTCCCTTTTAACCTGAGTTTCTAACTGAGCAAAATAATGAAGAATAAACCAGTATGAGGCAACCAAAACAAATGTCACTTCTTCTGGTTAGATTTCAGATGAACTAAATACCCATGAAAATGAGCAACATTTTCTATCGATGATTCACAGTATTTTCAGTCCATGCACTGTCAACTTCAAATATATATATCTGTTTCAAAAAATACTTCAAATAATCTCAAAGAGATGCCTCTAATACCATGAGTCTCTGTCTCATCTGTGTGCGTACATATGTATATGTGAAAAAATAAGTTCTATATCAGCTCAAAAATTGTCATGTGCCAACAAAGATCCACTCCATACTTCTTTCTTCACAAACCCAAATGCCCGTTTCATATCACATGTATCGACGGTTACCAAATACCTACCCATCAATGAAGGTCGATATTTTTGATCTTCGATGTACTTCCCGATCTTTTCCTTTTTAATAACTTCCGTTTCATTGGGAAATTTCCCATTCAACTTCAAAACCCAGCCCACTAAGGTGTCACCTGGGGTAAAATGAGCTATGGGATACACTGGCAACCGAAGCAGAATTGTCACCATTAAGGGGATGCACGGGGTTTTCACACGTGTCGTTAAGTTCCATGGTTTTCTCGTCAACAAACGGCGGATTACTAGGTGGAGGAAGGTGTTCGTTCGTCTTTGCCAGCATCTGTAGTGCCTTCGACATCGATGGTCTTAACGAAGGAGCCTCTTGGGTGCACAGAAGCCCAATATGTATGACTCTCAAAACCTCGTTTTTTACGCTGGGATTGTGGTGGTAGTTGTGTAACATTAGGTTTGGGTCGAAGAGTTCCTCCACTGTTCCTTGCTGGAAATGCTTCCATGCCTGTTTCAACCAACACGACACAACACACAAAAAAGAACAAAAATGGGGATAATTAAGCTTTTACTACTTTTATCCAAAAAAAAGTAAATGACTAGAGTATTTTAACTTACAATTATGACCAGACTCTCGGAGTATTCGGCGGATTTGCTCTTGTTGTTTTGCCTTCCTATGACAATCTCTAACAAAAGAACACCAAAACTGTATACATCTGCCTTCTCTGTTAACTGTCCATGGGCTAGGTACTCTGGTGCCATATATCCCCTATGGATAAGCAAAGTCATAAAATAGTAAGGTCATGTTCTTCACTTGGTTTTTGATTCAAGTTTTTCTTTTTTTCTTGAGCAAAGTTTTTGATATAAGTTAATTAACAGACATTTGACCTAAAAGTTAAGTAACTATTCAATATTAATTTTTTACTACTTTTCGAACTTGTATATAAAAAAAGGAGAGCGATTCTCACAGTGTTCCTGCAATTGCGGTGCTGATGTGACTCTTGTCTTCTTGGAAAGACCTTGCCAAACCGAAATCAGCAATTTTGGCGCGAAGCCTAGAATCCAACAAGATGTTACTGGCTTTTATATCTCTGTGAATGATCCGGTTCTTGTTGTTTTCATGAAGGTAAACCAGACCTTCCGCTGTCCCAATAATTATTTCGTATCTCTTCTCCCAGTTCAACGTTTTCCCTCTGTCTGAATCTGTCAATTCGAATGAACATGTCCATTAAAGTCAGTTTTACACCTTGAAACAATAAAATATGGCTCTATATTATGCATGCATTGTTGAATTTCAAACTCAATACGACATTTTCTAGTGCTTACTAAAGATGAAGCGATCGAGACTCCTATTTGGCAGGAATTCATAGACAAGAAGGCTTTCGGGTCCTGAACAACTGCATCCCAACAACCTGACCAGGTTTTTGTGCTCCACACTGCTTATAATGTTAACCTCGTTGTAGAAATCTGCTGCTCTGTGTCTATTGTTGAAGAATAGCCTCTTCACGGCAATCTCTCTTCCATCAGGCAGAACTCCCTGCATTGGAGTTTTATTTGTTAATCACAATAGCATCCAGTACAATCAACAGGTTGTTTCAAAGATTCTTAATCGCGTAAAGCTGTCCGAACTTGATTGCTTTGGTGTACTTTTGATACGTACCTTGTAAACTGTTCCGAATCCCCCGTGACCAAGTTTATTTGCCTCATCGAAAGATCCGGTTGCTTTCTCAAGCGTGGAGTATTTGAAATTTAAGCTACTGTCATGAAGTGTCTTCACCAATTTCTCTGCATCATTTGAACCTGTGGAGGGAGAATGATAAATAAGGAACGAGGAATTTTGAAGTAAGGTAAAATCTCCATTATGATTGGCTATTCTATAGCCAAGCAATAAAATAAAATAAAATTTGGCTATTCTATTGCTGTTGAACCAAATTTGCAATATCTGGGATGGGCAACTATGCATTTCTTTGTCATCATAACCATTGAAAGTTTTATGTACCAGTATTTGTGATGGAAAATTAACGTTCAAGAAGCTTGTACCTCTTCTCTTCTTCTCAATGACTCTGCGCTTCCACATGTAAACTCCAATAACTCCCCCAACTACCAAAACTAAGACCGAACTGACAACGGCGACTACTATCACTGCCACCGACACTGCACAACGAATCGAAGGAAAACCAATAACATGCTAAACTCAGCAGCATAGAGAAAAAAAAGAATTATTTCACAATGTAGGAGAAGATCTGAAAAACTTCTCTTACCTCTCGAATTCCCATTTCCCACCACCGGATTCAGAAAATCTGTATCCGAATACATCAGGAAGCATCCAGTGTTCAATGCCCTCCCCTCGGACCAAGGCAAGCACCCCAACACCGACTGCGAAGCGTTCTCCAAACAGGCCCTGCAAGAATTTGCGCTCAATGTCCTCCAACAATCTGCCAAAACATAAACTGACTCATTCCTTGCCCCAGAAACCGCCACCTGAGCCCGCGCAAACCCATTACCCTTCGGCCCATTGTCAACCACTTGCGTCACGGCTTGCCTGGCCGAATCCTTGAATGCTGAGTTTTTCTGCGTCGAGTTTCCACACACCGATGTGTCCTGGGGCCCACTATACTCCTGGAAGAAGCTATAGTTTTCGGCTCTCATGAAGCAGCCGTTGAGGAAAATGCGGCCACCGTTGACCGGGAAGCACTGGGGGAGGACAGTACGCGCCTCGGCATAGCACAGGACGCAGTCGGGTAGGGAGAGATCGCCATAGCATTGGGCCAGGCCATAGTTAGTGTCGGGTCCCGAACCGGTTATGGCTATTCCGAAACCAGATGTTCTCATCTGGACACTGATGTTCTCCATTGTCGCAACGAAATTGGGGACGTAGATGGTGGCGTTGTGCTCGAGTTGGTTTCCGCACATGACTCGAACTGTTTGGGCTCTCGGATCTCCTAATGATGCATCCGGTAATAATAGTAGTAGAGTTGCAGCAAGAATGGAGAAAAGACATGGGACTGGATTTGATTGGATTGGTTTCTTCATCTTCTTGGAGAAACTGATGAGCCTTCTTTTACTTGCTCCCCCAGACAATCAGCAGAGCGGATTGACTAGCTATCCTATAATATGTGGAGATAAAGAACAGAACTGAAAACAATGTAAAAACAAGAAAAGAAAGAAAATTATACTAGTTTACAAATGCTTGGTCAAAAAGCATTGATAGAGTTGGAAAAAGGGGGAAAATGGGCATTCTTTGGTCTTTAGTTATGGCTTGATGGTGGAGTTTCATTGCTTGACCTTTTTGTCCATTAGGAGTTGACTACAGAAGCAAAATTCACGATGAAGACAAAGGTAGTAGTAGATAAGGATCAATGGCGCACCTACCGTTGAAGTTTGACAAGGCCTGAAGTATGACGTTTTGGGTGTGAAAGCATTGACGGATACTTTTGACACCTTGTCTGAAAGTGATGGACAGTTGATATTTTGCACCAGTCGTCAGAAAAAAAAAAGGGACCCGGGGTGCTGCACGATGTAAGTGCCAATGTAAATTTAGAAATGACGTGGATACCGATGTCGAGCGCAGATTGGAGGACCTGGGAATGCTGCCAAGTGCCCTACAGAGCGCATTCGGACCGTCAATATCGATAATCAATGTTCTGAATTGAAAACGAACTCTTTTAGGGTTGGTAGGGACCACTGAAAACAAACTCATCTGGACCACTAAAAAACACTTTTGGACAAACAATGGTGTGGATTGGAAACAAACTCTTTCATGGTTTGGTAGGGACCGCAAAAACAAACTCATCGTGACCGCTAAAAACACTTTTGGATGCTCGACAGGGACCGCTTGGCAGCATTCCTGGATCCCAGATTCGAAGATAGATGCATGTGCGACCCACATACATCGTCTAGAGCCTGCATGCATCGAATGATTTTGGACACATCTATACCAGAACATGCCGAACAACTCATTTCAATTAGTGCCAGTTAAGAGTCGTCGTTTGTTTAATCAACTCAAGACCCTTTATAAACTTCAGGTGGTGGCCCACAATACGTGTTGGTTGATCAACAACGTCGTTAGCTTAACAAAAAAATAAAAAAAAATTATAGATAGAGAGCTGCTAACTGAACAGACTGTGCGAAGGACTGCGCACAAATCGCAGTGTAGGATCCACCATAGGTTCCACACAAAAAAATTGAATTATTCATTAAATGTAAAATACTTTTTCAACGGTCCTTGCAAAAAAATTGGCTTAATCAGCCTATAGGTACTCGATCCAATCATCTAATTTTTCATTCATTCAGATTTCAAGATAATGAAAAGTTAGATGATTGGATCGAACACATATAGGTATTGAACTGAACTGATTTTTCTCAGGGGCCTTGGAAAAAATATTTTTACAAATGGTTTGAATATTTTGTGTGGAACCCGTAGAGGGCTCCACCCCGCGATTTGCGCACAGAGTATGCACACAAAATCTGTGCAGTTAGACTTTCTAACAGTCATGCTACACACACAAACTGCCCACAGATTGCAGTGTGGGGCTCAATCTAGGTCCCACACATATGATCCAATTCGTTAATTAAATGTAAAACATTTTTTTAATGGTCTCCTCAAAAAATCAAATCAATCTGATACTTATAAGTGCTCGATTCAATCATCTAACTTTTTATTTAGATTTCCAGATAATGAAAAGTTAGATAATTGGATCGAGTACCTATAAATATTAGATTGAGCTGATTTTTTGCGGGTACCTTTGAAAAAATATTTTACATTTAATGAACAGGTCGGATCGTTTGTGTGGGACCTGAAATGGGCCCTACATCACAATTTGTGCACAAATAATATGTGTGAGTATCCTTTCTGTATAACAATTACGAATTGATGAGCATATGCCTAAATCCTAATTGTATTCCAGAAGGCGCAGTCGGTGCGGTCAATAATTACAGCTAAAAACACATTTAATGCCACATCGAACGGCAAAGTCCAAAACACAAGTTTTCATTTTTCCCCGCTCCCTTTTTTTTTATAACCAAACCCCCTTTTTTCTTGAATTTACTTTTTTGTCCTTCTAAGGCTCCGCTCTCCTAAATTTTGTGTTTAAAATATTTTTAGTATTTTTTATTTTTGTAACTTTTTGTTGGGCCTTTTGTTGTAATTTTTGGAATTAATCATTCGTCTCGACTAGAGAAATTAGAAAAGTACAGAAATGTGGATTGATATTGAAAAAAGTTCATACAAAACTATACTTTAGAGTTTAGACCAAAAAACAGCTGACTGGTATTTTTTTCGTCTTTAATGAATTTTTTTTCCCTTTTAGTCATAATTATTTTGTACTTTTTAGACTTCTTTCATCGAGATGAATAATTAATCCAAAAAAATGACGTGAATCAAACAAAAATTCAGGAAAGACGAACAAAATACACAAAATGAAATAGACAAAAAATTGAGGAAAATGGAGCCTAAGTGTGAAAGATTATCCAGATGAGAGATTACTTTTTTTAAGGTAATCTATTTTGGCATTCTATTTTTTTGATATTCATACTCTAAAGTTTGTCTTTTAGTATTTAAAATACATATGACACAAACAATAAAAGACAAATATTAAAATGTTGTTATCAAAATTTGGAGTGCCAAAGTTATTACTCCGTCCATCCCATTTTGGTCGTCCATTTTCGTTATTCATTTCAATTTTCAATCGCTTATATATTCCAATATAAATTTCAAAAAATATATAATATGGATCTTATTTGATAGTTTTCAATTAGATCTACAAATACAAAATTTTCAAAATTATGAAAAACATTGTAAATTGTGAGATATAAGTGTTTAAAAAATGGCACGAATAACGAAAATGGACAAAAAAAATGGGACGGATGATCTTTTTGTAAATTCACATAACAAGATGCCAAAAAGGAGTGCAGTTATAAATAATAATAATAAAAAAGGAAGTTTGAAAATCAATTATTTTTCATTTTTATCAGAGCAACAAGCAATCATACATTTGTATTGTCCTTCCTTTTATTATCCTGAAAGATGAAAATCGCTTCATTTGTGAACATCAAAATCTTTAGCATCCAAACATAATTACTGTCCTGAGGCCTCGGTGGGTGGTGGGATTGTTCTCCGCGATTAATCGAGGCACGCGTACGCTGGTATGGCTACTTAAGTCATAAAAAAAAAAAAAAAAAATTCCTGTCCTAATATACCTCAAAAATTCTTTACCATTGAATTTGAACATTTCATTTATGTAGTTATCCAAAACACTACAACTAAAGCTAAGACAATGTTAACTGTTCCAAGAAAAAGCAAAGACAATCTTTTTTCCTTTTTTTTTGAACGGCAAAACAAAGACAATCTTCAATCTTTGCGCAAATCATATTTGCCAGGGCCGCCCCAAGGGGCAGCGGCCCCAAAAAAATTGCTAACAAAGAAGGCCCTTAAATGTATAATTCTCTTACATCTGAGTTGGAATCTTGACTTGATTCACTCCTGGCGTGTGGATCGGAGATCCCCTAACTCCTGATCAAGTTGTGGGTTTTTTTTTTACTAACTAAAACCCCACCAACATACTCTGTTTAAGATTTCTTTTTCTTATCTTATCAAGAAAAAACAATCTGTTTAAGCATCTCAAACTCAATTACTTATCAAAAAAGAAACAACAGCAGTAGAGAGAGAGAGAGAGAAGTTTGGGTACCTGTTTGTTTTTTGAACTCCGAGGCGTACCCGGTTCGATGTAAAAGATTTTGCGCTGGTTCTGATTCCGATCGAATAGATATGCAGAGGAACAAACTACAAGCAGATATATATCTTGCAAAAACTACATAAAAATCCTTGAACTTGATCCGTATCAAAGATAACTCCCTGTAGTTGTGCTTTTTTCATTTTAACCCCAAAGATTTGGTCTTGGTTTTTTTTTGATAACCTTGGTCTTGTTTCCACCATCTTTTTTCTCTACAACTTATTGCCTTTAGGCCCTTAGGGGGCGTACCACCAACCTATGTGGATTACAATTTTTTGGTGGTCATTTTTCAAAAAAAAAATATTCATGTTTGTTAGTTTTGTGCCAAACTTTTATGTATTATTGATTCATCTCAACAATGACGATAAGAGAAATTGAAAAAGTAAAAATTTATGAATTTTACCCAATTTTTTTTGGGAAATATACAACAAGAAGCCCAAAAAGTCAGCTTTTGAGTTTTTTTTTTTGGATATTTTCAAAAATACTTGTGTAAAAATCATAATTATTTATTTTTCTGATTCCTTTCGTCAAGACGAATCAATAATACATAAAAGTTTGATGCAAAACTAACTAACGCGATTTTTTTTAACAAGGATAAAACAAAAAAATTATAGCCCACAACTTTTAGGTTAGGGGAAATACTCCCTAAGTTAAGTTATTTCTACCAAATTAAAAAACACCCAACACATATTCTTCCTTCAAGGCCCAAAGCAATACGACAAAATTGTCTACATATAGTTTGGTGGAAATAACTTGACTGCAAAGTAGTTAGTGATAAGAAGTTGTTCATACTTCTTGCTTAACGAAAACACCACTTTAACAACGATGTCAATCTTATATGTATCCTACTTAACTTTTCAAACAAACAGTTTCAAAAAAACAAAAAACTTCTCTAACGGAGGCAAAAACCAACACACTCGTGTATCTAACGCTTTAAATTGGGTGGCGCTAATGCCACGATAGTTAGTTTATGTTAGAGCCACAAGAATTCTTGTTGTCTGACAATTTTGTCCTTTTTATCCTTGAATGCTTCTCTCTGACTTTTGATCTAGTACTACTTGCTTTCCTTTCTTTCCTTCTCAACAAAATTTACTCAGCTCTCATTGATCTCTCCATTATACATATTCTTATTCATTTCCCTTAATCTCATTTGCTCCTCTTTCACCTCTGTCACTCGCGTTCTCTTTGTGTTGTGGAGTGGTTGCCGAGAAGCCGTAGATCTCCGTGGAGGGAGTGATGGTTTGAGATTTGCCGGTCTAGATCTACTCTGCAACTATCCCCCAAAAAAAGACCTCATCTATTCAATAGCACGCTAACCAGGTTGCCAACAATTTCTTTTGCTTATAATGACAGTGATTTTTTACGTACGCATCTTTAATTGTGCAACACTTCCATAACCATCACTCTATTTCTATTGCTAACATATGTCCCTCGATATTTGACATGTGACAAGGGAAGATTTGTAAATCAATCAGACCATGGAGCGCGGATCAAAAAAATAATAATAATCGGACCATGGAGCAAAAAAGAAAAGAGGTTCAAGGGAATCGGTTGTGCTGCAAATTCTTGATCTCTCTTTGTCATCTTCATCTTGTTTGAGGAAGAAATGTTTCCGCAGCTCCGTTATTTACAATCTGATATTGATTGAAGGTTGTGTAAGATGGGCCATTTGCCTGAAATATTTTTTTCTGATCTACTCCATCATTTCGAGTTAAGAGCAGCAGGAGAATTGATGGGGTCTTGTGACTCTTGTCTGGCGGTGGAGGAGAGACAGAGAGGAGGGTGGTGGGAGTCTGATCCGCCTAAGATCCTTCCGTGCGCGCTTAGGCCCAATTCATTGGGGAGTATCTACGGAGTCCACACCACATCACATGGACCCAATATACATTAAATGACCTATATTCACTTACAAGGTTTAACCTTATAAGTGGTGAGCTATCTAATTGTATATTAAGATCCAACTTTTTTTCCATTTATCTAATGTGGGACTCAACTTTTCACACATGTTCTTAACAGAGGGAGGAGACATGGGTTGCTCTGTCGTGGGACGGTAGGAGATAGAAAGAGAAGCACGTGCGTCTAGCCTCTTACAAAGGCTACAATGGTCAGTTTAGGCAATTTGTCGTGTCACTAGAAATTATGGTCGTGGAATTATCTCTACCCCCTTTAAATTGGTTTAAAAATGTTAAACTTTGAGTTACGAAACCATATCACAATCAAACCATATTTATGCAATCAGGAGTAGTTCTAGAATTTTAGTTTGCAGTGACGAAAATGTATCCAAAAATATCTTACACCAAACACTATATATAAACTCAAAATTGTTTTGGTTGAAAATTCTCTAGAGGTACAATTCAGTCTGAAACATGGAGGTGATAAGAGAAAAGAGACAAGAAATAGCTAGACTCGGGAAAATACTCGACCAACGGGACCAAAAAAACGCAACTTTTGTACCTTATGTCGAAATTGTGTAGTCATTCAACCAAAAATTAATTTAGTAGTTATGAACACCGCAACGCAACTGATATAGAATTCGTGTAAATAGGACTGCACAAAAAATCCGATGAATCGTGAAATCGGTCTGGACCGAATCTATTCGTATCTTTTGAATTTTGTCCGTAGATTAATGGTCCGGACATGGATTCAAAAATTAGAAAACTGTGAGATATGGACCGGCCCACGGATTTTCATTTTGAAACCGTTGATTTACCGAACAGAACCATGAAATATTTACAAAAGAAAAAAAAGAAATGTAATATATAGTAAATAATAATAATCACCATTGTAGCTCACAAAAGATTTCTCTTAATCCAATTTCAGAGTGAGTTTCATATCTTGATGGTTGTCCTGCTCTACAAAATGGAAGATCTATTTTTTTTTTTAAACTACTTTTCTGTTTTTTTTGTTTGGAATGTGACCCGTGGATAATGCTCGGATTTGGTTACTTTGATTTAATGCTTGGATTATTTTTTCTTTTTGGGCTTGGAACCTGGAAAGTGGACTGAAATATTGGGTGTAATGCAATTGCTTAGAACCTAAAACCTGGATAAACTAGGTAGTTTGGTTGTTGCTGGCTTGCTGCTATTTTTTCATTTTCCCTTTTAGTTGCTGTAATGCATGTTACTAATGTATGCAGATTTAGATTTATTGGAATCTGAAAAATCAAGTAACAAAGTTTGGTTGATGTAATCCGTGGATAGAACCGGGACTGATTCATAACTCACGGATTGTATTGAAACTGGATTGTGACACGAATTGTATTTTTTAAAAACCGTGACTCGTGAATTATGATTGGATTCATAGGGATCCGATCTGATCCGGACCGTGCGCAACCCTACTTGCAAAGGATAAATTAGTGTTTGATTTAGATATATTTGTCTCGGTATGAATTCCACTCTAGCTAAAAGAGTTAAATTTTTATTTGTGACAAAATTCAAGGATTAAATTTGATAGCAACGACCTCAACTATACTATGTTAGCATGATAACTGTGACCTCGTATTTAAATAAAATTGCACGTCTTTTTATATGAAGTACTAAAAAGGGACAGAGGAAATATGATATTTTATGTTTCTTAAACTGTTCAGGCTCTATTTTCTAATCCAATCCAAGCATGTTTAAAAGATAATATAGGGCTAATGCCTAAATCTTAGCTTGGTCTGGATCATTTGCCCTTCCACTAATCTGGATCATTTTTGCCCTAAAAAAAAAAAAAATTTCTGGATCATTTTTGCCCTTGCCGTTGCCCTTGCACTCATAACCACCTCCCCACACAGAGACCCCAAAAAAAACTTCCGCAAGAATATGAAAATAAAGTTGCTGGACTAATAGGAAAAGTTGTGCAATCTCAAGAATATGAAAATAAAGTATTTTTATGCATGATTTCTAAAGCTTTTTTTAATACCAAATTAAAGAACTCGTGAAGAATTTAATTTGATGCAAAGAAATTAACAAAATTATGTACAAAGATATTTTATTTTTTTGGGAAATGATATTGCCACACCCTTTTTTGATAATGCCACACCATGCAAGTGTATTTTTGCTCCAAAAAATACACTTGCAGGGTGTGGCATTATCAAAAAAATGTGTGGCAAAATCACTACCCATTTTTTTAATCTGATAATTCATGATTTGATGTAAGAGACATGCAATTTAGGATGGGGAAAATGACGGTTCAGAACGTATTTTGATAATTAATACTGGTCAAGAACATGCGAAGAATATTTGTTAATACTAAAAATGTTCTTAACTGATATTAATTATCAAAACACATTATTGGTCGTTATTTTCCCTATAGGATGCTTGGAGTAGGCGCCTAGGAGGGAGGAACTAGGGAAAGCCCAATTTTTGGGTAGAGGTCAAGACGCTGACCCAAGCAACAAAATACTCCTTCATCAGCTGATCAAAATAATTCCAAAGCTCTTTCTCTAATTCAATTTCCCTTTTGATGAAGCTACATGGCCTACACATATAACAAAGTACGCTAAACAAGCCCATCAGTTTTCTGTGTAAGACAGAAAAAATCGTTACAATAGGAGGTTTACACCTGTGCTTTTTCTAGACGCCGCTACTAGAATGAAGATTTCTTAGTGCCCAAAGCAAAAGCGAGCGGTGGAATAAGCTGATTGTTTCCCAACGCCCAAGTAGAAGCGCTAGAATAGACCCATCCATTTACCATCACCATTTTTAGACCGTTTATATATATATATATATACACACACACACACACACATATATGTATATATAGAGGGATTTTCAAGTGAGGGATCCCTCATTTTGTTAAAATGTGAGACTTTCATTTTCCAGTCAAATTTTGAAAATCTGAGTCGCTCAATGAGTGCAGAACGTGATTTTAAGAGTATCCGCAAGAAATCAGCAAAAAAATGACCGGGAAGGACTTCATCCGAGCAGTTTTTTTTGAACCGTTCAATGAAAACTGCTCGGATGAAGCCCTTCCCGGTCATTTTTTTTGCTGATTTCTCGCGAGGACCCTTAAAATCACGTTTTGATCACTTTGAGCGGCTCGGATCATTGTAATTCAATCGGGAATGGGAGTCCCGCATTTTAATAAAATGCGGGATCCCTCACCAGAACCTAACTCTCTCTCTCTCTCTCTCTCTTTCTCTCTCTCTCTCTCTCTCTATATATATATATATATATATCACACACACACACACACTTATGGTTAAAAAATTAAGTGCTACAATTTTCAATCTGTTTGAACCGGTGCGATGGTTTTATTTTTTTAATCATATTATTCTAAAGAATCATACTTCATTATTGTTTTTAGGGCTCTTAAATTAAGTATAGGGTGACTTAAAGAATGATCCTCAAAACCCTTCTAACTTGGAAATCCATCTTGATCATTTTAAAGAGTTATGTTTCCATCCTCAACTCATTTTTTGTAATGACCCGAATCTCGGGCCAATATTTTTTTTTCGTTTAGGAAACCCTAGCCCTACTTCATATCCTAAAAATCTAGGATAAGATTACATTGGATTGAGATAAGATTGGATTTGGATTTTGTAAGGACAAGATTTGATTGGATAAGATTAGGATAAGATTTTATTAGATATTATTAGATTATATAAGATGTGATTAGATTATATTTAGATATGATATGATTATAAAAGATTATGATCTAGATTTGATTTTATCCCTTAGATATGATCTAGATTCTTCTTTCCATTGGTATAAATAGGCAAGCTCCCCTCCACTTCACACACCACACACATCACCAAGTAAGTAGAAAAAGGAAGAGAGAATAGAAGAAGAGATAGAGAAGAGGGAAAAATCTTGGAAGTTTTATAAATAGTTAGTGATGTTTGAAGGGTGGATATTGGTATGAAAAAATAATTTTTTAGGCATTGATTCGTGGACAAAATGGCCGGACATATTTTGAGGTAATCCGGGTAGTATATGATATGCTTCCTACTTCCGGAATCCTTCCTTCAATCTCATATTTGTACTCATTTTGATTATCTCGTGATCTTTGTTCAATCTTGTGGATATCATTAGAAAGTGGAATAATTAGTATCGAATATGATATTGTTGGATGAGTATTATGGAATTGTTTAGTACAGGGATCGAGTGAACTCATGCACCAATATCCTATCCAATAGCCAGAATGGGTCGGGGTTGACTCGGTGAGGAAGGTATTGGGTGGGTTAGGGGGGGGGAGGGGGTGGTCACTGGTCATGTACTGAGAATGACATGGTATGAGGTCCTTTGTGATTGTTGCCTTGACTTGATGGTCGATTATCGTTTATTGATTCCACTTATAAGCTTTGTTATTCTGTTGTATCGTATACTTCCCGGATAATTTCTCTTTCAGGTTTGAAGCCGGATTAGTGGAAATTGAATCGGAGCATATGAGGATTAATTTGGAGAGGTCTTGAAAAAGTTGATAATTTTGGAGTATCGCAAGATTATTTAGAGGGAGGCTTAAGTTTATTTTTTTGATGTAATTTATTTATGGAGAAAATAGGGGCCTAGAAGTGTTAAAAAATACAGTGTATTTTGGAGTTTAATTTTAGAAAATAGTGGGGCGTTACATTTTTTGTACCAAAGTTGCCCTTACTCTTTATATATATATATATATATATATATATATATATATATGAGTTAGGTTCCAGTGAGGGATCCCTCATTTTTTTAAAATGAGGGACTTCCATTCCCGATTGAATTTTGATGATCCGAGCCGCTCAAAGTGTCAGAACGTGATTTTAAGGGTCCCCGCGAGAAATCAGCAAAAAAAATGACCAAGAAGGGCTTCATCCGAGCAGTTTTTTTTGAACTGTTCAATGAAAACTGCTCGGATGAAGCTCTTCCCGGTCATTTTTTTTGCTGATTTCTCGCGGGGACCCTTAAAATCACGTTCTGCACACATTGAGCGGCTCGGATTTTCAAAATTTGATCGGGAAATGAAAGTCCCTCATTTTAAAAAAATGAGGGATCCCTCACTTGAAAATTCCTCTATATAGGAACCGAATTTTGGGATGAAATCTTAACAGTTAATAGTCCAAAAAATAATATGATCAGAAAAATAAGATTTGGAACACTTAATTTTTTAACCATATATTTTAATATATAAACATCTAAAAAAACTAGTTTTCTATTCTTTAATCTTAATCTACACTATCTTAGGGGATTTGGGGGAGGGCGATGAGGCATAAGGGGATCAAACCTTGCCCATGTGCATGAGAGTATGTAAGGGAGACCAATTGCACTACACTCCACTCGCGGCTACAACTTTCATGTTTATTAAAATTGCTACGACTTTCATGTTTAGGCTGAGTTCTTCTACACTTAACTTATTTCTTTATTTTGTGTGTTTTGTTCATTTTTGTTTTATTTTTTTTTAGATTTGCATATTTTTTTAGATTAATCATTCGTCTCGATGAGAGAAGTCTAAAAAATATAAAATTATGACCAAAAATAAAAAAAAATTCACTAAAGACAAGAAAGTACCAAACAATTGTCTTTTGGAGCTTAAATACCAATTTTTTTTGTTGAAAAATTTCAACATTAGTCCATATTTATATACTTTTCCAAAATAGGTTATTTAGACCTCGTTGCAGACAGTGGCGGCTCCAGAAATTTTTCCAAGGGTGTTCAAAAATTACACTATACCATCTCGAGAAACCACAACTATATATATAAACAAAAAGTCATACATAACATCTAAAATGCGACCCAAAAATAGCAAAGTATCTAAGCTATTACAATTGTCCTCGACGAGTTTTTATATTTTCTCTATTTTTGTTATTGCTAAAATTGGGTTAGTGGGCTGAAATTTGGGCTTTCAATTTCAAGTGGATTAATTTGTTGGCTATATTTGGGGTGGATGTTCAATAATATTTGGGTTGGGTGTTCAATAATATTTGGATTGGGTGTTCAAAATAAGATTAGTCCAAAATTTTTACATGTATCCTAAGAAATTTTTTTTTTTGGGGTGGTCAGTTGACCATGGTTTCATGTGAGTGGAGCCGCCTCTGGTTGCAGAATATCTTCTTAAAAAATAAGAACTTATTTCACATTTTCAAACTAAAAAATAATGTAAATACAAAATAATTTTTTGATTTTTTTTGCACCATATAAAAGATCTCGATGAGATATTTCAAACAAGATCCATATTTTATATTTTTAGATTTTAATAAGCCCATTATTTTTAAGCTTGAAATTGGCTTCTTAAAAAATATACTCCATCCGTACCAATTTAAGTGTCCTCTACGGGAAATTGTGCATTTTAAGAAGTCAAAATTTTTATTCTAAATTTCAAAAATTAACCTTAAAAATTATGAAGTTAATTATATGCATGAAAATCGCTTATATCTTTTAATATGGATCTCAAAAATTATGTAATATGAATCTTGATTGATAGATTTCAATTAGTTTTATTACACAAAAATTTTTAAAATCATGAAAAATATTATAAATTGAAAGATATTGTCAATTTAAAAATGACACGAATATAAAAAGCTGTCGAATCAATGTGTACTTTTTAGGGGTAAAATTGGAAGCTTGGCATATTTTGATGGTTATTTTTAGAAAGTGAACAATTATTTTGGGACATGCCAAAATAGAAACATAGACCCTTAAATTAGGACGCCCTCGTTCCTTATCCCTTTAAAAAATAAGTACTTATTTGCAATTTTTAAGCTTAAAAATAATAAGTTTTACTGAAATAAAAAAATGTTCAATATTGATATAGTTTTAAAAATCTCGGTAAGATCTATCAAACCCTGTAAAAAAAAATTTGAAAAATTATTTTCATAAACCCATTATTTTTAAGTTTTAAAATATGTCCTTATTTTTAAGTACTTTTTTGGAATGTAGACAGCCTCGTTCCAGAAAATGTTTGAGTACTTATCTTTTAAGAAGGTAATTTCAAGTTAAAAAATAATGTGTTCACGTAAATAATTTTTCTAACAATATAGATCTCATTAAGATTTTTTAACTGGTAAAAAAATTTAAAAATTAAATTTTCTTTATATTATTTAAAAATATAAAATAAATATTTATTTTTTAAGAATGTGTTTTAGAACGATTATTCCCCGTTCCAGGGCGTGATAAGTTTAAAAGAACGCAGATATATAAATTTTTTTTTTTTAATCATGACCGCAGCCGGAACTATTCACTGAATCTAAACCGAACCGTCCATTCCCCTTTCATTGATTGAACTTCATGTACATTACCAACTTCCTTCCTTTAAATATCAACAAAGAATCCGCAATTCACGGGGCCCACGCTTCCTTTCCCTCCGTCTCCCACACCAGTAAGCTCACATTCCCAATGCTCCATCGCGCATCCGTGGCCGTATGACTCCACGACACGCGTACTGACCTTCTCGATAAAGCGCCATTTCTCCTTCTCATCACTCCTCTTCGTCTCCGTTCCCTATTTTCAGGGAAAAAAACAAAAAAAAAAAACACAAATCTATCTGTAGCCTTCATCACTCTTTTGCACCTTCCAAACACCAATCACACTTCACTGTCTCCGACCTCTCCCTCCACAATTATCAGTTCTCTCTACGCCTACGAGCTCTAAATCGAGGTAAAATTTCTCAATCAATAGCTCGTTTTACTGTATTGATGATCACTTTTTGTTGTACCCATTTCACTGCAATTGCACCTGAGATTTTCGAACTTCAAACTCGACTCCAATTCTTTTTCAAGAATTCACTGCAATCGTTAAATTCGATTTTCATTTTCCCCCCGTACGTATTGATATTGTTGTATGTACTTTTGAGTGTGCGTACTGATTCTTGATGTTTTAACTCAGATTCAAGATTCGGAACATGAGCAGTTCGATAGGGCACAACTTGCCTCACCAGAGTTTCCTTGCTCCGACGGCGCTGGAGCACCGAATTAAGATCAACCCTTGTTGCATTTCCGGGCGAAATAATTTATTTCAAGCTCAAGCGTATTCGAGGTTACGAAAGTCGCCTACTGGTACCAAATTCTGGGGCAATACTCTGAATGTGGGGAGAGTCAAGTTGCCGATGAGAACGCATCGAGTTGGTTCTGTTTTTCCGCGAGCTGTGTTAGCCACTGGTCCGGCTTCTGAGGTATTATAGTACTCGTATTACGGTCGTTTTCTCTAGAATTTTAGATGATAAATCTCAGTGGCGGCTCCATAAATTACTTGAATTCGACTAGCTCTATTAACAAACGATACACACCAAATTTTTTGATATGATAGTATGAATGTTGCGATCGGAAAACATAAAATAGGAAGGATTTTGCAGTTATCCTTCTTAGAGTTATTAGCCAAGGAGGGTCAATGCGGCGGATAAATCCACTATTATTATTTGAAGGAAAATTGTGGCGAATATGTTGACATGGACCTTTTTGAGATATTCTCTTCTCAATATAATGTAACAAGATTTTTTTCGTAATTCTACATGGAAATGAAAATTCTTCAAGCCAACAGGTTTTAGTTTAAAAGAATCTTGACCGTTGGCTATTTTAACAAAAGTTTTCGTGAAAGATGAATTTTAAAGCGTAGTCAGATTTCTTTATAGAAATTTGTCTATATTTCCATAAACTAAATTAAAAAAAAAAGTTGATGTATGAATAATAAGTTAGGGACATTTTAGATTGTAGGCAATGGACATGGAGTTGATCGTCGTTGAGGGAGAAGGGAGAGCACAGTATTGATCTCACTTGAACTTTTTTTCTCCTTAATTATTATACGTTTTTTCATAATGAGTGTGGGCTTTGTTTGGCGTAATGTGTTAGTTGTTCAATTATGGGTTACCTAGACTAGTGGGTGTTCATAATGTATTGGGCTAAAAGTATTCAAATAAAACTTAAATTAAAATTGGGGAAACGATTTCAACACTCCCTTTTTTGATTAAAAGCACTCCACTTGTGTGAAAAAATTACGCAAATTTTCACCAAAGGACAAAAAATGGAGTGCAATTATTGAAAAAGGGAGGGTGAAAACAACTACCCTATGAAATTTAATGAAAGCTACCTATTGTTGTTTACTGCTAATAAATTTATGGTGAGAAAAGTTATCATGATTGTGTCTAAAATTTGTTATGATGCTTCTTTTAGGTATTAGTTTTGATGTGGCACTTTGACTGTTTTTCTTTCCCTTCTCTTCTAGCAACTTGCAGGAAAGTTCAACCTTGAAGGAAATATTACATTGCAGGTGTTTATACTTTGCCCTTTTAATTTGTCGCTGACCTAGAAAGTTGTTGAGTTTGGATGAATTCAAGTTCCCAAATCTTTTTTATGTGAGATATATTTAACAAGAGCTTATTGATTCAATGTAAAGGTGGACGTTAGTGCTCCTACTCCAGGTTCTACATCACAAATAAATATCCAGGTTACAAATGGTAGTGGCCCCTTACTTTTACACTGGGGTGCGATACGAAATATCAATGAGTAAGTTAACTTGTAAATCTAGTGAGTTAATTTGAGTTTTTAGTGTACATGTAAATAATTTCTTTTCCTTTTTTCAACTCTTCAGGAAGTGGGTACTTCCCACTCGTCATCCTGAGGGAACTAAAGTATATAAGAACCAAGCTCTTAGAACTCCTTTTGTGAAAGTAAGTTAAACTATTGGTGGAAATGAATTCATTGAGTGCTGTCCGTGACACTGAATCATTGGTACTTACTAGTCGTTTTTCTTCTTAGACTGGCTCGGACTCCTTTCTGAAATTAGAGATTGATGATCCCTCAATACAAGCTATAGAGTTTGTTATATTTGATGAACAACACTATAAGTGGTAATTCTCTCTTGATGTGCAATACAAACCATGAAGTTCCTTTCCTCCTTTGTTTCTGCAGTGTCATTTCGTAACGAAAGAGTTGCGTCATTTTTTCCACTACTTCATTCTTTTGTTGCAAGGTTCAAAAATGATGGTGAGAATTTCCATGTTAAGTTGCCTGTGAGAAACGAGTTGATTCAACCTATTTCAGTTCCTGAAGATCTTGTACAGATTCAAGCATACATAAGATGGGAGAGGAAGGGTAAACCAATGTACACTCCTGAACAAGAGAAGGCAAGTCAGTAACAACTGTTGTGAACGGATTACTTTAGTATTGTCAATTTGAATATTGATAGCAATTATGTTTCTTGTTCTTTCTTCTGAAAGAGGCCACTGTGTCGTGAAGTCCTATGGCTACACCCGTGACGGTTGCTGCTCAACTTTAAGATTAAAACATTTTTCATGAATCATACCTATGACAGTTACACTGAACACTTCTGAAATATTCAGGTGTGAGGCAAATGGAAAGTGTTGAGAAATTTGGAAATGTGGAGTTGCCCAATAGTAATCATTGACGCAAGGGCAGTTGCTTGACAAAATCTGCAATATGATTCATGATAATTTGTTTATTCCATGTTGGCATGATTAGTGTTGCCGTCTGAGAAACTATGCAGCTTTACCAACAAATGGTTTCCTTGACCTGATTGCCAATAAATTTAACTTCTAGCTTTCCCATGTTTAGCATATCTCCAAAATGGAGGCTTGAACACATAGGGTTGTCGCTTCGCTTCATCTTTCCATCTTCTGTAGAGTACGGAGAAGAGTGTGGGTGAGAATCAAGACGGAGTATGAGGAAGAGTATGCGTTGAGCCTTGAGTGTGGCATTCACAAGTTTTGTAAACATGAAAATTTAATTAATTTTTGTTTTTAGCAATTATATTTTTGAAAAAAAGAAGTTGCTAAATACAAAAATCAATTCTCTTTTCATGATACGTAGTTCTTAGGCTAGAGTGGGGATGCAGATTCTGATGAATTACAATTCAGCTTTATTCAACTCTCTGTTTTCCTCTTATTTGGAAGAAGGCGTTGATGGGCAGTTGGACAATAACGAGACTTTGTGCAAATATGTGCTATTGGCAAAGTATAGGTCTTCCAATTTTGTATTTGCGAAGTACTGGTCTACTCATATCATTCCTTGTAATTCATTGTGCCGTATATGTGTATTAGGTTAGGTCTGCATGTTGCCATACTGGGGGAAAGCATACAGGTAGGATAATTATTTGACGGCCAAAAAGGTCTTCATGCAAGTTATCGTATTCGGGATAATAGAGCATCGTAAAGGTTAGTTGTAGTTTCATCCAGAGCACTTCTGGGGAATAGTACCTGAAACAACAGGTTGCTATTGTCGCGTACACTCAATATCGAGTTGTGTCATGGTTCGGATCGTTTATTGTGTTGTGCCCTATTGGGAAACACAGCTTGGAGCTTGTCCTCTCTGATTGTTTTAACTGGCTAACCTTCCCCCTACCGCTTATCTTCTGTTAGTGTGTTGGAGGTTACAGAGCATTTGATGAAAGGGGGTTTAGAGCTAGGTGAGGTCCTTTGATGAGAATCTTCTTTAATGATACCATTATAATAGGCTTTTGTATTTGCAATACTATGACAAAGATGATATGTTGTTGACTGTTTGTGGACTAAGACCTCCTCTTGTCACCCATAATTTGCTTTTACTTATCGTAGGAGGAATATGAAGCAGCTCGACAAGAGTTAATGGAGGAAGTTGCAAGGGGCACCTCCATTCAGGATCTTCGAGTAAGGCTAACAAACAAAAACAATACAAGTGCAAGTAAGGAGCAGCTTCTTTCTGAAACAAAGAGCCAAATAACTGAAGATCTTGTTCAAATTCAAGCTTATATAAGATGGGAGAAAGCAGGAAAACCTATTTATTCCCCGGATCAGCAACTTGTAAATCGTGAATCTCTCTTAAACTTTCGGGTTTTTATATATTTATTTTCCCCATAATGTCCAATATTTTTTCAATAAAAGGGCCCAGCTCTAAGTAGGCCAATTTTTTTGTCATTGTGCATTTAATTTTAGTACGTGGAGTTTTTTATTGACAGAAAGAATTTGAAGAAGCAAGAAAAGAGTTGCAAATTGAACTAGATAATGGTACTTCTATCGATGGAATATGGAAGAAGATTATGAAAGGAGAGATACAAACTAAGGTTACAAAGCAACGAGGAAAGAAGAAGTATTTTACTGTTGAAAGGATTCAGCGCAAGAAGCGGGATTTAATGGAGCTTCTCAATAAGCACTCGAGTGGACTTGTGGAGGAAAAGATCTCACCCGTCTCAGCCAAACCAAAAGTCTTGTCTACGATTGAGCGTTTTGCCCAGGAAAAGCAAGAACAAGGTGGTGGTCCTATTACAAACAAGAAAATTTTCAGGCTTGCTGATAAGGAACTTCTGGTGAGATTATGATGTGCTATTTATACCTCTGTAGTGCATTTTGGTTTCTGCAGTACGTCTAAAACTTCTCGCCCTGTACTTTTGGAAGGTACTTGTGATGAAGACTGCTGGTAAGACAAAAGTTCAATTGGCTACAGATATAGAAGAGCCAGTTACCCTTCACTGGGCTTTATCGAAACAACCCGGAGAATGGCTAGTAAGAATTAGAATTTTTTTTCCATAAACATTGTTATCTCAGAGCTTATTGGGTTATTTGAGTGTAAGTAATTCTTTCTACTCTGCCCTAGTTGTGCAACCTTTCTGTTAATTAACTGTAAAGATCTATGTTTTTCGCAGGTGCCACCTCCAACTATCTTGCCCCCTGGTTCTGCCTCCCTAGACAAAGCCTGTGAAACACAATTTGTAAGCATTTCCGACGATCAAACTTGCAAGGTGTGCCATGAGAAATTTGATTGGATACATGTGTGATCTAATTTTCGACTAGATTTATGCACAAGCTCATTCTGATGTTAAATTTCAGGTCCAATCCTTAGAAATTGAAATTGAAGATGATGGTTTTGTGGGGATGCCGTTTGTCCTCTTATCTGATGGGAAGTGGATAAAAAATGACCGTTCAGACTTTTATGTTGAATTCAGTGCTGAAACCAAGCAGGCCCAGAAGGTTGCTCTCTGTTTTATCCCTAGAAGGATTGACTGTTATATTGTTATCTAAATTTTTAGTTGTGGTTTTCTTCACCCCACAACACATTCCAGATGTATTGACTAGGCATTTTTACTGAAAGGATGCTGGTGATGGCCGAGGTACTGCAAAGTTTTTGTTGGATAAAATAGCCGATAGGGAAAGTGAGGCACAGAAATCCTTTATGCACCGGTCAGTAATCTTGACCTACTTTCAGTAGTCCTTTTAGCATTTATGTTGCAATTTTTTTGTGATTTTACTTATCCACGTGTTAGGAATTCAAGGTTTCTCCTCACCTTGTGGTATCTTAGGTGAACTACATGTAATGCTTAGTTTCCACTGCAGTACAAGGCTTCGGGAAATGAGTTTTGGCTTTACTGTTGATATGGATATAACATGTCCTTTTTTTGTGAGCGCCTTGCTTCTAGGAACACGGAAGTGGTAAAGGAGTGCTTGGGTGCCCTTAAATCTTTGTGTTTCTCTTATTTTGCATCTTTGCTGTTGATGTGCTCATTATGTTACTCTGTGTTGTGAGCCATGCTTTTGTAAATGTGTTGGTGGAGTGAGCGTTATCATCCTTATGTCGGTCCTCTTTGGTTTCAGACTATCCCATCCGTGAAAATTATGCTTTTAGAGTTTATTGGGGCCATACCTTACATGTGTGCAAGAAATGCCTAAGGTGGGAGCAAATACCCATGGGGTAGCTAAGCTCCTTTAAATCGAGTTATGATCTAGTAACATGCCTTATTCTTCTAGTGGCATCATTCAGGTAATTTATGCTTGTAAGTTGTAACTTGTCTTGATTGGGCTCATAATGACCTGCCTGTCACTCTGTCAGTACATCTCTGCCTGAAGTCCCTGAATTAACATTATTTGTTTTAGTTTCTGAAACATGTTTGGGTTTTTTACGTGGTTCATTGGTACTGAAGCTATAAGTGTGTTTTCCTCTCAGATTCAATATCGCAGCGGACTTGGTAGATGAAGCCAAAGATGCCGGTGAACTTGGCTTTGCCGGAATTCTGGTGTGGATGAGGTTTATGGCTACAAGGCAGCTCATATGGAATAAAAACTACAATGTGAAGCCACGGTATAACTGTTACATATATTCCCTTCAGGCATCTCAAAGCTTTAATCTTTCATTTGGACTCCTACAGCTTCCAGATATCACGTTCACTTTATTAGTAGTTGGCCAAATTAACTGCTGACCATTGTGGATTATCCATAAATAGACTTTTATTGTTTGTAGTACAGTATTTTGTCAATTAAATACTCATCTGCACTGAACAAAGTTGTTAGCTTTTGCATGCATGTCCATCCTCTAATTGGAAGTGTTACCACATACCCTCACTCTCTGAATGTGGCCATGCTTTTTGTGCCTTTGTTTGTTCAGAGAAATAAGTAGAGCTCAGGATAGACTTACAGACCTGCTCCAGAAGGTTTATGGCACTCATCCACAACATCGGGAGCTTTTGCGCATGATTTTGTCTACTGTTGGCCGTGGAGGCGAAGGGGATGTGGGGCAGAGAATCCGAGATGAAATTCTGGTTATCCAGGTAATTTTACACGCACATCTTTATTTAACTCTCATTATTTTTTGCTCTTTCAAGGTGTTGGAGTTATAGTACTATTTATGTGTTGACCGCAGAGAAATAACGATTGCAAAGGTGGAATGATGGAGGAATGGCATCAGAAGCTACATAATAATACAAGCCCGGATGATGTTGTCATATGCCAGGTACAAGAATGCAAATATTGATGGAATTTTCCTGTAATTTACATTACTCAAATTTGTCTCGTTGAATGTTCTTGCAGGCACTAATTGATTATATCAAAAGCGACTTTGACGTCAGTGTTTATTGGAAAACCCTTAAGGAGAACGGAATAACAAAAGAACGCCTTCTGAGTTATGATCGTGGAATCCATTCTGAACCAAAATTCAGAAGGGATCAAAAGGACAGTCTTTTGCGTGATCTAGGAAATTACATGAGAACATTGAAGGTTGGCTCCTTAAACTTCTCTGGTCAGTGCTTTACTTGTTATCTAAGTCGCACCAATATCTCCATATGGAATTAAAACTCTACTCTGGTAAGTGTAATTGTAATGACTAGTGAGAGAAGATTATTGGAATGGGGTTTTGAAACATGCACTTCTACTTATATGTGAAGACATCTATGGAGGTTTGAAGCATGCAAAGTTATCTGAACTATGCAGCTATCCGCAATCTGTATGTTGATATATGCATTTATCTCTTGCTGGTAGTTTGCATCCAGAAGGTATTGATGTGACTTCAGGAGAGACGTGTGAGATATGTAACAGAATATATATGTGCCTTTAATCGTGATGAAAATGGTACTGTTAAGGGAGAGACTTTGCCTTCTGACCATTGAGATGATCTCAACCACAGTCCAATCTTTATCTAAAATAATGCAGGCAGTTCATTCAGGTGCAGATTTGGAGTCTGCTATTTCAAATTGCATGGGCTACAGGGCTGAGGTATACTCAGTAACTGCATGGGTTATGTTGCTCAACATGTTGATCTTCTCAATCAGTTGATGAGAACCTTAATTTTCTCAGGGACAAGGCTTCATGGTAGGGGTACAGATAAATCCTATATCAGGCTTGCCATCTGGGTTTCCGGTACTTAGGCTACTCTATTTAAGAAGCCTTTATGATGTCACCCGCATGTGTAAAATCCGGTTCCATGTGAATTTGACCAATCCTTCATACAGGAATTGCTCCAATTTGTGCTAGAACATGTTGAAGACAAAAATGTAGAAGCCCTTCTTGAGGTACGGTTGCTTTTTCTGCAGGCTTGGGTTTACACTATTATGATTGTGATTGAGATATGTGTTTACATGAGATTCTTAAATTCAGGGATTGCTAGAAGCCCGCGAAGAAATTAGGCCATTGCTTTTTAAACGAAATGATCGTCTTAGGGATCTTCTGTTTTTGGACATTGCACTTGATTCTAGTATCAGAACAGCAGTTGAAAGGGGGTATGAGGAGTTGAATAGAGCTAAACCAGAGGTATGTACTGTTGCCAGCATATCTACTTCTACTCCCTCATCAACTATGTAACTGCCCTTTTCTTTTGACTTACCGTTTCTCAAATCTCTTTACCACTGTGGTTTGGTTTACTTTCATTGTTGGACACAGGTTTTTGATAAGCTAATTCATGTAATTGCAGAAAATTATATACTTCATCACTCTTGTTCTTGAAAACCTTGCACTTTCTTCAGATGAGAATGAGGATCTCCTCTATTGCTTAAAGGTAACCAGCGACTTGATTAAGTTGTTTACTGCTTGCCCATTCTTTAGTAGGTATACTGTATTGAAAGATCCTCATTAAATCTCCACATAAATTGGGAACAACTGTATGTAGTTACAACACTTCATCTTCATTGTAAGCATGTTCCCATGTTCGGAGAACAGACCCCATTCTACCCAATTAGCAAAAAGTATTACATGCTGGTAGCTGGAATAATGTCTACTTAGTGCAGAATTTCTTTATGTACCGATTATTTCTACTGGAACTGATTGCTGTTTAAAGTAATCTGTTAAACATCCATCGCAACAGCAGTATGGTTGCCCCATTGTGAACTGGAACGCGGAAACAGCCTCTCTGCATGGGCTGCATGCATCTACCTTCCTAGACGCCACATTGGAGGAATGTTGTGCACTTGTCTGCCCGTTTCTATTTACCATCAATTGCTTTGGGTGTTACACAGTGTCCTTTCTGTCAAGATCAGACTTCCAAGAGCTTTCATATTTTGTCCAATTGTGCTTGCTTTTCTGGAGCGGTGAGGTTTGACTAAGTTATGGTATCCTCATAAAATTTTGAGCTTTGCAGGCTCATTAAGAAAGACCAGTCATTTGTTATCAGTGTCCAGTTGCATCATTCTCATTATGAACACAATGAATAAGGGGAGGTCTAAAATTCATTAATCTGTGTCGCATCATGCAAAACATAGCAATATGGCAAACTCTTACATGTTGATGTGTATGAAGGGATGGAATCAAGCTCTGAGCATGTTAAAGAATGGGGAAAGTCATTGGGCATTGTATGCAAAATCAGTGCTTGACAGAAGCCGACTTGCACTTGCAAACAAGGCAGAGCGGTACCATCATTTATTGCAACCATCTGCTCAGTATCTTGGATCACGGCTTGGAGTGGATCAATGGGCTGTATGTTTGATTATGCGACAATATAAATTAATTTATCCCGATGTATATAATTGTTATTCAAAAACAATAATTGCTTAATGCAGGTGAATATCTTCACAGAAGAAATTATTCGCGCTGGATCAGCCGCTTCCCTATCCTCGCTTCTTAATCGACTTGATCCTATTCTTCGTGAAACTGCTAATTTGGGAAGGTTGGTCGGTTTAATATTTTTAATGCTCAATGACGTAGTGTGTGTTTATGCAACCCCACGCTATGAAGCACCGACACCTCTAGAAGTCGAAGTGTCGTAGTGTTCGGAAACGGGGACAAGCATGTCCGACACGCCACATGGCGTGTTTAATAATTTAATTTAAATTTTGAGGGAAACACGGGGGGACACCGATGGGGACATTGTAGGGGTCAATAAATTTTTTAAAAATTTGGGGGTCAAATTGTAATTTTTTTATAAAATTCCGGGGGTCAAACTATAAATTTAAACAAATATTTGGGGGTCAAACTGTTATTACTTAAATATATAAATAAATAAATATACAAGTGGCGTGTTCCTTACTGTGTCCGTGTCCCCATTTTTTTAGAATTTCTGTGTCCGTATCTGTGTCCGTGCATCATAGACCACACGTATCATTGGATTAGTTGTAGACCCCGCCAAGTTTAGCTTTTACGGTAAACTATTCTACTATGAAGCTCAAGCACATAATATCCTAATCCTATAAGACTAAAAATTTGTATGCACTATAGTATCAACCAACTTAGCCTTGCCTGATACAGTTGGCAGGTTATCAGCCCCGTTGAAGCTGTTGGATATGTAGTAGTCGTAGATGAGTTGCTTGCTGTCCAGAATAAATCATACGCACAACCTACAATTTTGGTGGCTAAATCTGTAAAAGGAGAGGAGGAAATTCCAGATGGTGCAGTTGCTGTGCTGACCCCTGACATGCCAGATGTCCTATCTCATGTTTCTGTGCGAGCAAGAAATTGCAAGGTTAAATCACAATGGTTTTTGTAATTATTTGTTGTTTCTCTTTAGATATTTTCTGGTATCATTATTTTTCCCATTGTTGCCAGATATGCTTTGCTACATGCTTTGATCCCAATATCTTGGCTGACCTCCAAGCAAATGAAGGGAAGCTGTTGCAACTAAAGCCAACATCTGCAGATGTAGTGTATAGGTAAGAGAGCTGCTACCCACAGACAAATAATGCACAGATGTTGTTGTGGGGCCCATCACAGGTCCTACACAAATGATCCGAGCCGTTCGTTAAATGAAATCTGAATGAAAGGTTAGATGATTGGATTGAGCATTTATAGGTATCGGATTGAGCTGATTTTTTGAGGACACCCTTCAAAATATGTTTTACATTTAATGAACGGCTTGGATCGTTTGTGTGGAACCCGTGATGGGCCCCACAACAAAATCTGTGCACAATCTGTGCATGATTTGTCTGTGTGGACAGACTTTTTGTATAGGTAACAACATCCATGAAAGTATTGCCAAGAATTTACGGCTTCTCATTACTGCAAAAGGAAATTGTTGTGCTTTTTTCCTTTATTTTTTTTTAAATTTTTTTCGTAATAATCTCTATTTTTCGTTCATATTATGAACAAGTTGAAAATTCATCACTCCACTCAAGTCCACAATTCCCTTGGAGCCCCTTTTGTTGATAAGTTTGCACAAGGTGCCCAATATTAAAATTTCTTTCCTTCTTGTGGATGACCTCAGCAAGGTGGAGGGTAACTTAACTAGTTCAAGTTCAGCTAACTTCAAAGAAGGCCCTTTGCCCTCTTTAAAACTGGTCAGAAAGCGGTTTGGTGGTAAATACGCCATATCATCGGAGGAGTTCACGAATGAAATGGTTAGGATCTTGCAATTTCTATGTTTTGACAAGTTCTCTCTCTTTCCTCGTTTTTTCTATATCTTTTTTCTAGTAAATACTAAATCGTATAGAACCATATGCAAAGATTACATGGATTCTGTTTAAGATTAAATCGGATCATTATAGTTTATGTCACTTATAGATTGTTGATTTTCACAGGTTGGAGCTAAGTCACGTAATATCGCATATCTAAAAGGAAAAGTGCCATCTTGGGTTGAGGTTCCTACCTCAATTGCTCTACCGTTTGGAGTTTTCGAGAAAGTTCTTTCAGATGGTTTAAATCAGGTTTTCGTATCTCAAAAACTTTCAATGCAGTTTGTAATTTGAGAATCATTAACTTGTAAAATTTTGCAGCATTGTAAATAATAGGGGAACCCTCATGAGTGTTATTGTTGCACTTTATTGAATTTCTGAACTCACCTTTTCAATTTCACGGGTGATGTCAATGATAAAAGGATATCCTTGCAAGGTGTATTCTGCAGCTTAAGTTGTCGGGTTTTTTTTTTTGGAATATCTTTGATGTTGCAATTTTGATTTTCCTATTCTTTCTTTCACATTAATGTTCCATATTGTTTTGATAGACATCGCCTTGTATTTAACTGACAGAAAGTGGCAGAAAAGTTGCAGTTCTTGAAGAAGAAGTTAGAAGGAGATGTCAGTGCCCTCGGGGAGATCCGTAAGACAGTCTTGGAGCTTGTGGCACCATCCCAGTTGGTATGTCCCTATTACAAGTTGTGTTGAGTGCTGCTTTTCATTCCTCTTTTCTGTTATCTTTCTACTTATAGGCTTCACAAAACTGTGAGGACAGAAATACCTGTTAATATTTGCAGAATTGACAAAAGGGTATAATTTACTCTTCTTAGGGTTCTGGCGTGTTCTGTTGGATGTGCTCACAAACCAACAGAGGAAGAGCACCAACTGCATGGAAGCTTTATTGTACAATTTTTCCAACTTAAGGTGAAACCTTATTCAAGTGTTATTTCAGGTACAAGAACTGAAAAACAAGATGCAGAGTTCTGGCATGCCTTGGCCTGGCGATGAAGGTCAGCAGAGATGGGAACAAGCATGGATGGCTATAAAGAAAGTAAGAATGGATCATCCTTGAAAGAAAAGTATTACGTTATCACCTAAGATCCATGTCCTACATATCCTTCTTAAAGCGAGGCAGTAACTTGCTTCTCTCTACGACTAAGAACATGTCCCGAAGGATCTGTGATCGCATCCTTAGCTTTCATGTAATGTTGAGGAAAAGTATAGTTGGGCCTTCAGAGATCTTTATTTCTAGTTTATTTTCATTAACATTGCATGAAACTTTGAAGTTAACCGACAAAGTCATTGGGAGGCTTGTGCTTAGTGCGAACTTATCTCTCTGAATTTCTTTAGAAAAATATTTCTATGCTCGTTCCGCTGAAGATGTCAAAACGTTTATCTTGAATTTGTAGGTGTGGGCTTCAAAGTGGAATGAGAGAGCATACTTCAGCACAAGAAAAGTGAAGTTAGATCACGACTACCTTTGCATGGCTGTCCTGGTTCAGGAAATCATAAATGCTGATTACGCATTTGTCATCCACACTACAAATCCATCTTCAGAAGACTCATCAGAGATATATGTTGAGGTATATGTAGTACTTTTTCTACCTCTCTCCTTGGTATGCATGTGGGGTATCTATTCCCATCGCTCAAGGCAAATCATGTCATCCCTGTCGTTAAGATCAAAAGCTTAATTTGTTTATTGCTGTTTGATCCATAAGCCAACTGATCTGCTTCAGCTCGTGGGGATTTTTCTTCTTGTTGTTGGGCAAAGTTCCACACTGGCCCCATGTGGTTTGGGTCATGTGCGGATACAACCCCTATGGTTCAAAAGTGTGCGCATAACACCTCTGCGGTTTGTGAAGTGTACAAATGACACCCAATTCCGTCCACAATAATGTCAAGTGTGACGGACGCACATTATCCGATATGCCCTTGCCTTCTCCCTTGATTCTTTTTCTTTCCTTAAATCTAACCAATTCATCCCGTGTGCTAAAAATTGGATCCAAACGTTGATATTGTAGAGTTTGACAAGTACTACATCCACACTAAAATTCAAGTCGATCAAAAAATGATAACTTTATGGTCGAATCTAATTTTTTATGAAGTAAATTTTCAAATTTAAATTTATCATTCATTTTAACAAGAATTAGGTCACTAAGTTGTTAATGTCTGATTGAGTTGATTTTTTTATAGAGATGGTCTATTCTATGATTAACACATTCGTTGCCCCTAGTTCTGTTATTACTATCAGAAGTGACGAGTTGAGAGAATGCGGTTCATCCATGTTTCTACTTTGGCACAGGTGGTGAAGGGCCTTGGGGAAACATTAGTTGGAGCCTATCCAGGTCGTGCTTTGAGTTTTGTGTGCAAGAAGAGTGATCTCAACTCTCCTCAAGTGAGTAATTTTTCATTATTATAGAAAATGCGATTTGTTTGCGTTCTAATTTTCTCTATTGTCACCAAGCAAATTCGTTGTAATGAGAATCTTCTTGTTAGATAATATGATTCAATTGTGATGCTGTTCTTAATCGGAAAAATCTCTCCTGCGCCTATTGTTCGTTGAATCGCATCTCATGTAACGTATCTTTACATTTTCAGGTCTTGGGTTACCCGAGCAAACCCATTGGCCTTTTCATAAGACGGTCAATCATCTTCCGGTCTGATTCCAATGGTGAAGATCTTGAAGGTTATGCTGGAGCGGGACTTTATGATAGGTAAAATTATGTGAACAGCAATGTATATGAAAACCATATTCCGTTAAATTTAATTTGTGGACGATATTCTCATACTCTACTTTTCCTTCTCTCTTTTGGCAGCGTCGCAATGGATGAAGAAGAAAAAGTTGTGCTTGATTATTCGTCAGACCCATTGATAATGGATGCTAAGTTTCGGCAATCAATCCTCTCAAGCATTGCCCGTGCTGGAAGTGCAATTGAGGAGCTATATGGATCTCCTCAGGACATCGAAGGTGTTGTCAGGGATGGGAAAATCTACGTTGTCCAAACAAGACCTCAGATGTAACTCTGATACTTCTCTATTTCTCCACTATTTTCACGAATAATGTAGGGGAAAGTTACCCGAATACCGTAGTCACAGGAGATAGAGAAAGAAGAAAAATGATAGGAGAGAGAGAGAGAGAGAGAGAGAGAGAGAGCCAAATGAGAAATGAGAACATAGTTGACAGTTGAATAGCTGGATGAGATAATACACACTGCAAGTGTAGTATGTGTGTGGCCCACTCCCTTTGAGAGTGTGTGTGTGTGTGAGTATTTGTGTGTGGTTGTAAAATTATTGATGAATTTAATTCGTAAAATGTGTTTTCAAAGACGGCTATTTTCTGGTGTATGTAATATCACGTACTGTTGTACATCAAGAAGATGAAATTCTATACGGGTTTAGCTCCCTAGTTAGCTTACCCTGAAATTCAGGGCCTGAATGAAACCCAAAGTGCACAACTATGGGCACGGTCCACGGACGTTTGGAATGTGGAGAACCAGAATCCGGCCAATCGGCAGCCTAGAAGCCTCTTATTCTGGCGCACTACTGGTGATAAATTTGCGAATCGGTTGCATCTCTATCTGTCAAACACTTTGCTCTAATCCGAGCAGTAGACGTTGGTCATTCCTTCCCACTTTTTTTTTGGGTACTTGTTGGTCATTCCTTCCCAACGTTATGGATCTCAAGAATTTAGTGGTGCTTGTCCAAAAAATACGTAAAGAACATGAAAAGAAAAGGTGGATAAAAAAAAAAAATCATGAAAGGAAAAGGGTAGCTGAGATGCCCGGCTCCAATTTTTAAGGGAAAAAAATTAGTAAATAAATCAGATGATTTCTTGGGAATTTATTTATTTTGTACCTGGAATCTTGTGGATTACAATTTGGTCTATTGGATCAATTGCAAATGCACTAGCTGCTTCCATTGGAAGTAGAGAACCGGTAAGAAAATTAACGAATGAGAATATCATCCCTTGTTTGGATAAATAAAAGTGGTCAGAAATGCTATAATTAATGGTGCAAAATAAAGAGAAATGACATATTTTCACTACAAGAAATTTGTCCAACACCATCGCTTTTTCTACCAGCGCTTGCAAAAAGTGCTACAATAGGAGGTCTACAACAGCTCTTTTTCTAACTATTTTCCAACGCCCAAGCAAAAGCGTTGGAATAGGCCCCCCATTTACCAACGCCCATAAAAAGCATTGGAATAAGTCCCCCATTTCCCAGCGACCTAGGAAAAGCGCTGGAATAGATCCAAAGAAAAAATAGCCACTAATGGAACAATTTCTAATTATATTATATGTTATACATTTGCTAATAGTATTCAGTATGATTATTTAGCGCATCTCAATAAGACAACTATTTTAACATTCAAGGTTGTTGATTTCGTTGTGTGTATAGTTTAAATCATTATCATAAAAAATTGGCTTGATCAGGTTTAGAAAACTCCTTGATTAGGACACAATTTGTTTTTTATATGATAGTTATTGTCTGATTAAACATGTAGCGATATCTGATCAACTTTATTCTTGTTACAATTGATGAACTCCGTAATATGTAAAACATGGTTCAGATAAAAAAATAAAGACTTTGGTGGGGGTCAAGTCTTGCAATCTAATACTTTAACGCCTCGAGATGCATAAAATGTTGTTCGATTAGGTGGTCACCGATATCCAATGATCTTTGACTTCGGTGACAATGATGGAATCAGTGAGACATGAAATCCTAACGGTTCAGATCGACCATTGTAACAATTGAATTGGTAATGACCTTTTAATTCTATATGTTCAATGTAATTGTTAACAAACTAAGTCTTGTGATGTACTTGAACATACGGGAGCCACTAACTACGACACAATTACGACGATTCAAACTGTTGATTTTGTTTTTCTTGTTCATTATATCATTCTCGTAAAGAGAAATATCTCGATCGGGTTTACAAAGCTTCTTTATCGAGACACCATTTTATTAACATAATGGATTTTTTTTTTGTCCAATCAAGTGTGGTGATACCTGATTAACTTCATTCTTGGTAGGAATGATGAACTCCATAATATGTAAAGATAGACAGTTTAGATCAAAAAATAAAAATTCTAGAGGGGTTTCGAGATGCATCTAAAATTTTTCCTCGGTCAAAATAAGCAAATATTCCCATTAGATGCATTCTTGGTAGTGCTTGGAGAAGATCCTATAAAATACAAATATAAAAACTACGAAAATAAAGCTTTTGACAAGTTACTGGAACAAAAATAGGGCATAAAAATAATTAAAAAAAAATCTCAATGGAAGCATAAACATATGTTATATATTAAATATTATCAAATACTCAATGAAAATTATGTTTGGTGCAGTGGTCTGAGGAGGGTCAAGACGTCGAGAGTTCAAACCTCGGCAGTAGCAGGAAATGGGTCCTCTTGGGACTTTTGTGCATTACTTTTTGGTAAAATAAATCTTAAACCAGCGCTTGCAGCCAAAGCGCTAGTAAAAACTATGCTATACCAACGCTGGGAAAAAAGCGCTGGTAAACATAAATTTATACCAACGCCCACAAAAAGCGTTGGTATAGGCCTATAGTAGCGCTGCTTCTAGTTTGCAACCTAACCTCTTAGAAAGGTTCACACCCCAAGCGTAGGGCTAGGTCGTTGAAAGCATAATAACCGGTAAGACCGGAATCATTCCCACAGAGAAATCTTCTTTAGCGAATTTGGAATAGATGTTGTGCAAGAGTTGCGGTGTTCAAGCGGCCAACTTTGGTATTCGATTTGAAAGATGATATTTAAACTTGGAATTTAAACTAGATTAAAGATGGTCGAGTCAAGGGATTGATTTACCCACGACTTAGCCGTCAAATGGTTCCTTCATCTAACTCATGAGTGAACCGAAACCGTCCGGATTCCACTTGAAGAATTAAAAGCTGAAGACTACTTTAAACTTAACTCAAAGCTCTAATTCAAATTGAACTCATTTAACGCAAGTGAGAGACGAAAAAGGATCGTTCGCACGCGTAAGATTATCAAGCACGTTGCATAAGGCGATAGACTTCATTGATCAAAGAAGCCACCAACCCCATGGTCAATACTAGAAATCATGGGTTTAATTCATTCAAAACCTTGAAATTAAGCTAAAGTTTAAGAGAAACCATTTAATCAACTAATTCATAGGGTGAACCTCACCCCATGACCGAACCGATTAACTACTCACTCATAATAAAAAGACTAGAAAGCATGCTAAGAAATGAAAACATGATCCACCAATAAAAACGAGAATAAACTTGCTTTATATAGAGATCTCAACCGTAGCTACAACATTAACACTTGAGAATTTAACATCTAACCATAACTTACTTGAGTTGTTGAAGGAAATGACAAGAAAAGCTTAAGAACAACAATGGAGAAACCTAGAGCAAAAACTAGAAAACTTAGGCCTAAAACTAACTAATGGCCTCCCTCTTTCCATAAATGGCATACAAGCCCATTTATAGAGCTTACAAAATCAGCCTTGCAATGGACAAAAAGGCCCCCAAAATATCCAAAAAACATGCCTAAAGTAGAAACTTTCTATATATGGAAGGTTGAAATGTTCAGCACAAAAAGCTGGTCGAAGGGCATTGGTACCGGTACCTCAAAAACGAGGTATTGGTACCAATGCAACTGTCTTCAATTTCAGCGACAAGGTACCGGTACCTCAAAAACGAGGTACCAATACCTCTGTGCAAAAAATGCAGAACAGGGGCAGCTTGGGCTATCATGCCTTGGCGTGCCCCGACGGCCTTTCAATACTTGATTTCTTGATCAACGGGACTTGGCGGAGGTGTGCCTTGTGGCCTTGTACTCTCGGATACCCTCGAGGGCCATCCTCAATGCATTCGCCTTACTTTTGAAGCCTTGGCACGTGCCTTGCCAACCTTGACCTCCGGCCAATCTCCGAGGCTTCTTATGACACCATTAGTCTTTGGTAAAAATGAAATGAGTACCGGCGGACATTTGGACACTTGTTTCATCCCGGAACGTTGATTGGCATTCAAAACCTCATTTAAGCACGTTTAACCTGAAATGCACTAAAAAATACCTTACGTGCGATATTGGCTAAAGACGATTACTTTAAGCAAATAAAAGCCACAAATTAGAGGATTAAAGCCCCAAGATTATACAATCTTGGGTGCTAATCAAGCGCCTCTATTCCAGCGCATTGCCCAAGCGCTGATATAGACCAAATAGGTCTACAGCATCGTTTTCGTGAACCTTTACCAACACTTTTGAGCGTTGGCGTATCCCGATTTTCTTGTAGTGTTTATTGGTCGATTTTGTTTCTCACTTGTCTCAAAAAAAGGTAAAATTTGGTGAGAAACCTCAATTCCTTTATTTTCTTGCTCTTTCTCACCGGCAAAAGAGAATGTTAGGGAATATTTATGTCCTCATGTCTGATTTCTATTCACTTGATCAACTTTCCCATCGGTACTACGACTGGCTAATACAAATACTACTACAACATATTGCACGAGAATATGTACAACATGTTCATGTGCCAGTGTTTTATTGACTATTGAATCAAATTTTACAACTACGAATAAATTGATTACACATAATTATGTCATGCATACTGTTGTACGTATGATGCTGTTAATAGAATTTTCCTTCCAAAAGTTTCCATCAACAAAGGAAAAAAGAAAAACTGTATGGGAAAATCTGAATGAACGAAATTAGTCCATGGACCCAATAAAGCCATCTATTCTGCTGCCTTCGACCTATCCACATATTGTAAGTAACAGCAGCTAGTGATTTTTTTTAAATTTTTTTTATCAACAGCAATTGCATAATTCATTCAAGTTCGAAGACGAAAATTACATCAAAAAAATAGGAGTGAACCAAAACTACCAAAATTTAAGACACGAGCACTGCTAAAAGTACTATAGACTACTGACTCTACAACCAGTGGCGGAGCCAAAAATATCTGACAGTGGGGTCAATAAAAAATTCTACAACCACACCCAACATTACACACCCAAACACACACCCTCTCACAAAACACAAGGGTCCAGACCCTTGTGTTTTGTGAGAGGGTGTGTGTTTGGGTGTGTAATGTTGGGTGTGGTTGTAGCACTTCTCGGGGTCAATATAGAAACATACTTGATCATCTTCTTATTAGCTAATAAAAAAATCGAATGTATTAGTACTAGAAAATTATTGGTGATTGACAGCCCTTTGGGAAGCAATATTGTGCAAAAATTGTCTCGATATTATGAATTGTGTATGCATAGAAGTTCGCAAATGTGTATTTCTAATTGAAATATGAGAATTAAAATTCTAACTTCTTTAACACTGTATAAGGATTATCCACAAGTTGGTAAGTGAAATTCTACTGTTAAAAATATGGCGGTTCTGTTTGGTTGAGAGTTTAGTTTAGTTTAGTTTTGGTAATGGGTGAAGAGGGAAATATAGTAATGATTGAAGATATGGGTAATGATTGGAGAGAGAAAGAGAAAGATGAGAAAGTAATAATTGAAAAAATAGGGTAATAATTGGAGAAAGAAATAGAATAATGATTGAAAATAAAACTAAAACTAAAACTAAATGGGTAACCGAACAAAGCAGGCATATTTATAGTTTTAGCGGGATTGCTTCGTACTTGGGACAATGTCCTTAAATTCGTGAAGTCAAATACATAAAATGTAGTACAATTTAACGGATAAATGTTATAATCATCAGGGTAGAAAAAAATTAACAAATATAATGCAAAAATGTGGAAATCAGTGGGGTCAAGTGACCCCACTTGACCCACGGTAGCTCCGCCCTTGTCTGCAACGCGTATTGCCGAAACAAACCAACTAGTGATAGCTTGAATATTTGATCCCCGATTGATTGGTCGGATAATGATTTGTTTTTATAATTTCATATAATACAACGACTAATTTTACCGTATGTGTAGTGAGCAAATTTTCTATCATTGCCTTCAAAAGCCGAAAAATACAATCTCACACTATTTGCTATCCAATTCTATGCTTAAAGTTTAAGGGAGAGATGATTGAGAAAATTAAACGGAGTTAACCCAGAATGGGTTTATTAATTGATTCTCCAGCTCGTGTTTGGATTCGATTCCCGGCCAAAACCATGTTGCAGATTCGTACCAATACACATATACCATTAGTAAAGAATTGTTGTAAGGCCCATTATACCAATGTGTAACAGGCCCAGTCCATCTCATTTTTCCACAACACTTCTAGTCTAGCCCATCCTTTTTTTTAACACCTCTGGTCCAACTTCATTTTTTAGTCGGACAAAATTGCCCCTTCTTTAATAAACTTCAAATTGTACGTGTATAAACGAGAGAGAGAGAGAGAGAGAGAGAGAGAGAGAGAGAGAGAGAGAGAGAGAGAGAGAGAGAGAGAGCAGTGTAGGTAGATCAGGATTTCTCACCAGTTTGTTCAAGCTCTTTCGTGCAGTCTAGATCAAGACACAGGATCCTTTTCTCCGTTGATCCGAGCTCGAACTAAATCGATCTGAGAAAAGGTTCGTTTTTTGATGATTTCTTTTTGTTTTAATTTGTTCTAATCGATTACAGAAAATGTTTTGATTATAATTAAATGTTCAATTGTGACTTTGATGATAACGTTTGTTTTATGCATGCTTTTGATGATAATGTAAGTTTTATTGTACCTTTGAGTTGAATGTTTGGTATGTGCTTTCAATGTTGACAGAGTTTAGATTAGATGATCACAAACACCAAAGAGAATATAAACTACAAATTTAAGCACCTAGGGCTTATGCACTTTTGAAAAAAAATTGGATTGCAAATTGGAGAATTCACACTGCAACTTTAAGGATTATGGACATGGTCACTTTTTGCATTTAGACTGTAAATTATTATTAAACACACACCAAACCGTTTATGAACTCTGTTTGAATATTATGAGTATAAATAGTATTTTTGAGGCATTAGAGAGTGTACAAATCGACTGATTATATCAAACAAATATTATTGCAGGTGTGTTTTTTTTGTGCGATGGATACAACCAAAATGTTGCTGTGTAGGTTTGTATTGCAGGTTCTTGTTGTGAGGATATCTGGTGGCATTCGATTGGAGCATGTTTTAAGAAAGATTTGTGATAGGTGGAACAACTTATGCATTGGTAGTTTCTCATTGTTGTATGTGTTGGATGAGAGTAATTGTGAGCTTGACAACGAAGACTCTTTTGATAATATGCTGTATTTGTATCCTACTACTGATAGAATAGATGCTAAGGTTGAGGTGATTAAATCTTGTAGTGGACAAACGGTTGGAAGTATTAGTAGTAGAGGAACACTTGGAAGTATTAGTAGTGGAGTAGAAGTTTGTAGTTCTAGTGGTGCTGTCGCTGTTATTGAAAGAGAAGAACCTTTGGAAGAATTTTGTCGCCATGCCGAAACTAGGTACTTGATAGCGGGTTGGGCCAACTTGATATATGAGGTTGGGCAAGTATTTACTGGTGGTGTGAGGGATTTTAGGGCTACTTTGCAGCGATATGCTATTGAAAATGGTTTTATGTATGATTTTGTTAAAAATGACAAGTATCGTGTGACTGCAAAGTGCTCGATTTCTAGCTGTGGATGGTATGTGCATGCCATTTTGGATCGCTCAAGCAGAGAGTTTTGGATTAAGAAACTGGTAAACGAGCATGGTTGTGGTTCAACCTATCGAACGAATAAACATAAACGGGTGACATCTAGTTTAGTTGCTAGTGAGGTTACTAGTATGGTTCAAAAAAAGAATAACACATCACCTATGGATCTGTTGGATTTGTTTACGGACAAGTACGGTTTGGATTCATTATACCACCATGTATGGTTAGGAGTGGAGAAGGCTAGGGGGGAAATATTTGGAGACTATGAAAGTTCATTTTATAAGTTGAGGTGGTACGTTGAAGCTGCCAAAATTGCAAATCCAAGGAGCTTATTAAAGCTTGAAGTTGATCCTGTCAGTAAGAAATTCTCGAGGCTCTTTGTGATATTTAATGCATGTATCACAGGGTTTAATCATTGTCGACCATTCCTTTGCCTTGATGGGACCATTCCTTTGCCTTGATGGGACACATCTCAAAGGTAGATTCAAGGGGTGTTTTCTTGCTCCCACAGGAAAAGATGCAGATCAAGATACTTTTTTGTGTTGTTTTTTTATTTTGAATGTATTCCTTAGATATTCATATCTATTTATCTGCTAGTTCTATGATTGGTATAAGACAGAGCCTAAGTTTTCATACATATCCATATCTATTTGTTTTCATACATATCAGTCAGCTTTCCATAGTTTTAAAAGGTCGCGGTTTTTGTTTTTATTCTAGTAATGGTTGGCCTGAGAAGTGAGCACCTTGTCTCTAGACAGACACTTTGTGTAACATTTTGGGGTTGGTCAAATTTTGTATCAGTGCTTATTTTTATTAAGTAGATCAATGTTTCTTTAACTAGAACTACATCTAAGTGGAGTTCCATCTTATTTTTGTTTGTTTTGGGATTCTTTTTTGTGTTGCAAGTTTATTTCCCCTGGCGTTTGCTATTGTGAATGCAGAAAATGATTGTAACTAGTTGTGGTTTCTTTGGATTTTAAAGACTATCTTGTCTACACGGCCTATTACTTTCATTAGTGATCGCAACCATGGTCTCATGAGTAACATACCAATTGTTTTTCCTGATTGTCATCATTCTTACTGTTTGTATCATCTTCAATTCAATTTGAAGGGCCACTTCCTTGGACGGTTTCGATAGGGTTATTGAAATAGGTTGGTTAAATTGTTTAATGCTATCGCTTATGTTCTATCGGTATCAGCTTATATGATATGTGAGGCTAAGTTCTACGAGCTTGGGGGAGATAGGGCCAAGACGTTTATTGCAAGTGTTCCAAAACAACATTGGACTAATGCTTATTTTCAAGGACATCGATACGGAGAGATGAGTTCCAGTGCTATTGAGTCCTTCAATAACTAGATACTTGCTGCACGGCTTATGCCGATAATGAATTTAGTTGAAGAGTTGAGGTCCAAAATTATGATTCAAATGTTGCGTAGAAGAGAAGAAGCATCGCATTGGGTTTCTCAGATTTTTTCGGACATGGATGCGAAGTTAGCTAAGAGGATTGACAAGGGGAGATCGTGGAAGGTTTATAAATCAAAAACCGGCTTGTATAAGGCGAAATCTGTACTTGATGTTCTAGTAAATCTTAAGGAAGGGACATGTTCTTGTGGAGGCTGGCAATACAATGGTTTCTTATGTTCTCATGCCGCAATGGTTTCAGTCAAGACTTGTGGAGCGGAGGGATCCTTGGCTGGCTACATTGATCCGTTTTATCATTTTGAGGCATATCGACTCACATATCAAGATAATATCCATCCAATTCTAGCTATGGATATTCCTGACTTCACACAAGGAAGTACTCGGGTTATCAAAGATCCAAAAAATAAGAGGCAAGCTGGAAGATCTTGTGTAAAGCGCATTCATTCTAGGGGTGAAGAACAATCCTCTGCTAGGCCAATGAAATGTGCGAGGTGCCATAAGCTTTCTCACCACAATCGCAGGACATGCAAAGAGGCTACGGATGATTGATTCATTACATTTTTAATAGTACATTGTTTTGTTGGAATTCATATCCATACAAGTAAAGAGACTACTTAATTGTTCTTAGGTGCGGGACCATTGCGAGACACAACAAAAGGACTTGTAAGGAACCTCTTCTTAGTTGATTCTTAGAATGACACATTAAAGTCTTTCTGCATTCTTCTTCACAAAAGTTTATGAACTGGGAGTTTGTTTAGTTTTACTTTCCGTTTCCAATAAGTCGAGTATTGCGATACTGGTTGAGAAGATTTTTAGTACTATGCAGTTTATGAGTGTCTTCAGTTTTATGAAACTTTATGTTGGTCATCTCTGTATATTTTGGTTATACTATCTTCGTATAAATTGGTATGGTGTATGTTACTTCAATTATTCGTTCTGGTGCAAATGATGTGCAATTAAGCTTTGTTACAGTCTACAAACAAAGGGGTTTTCCTATCTCTATTTGTGTGCCCTAAGTTTAGCTTGTGTCTTGTGAGTCAAACTCAAAAAGAATAAGAATTTAAAACATAGAAATCGCTTTACTAATGAACTTCCCTCCATTGAAAGGGAAAGATTGAATGGGCGCTATGGTACAGAATATGTTTTAAAGAATGTCCATACTCCATAGCAATTCCCAAAATCAAGAGCACAAACTAAAAATTCAAAAACCACAAAGTGAAAACAACACAAGAAAAGATACAGCCTCAAACATCAAAAGAAAAAAGAAGAGACATTATTACTTTATCATCTGGAAGTTGACTCAGTTGTTAAAAATCTTTGAGGCTTTTCCGAAGGTCAGAAATTTCCCATTTAACCACTCTTGGAATTGCATTCGGATTTTTTACTTCTATGAGTTTTGTGTGCTCGCAAAGCCAATATTTCCAGAAAAAAATTTCAAAATCAATAACACAAGTAACATGATTTTAAATCAATGAATTTGTGTGGAGTTATGTTTTCATTACCAGTAGTAGCACGGTAGATCCTTTAAGTCCTTTGAGCTCTTTGTAATTGTTATGTACTGACATAAGCAGGTACTTTGTGATAGCTTCTGCTCAGTCATATTGCTTCACTTTTTCGAGATCTTCCATGTGTTGGACATACGACCAGTTGACTGTAGTTCCTTGGTTGGAGAAAAAAAGCGTTACACAAAGGTAAAGACAGAGTAATCTCACAACATCATCCACATCTTATTCCTTCTCACTACTTTTCAATTCCTTGATCTTTTGCTTCATGGCTGGTGCTGATAACCTTGCCTCTTTGATTTCAAGCCTCTTGGCTAATGCAACGCTTTCTTTCTTTATATTTGTTTCCACCATCTCAACAGAACCACATGAAATACCAAAAATAACCTTCACGTGCTCCTTTGTTAGCTTCAACTTCTTGTCACCCAGTATAAAACTTATGTTATCTTCTTCATATGACTGTATAATTTTCAGAACCACTTCATCATATTCAGAACCACTTCATCATACTTTCTACAATTATCACTTAACAACTTGTTATTCATAACAGCTTCAATCAATAACCAAAATGGCGTTTTCTTGAGGGATGCTATATGTCGGTCATTCAATTTGGTATCCTTGAGTATTCTACATATAGACTGCAAATTGCACCGGTTAGAGCTTGTTGGTTGTGTTTGTTCTGCTTGTGTGTGTTCTTCATCTATTTCTGTTTGTTCTTCAGCCTCTTTTCTATCCATTTTTCTCTTCTTTTTTCTATCCATTGGTTGTGATCGGGGATTCTTGCATGTTTGTTGCTAATCTCTCTCTAAGATCGTATTGACTTTGTGTACACCCTCTTGCTCTTGACATTTGAGGCACTCTAACCTTAATCGGTGAAACTCTTTCTTCATTCACCTCAGTTTCTGGCAGAATCACTGGTGTTGGGGTTTAACTCTCATTATTTGAGCTTTCTTGAAATCCGTGTTCGAGTCTTTTTGCCAGTGCTGCATAGTTTTAAAAGGACACACAAAAATTAGGAAAAACAAAACAGGCATTCACACAATTGTAAAACCAATAGAGCAAAGTATTGAAACAAATCAGACCCAGTTTCTTGGCACAAACAGCTTCACAGATTGTGATGCATTAAAAAAAAATATTGACCTTTTTCCAAAATTTGCAGTCTACAAGCAAAGTTTATAACAGGAAAAAACATGACATACTGATAATAAAAACTGAAGTTTAGACACTTATACATGCATATTTTTCAGTCTACACACAAACTTTGCTAGGGGATGCTATGCCAAAAGCAAGAGAAACCCCCTTCTCATAGCCTTATCTACATCCTATCCATCGGACACGTATTTTGGGCGGGGAAAAGGAGATGTCACGTAACACTTAAACTGGTAAACAAACAAGCACTTATAGTAACATCTGAACAAGCATCATCACCATTCTCTACATAGTTCAAGACGCAGGTGTCCATCATTCTAACGTTGTATTTGATGTTAGAAAAGATAAAAACAGGGGAACTTGAATGAATTGTCATGTGCATGAGAATTGTTGTCAGAATATAGGATAAACACAGGGAATTAAAAGTGGGCCTGGAGCATTCTCAATGAAATGCAGTGATCCGCATAGTTGCCATTTGCAATCAAGCAAATTGCATTTCCTATAAGCTGATGGTGACGCAGCCTCTATATGGCACATCGAAGGCCATGTTACTCTTCCCCCAAACCCCTTTGAAACCGTAATATGTATCACAATAATAACATTACCCATATAATCCTCAATATTCCATGCGGTATGGGCGAGGAGGACTAGTGACGAAGCAACAGTTGGCAATGTATGCAAAAAGTTACTGGTCTTAGAGAGTTTTCCAGCAAATTGATTACATGTTAGCCGGACTGGAAATCTTCTGATCTTGAATTCTGTTTCTTGAACAGTTTCCGAAGCTACTTTCCTAAAGACATGGATTTATCATGCATGAATTTGTAAAAACATGCACAGTTTTACATCTGACAGACAAGCAGAAAATCATAAGAGATTGATGAACATTGAATTTTTTTTCCTTCTGGGCGGTAAGGATTTAAAATGGTGAATAAAAAGCCTAAACAAAATGAATTAGCATGTAGTACAAGAAAAACAAACACTACTAAATGTCTAGGTTTCATGGGCAATTTTAAGATAGAGGAACCAGAAAGAGCATATGACAGTTGGGCAAAAAATTGCTCATTAAATTGAAACCTTGAGCAAACTAAGGCTGGCTAGATACAGGTAAAACCGTTATGCAGTTTATGACAATGCAACATTGCATAACCACTGGACCCACTAAAAAAATACTAGATTGGAATATACTAAAAATTAAGGATTTAAGAATACTGATTCAAATCTGGTATCCAGAAAACAGAAACACTTAGCTAGCATCATGAGAAAAATATCATTGAGCAGACTAATGACCATCATATTCCTTATCACCACCTACATCTGGATCACGCAATGACTTATGGATGAGGTACCTGAGAATGAGTTCTACCTCAATTCACAATCACCATACGATGAGTAAAAGAAATATTGATGCTAGAACTTCATATGTAGAGAACCAAATAGAAAAGAACCAAAGGTTATTAACACATTTGAGCCTGGTGCAATTTGAAGCTGGTGAGTATCATTAGTTGCTGAGAGACAGTAGAAGGCTAACACTTAATCAACTAACTGGTGCTGCCTTTCATTGGATGAATAGAGCACATCAATGTTTACTACGTGAATCTCCAACTATGCACTTAAGCACTATTCTAATGGTTGAAATCTCTAATTCCTATGCCCTAGCAGTTTTCTACCAACGAGAAATTGAGTTTTATGTCTGCCCAAATTGAAGAACAAACACAGTTCGTCGGAGAAAGCTACTTTCGGCAAGTGCAGTGGGTCCTCTGCCGTGGAAGGGGACAGTCGTCGTGGAGTCGTACATTGTTGAAGCCTGAGAAAGGGAATGCTAGCAGAGAGATTTGAGGGAGAGGGTGTTTTTGGGAAAAAAAATTGTGAAATTCTTAGTGGTGCTTTTTCAATTTGGGTTGGAGTTGAAGGGAATTAGGAGTCCCAAAGTGGACCGGCCCGTAAATTAACCTCATTTCGAATGGGTCTAATGACATGAACCCAGCCCTAATCCACGAGGAAGTGGGCCAAGAGCTTGGACCACCGCATCTTTCTCAATTTCTCTCTCTTCTCTCTCATAGCACGCTCGCGTCAGTCTGCCCAAATAAATATTGACCTTGTTCCAAAATTTCCAGTCTATACACAAAATTTGCAGTCTACAAGCAAAGTTTAAATTTGCAGTCTACAAGCAAAGTTTATAACAGGAAAAAACATGACATACTGATAATAAAAACTAAAGTTAAGACACTTATACATACTTTTCAGTCTACACACAAACTTTGCTAGTGCATAGTGTACATAATGATGAATGAAAACTGAATTTAAAATTGTTATACGTACTTTTCTTCTTCATTGTGACTGTCAGTACAGCAGGGCTTGCAAGAGTTTGCACAATGTGGAATTTAGAGATACCACGATAAATTTTTCAGCTTCAAATCTGCCAAAAGGTAATCTACATTATTGACAATAGCAGTTGCTAAGTAAAACCCTAAGGAAGGGACTCAAATCCACTAAAAGGTAATCTAAATGTTTTGTGCGAAACTCGATTTCTGATGAATTTTTTAGCTTCAAATCCACCAAAAGGTAAACTAATTGTTACCTGATACGTCTTGTCTCTATTTCTGAAGAAACTCGATTTCTGAAGAACAGTAGAGATCGAATGGCGGATATAGAGAAGTCAGAGTAGTCTTGTCTTCTCCGTTGAGCTTCTCCGATGTCCGTAGCCGGAGGAGTCACGTCTTCTCCAATCGATCGGTTTGGGAAGGTAACAATAGCGTATAGGTTTTGGGAACGTCTCTTCTACGGAGTAAAAACGGGGGTATTTTTGTCTTATTTTACGTTATAAAATTACAGTGTGGACTGTTTATGTTATAAAATTACAGTGTGGACCCGAGGCTTTAAGAAATCATTACAGTGGACCTTTTACTAAATCTCCCTACAATTAATTGTACGAAGAATAAATCAATCAAAAAAACAAAGGAATTAAGCACATCCCCGGCCTCCCATTTCTTTTAGGCTAAGACTAAGGACGGATCAAGGGGCGGATGAGTCCAAGCGACCGCCCGACTCACGTTTTAAATTTTTCTTCGAATTATAATAAGCTTTTTTCCTCATAACTTCCAAAATTACATAAATTTGTCCCCCCAACATCCAGATATACAACACCGCCCTACCAAGAGTTTTTTTTTTTGGTAATTCCTACCAAGAGTTTTGAAAGAATAATGTTTATTTTTTTTAAGTGTTGTTTTTCGTAATGTTATTTTACTTTTTAAAATGGATAGAGTTATACAATACGTACATAATAATCTGGTTGGTAGTATTTTCGCAATTTGTATTGAAAACATTAATATCACACGAATTTCTAATGTTCGCCCTTCCTACTTTGAATTTCTGCATCTGTCCTTGGCTAAGACTAGATCATTGGATTAAAATATTATGAATATAACTTTAAGAAAAGTGACGAATATTTGCATGGTGTGGATATATGTTATTGGTGACGGTATAAATATAATAAAGTTGTCCCTCTCTTTAACCGCTTAAGTTTTTAGATGATCGAGTTGGTGGTTAATATTCTAATATGGTATCATAGCAGGCAATAGATCCTGTGTTCGAATCTCACCGCCTACATAATGTTAAAATATTTTACACTTGTTTAGTCCGCTTATGGATGAGAGTCTGGCTACACGTGAGAGGGCGTGTTAAATGTATAAATAATAAAATTGCCCATCTCTCTAACAACTTAAGTTTTTAGATGAGTTGGTGATTCACAATCTAATAATATCCAATTGAGCTAGAACATGAAATCATCATGACCCAAACAGTGATGTAAGCGAAATGGCCCAAGAGGATGGATGACGCCTCAAGCAAAGCATATATGCCATGCACACAAAGGAAGTGGGTATACATAAAGACACGCACATTCTTTCCAAAAATATCCTCCCAAATGCAAAATCATGATTTAGGAAAAATCTCCACTTTGTACATGGTGGGACGTTGTTAGCGATACATTTCAATGGGCTTTGTGGGACTCTACAAAAAGAAAGGAAAAAAAAATAAAAAAAAATTCATAAGGTTTTAAAAGTTCAACTTTCATTTGGCTAAGAGAGCTGGCCGTGCCCCTCTTTGGACACTATCATTGCTTAACATAACCATTCCAAGGGTCAAACTCTTTTATCTCCTCTTTTCTTCCCTTATGCGTAGAGAATTTTGTGCTTGAGTATAGAGCAATAATTAAGACTAGATGTCATCTTTATTGACGTGTTATTATCTTTTAACATTTGCCTAATTATATATGCTTTTATTTTTTAAACGTTCACCGCGGAAAGTTATGTAGTTTATGAATGAAGAAGTGAGTGTTTCGAGCATTTATTTTTTAATTAAAAATCTCAATTAACATTTTAAATTAGAGAAAATAAATTATGCACGCACAAAAATACTTTTTTTTTTTTTTTAATAAAAGATTGTACTACAACTTTTCGTGGTTGACAGTCATATAATATATGGGCGGAGAGAGAATGGTGTTAGACGTATAAACATATTCTTTCTGATCATGATTCCGTTCTCTTCTTTTGATGTGGGTCAAAGTCCAAGTGGAATTCTCTTTTCATTTTATTCCACTTTTAAACTATTCCAAAGTTAAATTTAGATGCTTTGATGTTATTCCAACAAGGACAGCAAAACAGCTTGTTCCATTCATTTTGTTTTCCACTTGTTGTTTTTTTGTTTATTTGGCCCTAAAAGGTTGACAGGGAGCAAGACTTGCCAAATTTGTTCCTAAGCAATGATCAAATCCACATGTGAAGCTTCTCCATTCAAGTTCGTAGATCAATATTCCCCTTACATTTCAAACAATCCTTTTTTTTTTTTAAGACTAGGGTGTCCTGGGCCGGCCTGTGTACATCGGACTAATCCCTACTGTTCCTATTGCGGTTTTTTTCCATAGTTTGCGTGATAGTGAGGTGACCCAAGAGTTGTTGACAATTAAGATTTAAGGGGAATCAAATAATCCTTTCTTAAAGGGTGAAAGGATCCTTCGAATGTGACTGATCTGATCATTATGTTGAAGTTAGTGAATGTTCCTTTCTAGGCTTTGAATTCAAGCCCACACCAAAAAGATGGCGACCAGAATTTCCAGAATTTGGGGCGGGTGTAAATATTTTCAATGAATAGAAACTATGTCATCATGGGATATGGCTAATGCTCTTCTTATTCCCTTGGGGAGCGTTGGAATTTTAGGCCATTGAAAGTGATTTTACAAAACAAAAAGAAACAGACGGAAAAAAAAAAAAAAAAAAAACCCTCTCTTGCGTACTACTCCCTCCGTCCCCATTTTAGAGTCCAATATTTTATTTTGGGTTGTCCCTTAATAAATGTCCATTTTGTAAAGTTTGTGAGTAAAAGTTGGTACATTTTCTATTTTGCCCTTAAAAGTGATTCCATTTTGAAAAGTTTGTGAGTGAAAATGTAATGATGATGCCTTTATAAAGATTAAGTAGGGAAAGTTATAATTTTTAGAGTGTAATGAGATGTCTCCATAAAAAATGGATTTACAAAGTGAGATGACTCTTAAAAAGGGATGGATCGAGGGAGTAGAAGGTTTGTTATTTAACTACATTGTTAAGGCCAAGTTTGTTGTACATAGTAGTACCCAAATTTACTAAATATTCTTGTCTGATGTACTTTCAGCCATGGGGAGCTCTTGCATTTTTTTTTTTTGTTTTGTTTTGGTAATCCAAAACCAACCTCATCAATCGCAATTTTAGGTCGCGCGGTTGATTGGCAAACCATAACCCCTTCCATAACTATATTTATTTTTATTAGATTAGAAAATAAGTAATTGCATGCATGTATAAATCAACTCTAAGAATAAATACTAATTAATAACAAAACTTCCTCTTCTACAGCTATTTCGTAAAAGCTTTCTCACTTAAAATAAGCAGCTCTCCTCCATTGCTTTGGTTCGTCCCCAAAGTAATAAGAAAGGAAAAGGCACAAACACTTGATCACCATTAGGAGAAATGGGTCGTCAACTCTTCTTTTTGTCGATGGGTTTTTGTTGGAGGCCTTCAGTGGGCCGAACCTGCAGAATATAACGTCTACAACAAGCCTGCTATGTGGACCCGTTTTCAGTAAAGTTACCTTTCCTATGCATACGAATCATAAGAGTACTGGAGGCTCTGTACAGTCCATGACACTGAATCCATGAAACTGTCCATGAAATAATCTGGACATTCCAAAATCACCTGGACCGTTTCACAGATCCATGTCATAGATCCTATCATTTTTGTCATACAGTGCGATGCTCAAGGGAGGAAACAACACAGAGAGTGCAACTTGCAAGATAGTAGATTTTATAACACAACATTTTCTTTTTTCTTTTTTAAAATTATAGATGTCTGGGTCAGCTTGCGCGCATTTCAACTGATTCTGGAGCCATGAATTTAACAATCGTGCAAGCAAACACTGCAATGGACCAAAGGTTTGAAGTGTTTGTTCTTCGTGAGATTCGAACATGTGATTTCATAGAGGGACAAGCACTTATTGCTTATTTCATTTTCGCTCGGCCAAAAATAAACACGAACAAGTTGAAATCGATTTTCAAAATGCCACAAAATTTGAAGGAAAAAAAATGCTCAGAACGTCTTTGAAGTGACCTTATTATTTCATTCAACTGATATTCTGGAGCGAAAGCAGCCAAAGGACCTTGGAGTAATCAAAAAAGGGGAACGTACGTTGGCTCCCACACTGAATTTTGAACATACTGATACTGTTTTCTTTAATCAAGCAAGAGGATGTACTGGACTGGGGAGCCTATACACTATAGACTACTACTATGAAGTTTATAATTTTTAGTACTTTGTGCAATGCCTCAAACCCCATGCACATCATGCATTCCCTCAACTAGGAGACAGCTTGAGGAGATTTCGTTTGAATGCATGAAAAATGGGTGCAATGAAATGATTGGGTTTGAGGCAAAATCTGATTGTATAATGTTGTATATTACTCAGAGAACTGGGAACCATGAAGGTGAACGTAAAAGTATACATTGTGAGTCCTGGAGAGAGAGAGAGAGAGAGAGAGAGAGAGAATCTGGATCAGTTTCATGATGATTGATGCAACAAGGCATGCATGAAGCAAACAAAAACAAAATCAACATATTCACTTTTACTGATCATGTTGTTTCATCCCTTCCATGTGTGGCTTATCCCTTTACCATTTAAAAACCATTGAGTACATAAACTTTACAACCCTGGAGTACATACAGTACTACAATTGTTTGCGGCCTAAACTATAGTATACCGTGAAGCATTCCGAATTCCAAGTTAAATACTCATTTTGTTCCCATTTTTTAGTCCATTGTTCCATCGGAATCCATCCTAACCGAATGGTAAATAGGTTATATTTTCAATTAGTACTAATAATATTTATATGCATGCAATATGAATATTTTAATAGATCTCGATTAGTATTATGAAATAAATTTTTAAAAATTACATAAAATCTCATAAATTACAAGATAAAATAAATTGAAAAGTGGCACGAACTCTAAAAATGTGTCTAAACAATTAGGATGAGAGAGTAATTAATAGGATGTGAATCACATATCAAGACATAAAGAAGGTAGCTGGATGGTTGTGATGGTTCGGTGTGTTCTTTTGTATGTTTCTTTTGTGTTGTTTTCATCCTCGATCTCTTTTGGAAATGTAAAAAGGCATCGTTCTGCTAATGTTCTTATTTTTTAAATACTTATTTTTTGTTTTACGAGATATGTTATTTTCTTCCAATATATCACCTATAATTCAAAAAATAAGTATTTATTTTTAAATAAATACTTATTTGAAAAAGTGTAACACACCAAGTCTCCTATGTGGATGTGTAATAATTAAGTGTCCCTTTTGCGGGAGTCATCCATTTCTCTTATGGAATCTATGTATGCATATCATTACTCTCTCCACTCATATCTATATCTCCAATCATTATTTATATCTCTCTACTCATTATCCCTATCTCCAATTATTATCTTAATTTATCTCTTCACTTATTATCCCAAAAATCAAACCCAACAATTTTCAAAACACCATCCAAACAAGGCATTAGCCTTCCAAGCAACGTAATATGGTCTCCATTAAACTCTCCCAATGGATTAGATCTACACACATGAGAGAATCTCAGGCAGATCAGACTCCCAACACTTGGAGCACTTGGTACCGAAATCCTTTCCGTTTAAGCTTTGGGTTAACCAAAGCATCTGTTTGAGGAACAAATTATGTTAAAAACTGGCTAGCGCAAGTGGCGGAGGGACATAGAAACAAGGGTGGACAACCGGCCCCACTGACTGCCAAATTTTCATGGAAATAGGTATAATTTTTATCCTACTTTTTACTAATTTGACTCCACTTTAAAATTTATTTTTGCTCAGTTCATATAAAGGTTTCCAAACGTAGCGTTAGTTTGTTCATTCCTCAAAACAAATCAAGAGTTTCGCTCATGAATTACACATAGTTTAAATTTTCGACCCCACTTATCGAAAATCCTAGCTCTGCCAATGCTAGTGCAGGAGATTAATAAAGTTCTAGGTTGCCAACTTTTTTTTTAATCTGTAATTTTTTTAATTAATCTTTTGAAAGGATTACAAAAAAGGATCACCGGCACACCGGTATACGCCACCCAAGAACCAAAACCAAAAGAAGGCAAGATGCCAACCAAAATACCAGATTGCCAAATTTTCCGCTTATTCAATTATAGTAGTTCTTTGTAATTATTAATTCAACTTCACATGTACAATTCAATAAAAAAAATATAATTAAAAATTTTAAAAATTTTCGAAAGACAAAAATTAGATTAAAAAAGATAATATATATATATATATATATATATATATATATTGCTCATTTCTATATTTTTTGAACTTCTTTCAAGTCTGGTTCATACTTTTTTTACATTACCCATTTCTCCTGTAAAAATAAATCTGAAAAATCAAATATTTTGAACAAAACACTACTACAATAAACCATAAAGATCACAGTTATTGACCGTGATTGTAAGTTTTTTATCACACTCTTGCTACCGTGATGGATTTGAGTGTGATTGTAAGTCACTTTCTTTTATCACGGTTATAAAGCGTGATTGAAAGAGAGAAACAATCACGGCCAAAAGGTGTGATCGTTTCTCTTTTATCACGGTTATAAGTCGTGATTGTTTCTCTTGGGCGTGATCATTTCTCTTTTCTGGGTGTGATTGTATGTCACTTTAGATCACGGTCTCTAACCGTGATAGAAAGTTCAAAATGATCACACTAGCATAAACTGAGATGGAAAACCATTGTGCGTGATCTTTTTTTTGTATCTACTAGACCATCTTTTTTTGTCATTGCTAAGTTTCGAACCCACGCACTCCTAGTTGATTTCCCAAGCCCTTACCACTAAGCTAGCCAAGAACTTCTGTTAGATTAGGAAAACAAAAATATTTATACTTACTTCCTAACGTGAGAAAAAAAAATTCTCTTAAAATTTGCTAAATTTTTTGGAATGCAATTAACATGATATTAAAATATATAAAAATACATATATAAACATTGTTTAAAAAAATTTTAAAATATGACAACAGATTTTTTTTCCAATGAAAATTAGTTGTTGTCACTAAAAGATTTTCTTGGGGCGAAAAATTTAGCTTTAACTAGTAAATTTAGTTGACAATAGTGTTTTTTGTTGTAGTGTGCGCTTTGTATTTTTATAAAAATTATCACAACATGCAGATTGTAACATTATGGACAACCTTTAAATTTTTTATTTTATAAACTAACCATTTCATATGGATTTTGTGTTTATATTGAATTTCAATTTCAATGGTGGCTTCTCCGTCCCTTTAACAACCAATTACTAGCCTCATCAACAAAAAAATCCTTATGGTAACAGTTTTTCACCTTAGCTTTCTCTGTCTTCATGATTCCTTGGCTTAGGGGAAGTTGCTTGAACCTGGCCCACTGAGTCCGAATTTGCCATTGTTTGTATGTCTCTGGCATTCGAACTCTCTCCAATCCTTCACACGTGATGATACCCAGAATTTCATTCCCCAAAATTTCCCTCTCAAACAACATCCTCTCCTCATTTTCGCGCGGCACATTGGCCTCAAACATGTCAAACAATGCAAAGTAGTGGAATAAAGCCTCGCGGAACCGGGAGATGAAAAATGGGGAATTATAAGCTGCATTGACTATCGAATTAATGGATGAACATATCCGGATTAATCCTCCTGAATAAGCTCAGAACAGCATCGCACGGACTGTGTAGGGCTGACTTTGTAGGGCTGAACAAGGAGATAGCATAACCTTGCCGGGTCTTCATACCCGTCCATTTCTTAATGAATGAATCGTATAGATTGGATTGATACGTCTGCCTTACCAGGATGCTCGGATTTTTTCATTCGAATAGTAGGTACATCAGCTGAAACGAACAGTTGACAACAAGCACCTCACCTTTCTCAATTCCCAAAGTTTTTTATCACGCTACAAGGGTGAGGTCATTTCTCTTTTATCTCGCCACAAGAGCGAGATCTTTTATCTCATTCTTTTCCTTCCTAAAATCTTTTATCACACTACAAGGGTGAGATCTTTTCTCTTTTTTATCACACCACAAGGGTGAGGTCTTTTCTCTTTTATCTCACCACAAGAGTGAGATCTTTTATCTCATTTTTTTCCGCCCTAAAATCTTTTATCACTCCGCAAGGGTGAGGTTGTTTTTCTTTTATCTCACCACAAGAGCGAGGTCTTTTATTTTGCGCTAAAACCCACTTTTTATCTCAGTTTTGGAGCTAAACTGAGATAAAAAATTTTAAGCACCACTTTTTATCACGCTTTCACTGAAACCATGATCTTTGTAAATCTCCCTAGTGTGACGCATATCTATTATTGTAGTAGTGAAAACTATAAAGAAAATCGATTAGCGTAACTTTAAAGGAAAACAAAGTTAAATACTTCTATGACAATACAAAATTCCCCCTAAAGCCCTGGTTTAAATTTGTGTGGATTTTAAAGGGTGACAGGTTTCTGTAGTATGATGTGGCACTGCCGGATTACATTAAATTTGATGTTCTGTAAAGAGAGATAAATATGGCACAGACGGTAGGTCAGAATTAAACTCTCGTCTCTCGATGCCAGGGTATATATGAAGAAGAATTAATGACTCCACGTATCTGAATCTCTTTCATTTTCCTGAGAATATTGGTATTTGAAGATAGCTACATGACCTTGTGGCCAAAAATTTCACAAGAATGACCGAAGACCAATTTTTGGGGTCAGGCCATAAAAAAAGTAATTTCTTATGAATTTTTCCTAGTTTCGGTTTAGATAGTCTGTCTTTGACCGGACTGAGTTATTCGAGATACGCGTAAAAACTGGTCCTGGACCCTTGGCCGTTGGGAAAAAAAATCCCTAAAGTATTTCTTTTGCAATTAAGAAGTGGGTTGGTATGAGTAGGCATCTCATAAGTAGTGCAATTTTACACACAAAAAATGAAGGAAATCGTAAAAAGAAAAGATAACCACTAAAAATTGAAAAGTGAAAATACAGAAGAAAAAGTGGGACTACTGCTAGCTTGGGCGGCAAGCATCATTGCCAGAGGACTAGATAAAGCTACATGAACCCAAACTCTGTGCTCACATAATACTCCAAGCAAACACTACGACAAAATCCAGAGCATATATATACTCCATTTTACAGCTTATTAACATTTGGATTATAAAGCGGTAAGATTTCTTTTTTCGTGAGGATTTGGTTTTGGGTTGATTCTTATGGTGCGGCCTTATATATCTTGGACGTTTTTTTTTCAAATTTTGAGTTACAAAACAAAAAACTCCCTCTCTTTCAAAATGAGTGATCACTTTTTTGATAAAACGTGTCATTTTCAATTACTTATATATTTCAATATGAATATTAAAAAATATATAATATGAATCTTATTTGATAGATTTTAATTAGTTTGATCTATTAAACAAAGTTTTTAAAATCACATAAAACTTCATAAATTTAAAGATATAAGCATTTTAAAATGATATGGAGTCCCAAAAAGGTCACTCATTTTGGAACAGAGGGAGCAACAATTAACTCAAATCCATAAGGGGAAAAAAAAAACTACGAAACGCAATTTACCGTAAAAAGTTGGTGAGAAATGAAAGGAAAATAAAAATACAAACTAAACATTTGGAACCAAATTAATGTTTTCAAAGTGGAAGCACAGATTAAAGTGCATGATAAAATGGTCTTTTCAAAAATTGGGGCTAAAATGGGCAAAAATGTGAAAATGTAAACAGTACCATGTGCTACTTTTCACTTGTCTTTTTCTAAAGCTGAGTTTTGAGAAGTCATTTTCCAAAATGACTTCTCTCATGGGCAAGCCCAGGCCAAACATCAAAAATGTAAAAAGTGGAAAAGAAGGCCGGTGAAAAAGAAGGTGCCAAAAACAAATTTTATTTAGTGCTATGGTGTTCCCGGTCATTTTGGAGACACTGTAATTTTTGGCGTAACTTTACCATTAGAAGTATAACTAAAATCAATTACAAGCATAACAGAACCAAAACAAGGCATAACTAAGGAATATCCAAAAACCAACCAAGGCGTAACTAAACCCAATCAAGGCATAACAAATAAGTTATGCCTTGCTGTGGTTTTGGTTATGCCTTTCTATGGTTCTGTTATGCTTGTAATGATTTTTTGTTATACTCATAATGATTTTGTTATGCCAAAAGTTATGGTGTCCCCAAAATAACCGGGGACACCGAAGTCATTCCCTTTTATTTATGTGCGTGTTGTCCATATCTATGTATACGATATCCTCAAATTAACAAGGCTAGTATTTGTTAAAGTATTTTGTTTAATAGTCGAGCATATGAGTTAATTTATGCACATCACGATTAGCATTTGTTGCAGCAACCGTATTGCTATGCAAGTGTGAAAGTAATTGGCATGGCATGGTCTGTTCGGAGGGTCGGCTAGTTCGGAATCTTTGACGATCAGTCTTTTCCGTCTGGACAGTGGTTAAGTCCGTCCAGATGCGCCACAACTCAATTTTTGTTTCCTAATGTTTTTAAGGATTTTTGAGAAATTAAAAATCTATTTGGCAAGGAGTCTTGCCAAGGACTCTTGGTATAAATATTTGAGGTTTCTCGGTAGTTTGGCATGCTTTTCATGGTAGTTTAATTTGTTCTTATTCAAAAAAAATTCGCATTTGTTAGTTTTGTGCTAAACTATTGTGCACCTTTTAGGTTAAAGGTGGATATTATCAAAAATATTTGGGTAAAACTAAAAAATTTTGGATTTTGTGATTCCTATTGTCGAGATGAATTAATAATTCACAAAAGTTTGGGGTAAAACTAACGAATGTGAATGTTTTTTTTAAAATAAGGACAAAACTTCCAAAAAGTCTTAAAAGTTAAACGAAACTCATAATAACTGTTAGAGAATGACTTCGGTATCCCCGGTCATTCTGTTATTATTCATAATGTGATCTTTGGCGGCTCTCCGCTAAACGTACGAAACTTTAAACCTTAGCCAAAGTTTATGCATAATTCTTGAATAAAGAAGCTGGCCTTCAGAAAATTTAAGTAGTCGTTCGAAGCTGGCTCATTAATTTTCTGATATACATCAAATATCGAACGTAACTACATGTACAAGAGTATGGGAGAGATTATTATTATTCCGGAAAAGCTAGATATGAATTTGTAACAGTTTGTGTTGAAATGGGTAGTCAATTAGATAAGGAGAAAATCTTATTTACGGAGATGCTACAAACACTTGTTTACAGTACTCAATCGTGACTGTCCAAAAGTGTTTTGGACGGTTAGAATGTTAATGAAACTTTTCAGGGGAAGGGTTAAACTTTTCTCCGGAAATTAACTCTTCTCCGAAAAAGTTTCATTAAAATCTGGACCGTCCAAAATACTTTTAGACGGTTGTAATTAGTTGGTGCTGCAAACAAGTTGTTTACAGTACCTCCGTAAATAAATATTTCTCATCATAGATAAAAACATAAGCAATCTAGTGCACGCATGCATTGATGCTTTGATAAGCATGCAAAAATATCATATTAGCTTGGTGCGCGTGCCCCCAGGCCACAATCCAAACAAACAACATCTTGAAAAGTTGTGTTTGGTTTGCTAGAAAAAAAAAACAAAAAACCACTTTTATTGTCGTAGTTAAACGCGCTCTTATGATATCTGATTTTTTAATAATTCAGAGTGTCCGAATCACTTTACTTACATCTCAACTAATCAATTAAGAGTAACCAATTTTTAAGAAAAAAGAACTTTAGATCACTTGGCGTAATTTGTTAAAAGGATGTGTTAATTAACGCTAAACTAAATGGACTAATAAAGTTCAAGTATTCTTAGATATTTAGCTTGAGATTATTCTTTTCGCATATATCAACTAAAATGACATTTCGCGAAAATAACTTGACTATGACTATTACCTAGCGAAAACGCACCCAAAATCAATTTTTGGTTTCTTTGAGGGATGGAAATTGTAGGAAAGAATGGAGAATATAGGCTATTTAGGCTGACAGAAAGAACATATCGGGAGGTGAGAAAGAGACACCCCAAGCAAAGAACTTTGGAAACCCAGCATCAAGTGTAATTCCTAGTATTTGTCCTCAAACCCGAAGTAAGGAATAACAAGCAGCCCACCATGATTGTTTTTTGACCCTGTAAAAATTAGCACAAAAAGCTAAAGTTTCAGTCCTTGTATTGGAGAATGGAAACACATTCTATAACATACCCAAACCCATACCTCCCACGCCCCCCCCCCCCCCCCCTCTCTCTCTCTCTCTCTCTCTCTCTCTAAAGTTGCTTTCAAAAGTTAAAATTTGTGCATGTTTTGATCACAATCCATTATTAATTCCTCCACGCCCACATGGGTAAAACTCTCCAAAACCCACAACCCATTTGAACCGCATTATTATTTGCCCATGCCCCGAGAACCGCACGCATCAGAACATAATAAACCAAGGTATAGAAGCTTGAGACTTGAGAGAGAGAGAGAGAGAGAGAGAGAGAGAGAGGGAGGGAGAATTACGTAGGGGTTATCTTGTTCTTGGGGGGGGTTTTGGAGCTCTGAATTGGGTTTTCGCATGATGAATTTAGCAAAAAGCCAGAGCAAATGGTGCCATTTTGATCACAGAAGAAGACGACACCACCGACGCAGAAACTCACAAACAGATACAGTACAAGAATCAAGAAACAAGACAAACTCCCCAAACATGGCTCCTACCTATTACAAAACCTCCCCAATCATTCCTACTTTTGTTGTTTTCTTCTTCCTTGTCACTTCCTCTGTTTTTCCAGTCCATTCGTACGATTTCAACCTGGCCAATGAAACCTTCCGACCCACCGAAGAGCTACAGAAGTTGCAAATGATCAGAGCTCATCTCGAGAAAATCAATAAACCATCTACCAAAACAATTCAGGTTCTTTCTGTTGCTAAATATTGGCAAAATTTGTCTGAGTATAGAACATCACACTCGCTTTGATTACTATTTTGTTTTTGTGGATTTTCAAGTTTTTCTTTCTGATTTGGTTGTGTTTTTTATATCATTGGGTTTATTAAAAAAAAGTAAACATATATTTTCCACCTCCTTTTTGAACATCTTGAATACCTTTTCCCCTGTTTTTCGCTCTGTTTCTGCTCTCTTGTTCTTCCCTGAGAAATTCGGTTTTGTTGCAGAGTCCGGATGGTGATCTGATAGACTGTGTTCTCTCTCATCAACAACCAGCATTTGATCACCCTCAATTAAAAGGGCAAAACCCATTGGTATCATCATTTTCCTATTTATTGATTTGAATTTTTGTATATATGGTGCTTTGGAATTGCATTACTTTAAGAGTGGTGGTTTTTTTTTTTTTTTTGAGATGGGATTTTACTAAAGAGTTTGGACAATTTCATTTCACAGGAATCTCCAGAGACACCAAAAGGCGAAAACCCAGATGAAATGGTATCGGAAAATCATCAGTTGTGGAGCTTGAGTGGGGAATCATGTCCAGAAGGAACAATTCCAATCAGAAGAACAACGGAACAAGATGTTCTGAGAGCTAGTTCCATCCAAAGATTCGGAAGGAAAATTCGACGGCCTATTCGACGAGACTCTTCTAGCAATGGCCATGAGGTCAGTTACAAGCTTCTCAAAAACAAGTTTTCAAAAACAGGGGGAAAAAAAAGGAAATTGAATCCTACCCTCTTTTTTTTTGACATCTACACTCATTTTTTGGATTTTAGTATTGAAAGTGTATGTAATTTTTTTGTTAAAAGGCAAAAAAAAGAGTATAGATGTCAAAAAAGAGAGTGTGAAATTAATTTCCAAAAAAAAAAAACCCATAATTCGTTTTCAAGGGGCAGGCTTGAAGTAAGATTCTTGGGTAAGTCAGTGAGTCAATTTTTTTTTGAATCTTTTAGTGTTCGCGAATGGCTTATCTTTGACTAGCAGAAGACGAATTAATTTAGATGCGCATAAGCAACTAGGCCACCTTGACCATCGGGAGAAAAGACAGGAAGAAAAATTAAAGATGGGAAACTCGTGAAAGAAATTAATTGGAAACAAAGAATTTAAATTTTGATGCAGATATTGGATTCTAAATTTTATTAGTGGCTGTCAGTTACTTATTATTACTACCATTTATTGAATCCAGGTACAAACTTTAAACTTTTTCAGAAATTGCGGAATTCCATGTTTGTCTGGTAGTCTGGCTTCACTAATTTTCAAAGCTAAAGGGTGTTGTCAATGTCATTCATTGAATGTTTGCCCCAGAATTTCAATTTCCAGAAATTAGCTTTCCTTGTTAATATTTTATCTCAACTCTCATGCTTTGGGAAAATTCTGATTTCTACAGTAGCAACAAAAGCAACGATGATCGGAATCGTTCACCTTCTAGAGCTTGCCGAGACCACCGACCACATCAGAAATTATGTTGATCAAATACTGTTTGATATGATTTCGAAAAGCATTAAGCTTGCAAAAAAAAAAGTGCAACACTTGATTACAACCCATTTGACACAATTATCTAAATCTTAATCCATTTCGATATCATATCAACCTGTATCCAATCAACGTGATTTCTGACACGATTGATGTTCTCGGCAAGCTCAGAAGGTGAATGATACCACAAAAACTAGACCCCAAACTTTTTTTTTTTGGTAATTAACTAGACCCCAAACTTGATGGTGGCAAACCGGAGGGAAGCTGACTCTTAGAAAACAAGGGTCCTTGAAAATGAAGACATGTTTGTAGTGGATATATATCTAATATCTGCACATATATTACAAACCTTCGGTTATGGGAGAGTGTGTCCGATCGTTAATTTCAGAACTCCGAAACCAGACATCCGTCTATAGTAAAAGTATTTGCACATATAGGAGTATTAATAATGTTTGGTAAATTTTGGGTTGTGCAGCATGCGGTTGGGTACGTAAGTGGACAAGAGTATTATGGAGCAAAAGCAAGTATAAATGTATGGGCACCTCGGGTAGCTAACCAATATGAATTCAGCTTGTCACAGATGTGGGTCATCTCTGGTTCATTTGGGAACGATCTTAACACCATTGAAGCTGGTTGGCAGGTACCTAGGCTACATATACATACATGTATACGAATTTCTTGTCAATTTAAGCATGCATCTCAACTAATCATGGAGTCTTGAATTAATGGTCGGGTAAACTTCTAATTGCCTCCGCTATAATTCTGTTGTCGGTGAAAGTTGAACTTGCGGTTTTTTTCGGTGTAAACAATGCGTTTTTTTTCAATCGAAAACAAAACGTAGGATAGATGAAAATATCAAAAACAAAAAGAGACGCGGTTTTGTGTATTTTTTGCAGTGTAATGGTGTTTTCAAAGCCCTGAAAGTAATGTACCCATGTATGTATAAAGTAAACTGTGACATTTCAACAACTTTCGAAATTCATTAAATGCTTTGAATTTTTGCCACAAATACCAAAATTGACAAATCGCCCGCAGGTTAGCCCAGAGCTGTATGGAGACAGCTACCCAAGGTTCTTCACTTACTGGACTGTAAGTGTGCTGTTACATTTGAACTTGATCGTTTTAAAAATAATTCTCTGAAAAATAAAAAGACGAAGCAATTAATTGTGGTTTAATTTGCAGAGCGATGCGTACCAAACGACCGGATGCTACAATTTGCTGTGTTCGGGTTTCGTTCAAACAAACAATAGGATTGCCATTGGGGCTGCGATTTCCCCTAGGTCGTCGTACAAGGGCGGTCAATATGATATCAGCTTATTAGTTTGGAAGGTAAACTTTTGATGATTTCCTATCCTATGATTTGGCTTATGCAATTCTGATGGATTTCCTTGTTTTTGTTCTGTAATTAGAATCCATAAGTCCAAGACCAATTAAGAGGCTTTTGTTCATGTTTTAAAAATGAGGACCGTGTACATTTTCACTAAATTAAACGGACTATAGGCTAATGACAATAGTTAAACTATTTTCGTTAAGTGGTAGTATTTTAGTTGATGTATGCAAAGAGAATGATTTGCCCAGAAATCCGTGAAACTATAAACTTTAAGTGTATTTAATCTAGCGAAAACGCACTCCATATATATAGTGATAGTAGAACGATTGGTTGGTGGGCCCATCCTCCACGAGGTAGCATTACGCAACTAAAATTCTTATGCCAAAAGGTTTGGGAAAAGCCAATCTCTCGCAGGTAGTGGTATTATTGTGTACCTCTGGAGCAAATGCTCTTTGTAAGATTCTCTTCTTTTTTACATACCCAAAAGGCTAAACTAGAATTCCTGAGCCACCCCCACAATTCACATGCCTTTGTCTAGTACTTCAACAACCCTTAATTAAATTAGTTTGAATTTACATGAGAGCGTTGAGTATCTTGACCAACATAAAAAGGACTAGAGTTCCAAAAACATATACTCCATGAGAATATCTTTCTCTTCGGAGGATACCGTGAAAATTGGTTTACGGAGCCCATTTGCGTGCGTCCAAATTGCTTTTTGGACGATCCAGATTAAAACCCAATTTACCGATTAAAATTGGAAATGAATCTCAACTACTGATTGCGGTAACGGACGACTGCAATTGCACGAATTCGCGAAAAATTTGTTCACGGTTTCTCTCATACTCCATATATATTAAAGGACTAGAGTATAATTTGCTTGCCCATTAATTTTCTCCCCTTTAGTCCTTTCTAGTAGCTTTTTCTCTTTTCATCATTTCCGTAGCCACACTTCACATGGGTTGTAATGAATATGTGTAATCTCTTTCTTATACCAAGAACATCAACATTAATTGTAATATGCAACAAATTTATGCAGGATCCGAAGCATGGGAATTGGTGGCTTCAATTCGGATCCGGGCCCCTAGTCGGGTACTGGCCCTCATTCTTGTTCACGCACTTGAGGAACCACGCAAACATGGTCCAATTTGGTGGAGAAGTCGTGAATACTAGGCCATCGGGTACTCACACATTGACCCAAATGGGTAGCGGGCATTTTTCCGGAGAAGGGTTTGGAAAAGCATCTTATTTTCGTAATCTACAAGTGGTTGACTGGGACAACAGCTTGATTCCCGTATCGAATCTCCGGGTTTTAGCGGATCACCCGAATTGTTACGATATAAGAGGAGGGATTAATAACGTGTGGGGGAATTATTTTTACTACGGTGGACCCGGAAGAAATGTGAGGTGTCCCTAAGGGAAAAGGTAAAATGGGTTGAATGGATTTTTTATTTCCTTTTTTCTTCCCTTTTAGTGTATCTTTTTTTGGGGTGATTTGGGTTTTTCTTCTTTGAGCTTGTTTTGGGGCTATCAGTATATTTAGTTTTTTAAGAAAATATTATTATTTTTCAGTCTAACAGGTGAACAATTAATTTTACCACCTTTAGGTGTAGTCTTGATGTAAATGGGAAAAGAAATTGTGAATATACTAGGGTTGTGATTTCATGTCTCCCCCTCCCTTCCCTCCATGTTTGGTAATTTTCACACCCGGCGGTCTTATAGTTGGGAGTCATACCCGTTCTTTTTCGTCAGGTTTTTGGCTAATATTATTACATTCCAACAAAATCTTCAATTTAGAAAATTTTAAATCCAAACCAGACTAGATAAGTTCGGGTTTTTTTTTTTTTTTCTTCTGTCTAGTAACTTCGATTTGGTCTATAGACATCTGGTTTGGTTCATGAGTTGAATGCGGTGAACTTGGATCAAAATTAATACCAATACCAATACTTTGACAAAAACCAATCCAAATTTTTTGGTCAATTTTTGTCTATTCATGCATTTTGTTTTTGTTTTTTTTTTGTTTTTGATCTGTTTGCGTGCATTTTGTTCGAATTCTTGTTTTACCCTTAGATTCACGGTTAATTAGAGCTTACTGTCAATGTTTGCTGACTAGAGTCTAGTAGAGGGATATGAATTTAAGTCTATTGGACCACGTTGAATTCAGTGAAACCCTTGTCAATCTAATCTTAATTCGAAAATGATAGAATCCACGAAAGGATTTCGGAAAAGAAAATAAATAGTTCAAATTTTATTGGACACTTTCCTAAAATCCTTTCGTGCACCGTGTTAGGCCTCATCCTAATTTGGTCATAACCAGCTTCTTATTGTGCTCTATGCACGAATCTCCCATGTGTCATGTGTGGTACCCAACATTGCAAGGCTTGTTTGGGGCTCAAATTCGGCTTCTTTGATCAGGCCTAAGAACTATTCAAGTAAAATAATCGAAAAAGAAATGATAATGACGTTCACATCGATCTATAATAGGCCGCTACATCAAGTATTGATTCAACTTCACGTACCCGTAGACTCCGGATGCCGGGGGCCTAAAAATTTCCTCCATCCATTTTTATTTTGCTTATCAAAAGTTGATGGTGTTTTCATTTTCGAAATTGAGGTCGATCGAGAATGGTACGGCCTTCTACTAGTGGTCCATGAATTGAACCCCATGATGACTGTAGCTGTTGTCTTTAGGGTTCTCATAATTAAGTATCTGTTCTATAGACAACGTATCAATATAGTCATATAACATGAATAATTTTTTTTTAAATCCCGTAATTCCGGTGGTGTGAATGATTTGTTTTTGATTGACTAGGGAGAGAAATAGTCGAGAAGCACGTAAATTTGACACGAACACCTTTGACCGTTGAAAAAAAAGGGTTATCAAATTGTAGGTTAAGAGGTTTCGTAGTCGTAGGTTAAATATTAAACTTTTTGATCGGTTCTTGTTAAAAAAGAAGAGAAAAGTTTTTAGCTTGCAGGAATAGTACTAGTAGGAGGAGTAGTACTGAAAAAGGTTTAACTCAAGTTGGAGGACTGAACCACCAACCACGTGTTTCTTCCATTTCCTAGTACAATTTGATGAAGTGGCCGCATATTATTGGTTTGGAGGATAACTGGGATTTTCCAACCTTGGCGGAGAGAATTTATTCTCATTGAAAAAAAGAGAATTTATTCCAATGCAACTATGTTTGGATCTACTCTTAAAAATAATCTCTTCAAAATTTTTTACTGCTGCGTCATCTTTGTTTTTTCGTTTTTAGTGATTTTTTTGTCAAATTTTTTACTTTTTGAATGCACATAGCGTACTTTTATTCAAAAAATAAAAAAATTTATTAAAATATTAAAAAAACTTACTAAAGACAAAAAAAAATACGCAAACTTATAAAACTTTTTTATCTCAAAAATAAATCTCAAAATTGCAAACTAAACACTTAGCTCTTCTACAAGACACAAGACAAGACATTGTAGGCGAGGACATTCACTTTAATTTGAAGCACATTTCTACCCAAAATTAAGAAAGTGTCACTTTTGACAACTAAATACTCTATTTCCGAGTATCTAAGATGGGAAGGCAAATTCAAATTGTCGCTTTCGTAGCTAACTGGCCTTTAATTTTGAGCCAGCTCCCTTGATGATGTTATTTATGGTATCACAACGTCGACTCATGAGCTTGACTGTCTGATTTTGCTCACCTAGTAGTAACATAACCTCTCTTTTTCTCACAGAGTATAACTATGAACTTAAGTAGTACATAATTATATAAAATTCGGAACAGAATTGAATTTTCAATCCGAATCCCAATTTCTCTAATTGGGATTGGGATTGGATTTGAGCTTTTTTTTGGATTCAGATTGTATCCGGATCAAATCCGGTCGTTGATACGCCTAACCTAATATGGATGGCGTATGGTATTACGGAGTCTGCAATCTCATCCAATATTCACGTTCATGAGCAGGTGAGCAAATTCATCACAAATCATAGTGTAGGCTCGGCTACACAAGCACTATTTTTTTGCATTCCTGACTAAAAGTCTGTTTTCCATCTTCTCCTTCTTAAATGAGTACCACCCACCACCAACTCACCAAATGGTGACTGACGTTCAACGTATTTAAACAGCATTTAAACTCTGCCTTGTGAGAATGGTCCAAAAAACTTTTGCTTAGAAAAATTTAAAAAAAAAAAAAATGGTCCAAAACAATGGATACAGAATGGTCCAAATTCATCATATTCAATTTTTGTAATCATGGGGGGTATGTATCTAGCTAGGCCACGTCTGGACACTGTCTTCCGATGCAGGTTGTCTGGTTGGGGATGGGGTGGTGAGTAGTTCTTGGATGACCCGTTACCTTAGCAAATCTTCTTCTTTGCGTTATTGGTAAGGTCCGAACGGCAACTGCACATATGCATTGAATTGTTGATGGGTACGACTCATCCTTACATCTTGCTACAACAAGGAATACAGTGACAATTGACAAGCCAATGCTTTTAATATATACTCCCAGTTGCTCATATGGTAGATATCCCACGTTTGTGAGGTATTTAAAATATTACTACTACAGTCTGTGGACTAACTTATTTTGCATATCCAGTTCGTTGCTGCCCCAAAAAAAATTTTAAAATTTAAAATAAATGCTACTAATAGCTAGTCCTAATATCATAATCTCCCACGTCAATTAAGTATGGTGACCTTTTGTACGTAATCAAGCTGTTAAGCAAACTCCTCCTGCAACGTGGTTTAATTTCCAACTTCCAAAAGTGAATTCTACATTTGATATTAAAACTTGCCACCATGTTTTAGTATGGGATCGAATGCGGAACACGAGTATGGAGTCAGATATTATGGATTAAAATACGTAATGATATTATTGGTATCGACTATCGAGTAGTTGAGAAAGTGAGTGGATCGATATCCATAATTAAGCAGATAAAAGGGGCTGTCATCGGGTTAATGTCAACATAGCGGGCCGTGGTCAGCACTGGAGCGTGGTGACATGGTGGTGTATTAATTATGATCTTAATTTTCCACTCCATTACGTTTGAACTTAATTGAACTTCTGTATGTACATTGTTGGACACCCTCATTCTTTCAAAATTGACAAAACCACACACTTATACAAACACTTTACGCACACTGGTGGAGCCGTTTTGTACGACGCTATTTCAGGCTGAGGTCTAACTACAAATTTTTCACGACAGACCAACTTAGATGTCCTGTCAGTATTTGATGCAACTAGTAATAGATGTTTTACTCGGATGAAAGTGAAGTTAGAACTTAGAAATTGTCTCTTGCCAACACGGATAAAAGTCAATTAGGTGACCTGTTCAAGCTCCTAGACCTTAATTTATTTTTTAACTGGTGCCTGCATTATTATTAAACGTACATCGCATAATCGGCGCTAGCTGACCTTCGCAACGATGACTTTGGTCACACCCGTACAACGGCACTTGTGCAATCGCTTCGGCTACTTTGAGGCTCCTAAGCACCCTGAGGGGATATGGTCCTGCCGAGCTTAAAATCCCGCACTATGACTGGGGCTTAAGCTTCGGCACAGATCCAACAGTTCGAAGTTTGAATCTACACTAAGTACGTACAAACACGATGATTGGTTTGACGCTCGGTTAAACTCACACTACGGCTGAGTAAACCACTACTTGCTAGAAGTCCAAGTCTTTTCTAACTTTGGCTAAGGATTGGCATTTTGGTCGAGCCCTTCACCAAAGTGGGGGCTATCATAATAAACAGCAAGTACATAACAAGCAACACATACAAAACAAAAGAAAATGCCAAGGCATCAAAACCACTCACGTGCAAGAAAACTTAGCCATCCAGAGCATGAAGGAAAGAGTGTTGTGAAATCCTGCTGGGGTCAGGGCGTGGTAGACCATTCGGTGCAATCCCCCACAAACTGTTACAAACATGACCTCGCTAAGGCCTAATGTTTGCCGCCAGGACACATAACACATAAAAAAAATACACCACGGCGAACTCCTACTGTTCGGAGCCGTCCAGTCCAAATTTGAAATCATCCAAAAGTTCAAAGTTTTAGAGAGAGGAAGATCAGGGGTCGGTCTGCATTTCATCGTGGCCCTGTGGCCCGGCAGAAGCCTCATCTTCAGGAGGAGGCAATGGCTCGCATTCAGAAGGGGAATACGGCAAAGGAACCTCGGGCACTTGGGGCTTTGGAATAAATATTGGCCGTGAACGTAGAGTTGGGCTCCACATGCAGCACCCCTGCAAGGGCTCAGCAACCAGCCTCGAAGCCGAGCTTGAATGCTGCAGGAAACCCTTTCGTGACGGTTTCGTTAACCATAGACTTCCTTTCTTCTTAAAATCCTAGTTTACTCTGCATGCCTTGCTTCTACCTAACGGAAGTTAACCCTTCTACCTAACGGAAATTAATCCTTGAGAAGAGAAAAAAGTTAAGAATGTGATTCTGTTCTCAAAATTAAGAATGTGATTCTGTGATATATCATTTGATCATACCGCAAAATCTTGAAGTTGTGATTCAAAGTCTTTGGAATTTTGGAGGAGAGTGATTCCTTTTTTGTTCTTATCTCTTTTCCTGTGTTCATTTTTACATTTTTTTTTTGTTTCTTTAGTCTTCAGCTTCAGTACTAATAATGGCCCTAGACCCATGTAACATAAGCCAGCGTGGCTTCGTCACCCTTTCGTAGCTTTTAACTCATAGCCCCTAGTATTTCCGTTTCTTTTTCCGGCTGTGGCAAATTCGCTACCTATTTTGAACGATTGATGCATGAACCGGTCCGAATCGATCCGGACGGTCGTCATTACCCAATTTTTAACCATGGTTTAGGTTTTGGTTGCCAATTAATTTGGCGTTCAGGTCGGAACTAGTGAAACCCCGGGGCGAACCGACACATTGCCGTAGACCTTCACTTGATTCGCCTTGTCTACTAGATGTATTTGGGTTGAGATTTTGTGTTTGGAACCCACTGTGAAATTCATGTTGGTGTAGGTTTCTCTAACTATATGTGTATAACATCTTCTATTTCAATAACCCTAATGATTTTTTAGGGCATCCCTACTAAGAATTAGAAAATCAATATTCCCTCTCATCCACAAGAACCGCGATCGATGAAGAACCAAACGGCATACAGGGAACATGAAAAAAAAAACTCCAGAATTAGCATTACATTATGAAGGTATAATTAAATTCATGTATCATATTCTATATAACCGATGCCTACCTAAAAGGTTTGCAAGATAATATATATGCATGTCGGATTCATTCGCCGTGAACCACAGTGTGCACCACAATTGAACACAGATATTTGCAGTTGCGATAGAGAACTCGACACAATTCTAAAGTTGCCATGCATCCAATACACAACTCCACAATTAGTCAGAAAATAAGAAATCAAATTCATTTCTCAATGCCTTCATGTCTCAAAAGATCTATTAATCTACTACAACAAAAAAAAAGGCACTTCAAAAAAAAAAAAAAAAAAACTCATACGCAAGCCAGATTCATTTTGAATATAACTCTACACTGCACTAAAGTTGAAACTATTATAACATTTCAGTTACGACGAAAATAAACCAACACAGTTATTCCCTTCGTTCCTAAACAAATGTTAGGACCGCAAACCTAGGACTCTAAAAAGATGCATTTTTTTTGTTAAAAAAAATTTCACAAATTAATCAATAGATATCAATGAGTTCATTCAAGTTATAAAAAAAGTTAAAATTTTTAACGAAAAATATACATCTTTTTAAAGGTTAGGTTTGCGGGTCGGACATTTATCGGAAGACGTGGAGTATCAAGTAGCCATGCACCCAATACCATACCTAGTATTAGGAAACACAAGAAACAACCCACTACAAACAATCCCAACCATTAGAGGAAACCCTTCCATAACCTCATCCATCTCCTTCTCATGACCCGGGAACAAACAGCCCGTGACCCGGCGGTCCGAAAACGCTATGGCCAAGAACACCAGGGCCGACATACAAGCGTGGACGAAATCCGAAAGCCCGAGCCTGTACCTTTCCTCTTTAGGAACTTGCACTTCGATGCCGGGCTTGAACACGGCCAGCCCGTTGGGCGTGACGAACCCATAGTAGACCCGCCCGTCCGGCCCGCGGAAGCTGTCCGTGAAGTGGAAGAAGAAGCAGGAGAGCGCGCACAGGGAGAGCAGGGCGGTGATCATGAGGGTGGTGACGTGGGTGCAGGCGCTGTCTCCGCGGTAGACGGTGGGGACCAGGGTCTCGAAGGTGAGGAGGGTGCCGGTGGGGAGGAAGTTGGCGAGGAGTGAGGTCTTGGAGAGGGTCTTTTGGACGCCCTTCGCCATGACGGCGCGGCGTTTCCGGCCGCCATCTGCGGCCGCGGAGGCGGTGGTGGTGGTGGGGATTTCTTCGTTTGGAGGGGTGGCGTTGTAGATTTTGATTCCGATTTCTTCTCCTCTGGTTTGTTCCATTGCGTTGTAGAATATGAAGATTGGTGGAACATTTTTTGATCTTGGGCTGTGTTATTTATAAGGTTTGATTCGTTGTTGATTTGAATATGAAGTGGCAGTTTTTAGCGGTTAATTACCGTACATGGTAACGGTCACTTGACTGATCACTTGTGTTGTTGTGCTATTCCTTTCCTTCCCGGCTACCTCGTACTTGGAAATAGCAAAATTTATGAAAATAGGTTTCAAGAGATGATTAACCCAAATTTGGGCATGTAGTAATACCCTTTTTAACAATACTTGATTATCACACTGACGGACTGAGGTTTTAAATAGCGGTAGTGGGAGTAGCGAATGATACGTAGCGGATACCAAGTATAGGGATCGTGATTTTTTGAAAATTATTTCCTAAAGCAGCCGTAGCAGTCAAGTATAGGCTGTGAATAAAGCGGGCAAAAAATTGGAGACAAAACGATAGGTATTGGGAATTGTCTGATGATACAGGTGTAAATTTTGGAAGCACTAGTTTAGCGCAGTGTAGCAGTATAGGAGGACTGAAAGATGGCTTCAAAGGACGACGACTGATGTATGTATGGGAGCAAGACCAAGACATTATGAGAGTCAATTTCCAAGTTGATTGGTACGTGTCAGTCTCTATCTTTTTGTTTTACGGTACTGTTTGTGTTGTATGGGTGAAGAAATGAAATAAGGGAATCATCGCTCAAACAGAACCCAATCTACTAAAATTTGCTGTCCTAACACTCCTTCAACTGCCCTGCTAACTCTTTTTGGTCATGACCAAAACAACTTAATTCCACCACAAGATTCAAAACAGAACAAATTTAATAGGTGTATATGTTTATCACCACTCATAAGTAAACGATGTATCGTTTGGCTGATATTTATTTTTTACAATTATATGTCCATGTCCTGATTGTGGGATGAGAGGTAACCAAACAGGTATCAATTATTCGGAAAATTAACCAAAATTTAGAGATCGAGAGAGCGACATATTACTTTTTGTTGTAATCCAAGTTTTGTCTGTCTTGGAAGGTAAGCGTTAATCCTTGATAAAACATATCCAAGACTCACCAACAAACTACTGTTTCCAATGATTATATAAAGACCTATTGTGCATGTCATTAGTTAATGTATCAATTGGCTAACCACCCTGCTAATTTTGATCGGACATCTCTGGATAAATCTGTGTTTATAAGCTCCCGGAAACTAACTTGGCCAATCCAAAAAAAGCAGAATGCTAAAACCCCCAAATAAGAGGTTAGTTCAAGCCATGGAGGGTTATGTTTTGAGGATGGCTTTCCTCACATCTTGTTGGTTTATTCTTGAATCTATCCTCTTCCCAGATGGATTTCTGAAGTTGTTTTATCTCAGCTTCTACATCCACCCGCTATTGCTCTTTCTCTGTCAGATTTTCCTTTGGATAAAACTACTACAAAGATGGCTTCCCCTCCTTGTCTCGCTAGCTATTCAAATCGCTTGGTTTGTAGCGTCTAAAATTTGTAGGGTGTTTCCTAGTATCCTCTCTGTTTTCCCATTCATTAGAATCGCCAATGCTGAGTTTGCAAATGAGGCGGAGGAGCATGAAATTCCAAGTGCTACAATTAAAAATCAGATGACAGATTCGTATTCCTCTTGCTATGCAGTATCCATTAAAATGAAGCTAAAGTATACGCACTACACACGGAAGAGGTTGAAGCAGACACTGATAGCAGTGACAGATCACTACTAGCGGAGTCGATTATAAGAGAACCCCATGTGCTTATCGATAAAGACAGAAGCTTGGAGGTGTATATGCCTTCTGAGAGCAGCTCCATTTCACCTCCCCAAGATGATGAAATTAATGGAACTTTGCCATCATAGTGTAGCTCTAATGCACCAATCATTGAGGGAGAGGTGATCAATCAAAGCATGGAGGCTGACGTAGATTCAGTCTATCAGAAATACACAGAAAGGATGAGATGGTTTGATTTGCTCAATCACGATAGAAACATGTGGAACAAGTAGATACTCGAAATCATAAACTGATTTACAAACAGAACGTTAATAGTTGAGAATACATTTACAATGATATGAAAAATTAGTTGCAGAAGCACGAGGCATGTGAGGTGAATTCAGAGCATGCAATTACGTAGTATCTTCTTGTTTCGTTAGTGGCATATTGACTGGCTATTTTGTATGCAGGTGCAATCTTGAACAGGCAATTGGCTTCTCTTAGTTCATTTGAGGATATAAAGCCTGTGGAATTCTCCATTCCACAGATTTCATGGAGCAAGATGGCTAGAAGAAGGCTGACAAGAAGCTTAGAAAGTGACTTCGAGTTGGTTTATGTGGCTCAATTATGCTTATCCCGGGAAGTACTCCATTACCAGTACCAAAAAGTTGAGGCTCTCTTAAGTTCAAACTCTAAAAATGGCGCTTTTTACAATAATGTCGTCGGGAGATTTCAAAAGTTTCAAATACTTCTAGAAAGATTTATGGAAGATGGAAGGTGCTAAGGCAAAAGGTACTGGAATTACGTTCAAAGAAGGTTAACTTTCAGGAGTCTACTCCAAGTTCCTCAGGTTTCAGGTACCTTTGACAGGAACATATGTTTATCCTAGTTAATCAAGTTGGCAAATCGATGATTAGTGCTATCCATTTATCCATCTCCAACATATCAAATAGTAACTTCAACATGTGTTTTCCTTTTTAAAAGAGAGAGAGTAGTTTATTTGAGAAGGTATCTACATTTTGCTGAATTGAGATTTAAAAAGATACATACCTTTAAAATGTGGTGAACCTTGTTATATAACAAATTCTAAAACTTCATCGCGATGAGAAAGCTACGCAATCATTATATATAGTAAGAAATGCATGCCTTCTCCTAAAACGCGTGTTGGACTGTTCCATGGAATGACATATACTAGAGTCCTATGCACAAATGAATGATATCTGCAAGACAGTTAGCATTTTCTGATATTTTCATTGTCCTCCAATGTCAAGGTTACATGGAGGAAAGAGAAGATAACGAAACTACGGGAGAAGCCATGAGGGCAACAGAGGTGTTGCAGGGCATAGAGAAATGCATAAAGGCCTTTTGGATGTATGTAAAAACAGACCAAAAGAAACCGCGGTGGAAGATAAGTAAATTCACGTGGACTTATCCTCCGGTAGAAGACCCTCGAGACTTGGAGCTCCTAGCAAATCTTACTAAGACACTCCGAAAGGTAATTCCAGTTATGTATGTGCATAGTAAAGATCACATTTCAATATCGGTTGCTGAAATTTGGGAACTCTGAATTTTATGCATTTTTAGTTTCATCATAAACTTTTCATTGTGATTTAGGATTTGATCAACATAATATACTAAATCCAATAAATGGCTTTATTTTCTGAAGGAGGAGATATGGCTTTATTTAAGACTTGCAAGGGAAGAGGAGGTGTTGGTTGAAAAGAGGAGTAAACCCTCTGGAAGCAGCTCTAGAGAAGGAAATTTTGTTTACAATGATAGAGATGAAGCTGGTATCAAGGGTGCTCAAAATGTCGATGATTTCCACTTCTCAACTCAAATGGTGCCAAGAGAAGCTTAATGATGTGAAGTTTGAAGCAGGAAAGGTTATGAGGGCAAACACAGTTTCCTTGTTTCCCTTTTCCTAGTGTCTCTCTGAGAATGATATTTAGTACCAGACAGGAAATACGGAGTATTTCACAAGTTCAAACGAGAAGGAAGAAAAAGAGAAGTTGTCATTAATTCTTACGTATGAGAATGTATAAACATTGTATAATGTCTTCAGATTTAGTATCAGCTTGAACCCAAAACCTCGTAGCACTTAACTACTGGTACCTTACCATTGGGTTGAAGTCTAGGCCGATGCCAAGGAACTGCAATACTCGGTTGCTGTGGCAAAACTGTCAAAAAGAGTGGAATACTTTCATTCCCGGGGCCAGGGTGAAAGGTATTCTCAAGCCTGCATTGGTAGGGTTCTTTTGGCAATTGACAAAATATCCTTTCATATGATTTTAGCTGGATAAGTCCAGTCGCAATGGCCCATTGTTTCCTGTCATTTTGATAATAGAAGAAAGATAGTCATGTTCTGCATTTCCTTGTTGCCTGAAATTGTTCATGGTTTTTTTCTTTTTCTTTTTTAAAATTGTTTACTGCACTGTGGACCTCTCTCTCTCCCTCTCTCTCCAGCAAAAATGCCCACATCCGAAGCAAACACTCCACCGCCGCAGCAGTCACCCCCTCCTCCCTCCGATCAAACCAGAGGCTTCACACTACTTCACATTTCTTGGGTCTCTATCGTGTAGAGAAATCCCTTCTTCAATCGAATCATTTTTTTTTTTTTTTTGGGGGGGGGGGGGGGGGGGGGATGCGCAATATTAATACCTCGTTCGAGAAATACTACGCAGAGAATTTGATTGACAGACTATTTGCGAATGTAATCTCAGTCCATAAATGTGTCCACACATACACCTTTCCAGCATAGCAAAATAAATATCCGAGATATCTTCGAAAACAAAAGCAAAAACTAAAATACAAAATTTTCATAACTTCCCAAGGATAAGGAAAAATGGGAAACAATTCGTTATTTGAATGGTACCTGATGGTGAGTAGAACTATCACAACTAGTCTCCATGTTCCAAAACTCTGAGAAAATTTGAGAAAAGAACAGAAGAATCACTCGGCACACACCACATCAAGTAACTTCATAGAGCCCTCACTCAACTCCACATTCTCCATCTTCAGCCGTCTTCGCATTATGGGGCTTGTCTTTCCAGCTGCTGCATAAGTTCTTATTAACGATTCAAATATCTCCAACCCCACTTCATCCAAAGCCTTTTTCAGAATCTCCACAAAACCTTCCGCACCCTCCACATCTTTGTTTTCCTCAAAATGTCGCATCAAATTCCTTACAACATCAGGCGATGGGACCCACTTCCCACCATCCCCTCTACCAGAAGAAATCGCATTATCGACACAGTCAACTGCTGATTTAATCTCTCCAATTTTCAAATAGTAGTCCAAAAAGATCTCCCAAGTTTTAGCATTAGGCTTGGCTCCCCTCCTCCGGGCCCGCTCCTTGAGCTCTTCAGCCTTCTCAAGTAAACCATCTTTAGCATAAGCTCTAATAAGGACATTTGCAACACGAATGTCATACGTGGAGCAGCCAGATTCCCATTCCCTAAAACATTTCTCAGCACCTGGTAAATCCTTCAAGTTAACCAACACCTGAATCATGTTCAGATAGCTTATATTTGCAGTTTTCCGAAAAGCCAACCTTAAAGAACGCCATACCCTGTATACTTCAAGTAGATTACCAGTTCGACCGTATAATGTGATCAGAAATTGGAAGGCAGAAAGGTCTCGGCAGGCATTTTTCTTCTCCAATTCCTTGAGTGCATTTTCTGCCTTCCCAAACAATCCTGCATCAGCATAAATTGATGCTATATTGCTATAAGTGGTCCAATCTCCCGTAACTCGTCCATCCCTCTTCATCTCGTCAATGACCCTCTCAACCCCAGAGATATCACCACCGGAAGCAAGAGCCCTCATCCAGACATTATATGTGTAAGAATCTGGCATGATATCACAGGCTTTCATTTCTTGGATTATGGAAGGGATCCTTTCTGGCTGGCCAGTTTTTGTATAGAGAGTCATGAGGCTGTTGTAGGGCATGGAGGTTAAACCTAACTTCAGCTCATTCATCTTTTCCAGTAAAGCTTCTGCTTTTTCAGTCATTAATTCCTTGCAGTAACAGTTTAGAAGAGAGCCATAAGTAAGGTGGTTTTTGGATGTTTCTGGGAGATTAATGAAGTAAGCTTCAGCAGCAGCTACACCTCGAGCTTTGGCAATGAGATCTAGATGTATGGCATGATCACTGACGGTCTTGTTCATACCCCTCTCTGCCATAGTTTCTGAAAGCTGCATATCCAAAAATGTAGTAATGTACATCTTGGAAGAAATTGGAACTCGCAAACCCAGAAGATGAAAGAAAACACAAGGAAAAAGAGAAGAATATTATGGGACAAAATGACTGATGTCATCATAATTCCGTGCAAAATGAAAATGATGAGTACTGAGCCAGCACCAAACTTCACAATGAAATCAGAAAAGTCGGGATGAGCTACAAGAATGAAACTTGTTCTTGGTATAAAATTGTGTACTGACAATCAATTTCTGAAAAAACAACTAGCATATCACAGACTAGAAGTAAATTGAAAGCACATCATATGACTAACAACAAGTCCAGAGCTTGTCTGATATTTTACAGCATTTGCCAAGTTGCCAAATTTGATTCCAGGCTGACTTAACACGTCCAAACATTGATTGACACGATATTAAACTACGGCCCACAAGATCAGATGAGATTTGCAAAAGCCCATGATATTGATTGTCTTTGTACACAGTACACACCAATGGATCTGAACGAAATGGCAAAGTGCATCAACTAAATCACCCGAATTGGAACATCTAGAAATAAGTAAGCACAGTTACATCTCACGTACCACAACTGTTACCGAAAGTACTTTAGATAAGAGTAACGAACAACAGAAGAAGGAAGTCAACACCGTTGATTATAGCAATGAAAACTTCAGTGAAACAAGCAAGATCCTAGAGAACTAACCGTTTCCTCAACTAACTGAGTCAACTGACCATTTCATACAGCCCTCAACGAGATCAGCTTTAGTGTCAAGTAGTTAAGGTCAGCTACATCTTACCCTGCAACAATCCCCACAAATGTCTGGTTCAAGCATGAGGGCCTCAGCTAGAAGTTCCAAGTGTTCAACAGTATATGTACTGGTTAGTAAAGATGTGTGTGTCTTCCATACCCACACAATTTTATTTCAGCTTCCATACCATCTGTGTTGAAGCTAGGGGTGTGCACGGGTAGGGTTTGACCCTGAACCCGACCCAACCATGTCGGGTACAACATTTTAGAACCCGAAAACCGAACCGCACAGGTGGTAGAACCGTCCGCGAGACCGATTCTTTACTTCGGGTCGGGTTTACCCTTCTGGTTGGTCGGGTCGGGTCGGTTTTTCATATGGTCGACCGCACGCACGCCCCCACCCCCCCAGACCCTTCAGGCCGGGCCGGGTCCGCGGGTGGACTTCTTAATTGATTGACGTGAACATATTTCAAGCAATATCCAAGTTATAGAAATTCCGACACTTCGATAGAGATCTCGTATTCAAGGTTCAATTAGAAATAAACAGCTGCTGACTTTGATAGGATGTACGAGAAAGGAGAACTTTGACAGTATGAGAGAGAGAGAGAGAGAGAGAGAGAGAGAGAGAGATAATATGCAAGGATACACAAATATGATTGAATTTTCTCGCATTTTTTTTTATTTTTTAATATTTCAGGAAAAGAAACACTATGGCATTGCAAAGAAATTGGGAAGCAACAAAAATAGAAAACTTATGCGTGTTGATAAGCATAGCATACAGTTGACCATGATCTGAACCTGCAAACAGATGAAGTACACCCTTTTCTATAACACCCATAGGAAGGTAACGAAAATGTGTGTTGCCCACTGATTGTTTCTGATAGCATAAGAAAATATGAGGAATGGAAATGCCATACGATACAACCTACATTGCAGTACTGGGCTTCCATTGTAACATTGAATCCAATAAAGTAACACATTTCTAGGATCATTACCACAATTTGTCCACTTTTCCATATTTCGTCTTGCCAAAGCAACATGCTCTCAAAGTTTTAGCTAATTAAATTCCAAATTGCATAAGGGCAGGCACAATTTCTGCACGACCACAATACTAGAAGGTCGATACAGCCTAAACGTGCTAGCTCCACTTCACCAAACAACGACGCATTCCATTAATCCGAGAACGCCCCAATATAGACATCAAGCCAGTCCCTATTAGTTTCAGAGCCGGCCTTGACTTTTCAGGCGTCTAAAGCAAAAATTAAAGATTGGGCCTTTTTGGACTATTATAAATGATATAGGAGTGGCCCCTAACGTTTGAAAATATTGGGACCTAAAGCAGTCGCCTATTCGGCTTTAGCTCATGCCGGTTCTAAAATGCCAAAACCTTGCCCATACGCACTCCAAAACCCCATCGAAACGACAGAAAATCGAAACCCAAGACACAGCGCGAGAGAAAAAAAACAATTTGTGTGGATAGAAACCTTGAGGGCGGGGTAGAAGCGGTTGCGGCTGCGAAGGATCTTGAGGGAGTGGCCGACCTCCCATTTGTAGACCCTCTTCCTGCTCTTCAGAAACTGGTTCAGCTGCTGCCTGACGCTCACCTCCAAGCTACCTTCCTTGAATAGCCGCTTGTACAGCGCCTCTTCCAAGTACTTCTTCGACCTCTTCGCCACGCTCTTCGTCTCCTTGAACTGCTGCATAAACGCCATTATCTCTCCTACCCTTTCACCTTCACCTTCACTCCGTCGATGAATGCGATCGGAACCCTAGCTGGAGTGCTTGTGGGGAGCAGTGGGGATGGGGGATGGGGGAAGGGAAATGATTTTCTGTTTTTTCTGGGGTTTAAGGGAGGCAGAATCGAGTAGTGGCTCGGTGCATGAGAAGTATGGCGTTCTTGAGCTGTTTTTGGGCCAGTTGGGCTATACCAAACTTACTTGGGTTGTTGGGCCAACTTATTATTTTCCTTTCTTCTATGGTACTTTCTTTGAGTTCAAAACATAGGCTTGTGAAAGCAATTATTGGTCTTACTATGAAAACCCACAAATGCAAGTGCTTCAAAGAGGCTAAGCCCACATAAATTGGTTGAACAACAGTATCTTGACCTTCAACTACCAGAGCGTTATAAATATTAGGCATCTTCCCTGACGGAAAGATGTTTGAAATTAAAGAAAAGAATATATCTATCAATATTTCTTGTAAATATAAATCTCCCAGAGAGAAGTCTCTCAAAAGAGTTATTTTTTAAAGAGGTGTACCTAAAAACAATGAGATCTCAATTAGTTACTCCATATAACTACTGGAGAAATAGTGGATAGAAATAAAACCATTACTGACAACATATTTTCATTTAAAGTTTCTCTTGATATTATTAGAAGTGATGATGTAAATGCTACCAAAAGTAATGAAGAAAGTGAATCACAAACCACCGAAGAATGTCGATGTAGACATGATTGATCAATGTGAAAATGGGAACATCAAGCAGAGTTATATTATCTTGCAAAAAGAGAAGTATTTGGCCCTATAGTCCAAATTCCTAAAGGAATATAGCCTTTGCAATGTAAGTTGTGGTTTTTGCAAAAGAGTAATAAAAAATAATGAAACTACTTGATATAAAGCGCAACTTGTTGTAGAGTTGGAGTTGATTACGAGGACACATGCTCTTGTAATGAGTGATGTCACATGCATACTTTTTATCGGCTTGATGATATATACTCGAAGAATGTAGTAACAACATATAATATGAATCACTAGATGTTGATATTACATGAAGATTCCTGAAGAACATAATATGCCTCAAGCATGAAGCATACAGCTCAAAACCCCGAAATCTTTATTCTCTTAAAGCTACTCCAGTGCAAGTGATGTATGATTAAACGAAATATAAATTGTGAAGTGTAGGATGAGAGAGAAGAGGAAAAACCAGAGAAAGAAATAAGGTTTAATAGAGATCACTTAATGGAATTTTAGAGGTCCAGAAGACCTATTTTGTTCTTAATAGGCTTGAAGTAACTATCTTCTATTCATAATTATTTTACTTTTTAGAAAAGTTTCTTTAGGAAATTGCTACAGCGATCGACGGTGGCCTTACTGATTCTGCACCGACGGCCATGCGGAGCCCACTTTGGGCTCCTCACAAAAAATCCGAGCTGTTTAATAATTAAAAAAAAAACCGTGTTGGCCTTGTGAAAATCAGCTCAGTCCGATATGTATAGGTGTTCGATCCAATCTTTCTATTTTTCATTCAGACTTTAGGATTCTGAAAAAAAAAATATGAAGATGGGATCCAGCACCTACAATCGGATTGAACTGGTTTTTGCCAAGCCCATTCTTCTTTATTTAAATGATTGAATAGCTCAGATTTTTCGTGCGGGATCCACTCTGGGTCCCGCATGGCCGTCGATGCAGAATTAGAAAGGGCATCGGTGGCCGTAGAAGGACTTCGTTTCTTTAATATTATCTTAGTTTTATATTTATGTATTCTCAATTTCTCATTTTGTAGTTGATGTTCCACAACAAATTTCTTTTTCTCATCTAGAAGTTTCTTGTTTTTTTTTTTATTGATCCGCCAGAAGTTTCTTGTTTTGAAAAGAGAGAAAACCCATGTTTTTGACTAATGGATTGGTGGTTACATGTGGTCAAAGAAGTTTGGTGATTTAAAGTGTCGCTTTTTTTTCTTTTTCTTTTTCTTTTTTATCTATCAAGAAATTAGGGAAGTTCACCAGCTTTTTTTAATTTCTCTTTTTGAGATCAAGAGAAGTTCACCAAATTTAATTGGTCAACTTAATTAATTAATACGTTTAGTACGTAGTAATCGTATTCAATCGGGAAAGGCGTGTATCGTAATTTAATTTGACTAAAATCTTCAAAGAATTGAGCAAAGTACTGAATAACTCTAAGCACACCCTCTCAAAAGTTGACTAATTAAACTATTAGCAGTAAATTAATCCAACCGACACAACACAATGATGACCAACTTCATTACGACTGTAAATTCCCTAATCGTAATAATACATCCATATCAAAAGAAAACGTGGTGAAACAAGAATAACAATAAACGTTACCCCAACGAGCGTTTGATAACACAGTTAGATGCTTGTTGGAGATGGTCGGCATGGAAAATATCGATGAATAGTTGTCACTGTAGTTCCACAATTGAGAAGGCTTCTTATGAAAATTGACAGATAACCAACCAAGTGACGAACACTTCAGGTAGAGAGCACTGCGTGCATGGAAAACACCTCAACTACATGGTGATTTAAGCTAGACACCAAGAAATTAACCAGCTACAATGCATAAATCAGTGGAGAAAAATATAGAAAAATTGTAGTAACTGTGATTATTGAAACATAACCTCTGAAAAACAAACAAGAAAACCCTAACCAATCATGATTTTGGATAATTACTCGATAACCAATCACATGATTAACAAGTAAAACCTTGTCAAAAATGCTAGAATCACATTCATTTACACACCCAAGTATACACTCACACTCATAAGGGTGTGAGCACACACTACACACATCTAATGAATGTAGAGCCCACAACCTTGTAAGTATAAATATATAAATGAGTGTGATTGTAGAATGATTAAAACCTTAAAAATGATAGTGTGTACTTGCACACTCACGATATTATATTAGGGTGTGTCACGGTCAACTAAGCATACGAGCGGATTGGGTAAACAAACAAACACAATGATTCTTGCAGGCCCTCTCGTGCCTCCTAAATTGGCTCCATCCCATAGGAATCAATTCGTTCCACGCTTCACCACTCCTTACTCCCCATGTGGCTCCCACTTCCGAGTCAATGTCGATGATCGGAACTGTTCATCTCGTAAATCCCACAATTTGTTGTGGGGCATCAGCGGCAATATATACACATACACACACACACACACTCCATTTGTCCCCAAAAGGATGATAACTTTCGAAATTCGTGTCATTTTTCATTGATTATGTCTTTCAATTTATAATGTTTTTCATGAGTTTAAAAACTTTGTATAAGAGTACTAATCGAGAACTCTCAAAAACAAAATTCATATTTCATATTTTTTGAGATCCACATTGAAAGATATAAGGAATTGAAATCGGCACAGATATCAAAAATTGACATCTAATTTGGGACAGAGGGAGTATATTTTTGGGCTGAAACTTAAACTGTTCAATGTTGGAAACAAAATATAATTTGTTTCGCATTTATAAATGTCCGATAAATCTAATTTTTTTCCTAGACCTAACTAGCTGCGAGTATGAGCAGTTTCGATTTTTGTTGTCGACTTGAGAGTGCGAGCCATTAGGAGAGTATGACTATGGAGGGGTATGGCGAGGAATTGATCCTCTATCATCCTCGCCCTGGGTCATAGCTAGACTCATAGCAAGTGGATTGTCTACAAAAATCTCAAAAGCCAAATACCGAAAGTTTGACATGTGGACTAGCGGGGCATGTTGCACTTCACATTTTATAAAATTCACAATTCACATCCCGCAATGCCAAACTAGCAAAAAGGCTGCACGACGATAGGACCCAAAAAGTGGCTACACGTGAGGGAGGATGTTAAGAAAATGAATCCCACATTGGTTAGGAGTGAAATGAGTGATCATTTAATAACATCTGAGATCTCTCCACTCATTGCCACTTAATTTTGAGATGGATATAAAATTTTTACATTTATATAGTATTAATAATCTAGAGGATGAGAATTCCATTATTATTTTTTTAATTAAAAACGCCTTTTACAGGCGACGAGAATTCAATTTGGAGGTTGAGAATCGTGGGAGGTTAGATCACCGAATTGTTGATAGAAGTGGTCCTCCACGTATATTAAAAGAACAAGTAGCCGACCCAGTGGTACTAAAATATTAATACTCCATCCAAAGTGGTATTTCCTCAGTCGATGGAAATAGAAGTCCTCTACGACAGAGTCCTTTAAAGTCGCAAGCCAACGTAATTGTATGACTCGCGACCTTAGTTACATAATTTTTCAGTAAGATTATTTATTCGCACTCTCATTACCTCGTTCTGTGCTCTATATTTTTAATTTCCGCTCTCACGGATTAGAATGTTTTTGAAAGACGCTTTCACGTGTTAGCTCGTACACGAGCACGCATTATGTGGCTTAGCTCGTGAAGCTAGTGAGAAAAGCGCGAAGAGCTTAATTCACCAAGAGGAGACGAGCAAACGACCATCACACCCGTGTTTGTTTTTTTGAGAGTTGTATGGTTTTGCCCAAAGCAAAACTTTCTAGAAAATCTAAAACACACACCCCTGGTTTATTTGGAATTTAGAAGAAGGAGAAAGGAAGGGAAAATGACTGAAGAGAGGAACTATTAAGAGGAAAATTATTTTTCTTTGTTTGAATTTATATACAAAGAAACAACTCGAAATAAAAATGAAAATCACTTTCCCCGGTTTGAATTTTTGAAAAGAGATGATAAAAGGTAAATAATTCAACTAAGAAAGCAGGAGAAATAAAGAAAGAATGACGATTTTTATTTTTTTAAATCTGTAGAGAAAATATCTTTTTCTTGATTTCTCCAAGTTATTTTTCCTTGTCTCTCAAACCAAGAAACAAACCTACAAAGCTAAAATTACTTATTTTCATATGTTTTTCCTTTCGCTGCAACATTTTTCGTTGTTTTGTTAAAATCTGAATAGTTCTTTTTCCTTACTCTTCCTTCCCTGTCGAGCTAAATGCATCATTCATGAAATTTGTTTTCTGGTGACAGGACACTCTCATTGAGAGGATATGATTTTTGACAGAAATGAAATTCTTGATGAGATTTATAAAATAAATGATTTTGATTATTGAAATGAGTTCGACATGACAATATAGTAGATCTTAAAAGGGAGGATCTGGCTCAAAGAATAAAAGGGTCATTCTATGTGAAACCGAAAAATTCTCTCAAGTCCCATTTGTTTATTTTGGCTAAAAAAAAATTTATTTGGTTCAAATACAACATCCAAATAGAAAAGAAGTCCTTCTAGAAAATTACTGTGTTTGGCTAGAAATGAGTAGACCCCATAATTTTCAAAATTATTGCAAGGGAGTGGATAATGTGTACGAGAATCGTGGGACAGTTGTGAGGTGGCTTTGATTGATAAAGAAGTGTACCTTCCAGCTCTCATCCAGCACATTTTTTTGCAAAATAAATGCAAGAATGAAATGCTACTACTAATAGTAATAACCAAATGCTGTTTTCTTTCCTAGATAGATAAAATCCCAAAATCTTGATAGGAAAAGTTCAAGATGGGGGTGATGGTGGAATAATTGTAGTAGTTGAGAACATTAGGATGGCAGGCTCCAAACAAGTCAAATGCATTTTTCTTTATGCGTTTATTCAATAAATGAATATGTGAAAAAGTTGAAAAAGAAGTAGTTTTATTGTGTGTGAAACTAGTATAAAACAAGATTCCTGTGAAATTTTGTATTTTTTAGGATAAATTTGGAGAAAAATTTATAATAGAAAAATTAGTGACGCTTGTATCACAATCTGCTTGCTAATTGAAATTGTAAAATAGAAGAAAATTAGACATTCTGTTACTCATCTTTCCTTATCCATCAACGGGAGGTCAAAATTCGTCCCAACTTTATCCCTAATCTTAATGTGTAATTTTAGATTTTTCTCCAAATTTCATCACTAATTGACACGCATATTTGGACTCTATGGAGGGTCAAAATTACCCAAAATTATTTTTCTAAAGAACCCGCCTATGCAGGCTAAGTGTAGAGGCCTCCCTTGCCTTTGCATCTCACCCATTCATCCGCAACAGTTCAAATTTTAAAAGGCTCATCACCGTAAAGAAAACGTTTTTGAAACCTTCACTGTGAAAAACATTTTTGAACGGCCAAAATCACATCCACAACTTTGTGTAGTTGAATATCAAAATGAAGAAAGCCAGATTCTTTTTTTTATCCGCAAATTACCCAAAGTTTGTCCACCTAACATAGGGCCCACAAGGCTGCACGCAGCTGTTAAAACAAGGGCACGTGGCACCAACTCAGACCAGTCTTTTCTTTTTTGGTTTTTTCCCCTTAAAATCACGAAAGAGCAAAAAATGAATGAACAGTAAGCCATTGATTGGTTGGTTGTTGGAATTTTTAATGACTTGTAAAGGTAAGGAATGAGAAAATCATGGGAAATTCATTCTACAAGTCTGGAAAAACAAGACCCATAAAATCCAACAGAGAGGAAGGCCTACAAGCTTCAAACCATCTCACCTTTCTACATGCATCATAGAAGGGTTTGATGAGGGTTTTCTCTTTTCTCTTTAGAAAAGATTTGATGCATTAGAGCCTTCTCTGTACATATTGTCCCAGAAGAAGGCTCTTCCTCTGACGCATAGGTTTACGTACATAGTTTTTATGCTCTTTTTGGGTTAGAATAATATGATCAGGTTGTGGGTATCTGCTCTGCAATTGCTGGAGCTGTTTGTGAGCTCTTTGGTTCATTTGGTATATGGGTTATACATATTCAGCTCGGCTTTGGCCGGTGACCTTTTCCAGGCCTTGAATGAATTTCGTTTCAAGTCAAATGTGATTGCACCGGTCAAAGAAGAAGGGCTAATCGGGTCAGCAAATTCTGATGATTTGCCTCCTATAGTTCTAGTCCATGGAATCTTTGGATTCGGCAAAGGGGTACGTTACAATCTTGATTTCCCGCCCCCCCCCCCCCCCCCCCCCCCCCCCCCCCAAATTTAGCTTCTGCATTTGTCATTCTTTTTTTGGGTGATTTGTGGCTAAATTGTTTTGTTTATTGTTTATGGGTTTTCAGAGATTGGGGGGGTTATCGTATTTCGCGGGGGCAGAGAAGAAGGATGAGAGGGTTCTGGTGCCGGATTTGGGCTCATTAACTAGTATATATGATAGGTAGGTAGTTGAAGCTCAAAGGGTTGAGGTTCATTTTAAGGGCCTATTGTTTCCCATGATTTATGCCTTTTGTTTCCTATGATTTCTGCTTCTGTTTTTGTATTACCGATGTTCGAAACTGTTTTTGGTTTCAGGGCTCGTGAATTGTTCTATTATTTGAAAGGGGGGCAAGTTGATTATGGTGAGGAACATAGCAAGGCTTGTGGGCACTCTCAATTTGGAAGAATTTATGAGCAAGGTTGGTTGATTAACCTTGACTATCGTATCCCCATTTAGTTTTGTGATTCGTTGAAACAGCCCCCGTTATTTCTGGTTTACTTGAATTGGATTGATTTTAAAGAAGGCTTAGATTTCATTTGATTGAATTGGGTTCAGGGCATTATCCTGAATGGGATGAGGATCACCCTCTTCACTTTGTGGGGCATTCGGCTGGAGCGCAGGTTGTTAGGGTTTTGCAGCAAATGCTTGCTGATAAGGTATGTTTTTTTCTTTTGCTTCTTTCAAGAATCAATGATAACAGAAGTTTTAGATTTTACTTCTATATGGATAAACAGTGGTGGGTAAACCATTTCAGGCTTTTAGAGGGTATGAGGGCACTTCAGAGAAATGGGTATTAAGCCTAACATCATTATCTGGAGCTTTCAATGGAACAACCAGGGCATATTTCGATGGGATGCAGTAAGTGTGGACTTGATGTAAATATGTTTGTGTATTTGTTTTGAAATCTAAAAGTAAATTGTAGTGACTTTCAATCCAATCAATGGACGGTGAAGATAGAGAATGATATGGGGTGTTGAGGAGAGATTTTTGAAAGTGACTTCGGATTTTGGATGATAAATATTACACAATCTGGCAGAAGAATTCAGAATTGATACGGAGTGCTAGTGTGCTATAGTTGTAACGTGAAGAAAAAGTGTAGTTTCTAACTTCCTATGCATGTTTTGATCTTCTGAATCTGTGGAGTTGAACATGAAAATTTGGACAAACTTGCCACTCTCTATTACACATGCTATGCGTGCCAAAATAATCCTGAACTTATGCTAAATGGCTTATAATTTGTTACAGGCCAGAAGATGGGCGTACAATGAAACCTGTTTGTCTACTTCAGCTGTTGCGCTTAGGAGTAATAGTTTTCGATTGGTTAGACATCAGCTGGCTGAAGGCTTATTACAACTTTGGGTTTGATCACTTCAACATGTCTTGGAAAAATATGGGTGTTCGGGGTCTTGCCGATTGCCTTATGGGAAATACAGGTCCGTTTGCTTCAGGAGATTGGATCCTTCCAGATCTGACGATTCAAGGGTCTATTAGACTGAACAGTCATCTACATACATTCCCTGAAACGTTCTATTTCAGCTATGCCACGAAGAGAACTACGAGGATCGCGGGTTTCACCGTTCCTTCTAGCATACTTCGAACCCACCCTTTGCTTTTCATAAGAGTCTTTCAGATGAGCCAGTGGACTCATCCTCCAGATGCCACTCCGCCTTACAAAGGCTATAGGTGTGTTCTCTTTGGCTACTTATTGTTCTACTGACTTTAGGCAGTGTTTGGTTTGCTAAGAAAATGGAAAATGTGAATTGTAAGTAGAATTATTGTCTATAGAGAGCAATGGCCCTATTCCATTGGGAGGCCCAGGAACGAACATTCTGTTCCTTCCCATTATCATTCCAGTGTACAAAAAGTACCCTAGTTTTTATCTAACTAGTAAACACAGCCATGTGGTTTATTCCGACGTTCTATTGCTCAAAGAAACTCTAAGAAGCTGCGCTGTGCTTAGGAAAACTTGATCAAAATTGAACTTACCCAGATGAAGTTTGCTCTCGTTTCTGGATTACATTACTTCACTAACCACGTTTAGATTTCTTATACTTCTGGTTTTGCGCCTGCAACTTTTAAATTAGGAAATTTGGTCTTAAAATTAAGAGGAGTTGTAATGATTGACACCAAATTGTGTCAAGGGAAATCTATTGTGACTCATGTTACATGTAAATACACCTGCAGGGATGAAGATTGGTGGGACAATGATGGAGCACTTAACACAATTTCAATGACACACCCTCGATTGCCAGTTGAACATCCAAGCCAGCTTGTTGTGAGGGATTCTGATTGCCAGCCTTTGCAACCAGGCATCTGGTTAGTCACAATTCTAACTATTGTTTGTTTAACTTGCCTGAAAAATCATACGAGTAGTAAGTGTGAATGTTATGTTTGGACAAAATTATGGTTGCATGTTATAACTACTTGAATTGATTGCTTATCCAAGATAACAAATAATTGAGTTTAACAGCAGAAGTTAAATTTCACGAACTTTAGCTTTTGAGATTGAATCTTGAGCCAACTCAAAATTCAGATCTACTATTTTTTTTTTTCGAAATCAAAATTTTGACTAACCTAACTAAATTCCTTTTCCTGCATATAAAAAACAATTTAGCGTCTCGCAACTAGCATGAAATTTGGCTGTTATACTTTGGCAACATTTTCATTCTGGTGTCACAAAGGGAAATGATCCTTATCAAAATCATGCTGTTGTGTTGGAAAGGAAAAATGACACGTCTGGGTATAGTATCTTGTTTCTAAAGGAAACTAAAACAAATGACTCCATGAAGTATGAAGGGTGAATTTGAAGAATTACAATCACCATGTTGGTGATGATGATGATGATGGGATGACTTTCAGTCTTTCACAAAATATTGTTTGCTGTTGGTTGTGATCCTGAGGTATCTTCCATAACATTTTGACGTGTTGATGTAGTTCTCCTTCAAAGCACTCAAAAGTTTCTCATAGGTTCTTATGCAACGTTTTAGGAAATTACATTTTGAAGTGCTATATATTTTGAACCCTAAAAGTAGGGCATTTATTCGTTGCTAGTACTTGTTTGTATCTTGCAATTGTTGGAATAAGAATTTGATGCATTTGAATAGGATGCATGTCCTTGAGGCTGAAAAAAATTTGCTTTTCCCTGGGTAGTCCAACTGTCCAAGTATTTCAAAGAACAAATTACATTTTTTGAGATCTTACTGAAATTAAAAACTACACCAAGTATTATAAGAATCTTGTCCGGAGTGGTTGTCTGTATAATACATCCACTGAAGCTGCTATCGTATTATTGACATGATAGTTACTTCAGATGCACCTATGGATTGACTTAATTCTGAGCTTAATTTTCACGGTATCAACATTTCTGTTTCTGTTCATTACTTCAAGAAAATCAAAGCTGAGAAATCGCAGATTGTGTAGTTGTTATGTGTTATGTGTTTCAGCTGTCCAGTAGAAACAAGGAATTGCTTCAGCCTTCAGGGTTATAGCCAATTTGGCCAATAGTTAAAGCTACAAAGCAAAGTTGATCCGAATAGTCATACAGTTGCTTAAAGCATATTGTTAACTTGTTCTTGATATGGTCATATAAGGGACTAGAACTCCATTTTCTTATATGAACTTATTCCAACATTGGTCCATATTCTGAACTCCATTTTCGTATATGAACGCCATTTTCTGGAACTGAGAAGATTGTGACAGTTGGATATCTATATGCTAATTATTAAGCTTTTCTTTTCTGATTCCAAATTGCAGGTATTACAAGATTGTGGAAGGCGATCACATACTTTTCATTATAAATCGGGAAAGAGCGGGAGTTCAATTTGATATGATATATGACAGCATCTTCCAACGCTGCAGAAAACATGTTTTTAGGAAGGCTCCAATGCTACCGAATCAAGCTCACCAATAGTAGAAATCGTTCTACCCACTCGTACATTATGGCTAGATGAAACGAAAATAGAGAGAAAGGAAGCTGTTGCTCTGCTATTTTTTTCTTCTTTCTGTGTGCCCTAAAATGTAAATGTAATAGCTTTCTTTCCTTCTATTTTTTCGACAAAAATACTTCTCTCGAAACGAATTCTCAAATGCGTACCTATACATCATACCCCAATTCATCACTGCATCGTAAAAGATTTTGTTCTCCGAAAGATAGATTACGCTAAGGACCGCCTATAAATCCGGTGGTAAGTTGAGAACAAAGCCACAACAGTTCAAATTCTAGTTACAGATTTCACATGCTATCATACATGTTTACAAACTTTGGTATCTCTCTTTCTCAAATTTCTGCACCTTTTTTTACCCATACGATCAAGTCTTTCATCAAAAAATGTAATAGTTCAAAAGCAAATCCACTGTGTATTATTGAAAAATCGACTAAACAATGATGTTACGCCCCTCTCTGTTTCACTGCTCAACATTTCACTATCTGTCCCGGTAATTAATGGTATGAATTTTAAAAAATCTCTTCTTGTGAAGAGTTTCAAAGGGGGGCGTAGGCTCTCTATTGACTAAAACGAGTCACATGTACAATCAGATAGTAGCACATGATTTTATCCTTTGTCCCACATGCACACAGTCAAATGATCATGTGTTTGTTTTCTGGTAATTAGTTGCAACATGAATCATGTGTCTCTGACTGAGTATGTTTCCTAGGTTAAAGAAACACAAGATCAATCATTGATTCAAATAACGGTCATGTTTGACGATAAACACATTAAAAGGGAAAAAAAAAAATTCTTATTTTTTTAACACCCTTTAATATACATTTGCACATCTACTATTGTTTAGAATTTTCCTTCAAATAATTGCTAACCACTTCCCTCTAACACACATCAAACAGGCCGGCCTACTAGGCAGCTACAAAGCTCTGCTATACTGATTGAAGTCAGTTGAATAGTTGACGCATTTTTAGGGGCAAGGGTCCTAACCAGTTACCCACCCAACCAGTTCGATCCAGTTTGGACCTGTTGTGGGCTCTTTCCGAGCCCACAACAATGATCGGAATCGTTCATTTTTTAGAGCTTGTCGAGAACATTAGCCACGCCAAAAATCATGTTAATCGGATATAGTTTGATATGGTTTCGAAATGTATTAAGTTTGGGGGGAGAAAAAGTGTGCAACACTGGATTACTACCCATTCGACACAATTATCTGAAAATAAATGCATTTTGATATCATATCAAACGATATCCAATTAACGTAATTTTTGGCGTGACCAATATTTTCAACGACCTCTAAAAAACGAACGGTTTTCATCATTGTTGTGAGCCCAAAAAGAACCCACAGCAGGTCCAAACTGGACCTAATTGGTTGGGTGGGTAACTGGTTAGGACTCTTGCCCCATTATGGACCAAGAGGGAGTCCCCTTTTTATGCCAAAAATAGATTGAAAAAACTTTTACTAACAAACAGCGGAGTAGCACAAGTGGGGGATCCTGCTAATGCTCAAAGGTCCCCATCTAAATCGTTTAAAAGTGTTTTGAATCTTATCCACAACTATCCTTACGGAATGATTCTCTCAGAAGGAGATAATGGATTCTCTACAGCTATCAAATGGACTAGATGGTCCAATTAACCCCGCTTGTGAGTTTAGAAAGGGAAAGGTTATTCCATGCTCCAGGATCAAATATTCCTCCCCCTAGCAATAGTTTGCGGGGTCCACACACTTAAGGGTGGGGTCCACACACTTAAGGGTGGGGCCCACACACTTTTATGAGAAGAAAGAGCAATAATCCTAAAGCGCGCACAAAATAAATTTAGTATTTTTTTTCTTTGTAGAAAAGACATATTTTGATAATACATTGTCCGTTGTTAGATATTATCGTTTAGAAGCTTCAACCACATCAAAAGTAACATTGATTGGAAATTGCTTGATTAGGTTGTCACATTAAATCGGAATTCATATAACTGTGCGTGATTGATATTACCAGCGAGCTCTGTAATGTATGTGGACCTCACTCTTATTGTAAGTGAGAGTGTATAAATGTGTGTGTGAATGAGTGTTGTGGTAGAAGGACTCATTCAATTATATCAAAACGGACCCTTTCTGGGCCCACAACTGCGCTTCGCTGGATGTGATGCGATGACACATCAACACTATCTTGACATCCACATTCACCTCATCCTAATTAATGTTAATCATTTACACCCCTAGTTAATAGGATTCCCTCCACATTATCCAGATACATCCACCTGTAAAATCTACCATAAATAATGTGAATCCCAACTCTCGTCCCAACCAGTTGTCATAATAATAATTCTGCTAATTTTGTCACTTTTTTTTATTAACGTTATTTCATGTATTTTTTATGTAAAAATACACTTGCAAATGAACGAAGTTAAAAAAAAAGAGTGACAAAATCATTTCCTAATAATAAAGCCTTTTCACATTTTCTAATCCATTGATCCAGTTTTAGGAGTAGATTCATTGAAGTTTATTAATTCATCGGAGATAACATATCTAACCCAATTATGAGAAAGAATCTGCCAAAGTAAATACGAAACTAAATCCTCTCTCTCTCTCTCTCTCTCTCTCTCTCTCTCTCTCCCTCTATCTCTCTCTCTCTATATATATATATATACACACTCCTACATAGATAGGGACCCAACAGAATATAACTGAGATACTCAGATCTGTTTTTCCTCAAGGAGCATTGGAGAGAGAGAGAGAGAGAGAGAGAGAGAGAGAGAGAGAGAGAGAGAGAGGATGTGTGGGATAGAGAAGGCGGCTCTCGTTAACAAATGCTCCTTGACCTCCACTGCCAAGGAGAATGACAGTACTAGGACCACCCTCTCTTCTGATGCTGTCATCAATCTCGACCAGTTAACTCTCTTTCCCTCTCTCACAAGTATTTTTACATTGCGATAACGACATCGGTAACGCAGTCGTGTACCGACCGATATCGAACAATGTTGCTCGGTATAAAGAACTTGGCTTCTCAGCAGTGGGCCTGCATAGAAGCCAAGTGCAGTTCAATGTTGGACATTCATTCTCGACTGTCAATGGTCATTGGTAGAATACTTATCTTACTGGTAAGATTCTTCCAGCAAATCTGTCCGGCTGTGACTACACAAACTGTCATGATCTGTGGATCGCAGACAAGCCGGATTCATTGACATATGAGTATTAGTTTGCAATACTTTTTGTTTTCTTGTTATATTGAATGGTACCATGAAAAATGTTAGTAATGAGAATTTCTATGTTGGCAAACAGCGGTGATCCGATGATGTTCGAGTCTTACTGGCAAGAAACGGGTGACAAGTGCACGTTTGTGATACCGGGCTGTCAATCGCTGAGCTACTTCGCAAACAAAAACAACCTGTGCTGGTTTTTGGAGCCAGAATTGGAGGAAGAGATCAAGCGGTTGCACCGTGTGGTGGGGAATGCGGTGGTGGAAGACCACTATGTGGTGGTGGGGACCGGTTCAACCCAGCTTATTCAGGCTGCGTTATACGCTCTCTCGCCTTCTGATGAGTCCAAGCCCACGAGTGTGGTGTCTGCTAGTCCTTACTACTCGGTGAGTGAGTCAATATATACTTTCCCCGAATACTAGTATTATCTGTTCATATGCTCTCCATTTATGTATCAATATATGCGTAAGTTACAAATACTTTGAAACGTGGTTTTTATAAATGGACGAAGAAATTGATGAAACCAATCATGAGCCGGTCTGAGATTCTCACATAACTTAAATTTTCTAAACATCATCAATAAACTGGACGAGTAGGGATAGTACTACCTACTATCATTTTTGCAAGTTTGATTTGTTAATGTAATAAGATGAAATTAATTAAAACAGTTTTTTGATGAGCCGAATAATAACCAAAAACTCGAGTAATTTAGTTTGTTTATCTTTCGTCTCCCCTGGGGGATTGTGTTGACATTCCTTGGGACCACAGATGAAGCTGTTTTTTTTTTACTTTAAAGAAATATCACAGCAATGATTCTTTTTGAATTCATTATGCTTGACTAGATCAGTAGGTTCTAATGATAGGACCATGATGAGATGACTGATGCGGGTCTTAATTTAAGTCAACTGGACATGCAAAGCAATGGGGGATTCAACTGCATGTTGTGCGACAAACCGTGTCCATCGCTGAGTGTTTGTTTGTGTCCGACACGACACTAGCTAGGAAAACAAAAGGAAGGCAGCACAGCACATTCACCCTCTATGGTTTGTTTGGCAATCAAAAATAATTGATTCAACAAGGAATATGGAACGTGAGTGCCTGACACACGTACTCTTGTGGCAGACCCATATTCTCAAAGCCCAAAAAAGAAAAAAAAGAAGAAAGAAAGGAAAAACACATGCATGAACGTGTTTCTATCTCTCTTAAGAATAATGGAAGTCAAAGAGCCAAATGCATAGATTAAAAACCAGATTTCTTTTAGCATTCTATTAGAACACACCTTTGATCTCAAAACCAGGTGTTTTTAGCGTTGTATCCACTTCGTGCATATAAAATGTCACATCAAATGATACACCAAATATAAGAATAGTAATTTGTAACACTGATCCCGCAACGGCCGAGAAAAGTCAAACAGATGCCAATGTTTTACGTAGGTACCAATGCTATTATGCTAGGGTAAGTATTAACATGAAGGCAAACACAAAAATACTTCATCCGTCTCATAATGTTGATACTTTCAAGATTGCGTGTCATTTTTAAATTGCCTATATCTTTCAATTCATAATGTCTTATGTTTTTTTCAAAAACTTTGTTCAATTGAACTAATTGAAATCTACTATCAAACAAGAGCTTATAAAAGATTTTTAGATTAAAAAATATAGACAATTTTTTTATAGGGCTAAAATAGTAAAAGTGTCTAACTTTTTGGGACAGTGGGATTACTTGATTTTGACTACGACTTAAAAACAATCAAAAGACATAATTCTCCCTATTCTTTGTTGTTTCTTCCGGCTATTGGTTGTGCTATATATACAATTAGAATTTTCCAATATATACCTTTTGCGGCCATTTTACTTTAAACCAAAATATCCATCAAAATGCTTACAAAATTCAAAATTATCATTGTCGTCCCATTAACAAGTTTTATGAACAGAACTTTTGGATATAAATGACTAGTTTCCTCTTATTTTCTCTGCAGTGCTATCCAGAAGTGACAGACTTTTTGCAGTCAGGTCTCTATAAGTGGGCAGGAGATGCCCGCGCCTTTGACAAGGATGGACCTTACATAGAATTTGTGACATCACCAAGCAACCCGGATGGCAGCATCCGAGAAGCCATAGTCAAAAAAGACCAAGGAAAGGTTGTGCATGACCTAGCCTACTACTGGCCCCAATACACTCCAATCACTTGCTGTGCCCATTTTGATGTTATGCTCTTCACTGCTTCCAAATGCACTGGTCATGCTGGTTCTCGCATCGGGTACGTCTCTATTTCTCGTTATAAATATATGCCTAGCAAGAAGTTTAAGAATCATGAGCAAATGCAATGCAGGGAGGGAGGGAGGGAATTTTGTTGGGATTTGTCCCACATCGATTAATTATCTCTTCCAAAACTAGTATATGAGCCTGGGCGGCCTCTCCACTCTTTGTCAATTGGTTTGGAGTTGGATGCTTTAACATGGTATCAGAGCTATAGTTTCGGAGGCTTTTCCCCTTTGTTTGTGCCATAGTTGCACTTTATTTCATTGTGATCCGTGTATTCCGGATCCTTTGTTGACCTCTTCACGTGCGAGTCAGGGGTCGCACGTGTGGGGGAGTGTTGGGATTTGTCCCACATCGATTAATTATCTCTTCCAAAACTAGTATATGAGCCTGGGCGGCCTCTCCACTCTTTGCCAATTGGTTTGGAGTTGGATGCTTTAACATTTCGGTTACTAAAACAGTGGAGTTTTTGGAGAAAGAAAACCGCCTAGAATCGAAAATGTTTGGGATTTACAATCCACTAGGATGATTACGATGTCTTGATTGCCATCTAGACACTTTCCAGTGTTTTTGTTTACGGATTTTCAACCTTCCATCTTTTAGTTAAGAAAATTGGACACCGCTTCTCTGCAATTCAATTTTCAATCTGCACGGTGTATGCAGTTCTCTTTTGTGGGGCTAACGAGTTCGAATTTGATGGACTTTATATATTTTCCCTTAGATGGGCTATTGTGAAGGACAAAGATGTGGCAAGAAAGATGACAAAATTCATAGAGATCAGCACAATTGGAGTTTCAAAAGAAGCCCAACTCCGATCTGCAAAGATCATTGGAGTCATTTCTGATAGCTGCCTTCATCCCAACTCGAACAACTTCTTCAAGTACTGTCAACGTCTAATGGCTGAAAGATGGGGAAAACTAAAAGAAGTCGTGGGGCGCAGTAAAATCTTCATCCTTCCGGAGTACCCACCAGAATACTGCCTCTTTACCGGAGAGTTCAGCGAAGCACATCCCGGTAATGTTCGTAGCAGCTTCTGAGCGTAGCAACTAACAAGTCACACTGTTTAACTGTACTAATTGTTCACAAATTTCTTGTTTTTGTTTTCTGGAAACAGCGTTTGCATGGATGAAGTGCAACAAGAATATAGAGGACTTTGAGAAGTTCCTTGGAGCACAGAAGGTTCTGGCAAGAAGTGGGAGGCGTTTCGGGAGCGACCCGAAGTTTGTTAGGGTTAGTATGCTGAGTAGGGAAGAGGAATTTGAGATCTTTCTACATAGGTTGTTGTCTATCCAAGGAACTTGTAATTGATCTTATGCTAGTATTTATTAGTAAAGCACAATTTATGAACTCAAATGTTAGTTTATTCTGTACCCTGCAAGGCATGAACCAATATTGCTTGTAGTATGGTCTGCCTTAGCAGTATGTGCTCTGAAGCCTCCTTGTGGATGTGTTCCGGTCTAAATTTTGGTAGTTTTGGTTCATTCTATACCCTGCAAGGCATGAACCAATACTGCTTGTAGTATGGTCTGCCTTGGCAGTATGTGCTCTGGAGCCTCCTTGTGGATGTGTTCCGGTCTAGATTTTGATAGTTTTGGTTCATTCCTATATTTTCTGATGAAGTCTTTGTAGCCTTCAGACTTTACCTTCGGGTATTTTGAAATGAATTGCTTATTTTAAAAAAAAATACTGCTTGTAGTAAGCTCCTTTGAACATGTTACACAATTCTGATTCCAATCATTTTGCAAATACCCTGTCACGACCTCAAAACAACCGAAAAAAAGTGGAAGAATTAACGAATATGAGTAGCAGAATTCAATACACGAAAAATTTGATCTCCACTCATGCATGGTTGAAATCTTCTAACGAGCCGAAACTTGTACAATCCTCTTCTACGAAGATTGTTGTCCTCAATAAGCTGTTGCTGCAGATAGGGACGATTTAGCTGCCAAGAAGGCTGAACTAAGGTTGCAGGAACTCTAGGGAGTGGGAACAAAACAACAGACAGAAGTGGCTTTCGGACAAGTCTCAGATCATACTCGCTAGCAATAGTTATGAATGTCACTCTTGGAAGAGCTTTGGTGGCCACTTTTCTCGATAATCGTTAGGTATTGAACCTTCTCTCACGGACTCCAACAATCATGTAATATCATGGCATTGAATTGTCTCAAAAAGGTCAAGATTCGCGAACGACAAAGACTTGTCTTTTAAGGAGGCCGAAGGGGGGGATAGCAGAATTCTAGAAAGTGGATAATTGTTCCCCCAATGAAGACAAGGATTTTGCCTTCGCGATGAATGTGGTGAAGGGACGATCAAGGCATCTGTTAATTTGTGTCGTGGCAACAACATGTAGGATCGATCGTGAGATTATCGCCACCCCTTCATAACCTTCTCTGTTCTGCAGGATCAGTTAACAACGTTGGGATATGAAGATATACACGTACAATAAACAGATGATTACACTAATAAAATAGAAAACCACATTAACAGCTAAAATCAATCTTCATCTTCCACTAAAAACCCCACTAAAAACATGGCTATCCCCTCCTAGTGAAGCTTCCCATTCTATAGAGGACGTCACAATCTGAGATAGTTCCAAAACTATCTCCCTCATCTCTGGTCTGTTACATGGATCTTCACTTATACACCACGCTGCGATTTTGGCCGTCTGAAAAATAGAGAGAGAGAGATCACAGAAGATCGAGAATGTAAATGAAGTGGGTTAATTAGGAGTTTTGTACAGAAACAAATGGTGTTTGCTAACCTTAAATACATCCACCACAGGATAGTTGCCTCCAAGATTGCTATCTATAATAGATTCCAGAGCAGTCTCTGGGTTTTCGTCTTCCAATATCCTCTTAACCTGAACAAGTAATGCGATGAAATTAAAGAGATTTCATAGGATCAAAACACCGCATATCTCTGATTCACATGTTTCTGTCAGTTTTGTGCCCGTATATTGTTAGACTTGTCCCACATCGCTTATATAAGCCACCCAAGCTTGACCAATAAATTCTAGTGGCTACTCCACCTATTGCCAATCGGTTTTAGGTTGGAACCCTTCAAGAAATCTAATATGGTATCAGAGTCTCTGTCATCTCTGTCGCCCGATTCAGTCAGTCAACCTCCACGTGCATCCGGGCTGCACGTGAGGGGGAGTGTTAGACTTGTCCCACATCGCTTATCTAAGCCACCCAAGCTTGGTTAATAAATTCTAGAGGCTACTCCACTTATTGCCAATTGGTTTTAGGTTGAAACCCTCCAAGAAATTTAATATAGATATTGAACTCTTTAAAAATAGTCACCTAGAAATTGGAATTGTCTTTGAATACGACTAGTCATGTCTTTGGTATCAGACATTTTTGAGTTGATCTGTTTTGTTTCTCTATAGTAAAAATCTAAAGGTCTGCTTACAACTGAGACGAGTGATTTCATTCTCTTGGGCTCCCGGTCATCACGGATGAGTGCGCGTTGACCGGTTATGAGTTCTGCCAACACCACTCCGAATGCAAAAACGTCTGTTCTAGTAGTCACTTGCAGCTGCTTCACCGATCTGTTCATCGAACAAACCAAGAAATTGCAAAATTACATTTCACTTGGAAAGTAAAATCAGCAAGTGTGAGACAGATGAATTTCATTGCAACCATAACGCACAAACAAGATTGGAAAATTACTCTGGCGGAAGGTATCCTGGTGTTCCAACAAGGCTCGTCGCAATGAGATCATCTTCATTGGTTCTTTCAACCAGCTTTGCCAATCCAAAGCCAGCAACCTACACTAAAAAATACTGTCCTCAAGCACAACAAAAACCTTAAATCTTTCGTTCTTTTCGTTATTAAAACAGACCTGGGGTTGGGGGTGGGAAGTACCTTAGCTCTGGGTCCTACAGCGAGTAGGATATTACTAGTCTTTATGTCACGGTGCACACAGCGGGATTTCGTGTGGTCGTGAATATACTCGATACCCTTTGCTGCATCTAGCGCGATGGTTGCTCTTGCCGTCCAAGAAAGAGGCTGCTTACCTAATACCAATTTATGCAACATCTGTAACTTGTATGCTAGTAGTTGTTAGAAAGTCAATTGGTTTATTTTGACAAAGTTAACTTCCTTGAGTGAATCAATCTAAGCTGAAGCCTACATTGATAATGACAAACCTCAAAAGGCGAAAAATTTGAACCAATACTAATACATAAAAGAAAAAGGCAATAATAGTCACGCTACTAAGATGAAAGGAAAGCGTAGGCAAACTAAAACTACCTTTGAGCAACGGGTCGTGTAGATGTTCGCTCAGAGATCCATTTTGAATGTACTCATACACCAGATAGAGGTGGCCATTCCCAGTTGCATACCCCAACAACTCCACCTATATAATCTTCTTGAACCTGTTAAAATCATGTTCTGTTAAATGAAATTTGGAAGGAATTAGCCCTTAATCCTTACCACATTAATGTGATTTATCTTGCATAAGGCCTTGAGCTCTGCGAAAAACTCCTTGTTAGACCTCATCTTCTTAACTGCAACCCTCTGAAAACGAGTTAAGGCATTTGAGTTTACCCATCAAACAGCGAGCGAAACAGTTGAAGCTCAGTATAATGGAAGTAAATAAGCAGAAAAGTAGTTCACCTGTTCTCCTATTACGCCATAATACACACCACCGTATCCACCCTCTCCAATTTTCCTAGATTCATGAAAGTTATTTGTTGCCCATGCAATCTCCTCTAAACTATACGCTATCGCTCTTTCTGATTCAAAAACCGATACATCTGCATTTACGAAATTACTTTGAATCATTGAATGCAATGCTGGCAACCGAGCAAAAGGGTAATTAATATCTGGGACTTGGGTTATCTGACCTTCCACCTTTTCCTTATGTTGGAACCGTGAGGAGAAACTTTTCGACTTCGAAAATGCATTTGAATTTTCCTCGCTGTTTCTTCGATGTCTTCCTCTTCTCCTCAGAAGGTTTATTGTGAGCGCACACAATACAATTACTGAAGCAGCTGATAGTATAGAAGCTAATACTATTGTCCAGTTGTGCCCCTTTCTTGTTGATGAATCTGAAAAACCAAGTTAGAATAATTGGTCGAATTAACCTGAAATATTTATGTACTATACCGAATGAAGCTGTACACTAGTGAAGGTTATTTTTTGGACGAAGGATCTGTGGAGAGATTCGAGGAGGGAAAAAAAAAGATCAGCTGAAAAGGCCAAGTTCAAAAATCAAGAAAATGCTATGTTCTATCTTTCGTACCACTATGATGATACAAATAAAGAAGGAAGAAAATTGGAACTAACAACAATAACAGTACCGATGTGATTCCCTGGCGATGGGGCTATAGATGGGGGAGGAACTCTAATTTTCTCCACGGGCACAAATAACACCCATCCAACATCAAGAAACCCCGGATTCTGAGTCAATATCTTATTGTAGCTCTCAATCTCAGTTATTGTAGCAGACAACAAAGTTGCAATATCCGCTAACGTATCGCTCTGCTCAACCGTGTATGTCACCATAATCTGAGAATCATCTTCCACACACCCACATAAAAGATCCATTTCAACTTGATTCCCAACAACAAAAGACCCTTCCTCTCCCCCAACTTCCCAAGCCTGTCCACTGTATATCTGGCCTGAAACATTCACAAACGTATCGTCTTGTTTCACGGTATAGTTTGTACCGTAGAAGTAGCCAACCGTGCCATTGACTTGCTCGCAAGAGCAAGGCACTAATACAAGGAAGTCATGTTTTATACCATTGGAAATCAGGCTAATTTGTGACGAACTGACATGGTAATAAGTGGCAATCTGTTCTTCATCGAGATCATTGTGTTGGTAGAGTAATGACCCACAAGTTTTGATGCTGTCGACAGAGCAAGAAAAAGGGTTTAAACCAGTTGATTGCAACGAGACTTCTGCAGCAATAGTTCTTGGAGTTAGAGTTGTTATAATAGGGAAGAAGAGAAGGTAAAGGAGATCTGTTGGAGCCATTGATTAGGGAATTAGGGGGCCATGGGAAGGACAGAATGGTGAACAAACACAAATTGAGGAACTCTGAAATGTATTTTTGTTGATTTTTTGAAAAAAAAAAAAAAAATCCCTGTCACTAATCTGTCTAATGGTTGTTAGTTTTTTACCAGAATGACTAAAATGCATATGGGAAACTGGTAGTTGTTGTTTAGCTACTAAAAAAAAGAGATGACAAAGTCAAAATTCATAAATTTTTTGTTGTAAACAAAGCCGGCCTCTATTGGACTGAAAAGTCATTAAACATTCGTCGATGATACAACTTAATTACTGTTGGAAATAGGATGGCGAAATCTTAATACTGAAATACACTTCAAGTCACGACCATGTCGCTTTCCTCAAGACAGTATTTGCCCTCACCAAACGGTATGCAAAGGGTTACAACAAATCTGCCTTTAAGATAAATCGAAACCCGAACTCAAAATTCTTTCTGTTTGCGTTTACAGTAACGAAAACAGACAGAATATCCGCTGAACCGATCTAAATAGAACTAAGAACCGATATTCTATTTCTGCAGAATAACAAAATACCGGTATGCCTAAAACTTTTTCGCAAATCGATATAACTCATTGATATCTAGTAATTCAGGAAAACAGATATTTTGGACAAAAATATATTCTTCTTAAATTCTCAATATACGTGTCAGTTAATCTTTTAGGACGGAGTCAGTATTGTTAATAAAACCTTGTTTTTGCTAGTTAATAAGCAGAGAGAATATCAAGTACGGCCCAGCTAGCTATAGATTTACCTAGCATCGCTCTCGGTGTTCGTCATTTAAATCGTCCCACGAACAAAAATTAAACACAGAGCATCGTCCAGTAAGCTCCTCCATATGACATAAGACATATCTTTGATGATATATATAATGGAAAAATCCTCCATGTAGCCCTGTCGTTCTATTTCAAAACTAGATGTCCGATTAAATTAACCTCGTTGATTTGGTCTGTGAAAAATAGTACCAGGCCGGTCATGAACCATTGGGGCCCAAAGCGTTCTGCCTTTTAACAGCTTATAAACGCAAGTGATTAATTAGCTCAATACGATGATAAAAAAAAGTACACGAAATTACTTGTAGAGTGAAAGTTTTTGAATATTGTAGAATGTTATGTATGGGCAAAGTAGTTTGAAAAGTGTGAAATATCCATTCAAATGCTATTTCTTAGTATTATCGTCACCTAAGTTACTAAAACCCATATTAAAGTAGTTTGAAAAGTGTGAAATATCCATTCAAATGCTGTTTCTTAGTATTATTGTCACCAAAGTTACTAAAATCCATATTATTTATCTGTATTGTGAACGACGAAATAAAGTAGTTGTTCAATATTTTTTTTTTTGTAGTGTACGTTTCGTCAAAGTTAACGACAATGGAATACTTTAAACTATCTATGATCTATCAATAGTATAGTATAGTGTTGTTTTGTTTTGTTTATGAGGTACATATCTTAAAAATTTGATAATGTCAAACAATTAAATAGTGGAGGCTTAAGAAATAAATTTGACTTATTAAACTAAATCGAGGCCTAATTTCCCCGAAAAAGAACCAAAAAAAAAAAAAAAATGAACGAGAGACCTTCACATTCAAGTCGAGTGGATTCGAATCCACGCACTAGGATTAGAAAATGGAAGTATCAATTTTCAATAGATGTTGACATGTTGTGCACATTAATTTTGGTTTCTGCTCAAATGGGCTCACTATGGACCAAAATTTAGAACTCGTGAAATAGCCTCTCCTCACAGCTGGGCCTAAATAGTACCAACAACAATCCAATAACCTGTTTGCTTTAATTTGTCAAGTAAAAAGTGTATAAACCAGTTGATTGGATAGGGTTTTCAGCTAGTAAAAGTTCTTGCAATTAGAGTTCTTGCAGTTAGTGTATTGGGAGGAAGAGAAGGGGGAAGGAACACGAACAACACCCAATATAACGTGTCATGCACCAACCTTGCAGATGTAAATTAAGAAGTTTTCCTTGTTTCGATGATCGATCAAGTAATCAGATATATATATCCAAATATAAACACAATGGCTGCTCTGGTCTGTGGCAGGTAGCTAGCAAGGAAGTACTAGAAAATCTGCTATTTTTACGACCTACTTGAACTTCAACGTTCATACCTCAAATCCACATCTACAATTAATATCCCATAGTGGGAAAAAAAATACAAAAAACAAATTATTGCTACAAATACCTCGCAAACTATGTACATCCACTAGTTTCTTTTAACATAGCAAGATTTCCGGAGTCATTTTTAGCATGGATAGGAGCAATGCCTTGCAATTCCAAAGAAGTCAGGGACAACGACAGCCGTCCAATATTGTTTGAGAGAAAAACGTATTGTTTACAAAATTGGTGAAGCTTATCTGGTTGACGCGGACGTCAAACTGTTCTAAAACATCGGAATGGCACAAGGAAGACAAATTGACCAATGACAAAGCATTTGACCTTCTATCTTCGAAACGAAAATAGGAAATGACAAAGGGAATCCTTTTGAGAACAGAGTCCAGCCGATTTCAACATTCTGAATATGAAAATCTCAAGCTGTCAACAAAACTATTTTCACTTGTCCAAACCCTAAATAGAAACTTTGAGACTCTTTCAACATGGGTTTACAACTTTCCCTCCTAAAAAATGGCCTAAAACCCTCACCACCCAACCCCTTCATCCTTGTCTATATAAACCCTCTTCCCCCTCAAGGACAAATTGTCAATCTCCTAACCCCAATCTACAACCTTCAAAATGGAAGGAGGAGCTAGAATGATCGTGACAATCTTTATTGCGTGCTCGATATTTCTTCCTCTAGCTTTGGCTAAGCTTGAGCCCAAAGGGCTCCATGTAGGGTTCTACGAGAATTCATGCCCACAAGCCGAACAGATCGTAGCTGAGGTTGTCTCTGAAGCCTACAGAAAAGATCCTGGAGTTGCTGCTGGTTTTCTTCGCATTTTCTTCCACGATTGCTTTGTCAATGTAAGTCATTCATTCACCTTCTCTCTTGATTATGTAAATCCCGAAACATCAATGAGGATGATCGCTGTTGGAGTTGTACATATCAGCAAAAGAAACAAATAACTCAAGAAAAATGACAATCTCCTTTACATTTATAAATTCAGTATTGGTGAATCAATTTATCTAGCTTGTTCTAGTGAAATTTGATATCTCCCATATTTTATTGATTGATTTTACAATTCTATCAAAATATTCGTCAAAACATAAAAACTTTAGTCTTTTTTTTTTGATCCGCTAAAAACTTGTCTTTACCATTTTGTTTTACTCACATCAAACCAAAACACTGTTTTTTTTTTTCTTGCACAAATATTAAAAATAGCCCATCACGTCCTTGTGGACGAATATTTTGGGTAAATGCATGGAAATCAAGTTTTTGGATCATATACTTGAGTTAAGGATAAAAATACATCCTTGGGCAAAAATTGTAAATGGAGACCCCTTTTGGATCATATTTTTGAGTAGTTTCCCCAAATCTTCTGATTATCTAAACAACCACCATGATTAGGGTTATGAAATTTAAGGTCCTTCTATTTATTTAAGGCCAAAAAAGCCAAACGCTCTCTCATGAATATAATTATGTTCATGCCATATCAATTTGACATGCATTTGTTCATAGAATTTGATTCCGAAAGGATAGGATAGGACCGTGAAGGGGTTTAGAAATCATATTTCCTCAAATCATTATACCCCTCTCAGAAAGTATCTCAATTAATTTCAAGAATCTTTCTAAGGATTTTCATGCCAAATTAATATTTATTTGTCAAACAGGGCTGCGATGCCTCAATTTTGCTGGATTCCATCCCTTCTGGTGAAAAAGTAGAGAAAGACTCACCGGCCAATGGCAAATTCCTGAGAGGCCTTGAAGTCATCGACACAGCCAAAGCAAGGCTAGAGAGTGAATGCCCTGGAATTGTATCCTGCGCCGACACCCTGTCCTTTGCAACCCGAGACGGTTCCGTTCTAGCCGGGGTCCCACAATACAACATGCCGGGAGGCCGGCGCGACGGCCTTGTTTCCCGTGCTGCAGATGTCGTCAGCAATGTGCCGTTCGTCAATGCGCCAATTCAACAAATCATAGAACTCTTTGTCAGGAAAGGCTTAACCCAAGAAGAAATGGTTGTTCTTACTGGAGCCCACTCAATTGGCGTTGCACATTGCTCGAATTTTGCTTACAGAGTGAACAAATACAATGACACTTTCCAAATAGACCCTAAGTTGAACGACGTGGATTCAGCTAAGATCAAGTCTGCATGCCAAAGACAGGTGAGCAATGAGGAGATAGAGAAGACTACTTTGCCGTTTGACACCCAAACGCCATTCAAGATGGATGGTGGTTTCTACACGAACCTGTTGAAAGGGACAGGGTTGATTGAGTCCGATCAGGCAATGGCTTTGGACCCCAGGACAAGACCCATTGTAGAGAGATTGGCTGAAGACGAAGGAAAATGGTTGAATCAGTTTGGTAGGGCAATGAGTCGGTTGGCGGCAGTGGATGTGAAAACTGGAAGTGAAGGAGAAATTCGAAAAAAATGTCGATCATTGAATTTAGAAAACAAAGGCAACACTGGCATTGCTCAAAATTTAGGCAAAACCAACAACGATGAAGATCCTGGCAAATTAGACAAAGTTGAAGATTCGGGAAAATCTGACAATGATGTAGATGCAAGCACACATGTTAACTCCAGCGATGTTGTTCAGTCCGACAAAAAATTTGATTCAAGCCGCACTTTTGATTTAGGCATCAAGCTGGCTTAGGCGACAGTTCCAATAAAAGTCACCATTTTCCAAGCAACTCTATTGATTCGTTACACGACTTTATGAGGACTATGCCTTAGGGCTCTTCATGGGCTACAAAAGGAATACTGGTTTGGATGTGGGTGGCTAATCAACTTCTTCCTTTCTTATCTCTTTCGATGTCATTTGAATTCGACTGTTATTTTTTCATTCTTCCTAACTAATAGCTGATCTTGTCAACGTGACAACAATGGAAAGGTTACAAAGTGATTATTGAATATTTGATGGGACATTACATGCTGAACAATGTTGGTTTTTTATGAATGAAGTTCTAGTGAGCTGTGTCATCTACACATACACATATCAATGGTGTGTTGACTATTGTGTGTAATATAAGGAGTCCAGCATCAAAGCCACCCTTTTCTTTTTGATTCTCAAAAACCCGCCTTAAAGGCTACAAAGATAAAGAAGAAGAATCCATACTCAAGATAGAAAGAAGAGCCTCTGGAAGGAGAGGAAACCCAGTTTTGGGCAAGAGATTGTCTAGAAACTAAAGTCGTAACTTCATGGGTTGCCTTGTTGGCTTTTCGATGAACCCATCTCAGTGAAAAGTCACCCAAACCAAGGAAATTCATAATTATATGCATTCACCTACCAAGGGGACATCAACTCATAAACACAAAATAGAATTGGTTGCTCTTTGTCCGACTCAATCTCCACTCCGATCCCCTAGCCCAAAATCCATAGCAATCGAGTATGCCTCTTTTATTGCCTTAAGCTCGATCGTGAAGACTAGAATAAACTTTAGCTGACTTGATCACCAGGCCATCCACCAACTTTGTATCTAAGTCCCTTAAAAATTATCGCCAACTTCCCATCCCTGTTGTTTGATCTAATTGCAGTGTCACAATTTGCCTTATACTTTCTACAATTCTACGGTCCGGACTCCAGAGCCCTCCAACAAGACAAATCATCTTCTTTTGGTTGGTTATCCCTGTTGACTCGAATTCTCAAAATTACTGTGAAATTCCTGCTTAGTAAACTGGGCTTTGGTGATAATATTCATCGTTGGATACACCTTAGCGTTTTGAAACAATATTTCATTTATCGATTTCCATATAAACCAAGCTGGCTATAAGAGCAACATTAATTACTCAAGAAAGCACCAATATCATCAGATGATAGATTTTCAACAAGGCCCAGACGACCGTTTAAGGGCAGAATAAGGAGAACTCAAAACATTATGGAGCGAAACACTGCTAATTAACCACACCACTCGAGCCCACGAGCAAAAAGAAAACAACATATGCTCTACACATTCAACATGGTTATCACAGATAGAACAAGGATTAGAAGGAGCACACATACGTTCGCAAGATTTTGCTTTGTAGCAAGACTCTCTCCGCTAAAAGCTTTTGACCATGTTGGGATTTTAGTTTCCAGATTGATTTCAATAGGTTGACACAGGGTTTCGAAGAGGGTTTAGGTAAGCTAAATGGTATCCAGATTTTACCAAGTAGTTTCCATTCGAGTTGAATTGCCACACCAGCCTGTCCCCTCCCTTAATGATAGGAAGAGAAATACAAGTAATTGCTTCCACTTCTCTTGGAGTAACAGGGCCGCCCGGCGCCACTGACATTTATGAGGCCCTACACGAACTTTAAAATGAGGGTCCTTGCATACTTTATGAGCACGCAAAACAAATAGCAATCAGTCTTGAAAAACATACATAAGGTAGGTAGATTGGCCCCGTTCATGCAAGTAATTAACTTATGCACCATAATTTTTTGGTTGTCCTTATTTTGCGTTTGTTAGTTTTACGCCAAATTTTTATGTGATATGGATGAGTAAGGACGAGAGGAATCGAAAAAGTAAAAAAATTTGACTTTTACACAAGTATTTTAAAAAATATCCAAAGAAGGTCTCCTGTCAATTTGACTAATACTGAATGGGATATTTGTTGGAAAATTTCTAGAATTAGTGAATGGAATCAGGGTATTTGGAGGGTCTCTGAGGTAACTGAAAAGGTCTCTGTTAATCTGGGCATCAGTTAATGGTGTGCGGTTACTTAATACCTCATGATCTCAGATAAAAAAAATATATTGATCATCCCACGATCTCAGATTTATTGGGCATAATTGATGCTCCAGCAGCTTTCGAATTCATTGTGATTGTGCAGCCAAAGGTCTTCCTTGGTTATATAATGAGGATCCAGTTTTTGTATTCTTCACCTTTTCCAGAATTGATCATACAGAAATTTCTAGAGTTTGTTCTTTGTGTGAGAGGTAAACTCCGGTTCAGTTCGCCAAGGCAGTTTAAGGTGGCGGTTTGTGGGATGTGCCTCTAGCTGAATTATCTTGAGAGACAGGCGCCGATGCAACCTCAACACCCTTGATCGATCGATAGGTGGCGAATCTGTCTTAAAGAGATTTTGTGAAACACACAATTCAGCTTATTATTTCGTTTGTGTTATTTGTAATCTGTAATTTACAGTGTATTGTTCAATAAAATTATAGTATGCAGGAATTTGCCCATTGTATTTTTCCCAACAAAACATATTTTGATCATTTTGAAAGATTGATAGTTCGCTAAATAGACAGTATTCTTGCCATTTTCGGTCATTTGTGACACAAACGGGAGTAGTTCCATTATTTATTTATTTTTGACGGGAATTTTCTCTCTTTAATGTGAAGGGGTTTTTCTTTTTATGTGAAGAGGTATTTCGATCAGTTCGTATATGATAGATTGCTTCTGAGTAAGAATGGGTATTAGGTTAAAAATATAAGTGTTTGGGTCATAAAACTCTTTGTTGGATATTTTAATATTAAATTTCTTTAGATTTTTGATTCTAGACTTTTACAAGTCACATGTATATCTGTGTGGGAGGCTATTATTTTAACATTTATTTGGATATCCACTTGCAAGATCATATCTAATCTTGAGATCACATTATTTAATTGAGTGTTTGGCCCTTATATGTATGTTCTGATGCCTATATAAGAGCATCCCCATTATAATAAGCAAATTGATGTAAATAAGCAAATTTAATAACAATATTCAAAAAATATTTCACATTGTAATAAGCAAAGTTAGAGCAAATATATCAAACAATGTAAAATACCTTTTTCTCTATTTTGGAGAGAAAAATCACAAAAACTTATTTGCACTAGATTAGGTAAAAAAAGAGGTAAAACCCATTTGTGAATAGTTCTTAGTCATTTTTACCTAAGCACTATTCATACTCTTTTCTTTTTTTTATTGTTTCTTTTCTCTCTCTTTCCTCCTTTCTCCTCTCTTTATTTTTAATATTGAAAAAAATAATATTTTAATAGATAATAGATAAAATGGATTGTGTTAGTGTAGTTGTGAAATAAAAAGTTGATAGCTAAAATAAAATTGAGAACTGTTCACAAGGTAGTTTACCTTTACACGGGTAAACTTGCTCTTACAAGTCTTTTAGCAAATAATCAAATTTCACACCTTCCATAACCAAATTTAACAACTTTTACCAATAACCAAACTCAATAACTCAAAAACACCACACATTGGAATCGTCTCATCGAGACGAATAATTTGGTGTGGTCGAGTGCGTAATTTAAACTCGTTTGCTATTGGACAAATGTGCATTATGTATTGTGGTGGTTTTTTTAGTTAGGGATGCAAAAGACAAATAATTTGGTGTGGTCGAGTGCGTAATTTAAACTCGTTTGCTATTGGACAAATGTGCATTAAGTATTGTGGTGGTTTTTTTAGTTAGGGATGCAAAAATAACCAATGTGGAGGTAGATGTTGTTAAGTTTGATTATGAACTAAATGGATAATCAAATATTGACGTAATACATTTTGGTTATTGATTTTGATTATTACCATTGTGGATGCTCTAAGGCATGCTTGAGAGCATGCCGAGAGTAATACCAAGACTTTTCCAAAACACAGCTTTTTCCATACTCAATTCTTCCCTCCATCTTTGTTCTCTCAAAATCAGTCAGTGAGTTTTTAATACGTACGTGAGAATCGTGGGCAAAGTATAAGGGTGCTTTTATTTGTGGAGCTTTGGGTTCTCCTACTTGTGCAGAATAGGTCTGAACCATACGATAAATTATCAGGCTATTTTATCCTGGAGGGGAGTCAGAGATTTTCTACTGCACCGGTTTATTACCGTAGAGGACCTGAATCTTCTTAAAGAGAGCGAGATTTCCGCGGCCTAGCCTGTTAATTTGTCCATTGTAATTTTATTTTTGGTGTATATTGTAGTAATTTCACTAACACTCTTAAATGCTAAAGGCAATTTTGGTTATTTTGTAATATTGGTGTTTTTCTGTTTGAACTAAATAATAGCAATATTTCAAAAGAGAAGAATGCTCAACGAATGATCAAGTGTATCACACCCTCCCAATATGAGCTGAACCCCATGACCTCACTACTTATAAGTACAAGTTATTCAATTATATACATTGAAATACTATTTTTCAAACATGAAATTTGTAATACCTAGGGAACATGACAGTAGTAATCTTGTCACGGTTAATTCTATGGGATAAAAAAATTGTGACACTCCCAATCAAATGGAACCTAAAGACGCTAGTATACAAATGGTTATTTTGGATCCGTTCAGTGGACACAACATATGGACCAAGTCATCTGTGGATGCAGATCGAAAACAAGGTGCAAGTCAACTGTGGGTAAAGGCAAACTCATATGTACATGGATTGGGAGATGGTGCCAAGTAGAGGTGCTGAGAAACAATGTCAAGTGGCCGATTCGGACGTTCATCTCCATGGAACCGGCTTGTTTGTTTTTATTATTATGAGATATGATATGATGCACCTCACATGAAAGGATGCTTTTCAAAACTAAATGTCCACCGGTGATGAAAGGGTGTTTGGGAGCCTAATTTTTGGCTTTTCATTTTTAACTTTTTGGTTTTTTAACTTTTTGGATTATAGTCAGAATGTATTTTGAATATGGTTGAGTGTTTGGATGATATGTGCAACATGTATTTTGCAACAAAAGAAGTGTTTAGGAGATATGTGATGAAAATGAATTATGATTTGATTTTTTACCACGTTGCCCTTGGTTATTTTTGATGGTACATAATGTGTATAAATAATGTTTTAGTTAATTTTTTAAAATTATATTGTGAAATTATTTTCTTCTTCGTTACTTGAAAGTCTCGCACTATTATTTTAATTTTGTTGGTAATTAAGAAGAATGACAAAAGAAGTTTAAGACAGAAAAAGATAGGGTTGTAATTTTTTGAAAATGGCAGGAGCACATATGTCTTTTTCCCCTGTACAAATCGAGAATGCAAAAAAGAGAAGTTGAAAAACTCCTCTTGGCCGCTTTTTCCATTTCAGCCTCTATCCTCAAAATCTGAGAACTCATTTGTTGGGAATGAATTTTGGTGGAGGGTTGTCAAACACCCAAAAGGCAAAAAGGATAATTGGAAAATGCAAAAAACAGGTAACCAATAGGAAGGAGGAGAGGAGTGCGTTGAAAAACTCCTCTCGGCCTCTTTTTCCATTTCAGCCTCTATCCTCAAAATCTGAGAACTCATTTGTTGGAAATAAATTTTGGTGGAGGGTTGCCAAACACCCAAAAGGCAAAAAGGAGAATTGGCAAAAGGAAAAAAACAGATAACCAATAGGAAGGAGGAGAGGAGAGTCCACCCCAATAGTTCATCATGATACTATTGACGGTGATTGTGACCATTGGAGAAAGAGACCAAAGTAGCAGATGACCCAAACCATGCGAAAGCTCAATATCTACCAACGGGTTCATAGCTCGAAGCTGCACCACACTTCTTGCATGAGATTTATCCACAGAAAAATCTCTCAAATTCCCTTTGGAAAATTTCCCATATAATCCATCTACCACTTTTCAGTGGCTGTGGTGTTGCCTCTGAGGTCATTGTGAGCTGCCACATTGCCCCCACAAAACGTTCCAATCTCTCTTCTTTCTGTCTCTAGCCAACCACAATATTCCTACTTGGGGGCGGTGCCAGTTTGTTTGAGCACCTGACCTCGGACTCAAAAAACCAACTTCGCAGCCCCATTGGAAGCCATCTCGAAAGGTAGCAGCCTGAACTGTATGTGGTACCCAATTAAATCCCCTTTTGATACATCAATTAAACGCTTAATTGGTAGGATTTGTTTGGTTTTGCTTATGAAATTAGGTTGTGTGAAATGGGTAGTGATTTTCTTTATCACTGCTTGCGTCAGAATTTGTGATTTAAGTCGTCAATTTGAGGCTTTTGCATTAGGTTATAGATGGGGTTTCTGTCCTAATCGAAATATGTTTATATATTTCATTGCTTTTAATTGATTGATTCAACTTTTTTTAGTCTTTTTAATGGGTTTTCCTTACGCCCCAGTTGTTTACTGCCAAAAAGTATCCACCTTGTGAAAGTTTCTCCCGATATGGGTCTCGGCCTCTTCGCCAGAGCTCGAACTCAGACTTGGTTTTGAATGTTTGAACTGTCACATCCATTTTTTTTTAGAATTGTCACAGGTATTGGTTGCTGTTTCTTACTGATATGCGTATCCTGCAATGTTCCCATTCACTTTTGGATAAATTTCGCAATTTAAAGCCAGGTTTGTGTGGCCGGACTAATAGTAGAGGGTCTGCGTAATTTCCTATGATGAGGTCACCCGATTCGATTAATTGTGAGAGGATTACCAAAATGATATCGCCGGATGTTTATATTCCATGTTTTGTTGGAGTGGTTCGCCGATAATTTTCCCTAGTTGTGGCATTCAAACGATATAAATGACTTCCCACAACATTTTTTTTAATCGAATTCTATGCTTAATTCGGCCAATCAAGGGGACCATCTATATGTTTTTAGGCTCTGGTGATCCTAATGAAGTAGTAAGATACTGATCTTTCAGTGGTTAGGTGTACCGATAAATTGTTGGCACCACCTCCCCAATGGCTACATGTAGTACGATTTTTTTTTTTTTTTTTATATAACTAAGTATTCGGGTCAGTTTACGCGAACCTTGACTAATCCTGGAGACCATAATTCCAACATCCACTAGCACTAGCGGGGGACATGTAGTACGACTTGATGCTACAAAGTTGATAGGGTTGTGGTAGGAATTTTGATAACGAAGCAGAATTCTTTTATGCCCCTATTTCAATCAAAGACATATGCAGGTGTACTCTCTACTACTAATGAGTAATATCATTCTTCTATTTTACGATTTCGTTCTAAGTATATTATTGATTGAAAGAAGTACCTGTGAAATTATCAGATAAGTGGATAACCGAGTGCAGAGGTTGTTGTTTGACCTCTTGTCCGTAATCCGGGAAAATTGGGTGGGGTCAGTTGGACAATTGCTCCTCCACCATGTCGCCCAAGGCATTGGACTACGAATCCTTGAATGAAAATGTGAAGAAGGTTCAATATGCTGTCCGAGGCGAGCTGTACCTTCGAGCTTCAGAACTTCAGAAGGAAGGGAAGAAGGTACAGATTTTTGAACACTTTTGGACTCTTACTTCTCTTATAACTTGGGATTTTTCTTCATGTATGTGTATTCATCTGTTTGTTTTTACTTTTTATCCACTTTTCCTTGCATAGCTGGCTGGCACTAAACAAGCACAAATAAGCTCTTGAAAAGCAGTTGCAAGAACTTATGTTACAGTTGCCAAAGCAATGCCTTGAATAGATTCTTTGTCTTGTATAACATATAAGTTTTATTTATTTGAACGTATATAAGCATCTGATTGAACCACATATCCAAGTTTGCCGCGCAACTGGTGTTTGGTTAAATATGTTTTGACCCACAGTATCCATTGCAGATATAACCTACAAGGTATGGGATAGACAAAAACATGGGGGAGACTGGCACTATTAAATATTAATCCAATGGGATAATATATGCTATGGCCTATGAGATTACTATCCGTTCACTTTTAGTCCCGTGAAACCCACAGGCCAAATTTTGTTTTAGAACATGTATGAGAATTAAAGAAGAGAGATCCACAGACACAATTCAAGATCATTTGGCCCTGTTCGGTTTGGGTTTTGAGGGAGGTTTTTGAGATTAATGAGTGGAGTGAGAGAGTTAGAGAAAATTTATTAGAGACTGTGCCCAAGGGTTTTGAGTCCCCAAAACGAACAAGGCCTGTTCAGTGTTTCTTCTCCAATGCATTCTCTCGTTTCATCATTTTTGTTTTCTTCTCCAATACGTTTTCTTTTTTCATCATTTCTGTTATTTGCAGATTATTTTCACCAATGTTGGCAACCCCCATGCCCTAGGACAGAAGCCATTAAGTTTCCCTCGTCAGGTAAATTGCAATTCCAATTATATCTGTTTGATTAACGGTGTAGAAATCTTACTTCGTATCCATTCCACCAATTTATAAACCATATTTTTTGGTTTTCTGTGAGATAATTGTATATGCAGTTGAAATTCATTCGAAAGATCCTTTATTTCAGGTGGTTGCTCTATGCCAAGCTCCATTTCTGCTGGATGACCCTAATGTTGGACTCATATTCCCTGCTGATGCAATTGCAAAAGCTAAGCATTACCTGTCATTGACTTCAGGAGGTCTAGGTATTCTCTATGCATATTGTCATGAGAAGAGTTTCAACTTGTCTTGATTAACACCATATTTGGACTTTTCAAGATTACTTGCCTTCAAGCAATGTCCTGATCTCAACTTGACCTGTCGTATTAGCGTTCCCATGATATATGTAGTAGCTATTTTGCACAGCATTTTTCTTTTTCTTCAAACTTTTTGGTTGAACTGTTGAAAGATAGAATGCCGTAAATGAGATGGAGACTGAGCACTCAAGCTCTGTGTAATTAGTTCCATTGTCAATTGATAAGGTGCATAGCTCTGTGTAATTAGTTCAATTGTCAATTGATAAGGTGCATACAGTGATTCAAGAGGCCTTCCTGGAGTGAGGAAGGAAGTGGCAGAGTTCATTGAAAGGCGTGATGGGTATCCCAGGTGATGATGCTTGATATTATTATGTTACAATTTTAAGTCTAAGCTGATTATAGTGTTACTTGGATCGTGATTTAAATATCTTAAAGTGCTTTGTTGGTTCATGCATCAACAACAGTGACCCAGAACTTATATTTCTCACCGATGGTGCAAGCAAAGGAGTAATGCAGATTTTGAACACTATTATCCGAGGTGAAGGGGATGGGGTACGTAATTTTCACAGGAGGACTTTGCAACATTCTATTTCCTGTGTTGTGAAATCAATAGTTTTCTCTCTCAATGGGTATTCGTGACTTCCTATTGGTTTCTCCAGCATACTTGTGAATACGTTACTTGTGTGACCAGATTTTGGTTCCTGTTCCTCAATATCCACTTTACTCAGCTGCAATATCTTTGTTTGGGGGCTCACTTGTTCCATATTACCTGGAAGAGACAGCAAACTGGGGTCTTGATATTAATAACCTTCGAGAATCAGTTGCACATGCTCGCTCTAAAGGAATAACTGTGAGTATTTCCCTTGCATTTTGTTTGAACAATAAAATAACAAATCTGGATATATTTTGGAACTCTGAAGCTGTATGACTGGATGTCTTAGAGAAAGGGCCTTTGATTTTGCAATTTTGACACCAATTGATTGGTCCTAAGACTCCTAACTTTGCATTTAACAACTGAATGAAATTTTTTCTTGGTTTGTTGTATGGTGTTTTTGGTGTTCATTCGTACTCCCTTCATCTTATATTCCTGTTCCATCTTTCCATTTGGTGATGTCCCCAATTGTTAGTTCTCTTTGAAAAGTCAACATATACATCTTTTAGTGTTTCAGAACTATCCCTTAGACCCTTACAAGTAACAAATAACTATGAATCACTCAAAAGTGAGAATAAAGGGGCCATATGGAATTTCTGCCTTCAAATTTCTATTAAAATTTAAACACCATTATTGCATGCCTCCTATAAAAGCTTGAATTCCCAAAGGGTCAGAATTATGGGACGGAGGGAATACATTGTAAAGCCAGGTAGCTGGAGTATAGTACATTGTCTTAACACTGTCTTCTTCTTTTTTTTGATTGGATGACATTTCTATTCTGTGTATGCAACTTTTTAACCAAACTTTGGATCATAATTTCACTTTGTTTCTCCTCCATATCCTTATCTGTTCTACTATTTATAACCAGGTACGAGCAATGGTGATTATAAACCCTGGTAATCCTACCGGACAGTGTCTCAGTGTAGCTAATCTGAAAGCGATTTTACGCTTCTGTTACCAAGAAAATTTAGTCTTGCTTGGGGACGAAGTTTATCAACAGAATATTTACCAAGATGAGCGCCCGTTTATCAGTGCAAGAAAGGTAAATGTCCTTACGGCGTTAGGAACTTAATCCGAATTTTTCTATGGGATCTTAAAATCAAGTGACATTGCACTTTTCTTTCACAATGATAGGTTATGTATGATATGGGACCACCCCTAAGCAATGAGCTCCAGCTTGTTTCTTTCCACACCGTGTCAAAAGGATATTGGGGTGAATGCGGACAGCGCGGCGGATACTTTGAGATGACTAACATACCTCCAAAGGTTTGCAGTGTTTTGTCAAAATAGTCATCCACATGCTTCTTGAGTTGTAAACCAGTCCGTTTCTCATTTCTTTTCAAAAAGCTTTTCTGAAATTTGTTATTTTGTTTTGAGCATCAAAAGAGAATCCAAGGTTTCAAGGAAATATGGTAACACACACACACGCACACACACACATATAGTACTATATATTACGTGATCAACTGAAGCTCTACCATGTTTCAGTTTTCTTTTTTCGTTGTTCTCCCATTTTTTTTCCATTTATTTCTCAATGGACAATCTTCAAGCAACAAACAAATGAAATAGTATTTCATTTCGTTGTGACGGAATTACTTATCTACTTACCTTCCCTTGGAACAGTAACTTGACTTCAAAAGAAGTTCATTTCGATACATATACTTGCATTAGGAAAGGCGCCTTATCATCTTTTTTTTGTGTGTGTGCAGACTGTTGATGAAATCTATAAGGTTGCATCAATATCACTCAGTCCAACTGTTCCTGGGCAGATATTTGTAAGTAGGAATCCGACAGTCACTTTTTTCTGTGTCATCCAGGGAGTGGAGGAACTTGGTTGAGTACCATATTGTATTGTTTGTGACTTTTGATTCTTTCTGTATGTTGTGATTTATATTCATGGTGCAACTTCCTTTTTATAAATTAGTCTCAAGGTGAGAGGATTACTTACTTTTGTAGGTAGGACTGATGGTCAACCCGCCGAAACCAGGAGATATCTCATATGACCAATTTGTAAGGGAAAGGTATCTCATTTTTCAACCCTATATAAATTTCTCATTCTGTAGTTTGTACTGTGACTGATGAAAGTACCAGAAGAATCCCTAATGTCGTTTCACTATAATTGGTCAGTATCGAAACAAGGGTCAGCTACGTTCCAAAGCCACGATCAAAAGAAGTTTTACTGACCATGACTAGTCTTTCAGTATCAAAACTAGGGTCAACTGCGTTCCAAAGCCACGATCTAGTGGTTATAGACTGATAGTGGTGTTCAGATAGTCACTCTATTCATTTGTCCTCGTTTTTTTAACTCTCGGTTTGTGGGGTTGGTGGATCAAAGTTAATATAAAACAACTACGAGGAAAAACAGCATGACTACATAATTGGGAGCATAATTTGTGAAGGCACAGTCATTGGAGAAAAGAGTTGGTTATACACCTTTTCCTTCCAGAAGTTGATTAGCTAGGTGCTTAAAATCATCAATTATTAAACCCTGGGAGTGCTGAATTTCTAACATGGAATCCAGAATGAATCTGGCTTCTCTGAAGTCTGCTTTTGGATTGTAGAGAGCAGTCCGTGCAATTGCAGCTGCCCAAAAGTGTTTTTAATGGCCTGAAGTGATACCAGAAAAGTATCTTACGACATGAGTCTTTCACAAACCTTGACCATAATTGTCGAGATGGGCCACCAAGATGCGACTGCAATCCAAACCAGGATTGCGGAGAAGCCGGGTCCATCCAGAAATGGTTTTATTTGGTAGTGAACTAATTGTGGTTCTCTTAATGGTGAGTGCAGCAAAGGCATCCTTGAGTCGCTGAGGAAGAGAGCCCGAATTATGACTGATGGGTTCAACAGCTGCAGAAATGTTGTTTGTAATTTTACAGAAGGTAAACCATTTCTCATTCTATTCCCAGTTTCTTGTGCTTTCCGAAATTTATTCTAATATATTGGGGTATATTCAGGTGCCATGTATTCCTTCCCACAAATACGTTTGCCACCAAAAGCAATAGAGGCTGCGAGAAGGCTTGGAAAGGTTCCAGATGTTTTCTATTGTCTCAAGCTATTGGAAGCCACTGGCATCTCTACCGTCCCTGGTTCAGGATTTGGACAAAAAGAAGGGTAAACACTTTTTTTCATCTTCTTTTTATCATTCCATAGGCCATGTTCCAATCAAATTTCTTCCGATACCTCTATGTTTTCAAAGACATTGGAACCAATAAACATTGGTGCTCTTCTTCATATCTCGATTTTCAATTTCCCTGCATAATGTTACAGGAACTAAGTTTTGTGTTTTTCTTAAAGGGACTGATATGCCTAACTTCATCTGAGAACAAGAATTTTAGCTCTATTCTTAGGTTTTCCCCCTTTTTTTGGGTCAATGGTGATGTGCTACACTGTTTTGACTAAGAACAAACCAAAAGGGTAATTAGCTACGCAACAGCAGGTCACGACTCCACAAAATCAATGCAAGAAAGTATAGAAGAAAGAAAATGCAAGATTAAATCTCATTTCTCAAGTCTTTGCCAACTTCGTACTTTTAAGTGTCTTACACTTTGTTGCGACCGAAATGCAAGTTCATCTGATGGGTTGCTTCCCAAATAGGGTATTCCACCTGAGGACAACCATCTTACCAGCCGAAGAAGAGATGCCTGCAATTATGGCAAGTTTCAAGAAGTTCAATGATGAGTTCATGGAGCAATATGAAGACCACAGAGGCTATTCCAGGATGTAAAGGTGTGCTTAAGTTTATAATCTGTATAATTCTCTTCTGATGGTGGAAACTGTCAACTGTATGCACACCCCTGAACCAATATCCTCCTCTGTCCTTCATTGACTTTTCGCTTCTGATGAATTAGTTATATGCATTGGTGGTTCAAATATCCACCGGATTACTTCAGTATTCTTTCCGATGACCACCTACTAAAATTAGATGTTCGACATGAAACAAGCTTAACTAGGCATAATCGATATTTTGGAACCGATTTCCACTAGTATTTCTCTGTATGCAATGTTCGGAAAATAATGTGTCGTTCTTGAGTGTTTTGGAAGAGGCCAACATGGAAATTCATTTTTCATGTCGGGAAGCTTCAGCAACTGAATAACAACATTCATAGGAAAAAGGGCAGTGATTTCTTAACCTGATGATGGGTGCTACTAGGATGATTAGACTGTTTTCTGCGCTAATTTAGCAGCAGATCAGTTTTTCATCTCATCAACTGCGAAAGTTTTAGTTTACCCGGTGGATTCTCTAAATCAGTCGGACTCTCTTTTCCTGCTGCTAAAAGGGAAGCTCCGGCAAATAGATAAAGAAAGAAGAGAGGTTTTGATGCATGTGTTGCATATAAGCGGGAGGGTACCCAAATCGATAGTTAGCTTTTGAATTTAAGTTTTACTCAAAGCAGTGTAAGCCAACCAACTTCAAAAAAAAATGTGGAAAATATTCTTTGAGTTGTTCATATAGGAGAAACTGCAACAATATTGGAGAATGCATGCCACAGGCTATACTGATTCTGAAGAAGTGCCCAAATATTTGGAATGGGTGACGGACCTATTCTTAAGAGTGCTATCTATATGCTTGAAATGGTTCATGTTTAGTCATTCTGTCCTTGCAAGTTAGTAATACACGTGTTCGGCTCCCATGCCCCAAAGCAGTATTGGGGCATCATGTCCCCGTTTCTTTTTTTAAAGCATTGGATCTCCTCTTTAAATCTCCACCCTTAGATTCATTCCTCTCTTTCCTATTTACCTACAAACACCAGTTAAAAATTTTGAAAACCGACAGGTTAAAATTTTAGCAGCCTCTCACATGGACTCGTTTTAAGAGACTTGTGGTTTGGGCGTGGAAACATAAATTTTTTCTCTTTTATGGTTGTCTAAGGGATTCTCATTGAAGGTCTTAAAGTCAAAAATTACTTACGACCCTTTAAGATAAAATAATTAAAAAAATAAGATCTTCGCACTGGTTCAAACGGATTGAAAATTGAAATACTTAATTTTTTTAGACTTTTATATATTAAAAAATTAAGTGTTCTAATTTTCAATCCGTTTAAACCGGTACGAAGATCTTATTTTTCTGATCATTTTATTCTAAAGGGTCCTAATTAATTTTTTACTCTAAGGCTTTTAATGAGAATTTGAAAAAAACCGTGGAAGAGAAAATTTCCATGTAAAATCTCAATGCCTCAAAACCACACTGTTTTGAGGTGTGGGTAGGAAAAACGGAAGACATTGTGACTAAAGGTGCTATTGTATCGTTTGGATGTAAAATGCAGCTGCTGCCTTTTTGTAAATCTGGCTCACGTAAATTATAGCCTTTTCGGTATCCGGCATGTTGCCTTTTGTTAATAGATTCATGCTTTGGTTGCTCTTTTTATCTTATCAATGTTGATAAAATATATGCCTTGGAGGATCTTCTTTATTTTGATAAATGTTGAAGAATTTTATGCCCACTGATTGTGAAATTTGTTTGTGAAATGGGGGGATACCTACCATTTTAGTGGCATGCCATAAAACTGGAAGTGCTTACCATGTCAATGCGCATACTTACCATGAATACTGAATGTATATAACTAAAATTGAAAATTCTTACCACAGACTTTGGAAAAAACAAATAGTATCTGAAGGTATTTACCTAAGCATACTTACCACGAATACTTAATGTTCATAACTAAATCTGGACATTTTTATCACAAATGAGAAAAAACAAATAGCAACTAAAGGTACATTCTTAACTATCACGATTACTGGATGGACTTAACTAAAACTGAACATTTTTACCATAAACTTGGGAAGAAATAAATAGGGACTGAAGGTTATGATTACATTCTTATGGTAAGTATTACCCTAAACAGTGGTATGTAGTTCCGTACAAGATAGTAATCATGGCCATTAAGAAACTATACAATGAATTTTTTACTTAGATCAAATCATTGTGTTTAAGAGCAGATAATCACAACTAAAATTAATTTCGTGGATAACTTACTTGTTTAGCTTCTTCAACTTATTGTCTTTGAAGGTTTGGGAGCTTATTCAATAGTCATATTTTGAGAGAAGGAAGGAGATCCATGAGAGAGTTGAAAATTTTGGTAGAGTATATTTTGCTAGATAAGATTGGAGATTTTAAGGTAGGTATAAAGAAACCTAATACAATTAATGCTACAATTTGAGATAGGTGAGCATGAAAATTCACCAAATAAGTGGTTCAATTATAGTCATTGTTTTGTTTCAACAGAGTAAGTGCTGGCAACTAATGTGGTAAGTATTACCAAAAACCATGGTAAAACTTGTGTCTTGTAGTAATGCTACATGGTAAAAATATCAATGATTTGTGGTATATGTAGCCTTATTGTGTGGTAAGTAAGACACTCATTACGGGTAGGTAAATATTTATGAATCTTCATTAATGCACTATAACATGCAGTATAATGAGGTAGTTCATAAGACACCTACCACAATAAATTATTTTATGATTAATTGAATGAGAGTGTATTACCTTCTTAATAAATAAAAATAAATGATTAATTGAATGAGTTATTTCAATTAAACAAATTAGGCAATTCAGTTTAATCAACTGTATCAATCCTTATTGGTCACTTCTACCAACATCGTTGTTAACTATCCCATCTGCTGATTATGCCATGGTGATCGAATCAAGTGGTCTAATCACTTGATTAAACTCTTTTAGTCCATTGCATCGATGATCAATGATCATTGTCAATCACATATACTATTAATTATTATATTTGTATTCATCCTTACTAATTTATCAGTATCTAGTTACATGACTCATAACTACCAATTGTATCAATGCCCAATGATCATATAGCAATCAATTCACTTATCTAATTGTATCGATGCTCATTAACTTTTCTTAAAAGAGTATTAAGTAAATTTGTAAGTTATCAATTGATTGATAACTTAAAAATAATTTAATCGTATATATTAACAATATTAAGTGAAAATTAGTTGTGTATATTTATAATAAAAATATTAAGAAATTTTTGTAAGTTATTCTAAACAATAAATGAATAATTATTTTCATAATAATATTTATCAATTGATTGATACTTAAAAATAATTTAATCTTATATATTAACAATATTAATTGAAAATTAGTAGCATATATTTATAATAAAATATTAATTAATTTTTGTAAGTTATTCTAAACAATAAATGAATAATTATTTTCAAAATAATATTTGTAAATTACTTTTTACTTAGAAAATAATTTAATAGAATATATTAACAACATTATTTTCAAAAAATTGTTATAAAAACATTGGTTTACCAATTAAATATTATTTAATTATATTTATATTTTCACCCAACATTTGGCTGTCTATTACACAAATGATTAGCAAAAGGATAAAAAGTAGGGTGAATAGAACTTAAAGTTGTGTGAATTTATAAATTTTTAATATTTAAAAAAGTTCCAGCCAAAAAGTACATTTTCCCACCAAAAATGTAAAAACATGCTACCTGGAGAACCTGTTTGAGAGAGAAAGGCCAAAAAAACGTTGAAGTGCAGCCTTTAGTTGTGGTAAGGATACAACATTTTCTGGTAAGTGTCAGCATAAGATATGGTAAGAAGAGTCAGTATTCATGGTAAGTATAATGACGTTTTTTTGCTAAAAAAACACAAAACCACCTTACTTTTTGAGAGTGATTTTGATCCAATGGTTGAGATTAGCCTAAAATCAGATCCAAAGGTCCATATTAAATGGGGGCATCATGCCCCAATACCACATTGGGGCATCATAGAAAAATTGGTAATACACTACCTAGATCATCCTCTTTTGTATCGTTTGCTTTTCTAGCAAAAAGCAAGCTTTGGCGAAACACACACACACACACACACACTCTCTCTCTCTCTCTCTCTCTCTCTCTCTCTCTCTCTCTCTCTCTCTCTCATAATATTGTGTTCACTCTCTTGTAAGAAATATTTTAGGGTCCACCTACTCACATATGTGATTATAGTTAGTCGCCCACTCACATTATATGTAATGGTAATTTCAAAAGCTTTTGGCTTTCCACTATCTCCATAAGTGTGTTTCCATGATGGAGGAAAACTATAAGGTTTGTTGAGGAAGATTAAGGGTCCTTAACCTAACATCTATATAAGCCTATGATATCCATCAGTCAAGGTAACTTAAGACATGCATAGGTTGGAAGACACCTAAATCTAGTTTGTGTGTGTTCGGTGTTCAATTTGAACAACAATGGCTAAAGGTTAGTTCGATCTTATTTCCGTTGAGTATACCGGTATGGGTATTGTTTATTTTACATGTGGTATCAAAGCAACCTCTAGTTCGTGTTTTTTTAGTTTCGGATTTGATACAATTACCTCGGTATTTCACGCTAAAGTCTTTAGACTTTTCAAATAAATGCATCGAAAGGGTTGGATAACCAGCTTTCGATTTCATTTACTGCATCACTACACATTGCAAGCTAGGTGTCATTTTGTTTGGATCTCGTTTGGTGATTCTCTGCCATCTAATCCATATGTGGTTTTATTAATTTGTTGAGACATCTAGTGTGTATTTGTATTTGTCCTGTGATTCTAGTTTGATCCGGTAAAACAAGTTATAATTTCAGGAAATTAAAGCGCTCACCGCATCATGTGTGGATTAATTCATCACATCACATGGGCATATATATAGATCCTATTACGTGGTATATATTTACCTTGAATTTGGAGTTAGTGGCACTTAAATCCAGTCTTTTGTCTCGGAATTTTAGTGATGCCAGAATCATTTCTAAATTAGCCTTCACATTATTTATAGAAACATGGCAAACACCGCAGACAAACTTAATCTTTATGTTCAAAGTAAGAGTATTTGGAGTTCCATTGATGTCGTTAATAACTAACATTTTTTGAAGATCCAATAAGGTTTTGGCTAGAACTCAAAAAGATAGCCATTTTGTTTATAAGTAGAAGAAAAATATGCTCCTTAAAGTTTGTGGGAGCGGATACATTTTCTAGGCTATATGGATATTGGTCAAGGGTTTATGAAGTACTAGAAGGCTACAAATAAAGGTCATGAGGTACGTATAAAGAATCGAGAATTTTTTGAGTTGATTTACATGTATCTCAATCATGTCTTAAGTTGCTATTTTCTATGAATGTAGAAATTAGTGGAAGCTATGCATGAAACTAAATAGAATGTAATAAATGGTCTCAGGTTGTCGATATTATATTGAGACTATTACTAAGTTTTTTCAGCTATAGTGTCTTCTCTAAGATAAAGATAAAGGCCGAACAAAATAAAATATTGATGCAAAGTACTCCCTCCGTCCCGCAAAGTTTGAGACTTTTGGGAATTCGAACTTTTAAGAAAGGAAATTTGATGTACAATGGAAATGCAAGCCTTCCAAAAATACCCCTGTGTACTATGACCAGTACTTGAATATTTAAAATTTGGCGGCCCAAATTTTGTCTCTCACGCAAATGTTTTGGCGCCAAACAGCTTGCATCAATCTGAAAAGTGTACTTTATCTATTTGAATTGGTTGTTTCACGTGCAAAAGGCAAAGGGTAAAATGAGACATTCACCAAATTTTGTTATTGACTTTTCAAAGTGGGCAAATTTTATGGGACAAGAAAAAGTATCAAAGTGCCTAACTTTTAGAGACGGAGGGAGTACCTCATAAGGAGAGAGACTAATCTTAAACACAATCTGTGTCCATTGAGCATAAAGTCTAGAGCTAATTCTTGTCAGCAAAACAATATGTCATGTTGTGAATATTAGACATTTTAGCTCATTTTATAATATTTTCTCTTATTTGTTGCTCAATTAAGATTTGGACACACTATGAGTGTTCTTAGAGAATAGAGCATACATGTGCACATAAGGTAAAAAGTACATATAGAGTTTATCCGTTGGGATAAATAAAGAGGACCCTAAATGACTACTAGTTAGTTATTTATCAAGTTTATCTTATTTGGTTTTATCCGGTACTTATTGAAAAGTGTCATACATTGTAATACATGGAAGGAAATGCTTATTAGTAACGGCACTACCGCTATGATTCATGTTTGATATTTTTCAATAGAGTAGGAGGTTTTCTGAATTTCAAGGATATTGGCAATTTTAGTTACGTGGTGATATTAAAGTATTTATCACTAACGTGATATACATGTGTCTCGTGGGCCAGTGGGAGAATGTAAGAAATATTTTAGGGCACGCCTAGTCACATGTGTGATTATAGTTAGTTGTCAACTTACATTATATGTAGTGGTTTCAAAAGCTTTTGGCTTTTCACTATTTCCATAAGTGTGTTTCCATGATGGAGGAAAACTATAAGGTTTGTTGAGAAAGATTAAGGGTCCCTAACCTAGCTAGCATCTATATAAGCCTATGATATACATCAATCAAGGTAATTTAAGACATGCATTGGTTGAAAGACACCTAGATCTAGTTCGTGTGTGTTCGGTGTTCAACTTGAACAACAATGGCTAGAGGTTAGTTTGATGTTATTTCCGCTGCGTATACCGATATGAGTATTGTTTATCTTACATCTCTCTCACCGACGCAGGATTCTGCGTGCGCAGTTTTGAGTGGACAGTTGTATTGAGCAGCGCAAGTAGATTTTGTCATTTTGGTAAGGTTTTTGCCAAGCTTGCTACAATGCCAAGTTATCATCTCTTAATACTGTTGTGCAGTTGGTACATTGTTTGTTTGCACAAGGACTCGGTTTTTTATCGTTCCATCAAAAGCTAGCAAGAGACTAGAGAGATCAAGAGTATTGATGATGATAGGAAAAGAAAACAATAAATGACTTTGGCAGACTTTAAGGGATTTGCTAAAATTTTCTCCACAATGACTAATCACTTGTTTGGATGCTAATTTGAAGAGAAAAAAAATTCTAACTCAAAAAATATTCATTACTTCTACTTCCATTTATTACTTTCATTTTTCTCTCCACTCAGTATCCCTATCCACAATCATTATTCTCATTTCTCTTTCTATCTTTCTCCACTCATTATTCTAATTTCTCTTTCCACTTACTACCCCAAAAATCAAACTCAAAAATTCTCAAAAATCAATCTAAACAAAGCATAAGAAAGCTCAAAACAGTAGAGATGCACTTTTGCTGTCGTATAAATGCCACATGCATTTTTTTTTTTTTTTTTGAAGAGTGTGAAGTGGCTATGGGAGGATAGTAGAGATTAATTCGAGATGTGCACAAGTTGACTCAAGATATCTTGTATCACCAAAAGGAAAAATGTAGTGCGAATAGTCTTCCAAGTTCGCGCGTTGTTATGCACAAAAGTCTGACATGAGTAAACTTCCTGCCATATAGGCTTCTTCACTCTCTGCATCATTTAGCACAAAGTCGATGAAATCCGTGAGGGCATTGGTCCGTCTTACCTATCTCATCCAAATCGTACCTTCGTCCCTGCTGCCAAGGCTATGTTCAATCAGGATTGGAAAATTCCATTCCAGCTTCTTCTTTTTTATATCTAGAGAGATAAATGTCCGGACAGCTTGTGTGTACATCAATGAATTTTGAACCCTAAAAGTAACGATCAGGCATACCCCGGTGGCCACAAGGTTTGATATGGCTGGCTACTGTGGGATCTCATGGCCAAGCACTTATTACTTTCTTATGCCCACTTTGCCAACCCCTTGGGATTAATTCCATTCCAACTTTCAGTCTAGTTCCATTTTATTGTTGCATCATTATTTTTTTATTGGACCAAGGGCCGTTGTGCCACTGATTTGGGCCACGTACCGAGTTTGAATTCATAATCTGAACCGTTCACTAGCTTTGTAAATCTTGTTGCGTTTAATCGTCCCGGAAATAATCATTTTAATTTGGCATCCGCAACTTACTAAGAAAATCACGCTTTTCTTTAGTACATGAGCAGCAAAAATGCACATGCAAAAAAATTATTTAATTAGGTCAGTAAGCTAACGATACCGACGCAAATTGAGTTTTTACAGAGTTGTTGATCGCATTTAACTCTGAATAGAACAGTTCATATTACGTTTTCAAGCTTGGGACGAAACCCGAATGGGCGGCACAGCAGATCCGTATCCTTATTTATAATCTCGATTCATTACCGGATAAATTACGGGCAAGTCCAGGTAATTGGCTCATATTTTCAAGAATTTCAGCCTAATCTAAAAATGCACTATCAAGGAGGGAACCACAATTTCCTACCCAGACTGCAAGTAAATAAAAATGGTTCATACTCAATGAAATTAAAGGGCAGTTCTTTTTCTTTACTCATATTTTTTTCAGCAAAAGAAATTTTATTAATCTTTGTAAAGGATTACAAAGATTAAACGGAATAATGACACACCAGCATACGCCACCCAAGACCAAAGAAGGACAACCAGGGACGGATCCAAAAGGGGGCACGCGGGGCATGTGTTCCCACTCGAAAATACACATAATTAATTTTATGTCTGAATTTCATCATATGATGCATTTATATTTGTTGCTTTATGAGCTGTTTGTCCATTTGGAGAAATTCTTTTTTGATTCTCTTTATTTTTAACTGTCTGGGAGATATATCTTAAAATAAAGTCATTAACAAAACTAATTCGATCATTCTAAAGCTCGTCGATGTTCATTTAAAACATATTTTAAAATTTTTGTCTAAGATTTTGTGCTCAATTTTACCTAATTTAACTTAAAGCACGCATTAAAAATTTTTGTAGTTAATAATGCATGTTTTAATTTTGTAAGTACAATCTTATAAGGTTGACTAAAACAAATAAACTTTCGCCATTATGATTAATAGGTGCCTCCCCCCTCCCCAAAGACTCTATTTCCCCACTAGACTATATTGCTAGATCCGTTCCTGGATCCGTCCCTGAATACAACAAGAAGAAGCCAACCAAAACTAGCAAGAAAAAACAAGGAAAACCTAACTAAAAAAACCCAAAAACCTAAACGAAACCACCAAAGGCAAACCCCACAAACCACAGCTACAAACAAAACCAAAGCGAAAAGCCGGAACAAACCGAGAAGCCAAAGGCCAACCCAACAAGCACCTAACAAATCGCACCAAAAGCATATGACACCAGAAGAACGCTAAAACTCCACAGAAAAAGAGGCCTCATCCTCCCTATCAAATTCATCTCCCTTTTATTACTCCGGATTCTCCTTTGAGGCATTCTCCTCATCCACGATTTATTCCTCTTCTATTTCAACCAATTTCTTGTCAGAGGTGCCATAGTTCAGGAGTTTTTGGTAATATAAATCGGGTACCACGTGGTATTTGACACGCATATTTTAGCCGTCCAAAAATACAACCGACGATCTAAATTAAAAGTACCAAATGGATTTTTAAAAAAAAGGAAAAAGAAAACGAAAAGTGTGTTTTATTCTGGACCGTCGGTTGCATTTTTTGACGGTCCGGATGTGTGCATCGAGTATCACGTCATCCGTATCCTATTTGCACCCAAAAATTTCTCCAATTTCTAACGCTGCGTCCAACTCCAAAACCTTTCTAGCATTCTCTTTCTTCCCTCATATTGGTTGTTATCATTATCTCTTTCTACACTTCTTTCTTTGTAACGCAAAATCAAACAAGAAGAACAATAATTACACCTAAAGTTTTATTCTCGCTCCGTTCTGGGTTCTCCTATTTGTTTTCCATCCCACTGATTCTTTTTACCTACGCACTCCATTTTTTTTTTTTGGGTGAATGTTAACTTAAATGAGTATCCTTTCATTGGGTATATTAATTTTCTCACACATGAATAGATATGTTTTTTTAAATTAGAGACATTTTAATTTCTTGGATAAACAGAAAGATTACTCAATCCATTTCCATACCGCTCATGATCATATATATCGTAACTTTGAGAGTCTGACATACTGGTTATACATAGAAGCAAGTTCTACTCCCTTTTTAATTAATTAGTTTATTTCCTATTATTGGTCCTTAGCCGGAAGGTTGCTTCATTCTAAAAAAGATGAGGTATTTCAAAAAATAAAAAAATTGGCAAAGACAAAGTTATGAAAACGTCTGGAAATATTTTAATATTGGATCTTGGATGTGAAGAAATTATAGTATTGCACAAAGAGTTGAGAAAACTCTATAAAGTCACAAATAACTTCAAAACACATTTTAAGTATCATTGGGTTGGATGAATTACCTGAAGAGAGATATCATGAACCACTAGACGCTGAAGGCATACTTGTATGAGATGCCATCACACTATGAATTTTTTGAAACCCAATAAGGCCTAGTTTTTTCCCAAAGTACTAAAAGTGCTACAAATACTAAGGAGCTTTTTTCACTTTTCTCTCTTTTTTTGAAAATGTGACACGCCTTATTCTAAAATTATAATTAAGTGTTCTTTGAAGGTGTAGATTGGCATGTGTTCATGATCTCTACCCTCATTCATTTACTAAATCATCGAGTGTGGCTCGCCCTCCATCTTTCAGTTCTGTTGGAAAAATGGAGTTACATGCATTAATAGAAGCACGTTTTTATTGAAACATACAAATTACGGGGGGAAAAAAATAGAAGCTTTACCTGGGAGGAAGAAAGGGTAATAGAATCAAAATTATCCATCGTGCAATAATAAGGAAAAAAATAAGAGTGACAAAATCAATTTTCATACTGAAAATCCACTTCTTTTGGATGGCAGTGAGGAAGAAGAGAATAAAACCATTTTTAGAGCTGGAAAAAAGCAATTGGCGCCAAAAGAAATCCAGGTCATATGTTTCCTATTTATGCCGTGCCCGCTGTCAGCAACTTTCACGGGCAGCTCTCTCTCTCTCTCTCTCTCTCTCTCTCTCTCTCTCATTAGCCTTTAATCGATCTATCTTTCGCTTAGGTCACGGTTTCCTCGGGTGCTCTCTGTCTCTCTCCTTCTTATTGGCTGTAACAGAACATTGAACACTCAAATCTTCACTTAAAAGCCTCTTTTACTTCTTTCTCATGTCTCCTTAAATAAAGGTTCCCCAACAGTCAGAACCAAAGACCCTTTTTCCCCTCCTCCACCCCTACTTTCTCTCTCTGGTCTAGACACTTGCAATACTTTCCATCTAGTTACTCAAGAGAATCAGATTCTGTTTTCTACTAATATTTTTCCTCTGCTATTTAATCTAGACCCTAAACTTTGATCCTAACATGGGATTATACCCACCAGACAAGCCTCAAATGGACGGAGGAGTGAGAGAATCGGAAGGCAAGAAATGGGTGGTCGCCGGAATTCCGTTGCGGAGACAACTGAAGCCTATTTTCACGAAACCCGCACCTGAGAAACAGCTGGAAAACGACGAAGGGGAGCTCCCGACGACTCCAACCGGGGAGGAAGCCAGAGTCCCGGCCAGGGTGACTTGTCCGGCAGCTCCGAGGAAGCGCAAATCTTCTCCAATGTGTCATTACGGTAGTGTTAGAGAGTATTTCAATCCGCCGGATTTGGAAACTGTTTTCATTCGCCGTGTTGAGAGGGCCTAACTTTTAATCTAGACTTCTTAATCCATTTAACTATTGTTAATTACTACTTATTCTGGTCTTTAGCTTTCTTTTTCTTTAATTAATTTCTTTTTCCATTAGCTCTTTTCAGCGGCCAGGAGTTCATGTAAATGGCTTGTTAGGAGTAAAATGACATGTAACTTTTGCTTTGGTTCTTTGAGTTTCTGTCAACTCTATTAATTACTCTTGTCAAATTAGTGCACTTTAATCTTTCATTTTCAGTGTTTCAGGGGGCTTTAATCTGCCTAATTTTCTTGTAATTAGATAGTGAGTTATTTATCAAATTTAAACTTTACCGTATTCTTTGTTCAAAAATTAACTTCCTTATGGTGAAAAACCAGCTAGCTATTTCACTTTGTAATATTGGTTTGGTGTGTACGTACGTGAACAAGTATATGATCCCCGACCGCGCGCCTCGAATTACTATGTGTTTCGCCTAAAAATATGTGGTTAGCAACAATATCAATTCGTGGTGGAAAAATCCTTTACAACAATCCTCTAGAAGCACTGAACAATCTCTCGATGTATATATGATCGATCTAGCCGTGGCGTTGGGAGAGTAATGAGAGCTTTTTACTTATCCAAGTTATCCAACCCAACAGTCTATTTAGGAGTACGTACGAAATCGTGCATCTTATTCAAAGAGTGATATGAGTGAAGAATTTTACTGAAAAAGTGATATTAATATTTTTTTTGATAACTCACGAATCCGAACTGGCCAATTTTCCCGCAATTCGATTAATCCTCTATCTCTAAACAAATACTCTATCTCTACCTCTATTTTTTTGAAAAAGGGAAAAAAAAAAAAAATCACTCTTCAGACTCAAAGATTTCTCACTTCCCTTCTGAAATCAAAATTAGCACCATTTAGATTTCCATTAAAGGACTAATTTCATCGTTCATCATATTTTAAAGTTTTTTTTTTTTTTGCTCGGCTAAAAGAAATTTCATAGAAATCGAAAGATTACATCGAGGGGGAAGGTTGAGGAGCGAACATGCACAACTCAACAGGGGAAAGGGAAGACAATGATCATCTAGCTGGAAGTTGAATGATAATCATCAAAACAAATTACAAATTAAGCGATCGAATGCCATCTAAAAATCTTTTGAAATCCTCCACAGTATACATCCTAACATTGAATTTGACTTTAATCCACCACCTCCTCTGAACTTGCAGTCGCATTTAATGATGTAATTTTATTTTTTTTTACTTTTTCTTCATACGCTACATATATGTTCGAAAAATGAAAGCTCATCCTCTCACATAGAGGAGAGTTTTAGAGTAATATTCTTACGGCTTAATAATTGCATGCAGTAGTATATGTATCATTTTATTTTATTTAGAAGACATTGAATCCAAATGATGCAATATTCAGTTTCTAGCTCCTGTGCCAAAACCAACTTCGAATTAAAGCTGAACAAATCTATTTTATGAGAGGCTTCCAATATTCCCACTCTTTCGGCTTTTACTTGCAAATAACAAGACCCAAAGTAAATTCAACCGCAACAAACACGCCCATTACTTCATATAGCCTGAAAATGGATGAAATTCCTCTTTGAACCTAACCATGGGGGTAAACTCTCTCTCTCTCTCTCTCTCTCTCTCTCTCTCTCTCTCTCTCTCTCTCTCTCTCTCTCATGCACATGCAAGTCAAAAACTAAGAGTAGACAAAAGTTGGGTAAAAGAGACAAAGGTAAGAAATCCTACTCAAAGCATGAGATGCTGCACGGATGCTTTAAAGCAAGCTGATTGACTAAAAGACACGTTAGCCCCGCGGCTGGCCCAGTCGTTTGGTGTGTTTGCTCTCCGAACAATTGATCAGAGTTCAATTTTTTTTGAGGTCTGGCCGTCGTAACATATTTCTTGTGAATTTTCTTACTTCAGTGTGGATTGCCTTTGACCGCACCAAAGAAAATATTATTTGAAGTTTGTGTAAATTAGCCCCAACATCCGTAAGAAAAAAAAAATACTTAAAAGGACACATCCCCTCATATCTCCATATCATCAAATCTCCCCAAAGTACATTTTTTATGGTATGTAACATCTCACTCATGGCTGCTTCTCACTTTATTCTTTTTGGTGTGTCCCACATCCAATAAAAACTCCTCCCCCACTTACGACGCCCTTATGATAGTGGGAAGGTTCTCTGTGATCGATGCTTTTTGGGATATAAAGGGAAGTGGATTAGGATCCTATGTGAGGTCACACTTATTATATGAGGATAATTAATGTTTACGGTCTGAAAAGCCTTTAAAATGATGATTTCCATTTTTATTTCTTCTTCTTGAAGTATGAAACAGAGTGTATATCAAGGCCCGTTTCGCTAAGATTATTATTTTTTTAAGTTTTTATTTTTTTATTTTACGAGATAATTCATTCCCTCGTAATACATTACCTTAACTTTTAGAATGACTTGTTTCGCTTGACGAGATATGTCATTTTCTCTCAATAAATCATTTTTAATTTAAAAAATAAGTACTTATTTTTATTAGCTAATTCAAAAAAATAAGTATTTATTTTCATTAGCAGAATGGAGACTAAGAATTTTAGTTGACTTGATCCACTTATAAGGATTTTATTCAAATAACGCACTTCACTTCTGATTTTTAATGAAAACGATGACAAAGTGCCCATTCTTTCTTTTAAATAAGGGAATATTTACGAATTTTTTTAGTCATATACTACAACCCAAATTTAGGGAATAAATATCCTCAAAAAGTATGCTTAACAAATAGACTTTATAAGTCCTTTTTGTTTTTTGTTTTCGGGCTCCAGTCTTATTTTGAACCTAGACCTCGTTGTTAGGCTTTCTTTTTCCTAAAAGGTGCTGTTAGGCTCGTTGGTAGAAGGAAGCACTTAAATGATCGAAACTATATATTCAATTTTATAGCTTTCCAAGAAAATCAATAATGCTAAAAAATTATTTTTCGGCACCAACTAATAAAATTACAATACTCATTTATCTTGGCAAAGATAGACTGATACAATGGATTGGATACTGATTGACCATAAGAAAATCTGCGATCTTGTATTGGTTAATTTGTTTCCATTCAATATTGTTTTAAAGATGATATATTGTTATTCCAATAACAAGTTCTAAAAGCTGAACGATTTCATCTATTCAAATAAATCTGAAAAAGATTCACAAATGTCGACCCTAACAACACGATTGAGTCCCAACAAGACAAGAGAGGAGCTGGACCCTTTAGCAAAAGCCCCCACATAATTTTCATTTCCAAGTCATATACTAATTTCCTTAGATGAAGACATTTCAAAAAAAAAAAAGTAATCCCATATATTTGCTTTGGAGCCAATTGTTTGGACCAGAAAGCTAATTAACCATCATTGGTAATTTTATTTGTTTACAATAAAAGTACAAGCCCCTGTTTATTTATTTACGAGTGGAGATTATGGGCATGATATCAAGCACAATATGTTTAATGAGTGACTTGGGGGGAGTTCACCTAATCCAAGATTCCTTTAATTTGTACAAATCATCAATAAAACAAAGTCTTTTTTTTTTTGGGGATCGGAGCCGTTGAAGAAGCAAATATTTTCCTCTGCCGTGTTTTACTTGGCATTTTGTGGGTCAGTGGGGCTTCAAGATAAGCTACTATAAACGTGTTTGTGGTTTGGTCAATTATTGGAGACCACGTGAGGGTTATCCATGAGGCCCATTTCATTAGTGGATAATGTATTTCCTGCACTTCAACTATTTTTTATGACTCAGGTGTCTGATTAATTTTGGGGAATCGTTAATTAGTTGCCAAACGGTACATTGGATTCTTATTAGTTTTTTTTTTTTTTTTAACAGGAAAAGAAATTTTATTAATTTTTGAAATTGTTACAAAGGCTAAAAGAATAAGGATTTGACGGCATCGTGTCCCTAAACAAACCTAAGAATAATCGTGTGCCCAAAAATCCGAAATCCAAATCCGAAATTGACAAGATGTCAATTAAGAAAACGAAAAAACTTATACGCGTAATGGGCCAAGCCCATAATACATATTGGGTTGATTTTATACTAGTTAGTGCCTTAAGAAGTTTTGCCGAGACTTATTTTGTCTTGAGTTAATACTTTTTAATTTCTTGTCACTATTTTGGAGTTCTTTTTTAATTAGCGAGGAATTAATCAACAAAAAAAATACGCACCAAATTTGAAGACACAACAAAAACAAGATGAAAGCTTTGACTTTTTCAACGTCATCTCAGTTGTGGTTAACGTCGTTAAACTGTTCTTTGTCTTCTATTATTGAGACTAAAAAATTATAATGGTCTTGCTATTGTCAGCTTACTGGGCTGACGATAAGTATTCTAGAAGATAAGGAAAACATATATTTTTTATATTTTTTACACCCTTCATACACATTCACACACTTATTATTATCAATCCATTGGGCTGATTTTGAAATTTTCCAAATTCATAATACGTTAAGTTATAAAGAGCTTGGGGGAGTTTTCCTTTTGCATTATGTTTTTAGAGAAATTTCTGGGTGCCGGGCAGGTATGGCACAGGTGGTATTCCGTGCGCGATCGCAATCGTTTTTTAGGGAGAGAAAAAGAGGAGAGAGAGTGGTCGAGTGAGGGAGAGATGGTAGAAATCTAGGCTGTCCAAAACACATTTGGACGAATGAGTTGCGCGAGGAGTACCGCCACGTGATATCCGCTCGGCACCCAAAGATTTGACACCTCATTTGGTCGATTAATTAAGATTCGATGACACCATAGGCCCAAACAGATTGGGCCACAAGGCATGACAGTAGCACGAGATTCAGTGGGTCTAGCTAGGTCGTATGCCTAAACTGATTGGGCCACACTAAATTTTGTACTTAGTATAATGAATGGCATCACGAGAATTTTGTGGTCCTCTGTTCCGTTCATAACAAAAAATCTGATCATTTTGAATCATTCTCCAGGCAACAAATCAAAACCCGATCAGGAAAGAAGAGTTCCATTTGAACAGTGATTTGACTGTTTTTCTTAAACTAGTACGATGTGTATCGTTGCCAGTTGTGCATATTGTTGTGTCAGAGAGTTTTGTTTGCATGCCCAAAAAAAGGGTTAATTTTTTGGATGTTGACTTGATTTTGAGTTTTAGTCTAAAACAAACAAAACGCACTTGTAGGCCCGAAAAGGACTAAACTAGTAGTTCCAATTTTAAGCAAATTAACTATTCTCCATCATAATAGCAATAAGAAAAAGAACAAGGACACAAGATATTGTGCGGGAGCTGGGAACAGTGTAGGGATAGATATCTCGAAGGTGAAAACCATGACTTCTATCTATCGGTCACATATTTCCAATTCAAGTTTTTTCCTCCCTGCTCTATCTCTTTTTCTTTCTCTCCCGAGGGGTTTGAAACAGAATTCGAAGCAAGCCGTGGAAAAATCGAGGCGCGACAATGGGCTGATGCTTTGGCCAAAATTTGTAGCTCTACCCAACCTTAGAAAATTAAATGCCGATCAAAAAAAACCTTAGAAAATTAAACGTGCATATGAGTCACTCATCCAATGCCTAGAACAATCACAACTTGTAAGCATGATATGATCGAATGCAAAAGTGTATATGATATGAGAAAAACTTGTATCAAAGGCCGGGGTATATATCTAGCTAGAGGTATAAACTATAACCCCCGAACCCAAATGAAACAAGTAAAAGATGGTTAATTTGTCTAACATCCGAAAAAAAGTTCGGGACTTTGTCTTGGACTCTATCTAAACTCTAGTTTGGGTATTTTGCTATCAGAAAAGCTACGTGCACAGCAGCTATGCACAGACCCTATTTTCTCCCACCTCGGGTCACACAAAGAAGATCGGAACCGCTCATTTTGTTCAAAATATGTTGTTTAAGGTCTCTGTAAAAAATGAGCTTCGTTCGATATCGTTAGAGGCGTTAACAAAACACACAAAATCACTTCATAATTTAGGCCTAAATTCTGAAGTGATTTTGGGTGTTTTGTTAACGCCTCTAACGATATCGAAGTAAGCTCATTTTTTACAGAGACCTTAAACAATATATTTTGAACAAAATGAGCGGTTTCGATCATCTTTGTGCTACCCAAAACGGGAGAAAATGGGATATGTGCACAGCTTGCAGTGCACGTAGCACAGCTCTTTTGCTATTCTCTTTACAGTACAACGTGGAGTGCAGTGAAGGACATCGCTGCAGGGTGATGAGTTAGGATTTTTGCTTTTATAACATATATACTGTATATTGAGATTCCATTCTCATGTCGAGAATCTCAATTAGGTTTGGAGTTCTTCTTTTTAAGAAAGGTTTTTTTTTTTCAAACGAAGGTAATTTTAAATTTAAATATAATAAAAATAAAAAATATTTTTTTAATTTTTTTTGCACTATTTAAAAGATCTTAATGAGATCTATCAAACAAGATTCATATTAGTAGGAAAATTATTTGCGTAAACACATGATTTTTGAGTTTAAAATTGCCTTCTTTTTCAAAAAGTATTTTTTCTACAAAAGTGGAACACCCCTTGAACTTGTAATTTGAATTGTTTGATGAGTCTTTTGAGAGGAATTTTTTTGGAAACACTATTGACTATATATTTTTTTTAATAAACACTTAAGTAATTAAAACTCACCCTTATTAGAGTTTTTATTGATTTGCCTGTGCTATCGGTTAGAGTAGTATTTTACTTTATTTTCTCTAAACAAGATCTGAGTAATTCTTTTTTAATTCCTCTAATCAAGCAAGTCATCATCCAGAGTCAATGGCATCACACATCGCATTTCCCGAGATAACCACAAATTTTCCATCACGCACACAAACATGCGCGCCAAGAATTAACCAAACCAAATTACCTCTATAAACTCTATTTTGGATATTTGGCTGGCTTAAAAGTTTGGGACTTCGTTTTGGAACTCTAGTTTGGATAGATATTTGGCTATTTGTTTGTACTTGGAGTTTAAGGAGATCACGACCGAGTGATTAGTTTTGGCAAGGAGTCTTTTAGTACATACTTTACAAGAGCAAAGACCCGTGCATATAATGATCAAAAAAAGACCCGTGCACATATAAGACGGAGTTATCATGTAAGTTTGTAGAAGTGTAAAACACTGACTTTTTTTGCTTTTTGCCTCTATTTTTAGATATATGAGTAGTTAGTTTTTCATTCTTTTGTAAAATAACATTTATATGCAATAATCAAGAACTTGATTCAAGGAAATAAAGTAAGAATTAATAAAGAGGTTAAACTCTAACAAATGTTGCTTTTATCTCATCCAATGGTTTTAACCGTCTAATTTCAAAAGAAAAAAAAAACTATCACTGCAATAGATGGCGTTATCACATCTGAATAGTTCTCTAAGTTTACTTGAATTCTAGCAATAGCCATGTGAGTTCAAAGTAACCTAGAAATCACGATATACATGGGTTTCCCTTTTAACAAAAAATTCGTAGCACAAGATATATATTATGGGAAATTAAATGAATAAAGAACTTTCGAATTAAGCAGCAAATGGAGCAAAGTATTGTAGTGTCAACTTTTTAAGTAGCATTTTTAATAGAATAGAATAAAAGAGATGCAGGTATCTCTCTATGGTTTTTTTTCTTTTTCTTTTTCTCTATGGTATTATACTACTATATTTTTCAAAAAATAAAAAGAATATGAAAAAAATTGACAAATGAAAATGGCTAACTGCTGCAAAGAGTTGGAAGTGTTGTTGCATCTTTAAGCTGATCATATAGTAGTCGTTGTTGATCATCACATAAAACATACATAAATAAAAAATTGAGATTGTAAGAGATCATATAATTATACAATAAAAAAAAAATGAAAAAGAAGAAGAGATAATTGTTCTACATAGTGAGAGTCAAGATTGATACCAACAACTTCCACACTTAGCCCTTCTTGATCCACATAAAAAAAAAATTGTAAAAGATGTTAGAGAACATAACATCGCAGTAAATTATCCTACACTTTGAGGGCCATATTGATACAAAAGAGGTTGATACAAAAAATCTGATATACATAATAGATCGACTATTTTTGTTAGTGTGCATACGGAATTTGCCCTTGAAATCCATTTAGTATATATACATAAGTGTATAAAGTTCTTTTCAAAATTGGGGTGGGAGAGTGTATTTGGAAGGAAGGAAGGAAGTCAAAAATTTCCTTCATAGCATAATTAATTAATGATTTAGTTTATCTTTCTTACATTCCATTAGTACCGAAATTATTTTAAGTACCATACCATACTATTATTTATTTTTAAATATTTTGCAATTTATCTTTAATGCTTTCCATATCGGATTTTAGTCCATTTTCATATAAAGTTGTCCATTTTCCACTTATATTTTTTCTCGTTTACCTTGGAGAGACAAAATGTCATTAGAGACATATACTATATCCAACTGGAAAGTCCGAGCCAGGAGTTATATGCTTTTATATATGGCCATTCGTACTCATGGCGCACCAAGTCAAATTGCACGTTGATTGACCAAGTCAAGTAAAGTGCTGCTACCCACACACATTCTTTGCACAAATTATTTTGTGGAGCCCACTATGGATTTCACACAAATGACACGAGCCGTTCATTAATTATAAAATATTTTTTTGTATGTTTATGCAAAAAAATCAGCTCAATTCGATACTTATAGATGCTCAATCCAATCATCTAACTTTTCATTCAGATTTCAAGATAACTAAAAATTTAATAATTGAATCGATCGAGTACCTACAAGTATCAGATTGTGCTTCTTCTTTTTTTTCCGCGGAAGCACTTGAAAAACCATTTTACATTTATTTAATAAACAGGTCAGATTATTTGTATGAGATCCGAAATAAACCACACCCAATAATCTATGCACAATCTGTTTTTTAAAAAGTCTGTGCCAACAGACTTATTCGTCAAGTAATAAGTCAGTCTCTCCAGAGTCAATGGTATTCCAGTTACCACATCGCATTTCCCGAGATAACCACCAAATCCCGATTCCTCGCCGAACGCTCACGCACACCCCCATGCGCGCCAAGAGTTAACCAACCAAATTCACCACTACTACTGTATAAACTACTAAACCAATCTTCTCAAAAAAATAAAAAACCACTCAAACACCACCACGGCACCACCGCTACACTTCCATCCCAAAACCCTAGCCACCCCAAATCACACTAAATCCCCAAGGAAATCGAATGTTCACAAATCGATTGAAAACAGCGTAATGGCCACCGACGAACAAGAAAAACCAATCCAGGAAGTCTTGTCCTTCCCGATCCTCCTATCGGACCGGATACGGACGGCGGTCGACGACGCCGGCACTTTCAAGGCCGACTGCGCCGACGTGGCGAAACAGGTCGACCGCATCGCCCACATGCTCCGGTCCGCGGTCCGGTTCGCCGCCTCCTCCCTCTACGAGAGGCCGGTCCGCCGAATCCTCGCCGAGGTCTCCAGGACCCTGGGCCGGTCCCTTAAACTGGTCAAGAGGTGCAAGCGGCGGCGGCGCCTCCTCCTCTGCCTCGGCCGCGTCGCCCGGTCCGATTTCCGGAAGCTCCACGGCCTCCTCGAGGCTTCGGCCGCGGACATGCTGTGGCTCTTGGGGATCCTCGACCGTGACTCCGGTATCGTTCTCTCTCTCCCCCCCATCGCTAGCACCGACCCGATCCTGTCCTTCGTCTGGTCCTTCGTCGCCGCTCTCCACTGCGGGGAGCCGGGCGATCGAATCGAGGCCGCGAGCGAGCTCTCTTCGCTCGCGCGGGACAACGACAGGAACAAGCAGATTATAGTGGACGAAGGCGGGGTTCCGCCGCTGTTGAATCTGTTGAAGGAGGGCTCGTTTCCCGATGTCCAAATTGCTGCCGCGAACGCGTTGTTCGAGGTGGCCGATAGTTGCGATAGGGTTAGGTTGATGGGTAAGGAGCAAGGGATATGTTCGGTTGTAGTTCAGGTTTTGGGAAAGTCCCCGATGAGGGTCCAGATTCGGGTGGCGAATTTGATTTCTAGGATGGTGGAACTAGACCCGGAATCGCAGGAGGATTTCGCTAGGGAGAATGTGATTAGGCCGCTTGTGACGCTGTTGTCGTTTGACACTTTTGTGGATGGGGAGGAACGGAATCCTATATTGGGTATTCACTCTATTGTTAAAATTAATAAGGAGATGGAGAGGAATTCAGAAAATTCGAATCATAGACGCCATTTGAGTTCGTCTAAGGACACGGAGAGGAATTCGGAGAATCCGAAACAGGGACGTCATTTGAGTTGGTCTTGGTCTTTCTGTTCGGATGGTAGTAATGGGAATTATAGGAAGGAGAGAGAGAATGAGGATCCGGAAGTGAAGCTTAAGTTGAAGATTGCTTGTGCTGAAGCTTTGTGGATGGTTGCTAAGGGGAGTGTGTTGAATAGTAGGAGGATAACCGAAACCAAAGGGCTGCTTTGTTTGGCTAAGCTTGTTGAGAAGAGTCAAGGGGAGTTGCAATTTAATTGCTTGATGGCGATTATGGAGATAACAACTGCTGCTGAGTTGAGTGTGGATCTTCGACGTGCAGCCTTTAGGAATAACTCTCCGGCTGCCAAAGCTGTGGTGGACCAACTCCTGAGGCTGATTAAGGAGTTTGACAGTCCATCGCTACAAATTCCGTCCATAAAGTCAATTGGGTCATTGGCTCGTACATTTCCCGCTAGAGAGACCAGAACTATTGCTCTCCTAGTTGAGCGGCTTTGTCATGCGAATCAAGATGTGGCAACAGAAGCTGCTATTTCCCTAGGGAAGTTTGCTTGTCCGGAGAATTTTCTTTGTGTTCAGCATTCTAAGACAATAATTGAGTTCAATGGGGTTCCACCTCTGATGAGACTGTTGAGGGCTGGCGAGCAGGCGCAGTTGCATGCACTGATTCTCCTTTGCTACCTTGCAATGCATGCTGGAAACACTGAGGATTTGGAACAAGCAAGGGTGTTGATTGCTCTTGAGGGGGTGGACCACACGGTGGTACCTCAAAATCATGAGCTAAGAGAATTGATACCAAAGGCAATTTATCATCTCAATCTGTATCAAGCCAGTGTCCATCCTCATAGACATCCTTATGCCCCATAAGTACCATTTGAGCATGTTGGAAGCCAATTCTCTATATTTGCTATTCCTACTCTAGCTTAGTACATATTGGAAAGAAAATGACAAGAACCAAAAAAAAAAAAGAGGGCAGGGATACATAAACAGTTGTTTCATTTGCAAATTATTGATTTACCTAAAAGGAGAAGTGCACTAAAGTGCGATAAATTCTTTTAATGAAGATTACATGGCCCCATATCTTGTTAGCTGCTCAAATTGTGATGGGTTTGTTGGGTTTTGTCAACAAGATGCTACAAATTTTTGTTTAACTCTGTTCCCTTCTTTTGCTGCTTATTCCCTCCCCTTCTTGAAAGTAGATTTATCTTCACTTTGGATCTATTTTGAGGCAGTTGATATACTACTTCCATCCATCCGACGGTTTTGCTGTCAACAAGCATAATAGATTTCGCATAATGCTCTATAAGTTTTGCTTGCTTGATAATCGGGGGTAAGGCTCTGATCTTTGCTTTTCCGAAGACACAATCGATTTGGTGTAATCATTTGTTAACAATTCTACTTAGGTTTTGCAAGCTTTCAAATGTCTTGCACAAAATAGTAAATACCAAGATGCCATATTGAGTCTTTATAGTGCAACTGAAGTTGATAGCTAATTCGTTGTACGGTCTTAAGCTATTCATTTGATGGATGCCAACTGCTGTTTCTTGTTCAACATTAGAACGATGTGGGGGGCACTTTCTTTATGCATAGACCTCTCTCTCTCTCTCTCTCTCTCTCTCTCTCTCTCTTTCTCTCTCTCTCTCTCTCTCTCTATGTTTTACTTTTGGTACAAATCTCCATAGCTGATAGCTTCCATTTACAGACTCGAAATGTTGGTAAGCTTACTTTAAGCAACAAGAGGTGACTCGTGTAAATCTTGAAGGAGGTAGTTCAGTACCTGTAGTGCAAATATAATTGCTTCAAGGTTGATACCTCCCAAGGCCTTTCACCTGATTGACACAGTCGATTTTGTTTTTCTCTCTTATTGTTTGCTAATTGTGAAGGCCTCCTTTTCAGATCATTTTTCTGGTACCTGCAGGTCTAAATCGTTTGGTTCCTTTGGTTGTCCTTTCCATCACGGTTTTTTATTTTCATAGTGTATACCATGTCAAGGAGAACTAGTGAATTTCTGATTCAAAGTCAATATGATTACATTTTTGCTCACTAGATTGTCCGATCTACATGAACCCTCATGCCTCTGCTGCTACTTGGAAATTATCTTGGTTAACAAGTCAGTAGGATATATGATCAGCATATGGGCTTGGAAGTAAATTCAGTTGCAGACTCTTGAGTTTTGTGTTTCAATTTACGCAATGCCATATGTGTGGTCGAGATGTGGTGATAATTGACATAGCTTGTTCAAGGTTTGGCCTTTTGGATGGCTTGATTGCTGAATTTCCAAGGGGAACGTAAATTTGCAAGCGGTTGTACCTGTTGCGGCCAAGATTTTACTTTCGATTGTCTCTCTTGTATCTCATTTTCCCGTGCTTTTCTTTTTTTGGCTTGGTTACTGCTTACTTTTAGGCTTGTGTTCCCTTGGGTTTTTGCTATTGCTTCTGTGGGAGGTGAAACTATAACTAGTAATCAAGAGCTAGAGATCAAATCCAAGTACTGCGAAAATTACATGGAAACATTTCATATCGTATAAGCTTTTCGATGATGAAGAGGTCTAACATTATGTTAAAACTATAATTTTTGCAATAACGTGAGACTCTACCGATCAAAAAATAGAGTGAGATTCTCTCTAACATGGTATGTATTCTGATCCACTTTCACACTGTCTGCAGAATAATTCCATTTCGGTCGCCTTGTATAATCCTAAATTTTCTGGATGACCTAGCAGGTCTGAAGGAAGCCTAAATAGGTCATCCATAAAATGTGAACACCAATTCAAGCAATGCCAAAAATTCATTTAGTCGTCATGCACTCGAGTAATATATTTATTTGTTCTTTCTTTCTCACAAGGATCATTACGTACAAAAAATGAGAAGAAAATATAGCGGATGACAACATCAGTTCACACCCTAAGAAAAAATCAACGGGTATATAACGTTAACAATTGTGTCAGCCAATTTAATTTCAAATGATTATCTGATAATGACCAATTTAATGATAACGTATCATAGGAATGTTTGATAATTACTAAAATAAATATACTAATGGCAGGGAGCTTTCAATTTTTTTTGATGAAAACTATAGTCATGCCTTCAATTAGAGATGTTCCATACCACAATTGGCGGTCAATGAAATACATATTTTCAATATGTTTGCCCAATGAAGGCATTATAACACCATCACGAGTGGAGGTAAACAAAAGGGCAAACTTTACTTACACTTGTTGTGGTTTGGCCTATGTGCATATATACCCCCGAACGCTCAGTTTGTTGCACAGAGCCACCCTATGGTTTGTGGAAGATTGTAGTAGCACCCAATCACGATTCCATCTAATTTGACAGATTTAAAAAATTTTGACATATATATCCCCTATCTTCTTGTTTGAATCATGTCCTTCGATCCTTTTTTTTTTTTTTTTTTGGTAAATCATCATGTCCTTCCTTGAGTATAACCAAGATGTTAAAACTTTAATTCGAACCGTTCATAATTTAGTAATCAAAGAGTCGTGCATCTTTGTGGAAAGTCATGTCGATCGGGGCGGATGTTGGCAGCACTAAATGTTTATTCAAGCGAAGGGATTGGTTATGGTTATTGTCATACAACTGTGTATATTCAACAATCAACACCACCCCCGGCCACTTAGCACCAATACTCGGTTCAAAACTCCATAGCCGCTTTAGCACTCGTAGCACGCGGTGGAACGTCCATAGAATATCTAGCCCCCCCAGAAGTGCGATGAGATGACGATGTGATGCCAGGCAATACTAACTGGCAGGTATGGGGAATAGGCTATCGGCAATTTATTTATTTATTTTTGATAAATACTGCAAATTATTTTTTCTTTCGGAAAAAATACCCACTCCTTAGCTTTCTTCTGAAAGGCATATTAGGCAAACTCCCAAAATGATGTCGTATAAATTGCTATTCTACATGTCAACCCATTGCCGCCTAGATCCTCCATGCCTCCATGGCTATATAGTGAAATTGATTACTACTACTTATAAAATTACAATGTTTTTTTTTAGTGTTATTATAAATCAAACATACGACCAAAACATTCAGAATTTTCCTGCAATGGGGCCAAGTCCTATGAGAATCTAAAAACACCTCTCGAAAAGCTATAGCGATCGAATACAATTGACAAATTATCCAAATGTGTGTTTGGTTTCTCTGGCTCTGGATTCTGTGAATTGAACAAAGAAGGTGAGATTAGATTTTGCTCTCTGTGTTTGGGTGAATGGCCTTGGTTTCACAGTGGGCATTTGTAAATTAATAGATTGAACTTGGAGAAACAGGGGAAGACGTCGACGCAACAGTTTAGCTAAGCTGCTGTTTCGAGAGCAAAAAGAGAGAGATGCGAGGAGAAACTCGAAAACTGAGTACCAATAACTTCTTCTTGGATCTTGCGAAAGGATTGTGAAGCAACAATTAATGCCATGCCGGCTTCATCTCTCGACCGTTCCATGGTTTCTCTAAAACCTTCCGCCGCATGAAAACTTTCCGATGATATCAGCAAATAACAAAATGTTGATAGAAGACCCAATCCCATGCTTGGACGAGGTCACTAAAATCTTCTACCACTAACAAACCTTATTGATAGATACATAATTGTACAAGAAAAGAAAATTCGAGAGTGACAGAGATAGAGATAGAATGACAAAAAAAATACCTATTTCTACGATTATAACGATTGATCCATAATAAAATTGGGTTGGTGTTTGGCGCAGATTATTTTGGTGGATTATAGAGATTGGATTGTAGATTGCGGAGTCTCATAATCCGAAACTGTAAAAGTGTTTAGTAGAAGTGCGAAAAATAGATTATACAACTGTGAAGCGTATGGAAGTATAATCAGATTATTGGATTGTAGATGAACATTTGACCATAAGGCCCTTGCTATTATGTCTCTTTATGTAAATATATGTGACATTATTTTCCTTGAAACTACAAATATGCATTATGCGCGCATATTTGTTCATTTTATTCATTACATAACTTAAATTGCTCTTCGTAACACATTATTTCTACACAATGTTACCTCCATTACATAGAGGGGTAAAAACCCTCTCCAAAATCGATTACCTCCACATGTTAATTGGCTTCGGTACATTAGCAAAAAAATAAAAATTAAGAATTGTCCATCAGTGAAACTCAATGGGTGGGTAGGTTTGTAAATAGTTCAAAACGTTAGAGGATAGAATGGTCATCGCATTTTTGTAAAATCTAGAATCAGAATCGAGAAGTAGCCATGGAGTTACTTTTGAGATTGTGCATCCTTACGCTTGATTTCATAAAATCCATTCTCTCATAATCCACTCTTAGAATCTCTCCTAGCACTTCAATAATCCAGAAGCACAATCCAAAATCCAGAATCTGGGCCCAGAATCCCTCCCAAACACCCTCACTCTTTCATTTTCCATACACACAGCATATTTGATTATTATGAAAAACAAGAAAACCTGATTAAAAAGTCTCGTGTATCATTTCTGCCCACCTTCCCTGTAACCATGTTTGATCTGTGCTTTTAAAGTTTCGCGAGCAATGCATTCTGGAGTGGCTTTGTCACAACAACTCCGTTCCCATTCTCGTTCCCATTTCCATTGTCCTTCACATCTGAATCACATGAGCTCGGAGGGACGTCCACCGCAGGTGAGCAGTTAAAAAACCCATGCGGCTGCATGACAAACAGAAAAAATGGCTCAACTCAATAAACCAGTATAAAACGCTATTAACATAAAAGTTCCTCAAAGTCGAAAACGCAAGGTCGAAAACGCAAGGACTTCGACGACTTTTAGGTCTAAATAGTTGGTAATCACAAGGAAATATAAGACCCTTCTCATGAAGATCGCAATTCTACGCTATAAAGATGAGAGTGAACGTATACCATTAGCATAAAACCGATATGGTCAACTGGCATGACAGGCCAGTCTTCTAGTCGAGGAATGTGGGTCACTCCAAATACGTACCTGTAACAGTAAACAGAATGAGAGAGAGAGAGAGAGAGAGAGAGAGAGTCTCTGACAGATCCAAAATTTGAAAACTAATCGGCCTGCAATTGACTCTGTCCCTGTTGCACTACAAATCCAACATGAGCAATGTTCGCCTCCATAGAAGTTTCAGTTTGTGGTTATTTTAAACAAAAGAAATGTAGCCAAGAAGACCAATCAACCAGAGTACCATGAGGTCATATTCCAGTAATTAAGATTGTGAAATTGTTAAGACAACAAAATCAATGTTCTGGAATAGATAAAACGGATGCACATATGAATGACAAAGATAGTATCAGTGCATTGTTAGCCTCTACTGACGGTAGGAAAACAGTTTTAAAAAGATATGATTTTAACAAAACTTTTATACAACCACATTCCTTGTTCTGCTCTTACTGAAGTACCGTTACAGAAAGCATTTGATTGGTTACTAATAGAAATTATAGTCTTGTAAATTTACTTAAGAAGAATAAAATGTAGTGTGAAAATAATTTCCCTGATGAAACAACAAAACATGGTAAAACATGAAAAGGATGGACAGACTGACCAAAGAACTATGTCATTTTCCTCCAGGGATCGATTCTGCTTCACCCAAGTAGCCAATCCCTCCCCAACGCGTGGATTTTGGTTAGGAAACTCTCCTCCAGGGTACATCTCATCATGTGCGTAAGGGGTGACCCAAAGATTATGCCTCAAAAATGCAGCTCTTCTCAAAAATTTTGCCTCGGTGCCAGCTAAAGGTAAACAATTTCTTCCAGGCACAAGCTTGAAGCCCGTCAATTGCCCAGTCCGGTTGACATTTCTTGTGTTTCTGATCTGAATGATGAAAATAGATTTCACAATTTATCCAACACATACAAGAAATCAATTCTTATAAGAATGGATTTCTTCTTATTGTATACAATGAATATAGGGAGCAGAAGATACAAAGAATCACCATGAGAAGCAAATAACTACTCAAGAATTTTGAAAGGTGAAATTCACGGAGACCCCTCATCTATACATGTTTCCCACGGAGACCTCTTTACGATTAAAAATGCCCAAATTGACCCCCTAATTACTTTCGTTACCCAAGTGACACCCTTCCGTTTCAAAACCGTCTGTTGCAAGGGCACATGTCACTAATTTGGGCATTTTTTAGACAAAAATGCCATTTAACAGTACTATATACATCGTTCTTCCCTCTCATCAACCCTTAGTCGTGATTCGCTCTTTCTCAACCGTCATACTTTGCTGCATCTCGCCACCTCCCACACTGGTGGCAGCCTGTCTTCACCGCTCACCCATTCGGAAATCTGCTGCCCACTTTCCCTTTGATATTTAGATTAAACCAGACCACAATATCTGCCACTTTATGCATTCTATAAGACTCCTTTTTTTAATCTCGTCACATGGATGCATACATACGTACATATACCAAGTACATATTATAGAAGTGTCTGGTTCATTAATTTATCAAAGGCCTCGGTTTACCAAATTCCATTTTTGATTCTATAAACATTCTATGCCTTTGAATTGCAAGCTTCTGCAATTTATTACGTAGTAGTTGTTTGACATGGGACTGAGTCAAGGTTGCAAATCTCAGATGGACATGGTAAATTTTTGTTCAACCGTCGACTGATAAGGTCCTTGGGTTACCTTCGCAATGTGGGATGCGGATGATTTCAAGGGGATCAGTGAAGGATTGGCGGTTTCATTTCCGCCAATGAAGCCAGGATTCAAGAGCCCCATTCCATTTCCCTTTCATAATTCCCAATACACACAAACATCTCTCCAATTCCAAGGTAATTTAAGCACGACGTAGGGGAAATTTCTTGCAGAGCAGTTGTTACTGGTCGCAAAGATTGACATCGAACACGAGTTTCAATTTCTTGGAACTTTTGTGGACGGTTCTATACACGATCTTGGGTATTACTCACCCCAAAAGCTAGCTATTGAAGTGAGGGTGCCCTCATGCTTATATTCTTCATATTACTTTGATACCCAAGCGATGTGGGACTTCACTTCACACCCTTCCTCGCGCCCAGCGTGCTCACTCAGCAGCACCTGCTGCGTGCAGGCCAGGGATACGCACCCTACCCATCCTTGGCATACTTAGCTCGAATACCATGTTGCATGGTCTAGGGTAGAACTCAACCCCAAAAGCTAGCTATTGAAGTGAGGCTGCCCTCACGCTTATATTCTTCATATTACTTTGGTACCTAAGCAATGTGAGACTTCACAGGTTTCACATAATCTGTTAGAGTTGAGGTGGAACAATGCGAGATCTGTTAAGAGGCCGAGTTCCTCCACCAGGAATCCGCCGATGTCACCGTGGTTGAGGTCGATGCCGACAACGGAGAGGATGGAGTTGTCGGGAGTTGGGAGACCGATCCTTGTTCCTTCCTCCTAGGTCTACGAGCGAGAAACAGAGAGGGAGGATAAAGATGACAGAGAAGGGTAACACAAAGAACCGTGTACTCGTCAATTCATGCATTTCGTTTACAGAGTTAGGAAATTTTCATTTCGAATAGATGAGGGGGTCAGTTTGGGCATTTTTAACTGTTAGGGGGTTTCCATGGAAAACAGGTATAGATGAGGGGGGTCTCCGTGGAATTTCACCATTTTGAAAGAAATAAAATCTACATTCGTATTGCAGAGTGATCAAGTACTAGAAACTTTGCTTTATTAACCACCGAAGTGTGAGACGAACATGTTTTTAAAGTTGCCACACGTATTCGTGAATCAGTATTTTGTAGAATCCAACTGAATACTACGGTCATTCATTGCTTCATAAATAAAATGGCACAAAAACCCAAGCCCACAAGACCACACACACAGAGCATAAAGTGAATCTTACTATCCAATGTCGAGCAGACAGAGGATCACAATCACGCATTGCTTCCTGTTCACATCTGAGCAACTTTTCTTCAGCATAAAATGCATTATTGTGAACATTAACTTCTCCTGGTTCTTCAACTTTGATATTGACTTCAACAACCTACAAACAAGGAAAAACCCTGTATAACATCAATCATCCCTGTGCCTATATATGACGATCCTGACCATAGATACTCAAAAGTAAGTTCATGGAACAAAAAAAGTAAAGATCGCAATTGGCAAACCAAACACGCCACTTTGTTGCAAGCAGATAAGTTTCCAATTCATTTAAACTCTTAGTTACAGACTAAAATCAGCACAAACAGAAAGAACATTGTTTTGTTACTTTTCCAAGAGACAGGAGCTGATTAAATCAAGTTAAATACAGACTGGAAGGTCCAAAATGTCACAATAGATAGCACAGCCATATGAAGCAGTAATTTATTCTCCAACAGAAGCTATATGAAAGACTTTTCAAACAACTTAAATTAGTGCTTGTGCTCAATAGCTTGCTAAAAATGTCGGGTCCATTTAATTAAAGGTTCAGCTTCTGAGAAAATGTGCGATCTATCATAACATCAGAGCTTTGATTTAGAACTTTGTTCAGGAAGATCTTGGATCAAGTCTCTCTATTGGCATTTGGTTTCCCATTTGGTGTATTTTCTAGTTTGAACTCCGGGACCTTCTTTTTTTTTTTTTTTTTCCCATTTTTGCATTGCAGGGGGCGCACATCAGGGCTGTCCAGGATAATTTGGAGAGGGCTCATAAATGGCTATGTGAGACCTTGGTAGAATTGCTGAGCTAACACCTCAAACCCTAGACTTGGGGGTTTGAGAGTGTTCTACCCAAATAAACTCAAACCAATGTTTAACTTTGCTACATGGAGACAAAAAACTATGAATAATGTAAAAAAAAGGTCTAGCTCTTGTATCACTTCATCCACCTTGATGCTAGTTCATTCGTCAAATACATAGCCATATAATATCTCAAAAAACTCAAATGAACAAATGGCCAAGTGAGCTCCATTTAAGTTAAACTCGTGAAACCAGTTACAAGGACACAGTGATATCATGTCAGCTTAGTACAAAAATGGAAAGGGTCTCTATTCCCCTACAATTATCACCCCAAAATTAGCCGGCAACCCAAAACAACATAAAAATATACAAAGTGGCGACCATGATCCATTCAAATCTAGTACTATGCAAGTCACCAGAATCATTTGATCCAATGAGGTCTTACCTTGACTAAAAGCTTAGTAGCACGAAGCGGGTGCAGGGGAGCGGAGGCACCTAGAAGCTCCTAAGATTGGGAGCGCCTAAGGAACGTATATAGGTTATATATAAACACGTACATAAAATATCTTTTCAAGTACTTAAGTATTAAAGGAAACATGATACTTATTGAGAATTTTCCATATCTTATACGGTAATTTTTCGAAATCAGATATTTTCAATTTGCAAAACTTCTTGACTGATATGATCTTCATATTCTTATTTCCACAATGGCATAACTCCTTTAAAAGTAAGAGAATAACTGCCTTAAAGGCCCGATAAGCTCCCATCTTAGTTAGGAGTGAATTCTTGTCAAGCTCCCATCTTGGGGGCACCAAATCGAGCTTCCGTCTTGGGAGCGCACCCATTTTGAAAGGATCCTGCTATTGACTAAGAGATTTTTCATCAGACTACCAACCCTACAGGTGCACAATGATGGAGACATACCAAAAGTGGTGTGGAGCATCAAAAGGTGTTTCTAGTCACTTAAAGAGGCACCTATTGGAGAGATTATCACTCCACTAACTTTTAAAACCAAAAAAGATCATCTTACAACGAACCAATAAAAAAATAGAAAAGTAAGTAATTAATCATTGTGGAAGACACGAATGTAATCCTTCAAAATTCTTTAAAGACTAAATGAATAAAGGACAATTTAGACACTTGCAACTTCACTGCTCAACTGTCCCACATTCCTAATGTTTTTTACATATTTAAAGAATATAATCCCACTGAAAAGCTTGTATGAACGTGATCATGTTAAGAAACTAAGTCGGGAACTTTATTTGAATCTGCTAGCCAACTAATGCCTTAGACTCATCTGTGGAGGAGGATGCATAGTTGAAGGGAAATATCCACACACAGTCTTACTCTTTCAATTATCCAAGAATTAATCAGTTATACTCGTTTTTCAATAATCAACTGCATCATTGCAAAATGTTATTATTTTTGTAACCTCTATAAGAAGTTTAGAACTGTCAAAATGCCAAGGACATGCAGAAGACCTCTCTTACCAGTTGAAATATGTAGATATACGTATTTATACATGTGTGTGTGTGTGTGTGAGAGAGAGAGAGAGAGAGAGAGAGAGAGAGAGAGAGATCATTTGATAATTTGGGCTCTCCAAACATCATGACCCGTTCATATGAACAATTTAACTATGTGTCAGGGGTACTAAGTACTCTATGGTTTAATCTTTAGCAAGTCCACCAATGATCGCAGCAATTGGCCTGGATAATATTTCCTTTATCATTCATGCTCACACTTTAGTGTCAAGCTTAGAAGCACGGATATATCTACCATCCTTACATATCCATGTCCAACGTGTGTCAGATTGAACGTGAAATGACACTCTCCGGACATATGTCGGACATGCCAGAATAAGAGTCCTGCTTATTAGATTTCTTTTCCTGGACACCTACTTATTATATTTCTTGCCTGGACACCTACTTATGTTGATATTGTGGGGTTGTGATTCTAACTATGGATCTCAACCGGACCTCTCATTCAAACTATGGGCTAACCTTTCTCCGTCGCTTGACCTGCACAAGCTACACCCACCATTAGTGCCCTGATGGCCTGACCTATCGGAGTCGACCAGCAAGGCACTCCAATGGTTAGGCAAGAAGTAGCAAGTGGAGAGGAAAGCACATAACGTTTAGGGTTAGAAGAAATAGTGTAGACTATAGGGTTGATCTTTATCCCTTATATAGAACTCCAAGACTTGCTCTCCAAGTATGCACGTGTCCGGCATGCGAGGTAACCGTTTCGGCTGATGTCACTCATGGCTTACGGAGCGAGGCGGTTACTGCTCACGTGCATGGGATGCCTTCCGAGCCTACACGCACGATAACCGCTTCAGCTGATGTCAGTCATGATGTATGAAGCCATACGGATAGGTGCATGTGGGTGAGCCAGCTTCCGTAAATCACGTGGCTCATAATCGTTGGACCCCATAAGATTGTTCAAGTTACATGGTTCAGATCTGGTTGTTCGTACCCGGTTCGCTGGCCCGTGTTGTGGTTGAATTTCATGATTTGAACCGTGGGGTCCAACCTGTAGTTTGGTCCGGCTCAATGGATTCGGCCAGTGAGCCTGGTTTGGCTGTTGAGCCACCTGACCTAACCGAGCCACACTATTTGGGCCCACTACAAATATTCAGGGGCACATTAAGGAAACATTAGGAGGTTAAAATGCAAATTTAGAACTTGGCACAGACTACAGAGTCCAAATTTCCATAGATGTTTCGTTCATGAACATATATATAGTGACCATTGATTTGTATCTTCGTTATGTTGATCTTCTGAGAAGTCCATAAGATCCATCTACACCACAAAAATTACTATTTATACAACATGGCCACGATGTATGAAATGACGTGTCTATGTGTCTGTGACGTGTCTTGTCCATGTTTCGTGCTCTTATATGTGCCTCTTAGGTATCAAGTGATTCTTAGGTTAAACATGGCATGGAGCTGTGGACCCTTTATAATACAATTTAAGAGTCCCACCCAAGATATACATGTCATAAATATTACAAACCACCACTCTATCTGAAATTTGAAGAAAATAGGCGGAAAAAATCAGAATAACTCACCTGATTGTATGCTTCACCAGGCTTACAATCAACTGCCATGTCCATGCGAGCAACAAAAAAGTGTTGATGGACGGGCGCATATAATCCAGGCGCAATAGTTGTTCCATATTTTCGAACTTCCCCAGGTTGCAGAGCTCCTAAACTGAGAATTCCGGTGAGTCTAACTTCAGCTTCAATTTTTCCATCCTATGACAGGGAAAGTGTAACCACATTGAAGATTTCACTCTCAAACAAAATCGTAGTCAAGAAATAGATACTTCTAGTGCATTGTGATGGAGGGGGCGCATCATTAAACTGATCAGTGGGTGATGTAACATTCTAGAGATAGCCTAGGAACACAACAACATGCACTAACATTTTGCACAACATGCCTATGTAGCAGTGTTTCATTGGATGGATTGCTAGTTTTCAACTACCAATGAGACACCGCCACACAGGCTTGTTGTGCAAAATGTTGTGCAAGCTGTAGTGATTTCAGACCTCCTCTTCAATCTAAGTGAGGAAGCTACAAAAATGCGGAGGAGAATATTCCAGTTCAAGTATTATAAGAAAACAGCCAAATAACTACAGGGGAGTCCTTAGCTTGCCTGATAGAAATGCCAATAGAAACCATATTCATAATTAGCCACAGTACAGATGAACGACACAGTTAGCCGTCTTGATCGCCGTACTTCAGCTAAACCTGTTCTCCAGTCTTGATGCTTCCATAATATTCCATGATCCTCTTCATGCAAGCAAACACAATTTTCAGTAGTTTCCACGCCCCCAGTGAAATTTGTGAAATGTGCATCAAAGTACTTGATATAGCCTAAACAGTCACAGCCCTGCAATGCAAAATCCATGTTGAACAGAATCAATTTCAGTTGAGTGCAGGCAGTAATCAGTGCAAACCCATATGACAAGAATTTTGAAGGATACTGGCAAGGATATAAGAAGCATAACAGAAAACTATCTGACCTTCTTCAGAGAATGAGCATTTTTACCAAGCCCATCTTCCCCAGCATCAAATGCATTCTTCCTGTAATGTGGATCATTTGGGTCTCCATAAGGGACTACCATCTCCACAAAACTCAACCTATGGGCCACAGGTCTCCGACCTCGGTTACCATCAACATACGCCACAGAATAAATTACTAAGCCTTCCCTCGGAGTGAAACCGATACGAAAATTCCACTGGTACACACCACATTATAATTAGTTAAGCAATCATTATTAAGTTTTGAACATGTTGAGATACATCAGATCCCTAATTTGAACAAGCAATTGAGTACCTTCTGCCATTGAACAAAGTGCCCATCAACACGGAAGCTTGGGCCTTCGGGCTGAATAATTTGGAGGGGTTTCACGTCACTCCGATCAACACCTCCCCGTGTTTCACCAGGAGTATAATTCCTCAAAGGATCAGCAGGTGGTAGTGGAACAAGTTTACGGTCTTCAAATTCAACCACAACCATATTTTGCATATCTACTAGTACATATATTCCTTCAACAGGTCGAGCATAACCATTTTCCATAGGGCAGTCACTTTCAGTTCTACAAAAGATTAATGGTTTAGCAAGCCTACGGTTAGGAGCATCAGCTTCACTGTGATACCCAACACACCTGTCATAAAGAAGTTGCATCACGGAGCATAAAAAGCAGCACAAACATAATCTAAAACTACACGTGAGAGATGCAGAATGCTGCAACTAACCATGGATCTACCATCACAAGATCCATATCCTCAATACCCCTCCTCTTCATAGCCTCTCGAAATGGAGGAAATTCCTTTACAATGGCTTCACATTCAGCATACTCCACAGCATCCTGCGTTTTTAAAATCAAGGAACAAGAGAGAGATTGTCAAGTGCCGACAAAACATTACCGAGATAGAGTTCAAGAAAAAGTACAACCACTACTTGGTTTCTGACCAGGTGTTGCAACAGACCATCAAACAGGTGTTCTACCTTTCCGTAAGGATTTGGTAAAAAGTTTTACGGGTTCATATATGTCAGTGTGCATGCATAAACATGTCTCTATGCATAAGGTTACTCCCAACTACAATACAAGTAGGTCAAAGCCCATCCCATTAGTTTCCCTTTGAACACTTCAATCCTCTACACCTTTTTCAAAAACCTGGGAACAAAGCCCAGCCAACTCAATCAGGCAATCAGCTGTTGCCACACATCTGAATTAAGTTGCTTACGTTAGCAATACGCTTCAATTCATAAATTGACTATAAGGAATGAGAATCAGTCAACTTATTACCAGAGAGTAAGTATTACATACCATAGGAGGCTGAACATTGGGAACAACATTGGATGAAATAACTTTGCCCCTGTGGTGCCCCCCTCGAGTCACAGCATGAACTTCAGACAGTTCAACAACCCATACACTCGTCTCATTGGACTTTTTATTGTAAACAACAAGTCTAGCTTGCCTTGGAGGAAGTTTAGTCGGAATTATGGGTCCACCTTTTGTTCTGGGTAGTAAGGAAGGCTGGAAAGGAGGGAAGAAGTATGCATCTGCTAAGGCGACCACATGTTTTTCTGGTTCCAACAAGGCCACTTCAATGAACCTCATGCCATCCCTTACCTGAACACATTTGAAATCTCTGTTGCACAAAATTTCCACACAATTAAAAGAACGGAGAAAATAAGGTGAAAGATAAAATAACAACCTCTGGAGTTGCTCCAGCAGCCCTAACAGTTGCTACAGCAACTGATATTTCAGCAGCAGTTAAAGGATCCAAAGGGTGGCGGGTTTGTGCCCTTAACATAACTGGGAGCCCTGTTTGTGCCAAAAAAAAAAACAATTACTCAAGACCTGACAAACACCAAAGCAATTCAAATATTCAAGAAGCAAGAAGCAAAGTAGTTACACTATTGAGAAATAGATACATGGTCATACACTGATGAATAAAATAGGTGAATTAAATTCTAAGCTACATCAAGCATGGATACAGAAGATAAAAGTCCCTCTTCCTGGTTAGTTAAATTGAGTTTTTGATATGCTTGCATTACCAGATTGTTTGATAACACAATTCTGCAGTTCGATATACATTAAATAATAGCAAAACTACATGCATTTGAGAATCAATTCGATTTCACTCACAATTCTGCATCACTTTCAAACCGCAGATGAAAATTAGGATTATTTTTGTCGCAGAGTTCTTCCTTAATATTGAAAGAATATAACTGCTCGCACATAAGCATCAATGAGCACTTAAGCATTTGACAACCTGACCCCAACTGCCATTGCCAACACCACCACTCTTCCTCCTCTGTTGCCACCATCCACACCTCCACCACTCCTCCTCCACCACGGCACACCCTTTTCCACAATACCATCCTCACTGCCATCACTCCACCACCGCACCGTCATCATCACAACTCCACCTCCGCCAACACCAACACGATAACGAACACCACCCCTCCAAACCAATCACCACATCTCCGCCACTACTAATATACGTATTAAAAGCAAGAAAATCAAGAACCTCAGAAGTCAGTTTCTTTGCATTGTGTTGAATTTATAATTCAAATATTGTTTTTCATATTTGTTAGACATTCAATATTCCTCAGATTTCAATTTTTCACTTTTCCATCCATCATCCTTCATCTTCTTTCCTCCTCTACCAACCAACCACTCAGTAAGGACACTGACCATACCAAATCAAGACCGTTCATCTATAATTCCTTCATTTCACAGACAATAAAACTTTCATTTTTTCCTACATGCCATCAGCTCGATAGCTTTCATAATCGGAACACTTCCCAGAATTTGGCTAAAACCTTCTAACCCGAAATTTCTTAAACCGAGAAAATGTACTACACTCTCTTTGGGTAGTTAAAGGGTAGTTTGGGAAAAAATGTGAGTCAGCCTCAAAACTGAGGAAACTGAGGTCCAGTCAATGTACCCTTTAAAATAGTAATAATAGTAATTGATACTCCTTCCATCCCCATTCATTGGTGATTGGTCCCCGTTAACATCTACATTTTTTTGCTACAATAATGTTAGGCACCAATTAATATTTTTTTGAGATTGGAGGGCTAAATAGGAATCCCAGAAGGGATCAACAAATGAGGACGGATCAATTGGTACTTATGACGCATGAAAACGCGGGAAAAGAAAGCGAGAGAGAGAAATACCCACCTTTGGAAGAAGACGGATTTGCAGAAGGCTGAGGCAGGGAATCGACAGGACGGATTAGCGACGCGGTGGAAGCCCTTTTAGTACGGTGGATCTGATCGTCGACGAGGGGCGTCGCTTTTTCCTCAATTGTGGCCATTGCAAGGGATTGGCGAGCTCACAGTAACCGCCGACGTAGCAGTAGAAGTGCCTGTGAGTGGTGCGCCCCAGTCCCACTGACATATACAGCAGCTTTCCCTCTCTGATCAAATCAAAAATCGGGTGAGTCTGCGAAGGGAGGAAGGATCGAGTGATCGAACTGTGATGACTGATGGTTGAAATGGAGGCACAGGAAACGGCTTTATGTAAGAGAGAGAGAGAGAGAGAGAGAGAGAAGATTTAAATGATGTCACGTGGCTCTCACGCTCACGTAACAAATGGTCCCATATAAATGGCCGAACTCGTTCTAGAGTACTCCTATTTGTTTAAAATACTTTTTTGAGGATCATTATAAAATATCAACTCAATCGAATATTGGTACAGGCTTGATTGATTCTACATCCAAATTGTTGAAAGGAAATGGAGTAAAGAATTAATCAAGTCCTTACTGATATCCGACTAAGATTATTTTTTACAAGGGGCCCATACAAAACTGTTTTAAAAAAATTAAGCGACTCCAATAATTTGTATGAGACCTCGTAGAGAACCCCACATAACACGTTGCACATTTGGTGTAAACCAAATGGTGTACGCATAACAAGGTGGAGGTAGAAACATAGAATTCGTATTTTTTGAATTCGGAAAAAATATTTTTGCTTATGATTTTTTTTTTAAAATCTTAATTGAGTAATTCTTAAAATTGTTACAAAATAATTTTGAAAATTATACACATATACTATAATATGTGTGTAATCTTTATATGTGTATTTATGTGTATAATTTGAAGGAATTGGAGGTGAGCTGGACTTGATTCCAACTGAAATGTTCCATGCTGAATGGTCTTCTATGGCTCGTGGCTAGATTTTACGTAGTTTTTCTGTACTGCTGCTGTTTATGTTCTGTGTGCTGTTTTTAATATTTTGACACGTATTACTTGTTCTCACATGTTTTACTTTACATATATAATATTTGGTGTTTTCCTTTTACCAAAAAGAAAAGAATATTTTGAAGTAGAAAAGTGCGCTTCAATTCGTCCATTCACAGCAATGACCTTGTAATAATATTATAAAGTTTGCATCTCTTGAATAAAACACCGATAACTTTAGTTGGGAGAGGGTGCAGAAGAATGCAAGGAGGCAAATGGGGGCAGTGGAGGCAGCTAATTTAGTCCGTAAGTGGCGAAAAAATAGTTTTAAGAAATTTTTCAAGACAAAAGGTATTTTTGAATAATATTAAACATTTTAAATGGTGTAAAATGAAATTAGGTCTAGAGCTAATATTTATGGGTTAAATAGAAGGATTGTGATTTTGGCACTCAAAAAATTGATGGAAGGGCTCCAAAACTGCACTGTATTGATACACAAAACGACGTCGTTTTGGAGTCCTTCTATCAAATTTTAGAGTTCTAAAATCAATATCCTAGAAGGATAGAACCACTCTTTTCGCATTTGGCCATTTTTAAATGCACTCCTGCTGTCTCCTAATTTGTTTGTTATGCATTGGGGTGTGTTTGTGTGTGTGTGTATATATATATATATATATATATGTGCCGGCCTAATAGGGAGGCCCAAGAGGCCGACGCCTTGGGCCTCCACATTTTGGGCAAAAAATGGGGCACTCCTTCCTAGAAAAGTATATATATTTTCTGTGTAACTATAGTACAAACTCCTTTGGTGGTTTAATGGTAAAGTGTTTACTCTTTTACATTAGTTGTCTAGGTTCAAATCCTGGTAAGGTGCTTTTTTGTAGTGTATTTTTGCCAAAAAAAATTTCCTTCTACGAATATTATTGCAACCATACAAGCCATTAAGGCCGAAATATTTACCATGTTAAATGGTAGGACTGAAAATTATATATAGAAAAGTATTTTTGTTTATTGTTTTTAAATTATAAAATTTATGAAGGTTACTATTCCATCACTCGGTCTAGGGCATCCAAATACTTTGGGTTGGCCCTATACATACACATACACACACTCGGGATTCAATAAGTGATCTCGCACGGCCTTACCGTATGGGACTCCCCATTTCCAATCGAAATGTGACTATGTGAGCCGCTCAAAGTGTGCAGAACGTGATTTTAAAGGTACTTATGAGAAATCAGAAAAAAAATGATCGGGAAGGGCTTGATCCGAGCAGTTTTTTACTGAACTGTTCAATAAAAAATTGTTCGGATCAAGCCCTTCCCAATCATTTTTTTTGTTGATTTTTCGCGGATACCTTTAAAATCACGTTCTGATCACTTTAAGCGGCTCGAATTGTCGCGATTCGATCAGGAAAGGGGAGCCCCGCACAATTTTACTGTGCGGGATCCCTTAGGAGATCCGGTATATATATACACACACACACACCTATCTTCTAATAAGGGTGCCTTACCGTATTACGGTAAGAACATCCATTTTCCGACCAATTTGCAATGAACCAAGCCGCTTAATATGTTCAGAACGTGATTTTAAGGGTATTCGCGAGAGATCAGCAAAAAAAAAATCGAAAAGGGCTTGATCCGAGTAGTTTTTGTTTGTATTTTATCGAATGGTTCAAATAAAAACTGCTTAAATCAAGTCCTTTCTGGTCATTTTATTTTTGCTGATTTATCGCAGATATCCTTAAAATCACATTTTGAACACATTAAGCGACTCGGATCATCAAAATTTGGTCAGGAAAGGGGAGAAAAGGGGAAGCCCTTATAGTAATACGGTATGGGCGCCCTTATTAGAAGCTTACCCTATATATATATATATATATATATATATATATAGGGTTCCCTTCTCCTAAGGACCACCTTAACTTAATAAAATAAGGACCTCACTTTTTCAATCGAATTTCTGTGATCTAAGCCGCTCAATGTGTTTAGAACGTGATTTTAAGAGTATCTGCAAAAAATCAGCAAAAAAAAAGATCGGGGAGGGCTTCATCCGAGTAGTTTTTATCAAACAGTTCAAATAAAAACTTCTCGGAAGAAGCCCTTTCTGGTCTTTTTTTTTTTGCCGATTCCTCGTGGGTACCCTTAAAATCACGTTCTGAACACATTGAACGGCTTGGATCATCAAAATTCGAATAGAGAATGGGAGAAATGGGGAGATCCTTACTTTAACTAAAACAAGGACCTCCTCATTTGAAAATGACTGTTATATATATTTTATATAGATATATATATATATATATATATATATATATATAACTAAAAAAATGAAGAGGGACTTAGCTAAAAATTCTTCACATTTACATTTTTTTAGCTCAAGGACAAGCACATTTTACAATCAAACATAAGGACAAATGTGTCTATAAAAGGCCTTAAAACTCGGTACCCTATGAAAGTGCCTAAAACCCTAACGTACCCTATATATAAAAGTGTCTAAAACTCTAGGTTACCCTTTGAAAGTGGCTAAACATGTTTTGGCCTTACGGCTAAAAAATTCAAAAAGTTAAACAACCTCCACTGAAAACTATTTTACTAGCATCTTTCCTCTAAATGCAGAGCCGACTCATAAATTTTGGAGGTCGGAAGCGAATCTCTTGAATGAGGTCTCTCTATATTTCTCATACAAAAGTGGTTTATAAAGAGTCTCATAAAAAAAAATCATTACAAAAGATTTACCATTACAAAATATAAGCATATATATAATTATCTCCTAAAAAATGCAACTATTACAATACCTCAAAATTCATCATTTGAAAATTAGTCTCTCGCACTTTTTTACTGCAAATGTACTTATTAAGTCTCAATAGTCAAGCTGCTTCACCAACTCTTTCTCGATAAACAATATAGTCAATCCATTTAATCTTTCTTGAGACATTGTTGACTGAAGATAATTTTTGATCAAGGAATTCCATATGCAAGTATTTTTCGTCCACGGTCATCGGTCATTGCCTTCCCTTCTCTTCGACTCCTCAAGTGTGAAGCATGAAGTGTTTACAACTTGCTGCGTTTCTTTCTTCTTCCTTTTTGGATCAGCACAATATATTCTTCTGGCCGTCCTTATTTTTTTAACGCCTTAGTGTTTCTAATGAGTAATTCTATCGTTTGGACATATTTTGTGGCTCTTAATTTTCAATTGGGTTTATTTTGTGTAAAGGATGCTAGTATAAATTTTTTTGGGGGCCACATATACATATAAGGGTCATCATCGGGCCGGCCCCTGCCCGCCAAATCTCTGCCCAAGCCCGCCCACAGGCCGGGCCGACCGAACTTTTTCTTTTTGGCGGGCCGGGCCACCTACCATAAATTTAAGCCCAAGCCCGGCCCACAGGCTAGTCCAATTGGCGGGCCAGCGGGCCAAAAGCCGGGCGGGCTTAAATTTCCTTGGGCAAAACTAAACCAAGAGAAAAAAGAAAGGGTTTTGTGGGATTTTGGGCTAATAGGCAGGTCCATTGGCGGGCTTTTGGACGGGTACCACGGGCGGACTCACAGGCCGGGCCGAGTAAAAATTCATAGGCTCGGGCCCGCCCATTACAAACTACGGGCCGGGCTAGCCCGCCCATTTTACAAGCTCGGGCCGGATAAAAGCCCGGCGGGCCGGGCGGGCTTTGGGCGGGTTGCGGGCGTTCGAGCTAAATGATGACCCTTATACACACACACACACACACACACACACACACACACACACACATATATATATATATATATATATGTATCCTAGAATTTTAGAGGTCCTCATTTTTAACTTTTTTGGGGGGCCGGAAGCGCAGGCTTCTCATGTCTTTGCCATAAGCCGGCCCTGCCTAAATGAAAACTATTTTACCATCCTTATAGCTAATTTTTTCAAAAATGAATGGTAATGTGCAAAAATAATGGAATACAATAAAAATAGTTTCCCTACCTATTAAATTGATGATTTGTGGAGATTTTTTCTAAGTCACTATCAGCTGAAAATGGCCGGTGATGTATCCACAAAAGAAATATCTAGTGGATTGTGGAGGGGTCAATTTTGTGAGGTAATACGTTTTTCCTAACCCCACAAAAGCATAAGAACCATAAGATTGTCGAGCTTTTGTCCCCATTGCCATACCATAAAGTTGCATGGCTTATTACTTTGTTCAGATTCGGCTTGAACAATTATCAAGTGCTCGACTCCAAAATTTTGTGCCTCTGTTTCAAGGGCATTGAAAAGTCACTGATCATCGGATTCAGATTAGTCTAAACCGTTCAAGGAAGCATGGGTACCGACCCTATGGTATTAATATTGTACCAAGGGGTGTATGGTGCCCACTCTAAAATACCACACAAATGATTTAGAAAACTTTTTGAGTTGATCCTCACTACAAGAAATTAGAGTATTTAAGACAAAATTTTAGGGACCAAATTTGTGGTAGGTCTTTACCAACCATGCTAAAGTTTGTCCCTAAAATTAGAGTTTGTCCCTATAATTACGTTACCAACCATACTAAAGTTTGTCCCTAAAATTAGGATCCCTAACTACATTCAGCTGCACTTATACTTGCAAAATTGCCATTTAAAATTTTTGAAATTGATACAGTATTTTATGAGTATTCCCTTTTACCAACAAAATTGATCTGTCCCTGAATCTATTTGTCCCAAAATACGCTAGGATACCACTACAGCAATCTCATCATCAACATCGATCAAACTCTGTTGTCCATTACGAAAACCTTAGGATCTCGTCTACAGCAATCTCATCACGCACCATCGTCTTTTCACTTCAGGTAAGATTTCTTCTACTTTACAGATTTAGTCAGCTCCGGGGCCAAACGAGGATCCTCGAGTATCCTTGATTTTGCATTTAAGCCAAAGAGGATCCTCGATTGTGCCTTTCGTTGTTTGATAGATATCTCTTTCAGCTCGTCGAAATTTGTTTGAATCGCTTTAGCTTGTTAAAGTACTAGCGTGCGATTGTTTTCTTGAATTCAGTTGAAAATCGATGCAGAATTCAATCGAAGTGAAAATTTGCTTAATTTTTCTGTAATGGATGCATTCGATCCATGTGTTTATCAATTGGGGTTGATTCTGTAGTGCTGCTTGCTTTGTTAGCGTTATATATATACGTTGGTACTATAGTCGAAATCTCAGCTTATTGATCAAATAGTACCAGAAAGGGTCACCTACGTCAACTGCAACTTTTTCTGTGTCTGATCCCTTAGTTTGCTGCATTATATGCCTACATTAGAGTCTAATAGTTTTTCGGAACGCATGTACTCTGAATCGAACTGTCTAATTTGGACTGCATTGTCTTGCGGGGGCAAAACTTTCCCAAGTCACTCTTAGCCGCCCTTTTTTCGGTTGTGGGTTTGGAAATTTTTTTCCAAACCCAAATCTACTCATTATATATATTTTCAATTATTACTTTCATTTCTTTCTCCACTCATTACTCCTATATCCAATCATTAATCTCATTTCTCTCTCTATCTCTCTCAACTCATTACCTTTATCCCTAATTATTACCCTATTTCTCTCTTCACTTATTACCCAAAAGCCAAACCCAAAAATTTTCCAAACCCACAACCGAACTAAGCTAAATGTAGTTTTTCGAAACACATTGTTCTGTTTTTTCTTATAAAGTTCAAAAGCTTAAACTCCCTTCAAATACTTAATCCACGAACGCTTTAGTTATCTTTGGATCATGGATTCGGGAAGGCAAGTATGATGAGAATGGAAACCATAAATTTTTTATACTGGTATTACTTTTGCATTTGTTAGTGTTGTCAGTGATGTTATTGTGTTATTTCTAAATTTTTTGTTAATTGCATTGTTGCAGAAATATTGGACTTTTGTTGCTGCAATTTGGTGGATGTGTTGTTAAGGTGTTGGAAATAGTGGGCTCTTTTTTTTTTTGTTGCCACAATGGAACTTTTTTGTGGACTTTTGTTGCTGCAATTAATCTTATTGAGGCCCCCTTCCAGAAGCACAATAAGAACTTATTTTTTGTGTAATAAGAAGGTTTGTTCCTGAAAAATAAGAAGGTTGGTACTTATTTTGGAAGAATTTATATAGGTACCGACCGGCCGGGGAGAGAAATCGTACCGGCGGCCACGCCGGGCCATCTCCGGCCACTGGACGGCCGATCCGAACTGTCCAAAAATTCTAAAAAAAAAAATTGAGGGGGTCCTTGCGCGGGAATCAACGGCATCCGAGGTGTGTAGGGTGCTTGATCTGAGCACCCTTTTTCCGTGTATGGTGCTTGATCATATATACACGGAAAAGGGGTGCTCGGATCAAGCACCCTACACACCTCGGATGCCGTTGATTCTCACGTTGGCCCCCTCGGTTTTTTATTTTAGAATTTTTGGACGGCTCAGATCGCCGTTCGATGGCCGGAGACGGCCTGGCACGGACGCCGGTACAATTTCCCTCCGCCGGCGCCGATTATCATAGCAATAATCTTATTTTTTGTATAAGGCAACTTCAAGCTCAAAAATCATGTGTTTATGCAAATAATTTTCCAACCACTATGGATCTTGTTTGATAGATCTCATTGAGATCTTTAATACGGAGCAAAAAAAAATGATTTTTTTTCATTTACATTATTTTTGAGTTTGAAAATGTTAAAGGAACTTTTTATTTAGATTTTGTGGAATGACCCTTCTTGTTTTTGAATGAGAAGTGGCAAAATAAGTACTTAGTTTTTAAGAAGGTTTCCGGAACGGGACCTGACTTGTGTTCATTTTGTGTTTTCATCTTGTTCGCATGTGCAATGTTGGAAAACAATGGAACTTTTGTTTTGGATTTCTGATGCTGGGTTATGTTGGCATGTATGGGATTTGACATTTGTAAGGTAAACCTTGACGTCGACCCTATTTGGTTTGTATTTTAAGTAAGGTTTTTTAGAGTAATGAGTTGATGAGATGTATATAGAAGCAATTTATTAAGGATCGTGCGTAGAAATTTTGAGACCCAAAACGAACAAGGGATTTTTGACTAAGGGTCATCATCGGGCCGGGCCGGGCCGGCCCAGCCTGTCAAGTCGCGGCCCAAGCCCGCCCACGGGCCGGGCTGACCGGGCTTTTTCTTTTTGGCGGGCCGGGCCACCTACCATAAATTGAAGCCCAAGCCCGGCCCACGGGCTAGCCCAATTGGCAGGCCGGCGGGCCAACGGGCGGGCTTAAATTTCCTTGGGCAAAACTAAACCAAGGGAAAAAAGAAAGGATTTTTTGGGATTTTGGGCTAATGGGCGGGCACGTTGGCAGGCTTTTCGACGAGTATGCCGGGCGGGCTCACGGGCCGGGCTTACGGGCGGGCCGAGTAAAAATTCATAGGCCCGAGCCCGCCCATTACAAACTACGGGCCGGGCTAGCCCGCCCGTTTCTCGGGCTCGGGCCGGGTAAAAGCCCGATGGGCCGGGCGGGCTAAGGGCGGGCCGTGGGCCGTCGGGCTAAATGATGAGGCTTATTTTTGACCCATATGAGTAGGGGTGTCAAATGGCGGGTTTGGGCCAAAATGGGCAAGTTGTAAGTGAGTTGGGTCTTTAATGGGTCATTGACCCATTTAAACCCATTAATTATGAGTTCAATTACCCATATCCAACTCGACCCATTTATTTAAAATCAAACATGACTCGCCCATTAACCCAATTACATACTATCTACTAAAATTTTAAAATGACTAAAATACCCATATACAAAAAAATTACCATATTATCCATGTATACTAGAATGACCAAATTAAACAAAAAGTCTACCGCCACTCTATTTCATCGCTCTCTCCTTTGTTTTCAATTTCCAAATTTTAAAAGACTCTTCTTGGGTTGGAACGAGGATGGACGAGTGGCTAGAGAAGACCCAAGAAAGATGATTGAGAGTGGCAGGAGGCTCAGGGAGTGGCGGATGTGCTGAAGACCTATCATCGGGAGTTGCAGTTGTGATTTGGGCTACATGAGGATAATGATGGACAATCGATATAGGCTTGTGAAGAGTACGAACAGATGGAGCTGATGTTTGGTATGAGACAAGCAGTATAGGTTTCTGTAACAGTGAACAGGAAAAACAACAGCTGCGGAGACACACAAAAGGGCATTGGAGTATGAAGAGTCATGACCTGAGATCTACAGGAGTGCCGGATACGGAATCGGTTTGTGTGTGGAATAGTTTGCAGACGGCGGACAACTGGTTGTTGGAAGTTGTTCAGGGAAGTTCTGGACAGAGGAATGGAGATGGAGACCAAACGATGCATCGCTAGGATTTCTTCTTTTGTGGATTTTGTGATTGGATTCTCTCCATGGTATGCAACCGCATGAGGAGGACAGATGGAGTCACGGATTGTGTCATGTGATTAGGCACAGGTGTTCATGGTTTATCAGATAAGTTTATGGCATTCGAATTTGGATGCGGGCACTATGGTCAGGGGGTGCAGAATCACGGCCGGATAGCGCTGCGGGTTTAGCCTCAGAAGATCTAATCTTGCAAGGAGGCATTCAGTCAGGCAAGAGTACTCCGGTGAGGGGGTGTTGGCAGCTAGACTTGGAGTGACACAGACGCTTTGCTAGAGAGGTTGAACGGATGCAATGATTATCCACTCTGGGTGGAGGGGATGATTGTTGGGGTCTACTACCCATAGTGGTAGGGTTGTTTTGAGAAATACCTATAGTGTTGGGTACCTTGTGTGTTTTACCTATAGTCCTTTTATGTATGGCAGTAAACCCTATTAGGGATAAGGTGTGACAAAATGTGAGGGAGATGGTGAGGTGAGCGTGGGGAGCCGGTCTGTGGCTTTCCGGAGAGGAACCGGCGTGTGATTTCTGGAGAGTTTTTTCATCTTTGTGTATACGTTGTGTGAATTTATATATGAAGGGAGTTTTTCTCTGAAATCACTACGTGAGTTTGTATGCGTGGTGTCCCTCCGATTCCAATAGGATCCAGGATTTAATTTGATACGAGAAGTCTGGATGAAGAGACATATTTTCATTCAAAAAATACTCTTTCTATCACTACAAGAGAATATGCTTTTTTCGTCGACCTATTTGCGACGGCAAAAAATGCCGTCGCAAAATCTATTTAATTGCGTCGGCATTACGTCCCGTCTCAAAAGTTATCCATTTGCGTCCGCAACATCGCCGTCGCAAATAATTGGTGGCAAATACATTTTTTTTTGCGTCGGCCTAGCATGCCCCGATGTAAATTCCCTTTTTTAGCGCAAAACAGAGTACGATGGGTTTTAGAATTGGCGGGGCACGAAAAGTTCTAATTTTTTCCTGAAGGGTTAAAATCTTTCATTTTGCCAAAAAACACACATTGTCCCAAACCCCAATCTCTCTCAATCACATAATGAACCCTTAAACTAAGGAGCGTACAGTGAACGCAACCCGCACATGGGCGAACCCTAATCACCACCACCTCTATCCGCCCTTATCCTCTCCGGCGAGGGTCGTCGACTTCCGACAAGGATCGATGACGTCCCTTAGGACTACCGGCGTGAGTTGACGACGTCAGGCGAGGGTCTATGACGTCCGGCAAAGGTATATCTAGATAGATCTCTTCTCAAGCGTAAATCTCAATCTGATTTCTGAATCTTTGTTCTTTAACAAACGGGATTAGCTGTTGTCATATTGGGGCTTTTTAGCATTGTTGGACTTTGGGAATCTAAGATATCAATCGGTTTGTTTTTTTGCTTTTGTTCCATTTGTCGTTGTCTCTGAGCTCGGCAACGGTAGGTGTCCTCTGGTAGGGGCGAAAATTGCAGATCTGGGTTGGTAGTTGGAGTTGTAGGTGCAGGACTGTTCCGTCGATTTTTGTTCTACAATCGCTAAGATTAATTAATCAGATTTAATGGGGTGTGGCAGTGTTTAATTGATCATTGCAGTTTAAGATGGCTGACAGGCTAAGGGTTAATTAATGTTGGGTTTTTGGTCTGAATTAGTGATTGTTAGAAGGTGAAAATAGATCTGGGTCTTCCGTGTGTTGTAATTTTTGACTGTGATCTCGATTTTCCGGCGAGGAGTTTGAAGTATTGGGAAATGCTTGGTAATACTAATTTGGGTTTGGAATTAATTTGGGACTAATCTCGTGGTGGTATTTTAATTTGTGATTCAACTCGTTGTGGTATTTAATCTGGGTTTCGTCATGCTCGGTGCTTCAATCTAGAATGGTCTACGTGTTGTGGGTCTAGGTTTGTAGTATTGTTTGGATTGGAGGCATTTCTAGTCCTAAGGTAGCTAAAGTGGGGCAAAGATGTCCCCCCACCAAAGAAACTAGCTAAAGGTATTGCACCTGCTATTGACACGGGAAAATCAAAGGGTAATCCTTCACGCCTGCCACCTTGGAATGCTCTTTCTAGTATGGGTCTCTTTTCTGGGGCATCAATCTTTGACACAATAGCAGATGATTATGACCTTCACTGGGATCTAGCTAGTTTAGATGACGATTTCAACTTTAATGGGGATTTGGATAGTCATGCTAACAAAGCTTCTAAGTCCAAACCTATGTGTTGTGAACCTCCCTTCATTCACAATCACCATATATCATGAATGAAACTCAATCTATGAATGTGAACTCGCACATTGAAATAGCGGCCAATGAGTCATTAGTGAAGTATCCTTTACTTGCAGTAGCGTGCACAGAGGAAAGAGTAGACAACAACCAGGGTTTTCATGCTTTTCCAACTCCCCCAAAGGGTGTTGAGGAAATGGTACCAGACACCAGCAGTCTTCAAGCTCCTCCATCTCCGCCTCCATTCTCAACGTCCGGTATGGGTTATTCTATTGATTATCAGCCTCTTTCCAGCTATGTAAGCTCTTAGAAAGCCCAATGACTGTTGTCCCAACAAAAGGTAGTCGATCATGCCACGCATGGGCATGTCTTTGCGAGTGAGAACACCACACAAGGGAGCCGATGCAGGAGGAATCAGGCGCAAGCCAGTCATGGTTGGGCAGATGGGGACAACAAGCAAGGTTCTACTTCCAAAAAGTTTTTGAAGAAAAAGTATGCAGTCATTTTGAGACGAGATTTTCTCCTCATTAACTGCATATTTCAGTCCTCTTTGAAACCTAATAAGGCCTTTCGTTTCTTCCATCATCCTAGTATCTCTCCTATTGGCATCAAATGATGTCATTTAGAACTTTCATGAAAATGTCTAGTTGTTCTATGAGAAAGAAAAGGGTTGGAGAATGCAGGGATTGCTGAATTTTTTTATCCAAGAGCTAAGCCAAGGCAAGCAGTGCATAAATTAGATAAGGTATTACATGTAAATGTTTTTTTAGATCGGCAAAGTCAATAGTTATGCAATTCATATGAATATATGTGTATGTATGTCTGTACACAAAGTTAATACGATTACAACACATAGGGATGCACATTAGCAAGATGTTAACCTACAGTAGACCATCCCAACCTAATACATACCAGATCTGTCTTTTTGTTCAATTTGGAACAAATGTGTCTTTGAGCAAATGTGTACCCAGTTGGGAGGCATGAAATGGAAATGATCTAGTTCACCTGTATGTTAGATACATTTTCACGCTCTTCTTCTTAGAGATGTAAGCATATAGTACCTTTCCATTATCTACTTAGACATGCGGCATGAATAAGATAAAAATGTTGGAAAGCTGGAGAGAGAAAAATAGTGACATGATATGGAATGGCTCATTGTATTGCATAAACACTTAAGTAATGTAGGGGAGTTCTGCAGGTTTATTCTTGGTTTTGTTAATATTGTAGCTTCCAGTACTTTCCAAGAAGATATTCATGAGAGAGATGGAACGTATGCTTAATGAGAAATTGATGGCTCATCTCGAGCGTATGGGGGCTCAGATGACCTTATTTGAGTCTTATGGAAGGACAACTCACTGAACAAGTCATTTCTAAATGTTTGGATTTTTTTGTTTTGTTGTATATAGTTTTTAAGCATGTCATAGTAGCAAATGGTATTTGGTATGTCATAGGTTCTGAATGTCGCTAGCAGACAACCTATAATTCGGGCATCTGTGGGAAATGGCATCTAAGATGGTGACCAAATTGCCTCTTCTTTTCCTGCACATTCTCCACAACTTGATGGTCAGATACATTTAGATACAGTTCATGTAAATGCATGTAAAATTGAGCTCAGTTCAGTTCTTGCATTTTTGCTCAAGATGTAGTTTCACATTCTACAAGTTGTCATTTGAGTTTCATAAGGTGTTATGTTCAGTTTCATTTCTGAAAAATTAGTATCAGTGATATTCTGGTATGAGGGACTAAAATGAAAACTTTGCGTTGATAATATGAATGGTTAAAATGCATGACTCAACTACAACAATTAATTAATGGTCTTGTGACTCTGCATTCTGTGTCCTTCACTTTTACAAGTTACAGAAAATGGTTTAGTTCATGTGTTGTTATGGGCATACCATTCTATTTATTTATCACCACTCTTAATCTAATCCAGTGGTTAGCGTCATAGTTGTTAATTAAGCTTCTTTTTGCTTCTGTCCCTTTTATCTTTATTCTTACAAGCCTTGGGCATTTTATCCCCCTCCATGGAGCCTTTTGAATGTGAAAGAAATTGCTTATATTTTTTGGTATATATGGTTTCTTGGTCAATATGGATTCCCATATGTTATGTGTTCTTACTATGTGTAAGGTTGAGATTGTCGAAAAATCTGAGTCTTTTCTGGTAGGCATTTGGTACAAATTTGCGAAACCATATAAAACAAACTGAGCTTTAAGTCCCAATTAGTAATTAAGGCCAACTAGATGATTTTGTTTTCTCCATTACGCTCATATTCATTAGGCTGTTGGGTTTGATTTCTTTTATCACTATGGTCTCTTCTTTGCTAAACATAAAAATGTGGGTACTAAAAAATGTTACTTTTGATGGACAAAATGTATGCTTGGCTTACACTATTTCAAAACACGATGTGGTAGAGGGAGTTGTTATAAGTATGGACCTGTTGGTAAAAGTAGACGGAAAGCCATTGGGTTTAATTTTTGGAAAGTGTTATTTTAAAAAGCAAAAAGGCCTAATGCTTCTTTGGAAAAGCCTCACAAAAAAATTCTTGCAGTTGGAGAAGCAGTTGGCTATGCTATTGCTTGGAGGTCTTGTGATGTATGTTATGATAAAACATTGTTGTTTCATGTGATTGGTGCATATATCAACATCTTATTCTCATGTATTTTCTTTTTCAGGTGCTTGTCGAGGAACAAAGTGTGCAACGATGAACAAGCTAGATGCAATATTTTGGGTTCCGCTTATTTTGCATTCAAGTGTTAACTGTGCAACAATCAAGAAGATGCAATATTTTGGGTTTCACTTATTTTGCATTGTAGTGTTAAACAAACTAAACCGAGGTTCCTGTTTTGTTTGACGTACTATTGACTATGTCTATTTTAGGTTTTATTTCCGAAACATATTATTCAAGTATCGTTATAGATATGGATCTCTTGGGATTGAATGAATGGGTAAAGTTATGAATATTGGCTGCATTTTTTGATTGACTGATGGTTTTTGTATAAGAATGGATAAGGACATGTTTTGGTGGTGGTGTTTTATATGTCCAGAAAATTATGCAGGCTAGTATGTATTAGATCCCTAGCCAATGTATATGAAGCTCGCTGACTGTTTAGGTGTTTCCATTTTTGCGTCGGCAAGACCACCCGATGCAAAAAGAGCAAGTAAATATGTGAACCATTGGCGACGGCACGGGCCGACGAAAATAATGGTTTTTGCGTCGGCAAGACCACCCGATGCTAATGGTCATACTTTTTTCAAATTTTTTGAGTCGGGAAGAATGCCGATGCAAATAAAGTATTAGCGACAGCACATGCCGACGCAATTTCTATGCGACGGCACATGCCGACGCAAAAAACTTTTTGAGACCCCACCATTTTCGTCCCCCCAAATGCCGACGTATTGCCGACGCAAAAAAGAGCTCCCGTCGCAAATGGTGTCCCTGCCGACGCAAATTGCATATTCTCTTGTAGTGTATTATTATATTTTTTGTTTTCTAGATTTATACACTATACGGTTTGATAAATTTAGTGCAATGCATCAATAAGTATGTGATGAATATATTATTTATTCTACGGTAACTAAAAGGCAAATGTTTGTATTCTCGAGGGTTGGTCTAGTGGTCTTGGCCTCGATTTAGGTCTGAAGTTCGATTCTCCTTACTACTACCACGCGTATGTGTATGCTATGTTTGTTAGAGAGGCTGCAGAGATTAGTCTGATATTCGCTCAAGTTTTTCCAAGACATCTTACATTATCAAAAAAATTAAAACATGCATTTCCTCACTATAACTTCCCCTTGAAGCTGAAAACAAAATCGATGTAATCACATAAAGGTTAAAAAAAAAATTGGGTAGACGTTTCAGCTTTGGTAAATGACACCGTAAAAATGATGATTTGTGGAGATCTTTGCGAAGTCACTATCAGCTGAAAATGGCCGGTGACGTATCCACAAATATAGATCGACAATCACCTGCAGCTCGTGGATGGGTCAATTTGTGAGGATAATACGTATCTCCTACCCCACCTAACTCCACAAAAGCATTAGAACCATAAGATTTATCGACCTTAGTTTTGTCCCCACTACGATACTATTTTAAGTTGCACGGCTTACTTCTTCGTTTGTATTCGGCTTGAACAATTATCAAGTTCTCGACTCCAAGAGTCTTTTTCGCCACACATGCTACGGAAGCTGCAGTGCTTCCGGGGCATTTTTCATCACCCCAACGTGTGAACAAGATTCCTAGAAAATTTTGTGGCGCTGCTTCAGGGGCACTGAAAAATCACTAGCTCATTGGGCTCAGATTAGTGTAAATCATATAAGGAAGTATGGGTACCGATCCCATGGAACTAATAGTGTACCAATGGGTGTATGGAGACCACTATAGAGTTCCACAGATGGTCTACAAAACTTTTTGAGTTGATCTTGCTAATAATCTCAATTGAATAACTTTAATGTGTAATGTTAATCTTCCATTATTTCATTCAAAATTCAGGATCCTGAATCGTTCAAAATGAATTTTGAAGAAGAGTTATTTGGATAAAGCACTTATAGTTATCTTATTGAGCTTATTTTTTTAGGACAACTCAAGAAATTATTTTAGAATTACTGAGCGATTTGAATTATCTGTGTGGAATCCCAGAGTAGGCCAACACAACCATTGATATGCTATCCATGTATACCATGGGGTCAGCACACTATGGTTACAAGTGTTTGAGGTAGCTACCTATATTGGGGATAGAAAATTTGAGTTAAAAGGAGAAAGGTCATATCCTGAATTTTAATGGTCTATTTGTCAACGAGATATAAGAGCCTTGAGAGGTGTATATTCGAATTGTACTTAATCCGATATTTGTCACCCGAATATAGACTATAGATATAATATCTTCCAAATATTATAAAACAAGGATGGGAAAGGTGTCCGGTTACGGTACACACCCTTTATTTTGAATATACCATATGCACCTTTTTTTGTAACGGTTGGATGATAACCATTCAATCTTAACCCTTGAATGATATTTGATTATAAAAATTTAAAATTGGGCTACCTGAGTAACCAGTCACCTCTCCTTTTGTTCTGGCGTGTGATCTCGTCCCCGAAGCGTGTCCGCATCCTCTGTTCCCAACCCTCTTCATATGACGTGTGTCCAAAAGTAATCCCAGCCATCAGTGGACCTCTCCTCGTCTCACTCGCTTCTCCAGCGCATCTCTACCTTCTCCACCTCGCCGGTGGCGGACATCAGAACAATAGTCTCTGATGACCCGTTCGTTCTGGGATTTTAAGTTTAGATTTGTAGGTAATAAATACAGAGAGAAATAGAGTAATGTTTGAAAATAAATGTAATAATTAGAGAGAGATAGAAAGAAAAATGGAGTAATGATTAGAAAAAAATAAGATAATGGTTAGAATCCAAAATTCAAAACCCTTACAAACGGAGTCCCCTTTTCCACTCGCTTCTCCAGACTGGGCCCCGCACTGTGCAAATTTTCGATTCTGTTTGAGGTGTGCAAATTTTCGATTCTGTTTGAGGTTAATTTTTTATTCCGGTATTATTTTTGCATTTGTTAGTGTTGTCAGTGATGTTATTGTGTTATTTCTAAATTTTTGTTGATTGCATTATTGCATAAATATTTGACTTTTTTTTTTTGCTGCAATTTGGTGGACGTGTTGTTAAGGTGCTGGAAATGAGCTGCTGCCGGAAATAGTGGACAAATTTTTTTTTTTGGCTACAATGGAAATTTTTTGTGGACTTCTGTCGCTGCAATTAATCTTATTGTGTAGTTTCTTTTTGTGTTTTCATCTTGTTCGCATGTGCAATGTTGGAAAAAAATGGAACTTTTGTTTGGGATTTCTGATGCTAGGTTATGTTGGCATGTGTGGGATTTGTAAGTTAAACGGACCCTGTTCGGTTTGGATTTTGAGAGAGATTTTCAAAATAATGGATAAAGAGAGATATATAGAGAAAATTTATTAAGGACTGTGTGGAGGAATTGAGACTCAAAACAAACTACGAATTTTTGACCCATATGAGGCATAGTATATCTGGGATTAATTTTCTTCTTCGGCCCTGAACCAGGCCTAGCAATTACCTTATGTTTTTGGGAAAATGACGGCTCATGACATGTTTTGATAATTAATACCCGCCAAGGACATGATGAGAACAGATGTTAATGTTGAAAATGTCATTGGCAGGTATTAATTATCAAAACACGTCCTGGGCCGTCATTTTCCCAATGTTTTTTGGCCCAAATGTTGGCTAGTAGGCTTGGATTTATACAACTCTGTATTAGGCCCAATATGTTTGGGATACATGTGCAGTTTGATTAATCTTCAATCATTCGGCCGTTCAAAAAAAAATCTTCAATTATTTGTGGAGGCCCAAGTAAGGCCCACAATTCAGACAAGGTCTAAAATAAAAGGGAAAATGACGGTCCATTACGTGTTTTGATAATTAATACCTTTTAAGGACATGCTAAGAACATTTGTTAATGAACAAAATGTCCTTGACGGATATTAATTATCAAAACACGTTCTTGGCCATTATTTTCCCAAAATAAAAAAACTGATCCAAACAGAAAAAACCAAAAATGGTCGGTTTTTACTTGTTGGAAAATTGAACTGCCCGGTTCGATTGTGGAAACGGCAAAAACTGAACCGGCCAAACTTTTTACGCCCCTAATTGGTAGATATTTTGATGTTGATCTCTATAATTAATGTTTTTAACGTCATGACAAAGAGTCGAGTACAATTCAAGATGTTCACTTTACTTGATAGATATAGGCTTTGTTGTTTCGATGTAATTTGTAAAATAATTTTTAAAAAAACAAACTTTATACAGTTATACAGATAACTATATTTTCTAGTGTTTGATTGGTACATAAAAAATATTTTCCTAAACAATGGCAGATCGTTGGTTTAAAACTATTTTAATCGAGTAAGTTTTCTCTCTCTCCTACTCCTCTCTCTCGTTTTGGATCAATAAGATTTGGAAGGAAAAGGGAATGGAATACGAGGTTTTGGGAAATGTCGGACCATCGGAGGTGAAATGCAAAAATGATTTACGGCCAAAATTAGAGGAAAACACAACTTCACTCCGTTGGTGCAAAATGTTTTACCTTAAAAATATTTTTCTACTTCTTTTCTAGTAAAACAACAAAAATAGATAAACTATTTTACCAAAAAAAATTTTACGCTAGGGTATTTATTGGTTTAATTAAAACTTTAAATCAATAAACATTAATCGTGTAGTGCATATTTCTATTTTATAATTTTGATGTGATATTTAAATTCTAACTCTGCCCTTGCCCACACACCTGTTGGTATTGTCGGTATCAATAGTTTGATTTTCCGGTAGACAAATGGTTGAAGTAGCTTGCCATCATATTGAGGACGAGAATTTATATAGAAAATTGACTTCTGCGGGGAAGAATCTTCCTTACATGCCTAGCCTAGGATAATGATGCCTAGGATATTTGATCCATTATACGAAGGTCCTATTCCGGAAATAAATATTTATTTTTTAAGAAGGTAATTTCAAGTTTAAAAATCATATATTTACGTAAATAATTTTCTTAGCAATATAAATCTTGTTTGATAGATTTCATTGAGATCTTTTAAACAGTGTAAAAAAAATTAAAAAAATATTTTTCATTTACATTATATTTGAATTTGAAAATGTGAAATAAATTGCTTATTTTGTAAGAAGGTTTTTGGATCGAGACCTAAGGGTCTGAGAACAAAAAGGGAAAAGGGCTCCCATTCTTACCACATAAATACTCCATTTTTTGTCCTTATTAATGTGAATTTACCTTTTTACTCTTTCATAAGTTCATTTTTTTACACATTAGAGGGCAAAAGGGTAAATTCACTCCAAATAAAGACAAAAAAAAAGAAGAAAAAGGATTGAATGTGATAAAAAGGGGAGTGTAGAAGTCCATTTTCCTTTATATACTCCTATTATATGTGGTTTGTGTGAGGAGACTAGAGACGTGTTGGAATTTAGTGATAAAGTCGGAGGAGTGAGACCAACTACAAGTCAGTTTTCAAAACCACCATTCAAATCATTTGCATTTGGTTGGTTGGTTTGTTTGTTTGTAGGAGTAGGAGTAGGAGTAGGAGTAGTACTACTACTTCTTTGTATTGCTTGCCTAACAAGAATGGTAGGTGGACAAAACTGCATGCCCAAGCAAGTAATCAAAGCTCATTTCCTGCGTCACACTGAAACAGACACTTGGCGATTCTTCTCCCTCCCTCCCAAAACAATACAAAACAAAACGTCTCTTCAATCCCTCCTTTTCACATCCCAACAAAAGAGGGGGACAGTAGTAAAAGGGAATGTTGATTAGTACTCCTCCTATCCTATTGACGCTCAAAATCAGTCTCCATCGCTCCAGATTTCGTTACCTGTTCTGTTGGCTCTATCCACCCAATAACGCTGTTCGTACCGTACTTTCCGTAACTATGTGAACCAAAGGAAATTTATAGATTTACTTTTGAAAAATAAGTAGCAACTTTATAGTAATCGTTGGATCAAAACAGTCCAAAAAAGTAATGTGAAGTCCCTGAAAATGAAATGATTTTATGAATTTTCAGCTAAAAAACGTAATATTACAGGCCATAGAAACAAGTTTTACATATAATAATTTATTAAAGTAACACTTACTATGTTACAGTATATATAGCACTAGTGTTTGTCCGTGCTTACAGCACTATCGACCCTAGCCCGTGCCTACGTCAATGTTCACCCCGATTGTAATTAAAATTACCCTTTGAATCTTGATAGTGGCTCAAAATTATACTAATTGCTGAAAATGAACCCTTTTTTTTAACGACAAAGTTTTTTTTTTTTATTGATATGAAAAAAGGATTACCCCGCGACATTCATCTACAACTCAGCACGGAATTTTTCCGATAAAAAAGGAACATAATGTTCATAAACCTTACACAGAATGTGCATAAACCCAACTAACAGATAAAAGAGCATAAACTAACTTGGAGTGAAAATCCTCAGAGCTCAACAAAATAATCCCCCACAAATGTAGAGCACCACCCAGAAATTAATGCAGCAACCAAAATCAGTATTGATCCAATCTACCAGGGTATTGTCCATAAGCCACTGATGCCGGCCATTCAATAGTCGTTGAAGTTTACCAAACGGCCGTCAAATTCAATTATTTATTTACCAGACTACAACTAAAGATTTGCATAGTATAGTGAGGAAGTCCGAGTCGATCCACAGGGAGCTTGAATATAGCTTGTTCAGATTGTAGAAGTAAGGGTTTGTAGCATTTAGGCGGCCAACTTTTGGTTTTCCTTTGAAAGGTGAGAATTGTTCTTATGAAATATACTAGAAAATGAGTTTGAACTAAGAATTAAAGGCGGCAAGGCAATGGAGCTACTAACGCCCATAACTTAGGTCATCTAACAATTCTCAACGAAAACACGGTTGAATCACACGGCATAGGCTATCAACCGGAAGATTTAGCTATGAAAATGGTTAGACTTGATATAGAGTTTGAATAACAAGCTAAACACAAGGCGTGACATTGCTCCCGGAACCATGTGAGCGAGCCCATGATCACCGGAGATTAACAACGCCAAGACTTGCATTCAAACTTAATATCAAGGTCATGAACTAGAAGCATAGTTTGGAAAGCGAGCAAGTTCTTTGGTTCTTTCGGCAAACACGAGGCGAGACATAGCTCACGGAACCATATGAGCGAGCATATGATCACCGGAGGTTAACATCGACAAGTTTTGTTACATAAAAGGCGAACCACGCACATTTCCAAATCAAACCTCAAGTCTTAAGTTGAGAAAGGCAAGATTAACCGAAGTCACGAGGTGTCATTCACCCCATGGCCGAGCCTAAAAGACTACTCAAATATAATGAAAAGAGTAGAAACCATGCTAGAATTGACAAACATATTTAACCGACGAAAATGGAAATAAACTTGATATTAGCAAGGATCTCAACCGTAGCTACAACATTAATAAATAAGAAAACAACAAACTAGGAATTAAACTTACAAGTATTGAAGCTTGAATCTAAGAACAACAATGGAAATCTCTCCTAGAGAGAGAACTAAAGCTAGGACATAAAGTAGATAAGTGCAAAGTGAGAGAGAGATGAGTATTTATACAACTCAGCCTTTTCTCCCCTCAAAATATCCCTGAACTTGCCAAAAGTGGCAAGTATTCCATAAATGGAAAGTCCAAAAAGCAGTAAAAATATCTGCTGGAGACCAATGTTATCGATACCATTGAAGATGTTATCGATAACATCCTTCAAATGATTCCCCAGAGAATATTGTTATCGATAACTCCAACAAAATGTTATCGATACCCTTGCTTCTGGACAATTTGTGGACCAAAATGGAACAAATGTTATCGATACCATTGTGGAAGGTATCGATAACAATCTTCAAAACTGAAAATTTCAGGTTGAGGCTTCAGCTTTAGCAAACAGCTCCCAGCACTTCACAACTTCTCAGCATCTTATTTTCATTCTCTAAACTTAAGTAAAGGTTACATTTTAAACCTTTCTTTTACCTTTCCTTTACTTTAATTTATTTAATGAAAATAAAAAAGTACCCCCCATTTGGAAACAATGGCATTACCAGAATTTCAAGATTCCATTTAAATCAAAATGTCAACCCCTCACTTTTAGTACAAAATGGAAAACTGCACATTTTTCTCAAGAGAAAATGGCTCAAAACATGACCTTGCTCTTCAAATTAAACCTTGTAACTTTGTAGTTACTCTTAGAAAAATTCAATGATCAATTACCGCCATTTTTTATCTCAAAAATCGAAACTTTTTCAGAAAGTCATTTTTTCCATACTTAGACAGATTTTAGGGGGCCGACAGGGTCTTCGGGTACTTGGAAGCTTCCGGAGCATTCCTTGGCGTTGAAAAGCGCCTTATTTGCACGTTTTACCTAAAAACACTAAAAACACACCTTACGTGCAATATCCCTATAAAAACTAAATAAACGTAAGATGAAACAACATAACACGGGACTAGTCGCACCAAATATCTGCAATATTGGGTTCTCATCAGCCGCAGCAAACAAGCATTTTGGTACTAAATCATGTAAACACATCGGTGTCCCTATAGATGAGAAAGTTCATAAGAACCTAAGGGACACCGAAATGAGAAACAATACAGTTCAATGAAAATAACACTTAGCTAGTCTAAGGAAAATAAATAACATATAGAAATCACCTCAAGAAGGGAATCGTTGTGGAGCTATGGTCTCCAAACACGCATTACCATGGAGATCAAAACCTAAAAACCAAAAAATTATAAGAAAAAAGCCCCACCAAACCACCACATAAGCAACCCACCGAAATAAATAGAATTACTTACCAACTCTGGGCCAAGAATGTAAGAGCGCTAAAACCATCAGGGCTAAAATACCCCAAATCTCAGCAAACTCACCAACGATACTGTTCTAATTCCTTTGATTCCCGTTGAGTTTGGAATTTGCAGTGTGTGAGTTTGGAATTTGCTGGGTGTAGCCATGGTGGATGAACTGTAGAGAAGAGCGAGGGAGGGATGTTGTTTTGAATTTGAGCGTGTTTCTTAATCTGGACCGTCCACTAACAAATATTGGTTCTTAAGTGTTCTAATTTTTAATCCGGTTGAACCGGTGCAAAGATATGATTTTTCTGATTATTTTATCTTAAATGGTCATAATGATTTTTTGGCTCTAAGGGTTGTCAATGAGTACCTTAGAGAGTCATGCAACTAACTAAAGAGTCTTAGGATGCTCGTTAGAAGACCTTAAACACCAAAATTCATTATGACCAAATAGAATAAAATAATCAAAAAAATAATATCTTCGTACCCGTTCAACCGGATTGAAAATTGGAACACTTATGCTTGTTTGGATTTGGATTTGAAATTTTTTTTGAAAAATAGTAGGGGTAATAAGTGGAGATAGAGATGTTGGAAGTAGTTTCATTCCAGTGTTTGGATTAATTCAGTAATCTTATGCTGTAATCAATTATTTTGAAAATTTATCGAAGTCAATATTTCCATTTTTTATTGATTGAGCCAAGAATCTAAGATTCTCATGGGGTAAGGGAGGCATCAGATTCCTACTCAATCTGGTAATGTGATTTTTTGTCGGATGTGTCGTCAGGAATCACAAACTTATTCCTATCTCTTCCAAACATGGGAATTCTGAGATTGTGGCATCACATTCCTATTCATGTTCCTTCCAAACGTCGAAATCATGAAAGTATAGTATCACATCATTATTCCTCCTCAAGATTTCTGCCATCCAAATTGAGCCTAAGCTATATTCACTATACTCTTTGGCTGTTTTTCAAAAGCTGTTTTGTCAAATTTTTAGATTCTAGCTTCTAAAAATCAATTTAAAATATTTGTCAAAATTTTTACATAACAAACTTTTATAATCTACAAATTACGAGAGCCTGAAAAAATGAAAGAAATTCTCAACATTCTAAAGTTGTATATGGGTAGCTTTTGGGATGCTGCAACACAAATACTCAAAACAGAAAGGAAAAATTCTCATTATCTCGCAACTGCAACAAATGGGTTTCTTAACTTCTACTAATTAATCTAGAATCTAAAATCGTTAGTAGAATTTAAAGCTAAAATCTAAAATATGTATCAACAACTATCGTAAACACGCGGCCATGTTCATCTTTTTTCTAATCCTTCAAGAGTGGGCAACTTAAAAAAATAGGGTGAGATTATAAATGTCATGTGGACACTTTTAATGTAGGAAATATGATGTTTCACAATAGGATTGTAATTTTAATTTGTAGTAAGTATAGTCATTGATATTGTAAGTACTCCCAGTTCATGGCAAACCCATAAAAATTGTTGGTACAGTAGTTTTTCCAATATTTTTTGTGGTAACTATGTGTAGTTTTAGTAAACATGCCCTGTATTGGAGGTGAGTATGAAAATTGAAATGGTAGAAACTCCCAGTTCAAAATATTGGACTTTAGAAGCTAAATAGGTGTATATATATATATAGCCCTCAACGATTTAGATTAAATTGGATTATCCAATTGCTGGAAATAACTGGGAGCATGATGCTCTCAAACCACTTGGCAGCATCATAGCAGGAGCCAAACCGAACAAGTTTGGGGAACAAAAAATAAATGGCCGAAATATTTTGATATTCGAGTTCAAATCACCTATTTAATTATTCTTGTTAAATTTCTTAGAGGGTTTTAACCTATATCAAATTGGCAATAGGAGGAGTATCCTCTAAAATATAGTATTAACTAAGTTTGAATGACTTAGATGATCGATGTGAGATAAAGTCTAACACTTTCTCGCACGGGCAACCCAGATGCAAGTGGCTTTTCCGGCTTTTTTTTGTTTTTGTTTTGAGTTTATTCAATTTTTTTTTTTGGAAAAATCCAAGAAGAAGCCCGAAAAATCCAAACACTAAACGTTTTAGGTTTTTTCTTAAATATTTTAAAAACAAATTGGATAAAAGTCATAATTTTTTGGTTACTTTTCTGATTCCTCTCTTCGACATGAATCAATACTTCACAAAAATTTGATGCAAGGCTAACGAGTGCTAGAAAGATTGGATAAGGACAAAATAGAAAGGCAAATTCGCCACACACCCACCCCCGCCCTTTTTTGTGTGGAAAAACTAGGTAACGTGTTCATTTTAATTGTAACATTCAGTTTTGAAATAAAAACGATGGGAAGAGTTCAAAACTGCATGTTATGCAAAATAGCCAATGGCCATGATCTCCTATGCTGCCTATACTACTATATCCATGTTTGTAATTGTTAATATTGTTTGACGTTTGTTGCAAAATGTTTAAATTTAACGGCACATTTGTCAAACATATATGCATCATGTGGACCAGAAATTAATTATATAGAGGATCGAGGAGCATGAGTGGTCACCGGACATTGAGGGCAAATGTGACCAGACCTTAATTATATAGAGGACTGAGGAGCATGAGTGGTCACTGGACATTTGCCTCTGTTTCAATGTACTAATTTCTTGCAAAGAGAGAATTTATATATATAGTAGGAGCTTTCGTTGTTGGAAGTAGCTTCATGTTTGGGGTATCCACAATCCACATGTGTATAACATTAGTTCAAAGACCAAACAGTCAAACATGCCAATTAATTTCCTTTCTTCTTTGACTTTTGTATAACTTGTTCATCTTGAGTTTCAAAATTTCTGCTTACGGTTTTTAATAATTTTTTTTTTTATCTATCTCTCTTTACTTACTACCTTAAAAACCTCTCTTAAAATCTAAATCGAACATAGTCCAAAGTAAGGAGCTAATTTAAAATCAAAACAAAACTCTGTATAGACTAGCTCCGCTGGAGTTTATAGTACTTGAAAAGCTTCCAACATGAAACCTCATAAAGAAATTAACAAATCTCTTCGTCGCAGGTGTTGATCGCTAGGTCAACTACTAGAGTTGACATTGCAATTTTCTGATCTTAATTTCGCACGATATTCTCTAATTAAAATGGTGGGTTCCTTAAAAAACCACGTGCGGATGCGGCGGAAATTACGTCGCTACTTCAAAAAAGCGAGATATATATTCTCAGCGGTTTGGTTTTCTTATTATATTATCGGAATATCAAGTTCTTATGATGTTTGGACAAGAATCCCACTATATACTATATCAACAGTGAAAATTATGTGAATTTTTTTCGTAAGAGAAAGTAAAAAATAGAAAGAGCGGGAGAGAAGAATAACACTTAAAGGGTCGTAATGCAGCATCTCATCGCTGTAGTGCAAGGATTAATTACAATCAATGGTTCAGATTTAGAATATATTATACATGTAAGACACCTTTTTTGATGTGTACTATTGAAAACACTTTTGGACAACTGAGATGTTTTACTATACCTCTATATTATAGGGTTCCCGGATCCGACTCATAAGTGTCAGGGTCATTTGCATTTCGCAAGTTTAATTAACTAAATTCAATTTCCATTTAATTAATACACAAACCTTGTATTTCTACAACTTTTCAATGCCCCACTACCCTATAAATTATTAGGAATTCTTAGAGCATCTCGATCTAGTGCACTTCCTATGAATGACTCTTAAAATGGATCTTAAGGTGGATACATAAGCACAAATGGAATCCAATTTTGTGTGCTAAGAATTGCTAATTCAGAACGGAAGAGTATGCTCCAATGGAATGGCTAGCTTAATTATTGTGTTAAAGTGGATAAAAAAAAATATAGTTAGAATAAAATATAAATAAAGTATTTATCACTCTCTTTCTCTCTCACTCTTGGCTCCCACGTGGATTGTTAGATTTAGGAGCCATGTAGCAGAGTTGTAAAATCCGTTCCGTACCGGCCGGTACTGGCCGGTATGTACCATACCGGTGCTTAAACGGAACGCAAAGGGTGACGTTCCGTTCCGGTCAAAATACCGGCCTATTCCGGCCAATACCGGATGTACCGGCCAATACCGGCCTGTTCCGGACATATTCCGGTGTTCCGGCAGGTACAAAATTACCCTATCTCTTTTTTTTTCTTTTTTTTTTTTACATTTTATTTATGTTTATACTTAAAATATGGTAGATATATATTAAATATATACATAAAATATTAATTCCGATAAATCCGGAACAGTACCGGGATACAGCCCGATACCGGTACGTACCATTCTAGTAGTGAAAACGGTACACTGGCCGGTACGGTATTGACAACTTTGCCATGTAGCCAGTTCTATTGCCTTTAGTTAAGTAGGAGGCTATTTAGGAGCCCATTGGAGTATAAAATGACATTACTCTCTAAAATAAATAAGCAACTCCAGCTTGGAATTTTTTTGGGAGCCCAATGGGGATGCTCTTACTTATCCTATCTTAACTGGTATGGTACCACTACTTTATTTCTAATACATCCAACAAAATAACATACAAATATTTTTTTTCATATTTATGTACTGTACTGCATATATAACAATCCTACCCCTTACAATCAACCTTACATGCGTACCCTCAAGGCTGAAATAAATAAATAAGAAAGTTACATTATCCACTAGGATTAATTCCAACTCTAATAACTTGAAAATTTACAAATACACAATTGCCTTCATGCGAAGAAATTGAATTTGAAGTTAACAACAAAGTTTTTTTTGACACGAAGTAGCAACAAATTAAGTTGAACTTGGCAGCTAGCTTCTCCGTCTTACAAAAAAAAAAAGAAATGCTGTTTCGCTTTCTTTTTAAACTTTCGGCAAAAATTGAAAGATTTGATGAAAAATGAAAAGATTAAATTGAACACCTATATACACATATTGAATTGAGTTGATTTTTTCAATACCACTAGGTGTTTTGTTTTGGATTTTCCATGCGGAATTCATAATGGCCCCGCATGGCCATTAATACCCTGTCGGTATGGGTACTGTACGTACCTATAGCAGTACTCCCTTAATTAATGCATGAACCTTTTGTTTAGGCAACCAAGCAAAACCTTCCACTGCCCCACAATCCTACAAGCTAGGAAGTTAGGAACAGTAACTTATCCCACCATTACTTTTAACTCTTACCACTACTTTATTTCTTATTTCAAATAGAACAAATATATGTTGGAATCAGTGTCGGCCCCGACCCGATCACAAATTTGGTTGCTCATTTATTATTAGGTTATAAAAAATAAAAAAATATACAAAAAACAAGGTTACATTGTGCTTTTAGATTAGATTACATCAAAAAATTAAAAAAAAAATACAATCCTGATAAATATTACTTTATGATTAGCAAGACCTGATTCAAATAAAACAACTTTTTCTGCATTTTTTGAAGCAAATTCTTCAATTAAATCATCGTACTTTAACTTATTTAAGTACTCATTATATCAATTAAGCTCATAGCTAATCTGCTTAATCTCTCTTGTAACATAGTAGTCTGAATGTAAGATTTTATCAATTTCACCTTCGAAATGCTCCTCTCCGCAGATGCAAATGTGCCTGTATGGTCAATAAAATCGATAAATAATCCATACTATTTGGAAATCACCATATTCCCGATAAGATCTTTTAAAATCAAGGTTGTCAATCGATTTGATTTGTTACTTCTCTCGACAATATTATTTTTAAATGTCTAATTTCTTGGAATAACTGATCCCCATAAATATCACCATGTTATTTGAATTCCATGAAATTTTCAAATTTTTGTGAATGAAAACTATACATACTACAAATTTTCCTTTGTTGGTTTACAAATTTTTATAAAATTTACAAATTTTTTTTTCGTTGCCCCATGCTGGCGGTTGCCCAAGCCCACCGGCTTGCGGGGCTTACCACTTGGCCGAGTCTGGTTGGAATATTCTTTGACAATATATATATATATATGTACATAATAGAAAAAATTAACATTTTTTTTTGATAATTAAGCAAAAAGTTTATTGAAAAACTTAACAAATAGTACATCAAGTGGGGAAGGGGATGGAGGGAAAATTCAACTATAGGTTGAATGCAGAAACCAAACCAAACAAGAACACCAAAAACAAATTGAAACCCAACGACAATAAATCTCAAACAACCCTAAACCACAACTGTCAGCAAGCGATCGGGGTCATTACCCAAACACCATGTTTTGACCAAGCAAACATAGAGTGGTCAAGGGCAAGGAGAGATCCACGCCTGCAGGTGGGGCTAGCACCCAAATTACCGACAATCGACCAATACACACGCGGATTGCCACAAATTCCGTTGGCAACACAAAAGCCGCCTTCGTCAAATCGACAACCTAACTTGGTAGTCATATCTCGGCTCCATCCGAAACGAACAAACACTACAACTCAAGTAGTTATCATCGATCCGACAACTTTGCTGTGCTCCAAAACGACGGGCTTCGATCTCAGATGACGTTGAGTTTCAATCACACCAAACAAAACAAAAAAATATATATATACCTTAAGCTAGCCACAAACAGTTGAAAGAAGAATGCAACAACCCGCCGCTCCGCCGCGGCCCCCTCCCCCATCGGAAACCCTAGTAGCGGTAAAAGAAAACAAACAAAATGATGGGTTAAACGTTAACAGACATAATTATCAAAAGGAAACAAACAAAATTATACAAAGGAAAAAAATGGAAGAATGATGTTGGTTTAGGGTAATTAATAGTGGTGGGTTCGTCCGAAGCGAAGGGACCATATACTAATAATTAATTAGGATGAGGACCCCTAACGGTGGTAATTAACAATCATGTTTGAGTGACCACAACACGCGTATCACATTGTGGCCTTTATTTTCAACTATCACCAGTATATTTGTAGATTCACTGGCAGAGCCATAATAATAATTACTTTTTTGAACGGCAAAATTTTTTTATTAATCTTTGAAAAAAATTATAAAGACAAGAACCAAGAATAACTGGCAGAACAACCCGAAGCTAGCTATTACGTAGGTTTCAATGTCCAAGCAAATTTTAAAGAAATAAATTTCGCAATTTTAGTGAGTTTTTTGGGATGATTTTCCAATATATATAAGGTAAGGAAAGGCTATGTAAGCCTCCATTATGAATACGGGAAAAAAAAAAAATTCCTTGTTGATTAGTAAAAGTACTCAAAGTGTTACAATCGATACAAGCCCACATGCATTTGAATCTGAACATACTCGCTGAATTTTATAGAAATTTAGAATATTAAAAGCTACATTCATAATATATCGACACATAATTTTGTAATATGAACCATAAAACTCGTAACATTGGTAGGTGAACAGGCTTTGTGTTGATGGCTTTTAAAGTGAAACTTAAGAGAGCGCAGCGCATACCTATAGATTCGAATAAGTATAAAGTACGTGCATTAATTAGTGGATAAGGCCCCCTTAGATGAATTCAGAGTAGCTTTGAACATGGCCTGAATATACTATGAGGTAGGTCTCAAAAAGTAAAAGTACGTATTATACCACTTTCTTTGCTATATTTATAGCTAGAATTTTCATTTCTCCAATTTTCTACGACACCGTAGTTGGTGTGGCCTGCTTATGAAAGGAATGTGGCCGTTAACAGGGATGGAGTCAGGGAGGGGCCAGTAGGGGCTGTCGCCCCTTGCAAGAAGAAAAAGAAACACTACTATTATATGTAAAAAAAAAAAATTCTATGAAAGTATATAGACTCGTTCCTGCGTGGTGAAATTCCCGGCTCCGTCCCTGGCTGTTAATTAATTACCTTTCTATTTTATTTGTCACGCTAATAACAAATATATATTTCTATAGATCAGTTGTCATGGAAAATTTGTGCGACTGATTAACTTTAAGAGCACCTCCAGTTTCCTGTTACACAAGTAGGCGTGTTCAAATTGATATTCATCTAGTAGGAGTAGTTCTTTCGTCTTTCGTGAATTTTAACAAGTTTCCTAATTTTTTGAATATCAGTTTATTAGAAACACATAAAAATGAAAAGTAAGCATAATAAATCATATTTGAGCAGTTTTGTCTGATGAAGAAAACGTATTTGAGAAAAAAATGCTTGGAAAGAAAACATTATCTAGAAAAGACCCAACAAATGCTGGGATACTAAAGTCGGCTTTGGTTTCTGGCATTTAAAGAATGTTGCGAATGATCTATATGTACCAGCATTTTTTGGAAAACGTTGGGATTGATTCATGAGTAAAAAATCCCCTCTTTTTGCGATGTTTTCTGAAAACGCCGTAAAAAATCTGTTTTGGTAACATTTTTTTGAAACACCGCTAAAAAAAGAGTTGGCAAAACCACTTATTCCTGTAGTGTGCTCTCTTTACCATACCTTTACTTCCAATATTTCGAGAAAACATTTGAGCGTTTTCTACCAAATGAGGATTGGAAAACTAAAAAAATCTGCCAAAGGAAAAATAATATTTCTCAGTAATAAGTGAAAAAAAAGCTTATTAACAGAGTGGCAATTTTATTTCTCAACCAGAATTATATTGTACATTCACCCCAACGGGTTTTGTTGTGGGCATGACAAAGTCAACCAAATGGCTTGCCTTCTAAATCTCAAGCCACTGGACATTTGAAGTGTTGTTACTTCAGGAATTTGAGATTAATTAGCCGCGTGTGTAAACTGGTCTAAATATTCAATTACAAAATGAAAAGTATAGACGGAATTCTAGGTGGTATATGTTGCTCATAGAAAAGTCAAAAGACAGTTCCATCACCAATGATTAAGATATTTTCTTGCTCTTGCGCTTCCAACATTCTAATCCTACATTTACCCCAAAAAAAGAAAAATTCTAATACTACAAAACTCCAAACCAAGTTTGCTACCACCACAACAAATAGTTATAATAAACAGGGGAAAATCTTCAATACACACTCATTCAAGATGTGTATCATATGCACCTATTGTGTGATTCATATTATGTCACCTTATAAAAAATTACTTGTAAGACCGGTCATTCATAACATTTTATTTCGTATCGTAATTTTTATACTAAAAATTTGTAACTTTTCATCAATATTGATTCGTAACTTTTTAGCAATAAATTCATAACATTTTGGAAATCATAACATTTTGGTGTGTTTCAATGAGGGTGCATATGATATACACCCAAATAAGGGGTGTGTATTATAGCACATCCTTAACAACAATTGTACAAACTCTAGCTCTTGCTCCACGAAGTTAGTATACAATTATTAGTGCAAATATTGGTGCTTATATCTTAGTATATTCCCCATATTTGGACCCAACAATATATACTATATATCCCATCCGAAGATAAGGCTAGGTACGCAAAACGAGGACTTCACTACAACAAATTACACCATTCCGACTAAAAAAATTTAGTTGTTGAAACTATATCAATTGAAAGAATTCATCGATATCTACTAATTAGTGCAAATTTTTTTAAATTTTTTTTGACAAAAATGTACTTTTCTATGTCCTCTTTTTGTTCCGGACTCTCTTTTGGAACAGAGGGAGTATATAACAGTTGTATGCCAATTGCCAACATCCCTTATCGATAAATAAAAGCGCAAAACCATAGCCTCTCTCTGGCCTCCACAAACTTCATGTGAGAGAGTTTGTACAATTACTAGTGCTACTAGCGTTGGTTACATCATTCAATACAAGAGAAATGTTATGGTAATCATCTCTAGAGACTATATTTTGAATACCGTGTGTCATGTCATCACTGCATTGGTAGGATATATGATATGACAAGTGAGGTGTACTCTACAAATATAGTGGTGACACCTCATATTATACCCAAACTATGGTCACAATTAGTGTTAGTACAAAATTACGTTTTTTAATTGCTTTTCCGAGGGTATCAGGTTTGAAACTTTTCAGGTTCTATCAACTTCTTGAGGCCAGTCCATACGAAATTTTGCTCGAACTTGAATTGGGTCATTGCAAGTGGGCAGTGGGATAATGCTACCCCAAAATTATACAATGTGCACGTCAGCTGCACATGAGTTATGAAAATTTTTACTCTTTTACTAAATACTCTAAATTTGGACAGTGCCTAATATAATACAGCAGCCGTATGCCAACATCTCCTATCCATAAATACAAACGTAACCATACTCTCTCTCTCTCTCTCTCTCTCTGCGGCGCGCGATGGAGAATCATAGTATTAATACACAGCCACTTCTCTCCGCAAGTGAGGACAACCAACAAATCTTCCTCAATCTCACTGACAAAAAATGAGGTCAATAAAAAAACCTTATTAAAAACTACTCCATCCGTCCATTTTTTAAAATTCAGTATTCTATTTTGGGTTGCCTCTTAATAAGTATCCATTTTGTAAAGTTAGTGGGTAAAAGTTGATGAATTTTCTATTTTGCCCATAAAAGTATATTCCATTTTGAAAATTTAGTGAGTAAAAAAAATATAATAATGATGTTTCTATAGAGGGTAAGGAGGGAAAAGTAGATGTGAAATATGTAATGATAATGTCTTTTTAATAAGTATGAATTACGAAATTGGACACTTTAAAAGGGATGGATGGAGTAATTCATTTTACAAATAGTTGCCCCCTATACTACTCAAAAGTCATTTATCCTCAAAAATTTCATAAACTTATTGTATTAATTTATTTGAAGAAGTAAACATAAACTTTCACTTTACCACGAATTTAAATTTTAAAGCCAAACTACTCCCTTCGTCCCTAAATAAACGCCCAACACACAAACTTAGGCTTTTAAAAAGATACATTTTTATTAACAAATTATTTTCACAATTTAAAAGAACTCATTGGTTTTGATTTGTGAAATTTTTTTGATTCTTTTTATATGAATTGTGTTGATGGGAACTCACAAAACATTAATTTCCACTACTATTTTCTATACTAGTTATAAATGCTTATAATACTCTTTTCTAATGACAATATTACCCTCATTATCCTTCTAAAAATTAGGTCAGTGACATGATAATTAACAAGTGTACATTTTCATATTCTCATTTTTTTTCCACTTTCCAATAAACACATGCAAATAAAAATGCGCAACAGATTGAAATGGCAACATTCTCTCTACTACAATATCATTTATGACCAAATGAACAATTTATTGAATCGAAACAAAAAACTAGAAACATAAACAATATTTTTTCGTAATATTAAAATCCAACAATTGGGAAGTACTACTACAAACAATTACTAGCAACCCATGAGTCTCAATCTTTCATAGTCTAAAAGAGAGGGGAAAAAAAAAAAACTACAGTTGCACAACAACTACTCTGCTGAGATAGAAAATTCGAAGAAAATTAGAAAATTTAATCAAGTTTTTAAAGTTATCCAATGAGTTGATTTTTTAAAAGACAAATTAAAAAAAACTTTTCAAATTAATGAGGACTTGAATTATTTGTGTATAATTTTGGAGTAGGCCCAACACACCATCATTGCATATATTGTCTCTAGGCAGAATTTTTTTTTTGTTCGGTTGGTAGATATATATATATATATATATATATATATACATATATTTATATATATATATATATATTTTTTTTTAAAGCATGTAATTTGTTTGATTGTCCGGGTACAATTTGTTTAGTTTGAAAGTGGAGTATATGAACAGATTGGTTGGTAAGCTCTGATGAAGGAAATGTTGAAAAGGGAAAACTAAATGGTGGGCAGTATATAGCTAGGCATTATTATCTCCCATTTTTCATCGATTATGTTTTTCTCATTTTAAATATAGATGAAGTTGAACAGTCAACAGTCATTTTTGTAATTCAAAAAATTGTTACTTCATTTGATGAAATGGTTTTTATTCTCAACATCATTAATTTAGTAAATTTAGAAATTATTTTAATACAACCGTATAAAGCAAAAATAAAAAAACATATTTATGAATTTTTACGACCAAAATACATAAGTAATATAGAACTAGTAAAATCTGATACAGGGGTAGATTTGACCCTATTTGATACTACAACGATCATTAATGAGATTAATTGGAGAACTCTTAATTTACCAATGCACGTAATTAATTATCCTTTCAAGTTAGAATGGTGCATACCATCTTTTACCTCATTTAATATGCTTAAAGTTGTGCCCCAGGGGCATCTGTTAGAATCGGCCATCTCTTATACTAACCAAGCTGGTAGCACCAACAATTGTACAAACTCTCTCACATAAAGTTTGGGGGGCCCGAGAGAGGCTATGGTTTTCGCTCTTGTATTTATCGATAGGGGATATTGGCGATTGTCATACGACTGTTATATACTTCTTCTGTTCCAAAAAGAGAGTTTGGAACAACCGAACAAAAAAACATAGAAAAATATATTTTTGTCAAAAAAAAATTGCACAAATTAGTAGATATCGATGAATTCTTTCAATATATGAGTAAGGTTTTGAAGTTCTTTTACAAAAAATATTTTTTCTTGAAGTCCTCGTTTTACTTACCGGACTTTATTTTCGGAAGGGAGATAGAGTGTATATTGTTGGGTCCAATATTTCCACTAATAATTGTATACTAACTTCGTCGAGAGCTAGAGTTTGTACAATTGTTATTATGAGTACTGTTAGTGGTGGTAGTAAACTTGGTTTGGGGTTTTATTAGGGGTGTACACGGTTCGGATTGATCCGGCTCTCTAGAAAATCAGTAACCGGACCATTTTCAACGGTTCTAAATTAGGAACCAGAACCTAAGCAATATATACGTGGAACCTAACCAGAACCAAACTGCGAAACTGGTCCGCTTTTGATTTGGTTCCGGTTCTATCCAATTAGCATCCAAACAGTTATTCACAAAATATAAACTCATAAAATAAAAATTTTAAAGCATCAAATAACTCATAAAATAATAATAGACATTTTATTAAGAATCAAAACCCAATATGGTTCATGAAATACTTGACACTCGACCAAAAAACATTGACGAAAGCCACCAATAAAGTAGCCAAAACCACTTATGGAATAATTACATTCAGCGACAGAAAAACATTAATGACCCATTATATTTAGGACTAAAATTAAACCTATATCATAAACTATAAAATATAGCAGCACGTTTGGAAGTAAAGAACAACAGTTCCAATTCCCAAAACATCACTTAAATCAGCAGCACTAACTTCTTCCATGTTCAAAAAGTAGACCAATCTCGACACATATACATATTTTTATATAATTATATATATTAATTCTAAACGGTCCGGTTCGGTTCTAACTACGATTCTTTAATTGAAAACCAATAACCAAACCAAAATTAACGGTTCTTATTTTTTTGGAACCATAACCTGCCACAGAATCGCAAAACCGGATCAAATAGGACGGTTCGGTCCGAATCGGACTGGTTTTACGGTTCGAGCGGTTTTCTTGAACACCACTAGGTTTTATAGTACTCCCTACGTCCCTATTTGTTTATTCACTTTTTGACTTTTAAGTATCCCAAAATATTTGTCCATTTGATTTTTAAGTGAATCAATTTTTCCTTTTTGCCATTTCTTTAGTGGAATAAAGTGACTTCTTTAAAAAAATTGAGGGCAAATTTGGAAAGTTATATCTTCTTAGGTATAATCAATATGTTTTTTTAAAAAGTTAGATTTTCAAGGTTAGAGAAACAAATTGGGACAGAAGGAGTATTAGGCTCGTTCCACAAACCTTATTACAAAATAAGTACTTATTTTGGAACTTCTCAAAGAAAAATAAGAATGTTCATTCCACAAAACCCAAATAAAAAGTTTATTTCACATTTTCAAACTCAAAAATAATGTAAATGAAAAAAAATTCAATTTTTTTTTGCACCGTATTAAAGATCTTAATGAGATCTATCAAAGAAGATCCATATTGATAAAAAAATTATTTGCGTAAGCACATGATTTTTGAGCTTGAAATTGCCTTTTTAAAAAATAAGGAGTTGTGCTATGAGTAATGGCTACCGAGGAGGGGAAATCGTACCGAAGGCCGCCCTGGGCTGTCTCCGGCCATCGGACGGCCGATCCGAGCCGTCGAAAAATTCTAAAAAATAAAAAACAGAGGGGGCTTACGCAAGAATCAACGGCATCCGAGGTGTGTAGGGTGTTTGATCCATGCATCCATTTTTCGTGTGAAATCATATACATGAAAAAGGGGTGCTCGGATCAAGCATCCTACACACCTTGGATGCCGTTGATTCCCATGGGAGCCCCCTCGGTTTTTTTTTTTTTATAATTTTTGGACGGCTCGGATTGGTAGTCTGGTGGCCGGAGATGGCCCGGCACGGACGTCGGAACAATTTTCCTCCCCAGCGCTCATTGGTACTTATATAAATTCTGGAAAAATAAGTACCTTCTTATTTTTGTAGAACAAGTCTTATTATTGAAAAAAAATAAGTTCTTATTCGCGTTCTGGAACGGGCTCTTAGAATTATGGAAGTGGAAGAGCAAGAAAATATCCTAATCAATGGTGATGGAACTGTCTTTGACTTTTCTATGAGCAACATATACCATCTTTCGTTTTCACTTTTCATTTTGTAATTGAATATTCCAAGTTCTCGAAATAACGACACTTCCAATGTTCAGTGGCCTCAGATTTTTAGAAGGCAAAGCCATTTGGTTGACTATGTCATGCCCATTCGACAAAACCCCTTGGGTGAATGTACAGTATAATTCCGGTCATACTTGGGTTCTCTTTAACATAATTGCCACCCTTTTAATAAGCTTTTTTTTTCATTTGTTATTTGAGAAATATTATGAAAGAAATTAAATAGGCATTATTTTTACTAGACTTATTTAGGTGTCCACCTTAAAGGTTTTAAAGACTTACGTTCGCATCTTCACATTGTCATTTTGTCCTATTATACCCTCACCTATATATTTATATAATAATATTTGGGATATATGTTATACATACATGGAATTTGCATATGTTATTTATCCCACAATTATACAAAATTGTTGTTTTATCAGAAATGACTCCAAAACAGACTCAAAACACCTACCAACGTAGAAAGAAAAAAAATTGAATGGTCCTCACTTTTCGAAAAACCCTCCCATGTTTTGAAAACTTCAAAATGAAAAATTATTGAAATCTATGGTGCTCTCTCTCTACTCCCAAACCGTGATTTCAACCACAATTGACGCACCACCACCACCGCCACCATCTCTTCTCTCTCTCAGGATGCTTTTCCGGTGCCATCTCCACGCTTCCGACACCCCACATAGTATCGAGGTTGACGCCATTCCATCCGCCACTGATCGTGGCCACCGATTGGCCGTTGTATCCCAGCAACACTCTCACGGATGTATTGGTCTAAAAAATAAGCGATGGTTTCGTAGTCGTGGGCAAGCATTTTACCGTCGCTGTATTTCAACCCGTTGATTGTGAGAACTCCCCCTCCTGAGATCACATCCAACTCACCATCCTTGTACTAAATTAGTTGTTGAATCACGCCCACCATTTCAAAGACCGGCGAATAAGTCACTACTTTTTGTCATGATTTTGGTGTATGTGTTTCGATTTCTCTAAATTTTGTCATAATTTCTGTTTATTGTAGTTTCGTTGAGACAATTTTTACGATACGTGTTCATATTTTTTATGTTTTATGGTGATTTCACAACAAAACATTTAATGTAGAGTATAGTAAATATAATATATTGTATTTAATATGACTAAACTATTGTCCCAGGGGCATTTATTAGCGGGACCATAAGAGAAATGCTATAGTAATTATCTCGTGTCCACATTTTAATATCATATGGCATGTCATCACTGCATTGGTATGATATATGACAAGTGAGCTGTACTTTACGAATATAGTGGTGACATCTCACATAGTATTCAAAATGTGGTCACTAAAGATGTTCACGGAAGGATTAGTTTTAGTACAAAATTACATCTTTTAGTTTGCTTCTCCTAAGGTCTCAGGTTCAAAATTTTTTAGGTTTCTATCGACTTCTTAAGGCCAGTCCTTACGAAATTTTGCTCAGACTTTAATTGGGTCTCCGCAAGTGGGTGGTGGGATAATGCCACCCCAAAATTAGTAGAGGTGCGCGTCAGCTAGACCGAACACCTGAGTTATGGAAAAAAAAAAAAATACTCTTTTTGTAGATACAAATTTGGACAGTGCGTAACATATACAGGCATACAGCAGCCGTGTGCCAATTGCCAACAACTCCTATCCATAAATACAAACGTGAACCATAGACAACCCCCACTCCGCCCGCCCCCGGGCTCTCTCTCTCTCTCTCTAGATTTCTCTGTCAGGCGGCGCGCGATGGAGAATCGCAATACACAGCCACTTCTCTCCCCAAGTGAGGACAACCAAACTTCCGAAAGCTACCAGCAAATCCTCCGGCCGAGCACTTCTTCCTTTTCGTCCTTCACCGCCGATCCCGATGACATAACTCCTGTCGCCGGCGTCGGGGACTTCTTCAAGAAATTCGGCGTGGAGTCCAGAAAGCTGTGGTACCTGGCTGGACCTGCCATCTTCACCACCATCTGCCAATACTCCCTCGGCGCAATCACCCAAGTCTTTGCTGGCCAGGTCGGGACTATCGAACTTGCCGCCGTCTCCGTCGAGAACTCCGTCATCGCCGGTTTCTCTTTCGGCCTCTTGGTACTCTCATACCTATATTAAAATTACGCTAATATTTTGGTAATCACATCCGAGTGAATAAATATCCAATAAGATAAAACATGCCAAATTTGTCATATTGTAGCTATCAAAATGTGGTCGCCAAATATTGCTCATAATTTGGTTCCTATTTCCATAATATCCTACATTAGTGTCCCAATTCTTGATACTCCATTCATCTATAGTGGTTGGGATGTACTCCCTCCGTTCCAAAATGACGGTCCCGTTCGGTCTCCAATGCAAATTTTAAATTGTTAATATCTTTCAATCTATAATAAATTTTATGTGCAATATGGATCTTATATGATAGATCTCAATTAGTTCTATTATACAAAATTTTTAAAATTTTTAAAAACATTGTAAATTGAAAGGTATGAACAATTTAAACTTTGCATTGGAGACTGAACGGGACAGTCATTTTGGAACGGAGGGAGTAATTAATTCGGGAAAACATCTCGCAGTGGTACCTTTATTAGTATTGAAAATTTCTCAGCTGTCCAAGTCAATCTATGTGCTGTAAAAAAGTTACCAATTTTTTTAAAAAGGTGAACCTAGAACTTGACGCAATCCATGACGCTGAATCAGGCATATAAAACAGTGCCATTATATGGAAAAAATGGTAACCCTGTTCCTCCTATTGCGAGCGGGACAGTGTCATTTATTGTACTCCTTCCGTCCCTAAATAAGTGTTCGGCGTGCAAAACTAGGCTTTTTAAAATATGTATATATTTTATTAAAAAATTTAATTTTTTTCATAATCTAATAGAACTCATTGCTATCTATTGATTTGTGAAAAAAAATTAATTTTTTTAACGAAACAAATGCATCTTTTTAAAGGCTTAGTTTTGCGCGCCGGACACTTATTTAGGGACGGAGGGAGTAAATTTTATTTAGCTCAAATCTCATTTCCCACCTCTTAAATTATGTGATCTTCTTGTTTGTGGCTAAAAGATATAAAAGACCATACACGTTGGGGTTGTCCCAGTGGTTCAGGTAGATATCCGGGCTTTTGGAGTACTCTTTAAGGTCTGGAGTTTGATTCTTCACAGGGTAAGTACCTTGAAGTATATGAGGGGCCGTGACTAGTGTCGCAGCGCTAGCTCGCCCGGAAGTTTGAGTTGCGTAATCTAGTCCATTTAGCGGCCTGACTGTAGAACTGTTCCTCCGTGAAAAAAAATGAAAGAAAGAAAGAAAGATGTAAAAGACCAAAATGTGACCCACATTAGTTTTTCGACATTTTACATAGGAAAGATCATTGCATTACGAAAACATAGTTTTAACTCTTTTGGTATTGCGACTTTTCAACTTTCGCCATAGAGAAGAGGAGTCATTAAGATGACTCTTTTTTACTTTCTATCGCTTTTAGGCCCCGTAAAATAAGTATTTATTTTTTAAAAAGGTAATTTCAAACTCAAAAATAATATGTTTACTCAAATAATTTTTCTAGCAATGTAGATCTTGTTTGATAGATTTAATTGAAATCTTTTGAATGGTGCAAAAAAAATCAAAAAATTATTTTTCATTTACATTATTTATTAATTTGAAAATGTGAAATAAATATTTATTTTTTAAGAAGGTGTTCTGGAATGTAATCTAATCCGAGTATTTATTCAATTTGGATTTCGCCACGTCTCTTTACACCTCACATTCATGTGGGTTTATACACTACGGGTGGATCTTGCATAAGCATGTGCTTTTAAGAAGTGCTAAAGCATGATTTGATGGTGTCATAAAACCACCAAATAATTTTGTTTTTAGTCCAAAAAGTTTCAATCCTAACAGATATGCCCCTCAACTCTGTCACACAGTTGGGCATGGGGAGTGCATTGGAGACTCTCTGTGGGCAAGCTTTTGGGGCAGGCCAACCCGACATGCTCGGAATCTACATGCAACGTTCATGGGTCATTCTTATCTGCACGGCCTTCGTCGTGATGTTCTTATACATTTTCGCTACCCCGCTTCTACTACTCATAGGCCAGACCGAGGCCATATCGGAAGCCGCTGGGACTTTCGCGGTTTGGATGATTCCCCAACTCTACGCCTACGCGATCAATTTCCCGATCGCGAAATTCCTACAGTCGCAGAGCAAGATCATGGCGATGGCGTGGATTGCCGCCGTGGCTTTGGTTTTGCACACTCTGTTTAGCTGGCTTTTGATGTTGAAACTGGGGTGGGGACTGGTGGGCGCCGCCATAGTGCTGAATGCGTCGTGGGTGTTCATCGTGATTGCCCAACTAGTGTATATATGGAGTGGGACCTGTGGGAGAGCTTGGACGGGATTTTCGTGTAAGGCGTTTCAAAATCTCTGGGGCTTTGTTAGGTTGTCTCTTGCATCGGCCGTGATGCTCTGGTAAGTTATCAAACCGAACCAAACCGAGGATATATAACCTCATGTTATCTAACAATTTCTTCAATGATAAATGCAGCTTAGAAGTATGGTACTTCATGGCTTTGATCCTCTTTGCTGGTTACTTGAAGAACGCAGAAGTTTCGGTTGATGCATTATCAGTATGGTATGGTACCATTCTCCAATCTTGCCACTGACTATTCGTTAATGTCTTAATGAATGACTACTAGTCTAGAAACGTAACAAATTAAACCCCAAGGGCTCGGCCAAGTGAGTATGAAAAAGTTTGTATGTTTGTCTTTCATGAGATCGTATGATTGAATCCTATAGAAGCCAGACATTTCAAACCTTGGAGTTATTAGAGGGCTTACTCAATCATTAACAATTAAAAGCCCTGAAATTAATTAAAGTGTGCGAAAGTGAATTCAGACATCCGGTTATAAAAAAAATACATTCCTACAAGAAACGTAACAACCAACTTCAAATTGGCCTAATGGTGATTACCAACCGGTCACATTTCGCACCATTTTGTTTTAAGTAGCGCATCCGAGGTCTCTCCTGACATGTTTAATATGTACTGGTTTTTTTTAATGGTAAGTGGGTACGACTGAATCACGTGTTAAGTTTCCTATACTCCCATAATTAAACCTGGAGACCCAACCACCACGTTGCAAGCAAAGACACAAAACAAGTACGATTTGTCGTTTATACTTATAAAATTAAGGATTTTTTCAGAAATTAGATCAATAAACCCATGACATCAACTTAATTTAGTCATAGGCGTTTATCTTACTAATCATTTTGTATTTGTGTTTGCGTGTTCTAATCATATGGCGGCTGACGTTTGCCCACACGTCTTAGATCTATCTACAGATAAACCTAGGACCCCAACCGTAGTCATCGGAGTTTGTCTTAATCATTTGCGTTTATTTATTAATTTTTTTTGTCATTATTCAATTTCTTTTCGTATTTGTTAATTTTGTATTGATTTTTTGTGATTTATTAATTCGTCTTCACGAGAAAAATTTTATAAGTAAAAAAGTATAGTCAAAATCTGTAAAAAAAAATTAGTACTAAAGACAAAATTAATCAAAAAGAGGAAGACTTTTTGAATTATTTTTGTCTTTATTAAAAAAATTAAGTTTGATTCACAATTCGTGAATTTTTGATTCATCTTGTCAGTACGAATCAATAATCTAAAAAAAATGACAAACTAATAAATGCAAAAAAAAAAAAATTTGTGTAGCGTAATGATTTTCACACTCCTTTTTTTTTTTTTTTTTTACAATTAACTCTCTTTTTTTGTCTTTATTCACATGAATTTACTATGTTCGCTTATTTCGATACACTTTTTCACACATCCAAGGGCAACATTATAAATTAATGTGGATAAAGACCAAAAAAAAAAAGAGTGGATTTTAAAAAAGGGGAGTGTGGAAATCATTATCATTTCCCTTTGCATAACGGCAAAAAAAAAAAAAAAAAACTCTGCCTCCATTATTTAGCCAAAACATTAGATAAATCAAGGGATTAATTAAAAGCTGGACCACACACCACAACTCGGAGGCGGGGGGGCTGCTCCCCCCCTTCCTGCTCCCCTTCCTGCTCCCCCCCCTTTCCGGGCCCACTCCGGTCTCGCTCCGATGATCGGAAACGTTCACTTTGTAGAGCTCGTCGAGTAGAACAACCATGTCAAAAATCAGCTTGATTGGATATCATTAAGTGCCTGATCGGAGCCCATAAACTCTCGGTCCATGGGTTACAATGGATTTGATTCAGTGTTTCGGATCCATTCTTTTTAAAATAAAAAGGTTCCGATCAGGCACTTAATGATATCCAATCAAGCTGATTTTTGACATGGTTGTTCTACTCGACGAGCTCTACAAAGTGAACGTTTCCGATCATCGGAGCGAGACCGGAGTGGGCCCGGAAAGGGGGGGAGCAGGAAGGGGAGCAGGAAGGGGGGGAGCAGCCCCCCCGCCTCCCCACAACTCTGGTAAAGTGATGAGATGGGATTGAAAATATTAAAAGTTGTTTTGACATATATGAGAGGTGGATATCAACTTTTTTATTTCGACAACTAAGAAAAGCAGAGTCATATATAATTAAAGAGGCATACAATCTTGTCTATATGTTATATCCAATCTAAAAAGCAAACATATTTGTTCGGCCCGGAGTGCCCCATGGATTTGGTTACACAATGCCACTCTCTGCAACCGCTCTAAAAACGGACTTGCAGGTGCGATATCGAATGCCATAAAAGACTTAATTGAAACCCTTTCTACCACCAATTGGTTTTAGGAGAGATGGTGAAAAGCGATCCGACAATATTTATTAGAATTTTATAATAAAAAAAAACCTTAGGCGAGCAAATTTTTATTATTTTTACTTGTTTGAAAATATGAAACTTAGATAAGACGGTCGGCGACTCAATCGCCCTCGGGTGCATCCTCGGTTGTGTGCAAATTTTAGTCAAGATGATCTGCCAAAGCCGCCTCAATTACCTGTACGAAATTCTAGCTCCGACTAGTTTTCTATGGTAATTCGGTTGTGATTTCTGAAGTTGTTGAAGTTTTAATGTTATTTTAGGCTTTTTCGTTGCACTTTCGGCGCCCTTCCTGATTCCTCTGTCGTCTGGTTCTTTCTTTTAGACAACATGACAATAAAAGGCCTGTGTTAGAACAGGGGCGACGCTAGCACTAATAGGCAGGGGTTTTTATGAAAACCTAGTGCAAGTTCATATTTTATCAATATCATTGGTGGGTTGATATAGAAGGGCCGTTCTTTAATTGGTTTTTGGCTTACAAGATGCGCGCAATATGGCACTGACACAGACACGATATTGCACGGGCACAATATGGGAACGAGCTCGACACGGGTACGAAATGGCATCGTCTCTGGTGCGCCCATGGGCTATGCCGAGCCGAGAGTTTTCTAATAAATGGGCTGCAAGGCACATCATGAAGCAACCTAGGCACCGAAAACAAACGGGTCAGGTCGGCACGACACTCCCATTTGACAACTCTATCTGTAGCCATTCATACTTTCTAGAACACGTTTAATGTAAAATGCAAATTTATTGTCATTGTTAGCTAGTTATACTGCTACTCCATGTGTCAAATTTCGTACTTGTTTCTGCAGCATGAACATATTAGGTTGGACAGTCATGGTAGCTTTGGGATGCAATGCAGCTATAAGGTTAGTCCTGAAGGAAGTACTATATACTCCTTTGCATTTTATGTTATTCTCAATTCTCAAATATATCATTTATTTGACATACATAAATTTCCATCTCATCATAGTAAGAGAGAAATTGATTGACAGGAATTTTTTTTGTGCAGTGTAAGAGTGTCGAATGAATTAGGCGCAGCGCATCCGAGAACTGCGAAATTCTCAGTGGTGGTGGTGGTGTTAACTTCATTTTCGATCGGGCTCGTAATCTCACTCATTCTGTTCCTGGCTCGAAATGTGTATCCATCCTTGTTTTCAAGCAGTGAAGAAGTACAAGAACTTGTCTATAACCTCACTCCCTTGTTGGGAACCTGCATTATTATTAACAACGTTCAACCTGTTCTCTCAGGTACGTACCGCGCGACTTTTTTGCTCATAATTGATACCTCCGAGTTGTTAAATTGGGTTCGGATTCCCTTTTGCTTAAAAGTCGGACTGGACAAGGCATCCCAAATCTGGACCATATATACATTGGTATTATCGATGGTTCAGATTTGATAGAGACTCTTACCGGTGTGTTTCCAGTAACAGTCTTTGAGTAAATCGAAACCATTACTTGCAACAATGAATAATCCATATTTGAATTGCCATCCAGTCTAAATTAAATTATTGACCTATGGTTGTAGTTTTCTTTCATTTCCACTGATCTCTTCTTTAAAATATTAATTGACCGTGTTTTCATGCATGTTTTCAATCAATTAGTTTTGTTTCCGTTGGACAAAAATTGTGATTCCGTCCCTGATTATAACAAGCGGCTGTTAATCATTGTTGTAGGGGTGGCGATTGGAGCGGGTTGGCAAGCTGTGGTTGCTTATGTGAATATAGCATGTTACTACATATTGGGCGTTCCTTTGGGGCTTATAATGGGTTTCAAACTCAACTTGGGTGTGAAGGTAAAGTATGTTAAATATTTTGGTACCTCTTTAAATTCTTCTAATCCTTGTAACTTTTCAAGACTATTTCAGATAGAGACGGAGCTAGGATTTACCTAGGAGGCGGCTAAAACTTAGAACCACATGAAAAAAAGTTCACAGTATTATTAGGCCTCGTAAAACTGCTTGTATATAATGTTGTTAATACCTTATTTTGCGTGCACTTGGGTTTATTAAGCTAAAGGATATAAGAGTTTTTTTTTTTCCCTTTTCAGGGGATTTGGATTGGCATGCTGTTAGGAACGGTTGTTCAAACTATTGTGCTATTTGTGATGATTTATCGAACCAACTGGAATAAAGAGGTAAATTTAATTTTTCCTGTTCGATTGCAAATATTTGTTAAGGAAAAATGTTAATTAGAGGGGTTTGAGATGGCTGCAAAAGTTAAAGCAAAATTATGATCAAAGAGTCCTGTGGAATTAGCGATGAGATAATGTTGATAAAGAGCAGTGAAATCTAGAACGGGGCCTTCTTTTATTGCTTTTTATCAACATTATCTCATCACTAATTCAACAAGATTCTTTGATCATAATTTTGCTTTAACTTTTGCAGCCATCTCGAAGCCCCTCCAATTAACATTTTTCCTTGAGTATAGTTAGTAACTTGATGATAATGGTATTTTGCCTCTAGTCAAACTTCTTGTAAGTTCTATTTCAACAAACAAATTAAGTGAGACTGTAATGAATTTTGTTTGTTGCAGGCTTCTATAGCTGGGAATAGAATAAGACAATGGGGTGGAGAAGCAGAGGACAAAGTGAACGACATAGAGAAATGAGAGAGAGAGGCTGGGAATAGAATAAGACAATGGGGTGGAGAAACAGAGGACAAAGTGAACGACATAGAGAGAGAGAGAGAGAGAGAGAGAGAGAGAGAGAGGGGCGTATATCGCATGAAATTGAGGAGAGTAGTGTATGAAATTTTGGCAAAATTCATTGAACTTGCTAAGATAGCATTATTGCAAATTTATTTATTTTTGTTGTTTTCTTATAAAAGGCAATTTCTTTGTAGAAATCTCGAGGTGGGTGCCTATTTAATTCGCAGCTTGGATTGAAATTACCAACGAGTTTCAACATCATTTTCAATGGAAAACTACATCACATTTAGAAGAGTGGTGGAACTGATAAACTTATTTATTTGTCGAATTTATTTTTGGAATTGGAACGAAAACAAATGCATCAATTGATGGTTTGGGGGATGAATTGGAAACTGGAGTGGACATTTTTTTAAACAGGAAAAAGGGTGAGAGAGGAGGGACGACTAGGAATAACAATCCTCGTCAAGATGCGACAATAGAAACTCTAGACCCGTGGCTGGTATAGGGAGCGACCAAAGAGCCATGTATTGCTTGTTCGGCGCCCCCACAAATTAAGTAGCAGTAAAACACTTGGGCTTCGCAGGATGTCGAAGTTTGAGGGGGCGTCAATCGCACAACTCGAACCTTAAACTTCTTGACCACGCAAATCGCCTGAGAGTAAGCTATGAACCACTAGGCTGTCACAGGTGGTGAAATAGGAGCCGACATAATCCCATCATTTTATGCTCTAAAAACAGAAAACCTCAAGACTCTAGTAGAAACGTTTTTCTGAACTTGTCTCGGAATTCCAAATCAATGGATCATTTTTATTTGTTTTTTATTAATTCGTGGTATCCGGATTTATATATGCGGACCTCCAATATTTAGTGTTTGGACTCTGGAGTCTCCAACGCCCACTTTGTAATCCCAAGTCCGCCCAATAACGAAATCAAGCTTATGAGTGCAAATCATAAATCTTCCCTCCCCTTCTTTAAAAGGCTAATTTAAACTTCAAAATTGACACGTATGTATATGCATGAATATTATTCCATCCGTCCTTTTTTTTTTTTTTTTTCCAATTCTACTATTTTGGACATCTCAAAAAATTGCTTATATTTTAATTTGTATATACATGAATATTACTCCATCCGTCCTAACGTTCAATTGTGGATCAGAGTCAGATCTGAGGGTGTTGGAGGTCTGACAACTTGTTTGTCGGAGGTTTGTTGGGAGCCCATCGGTTGGCTGTCAGCCAGCGGCGGATCTGACAAACGGACGGTGTACGACGTGACAAAGGTGGGGAGACTCACCGTAGGAGTAGATGAAGAAGGGGTATTTGGGTTAGTTGTGGTATGATGTCGCCGATTCTATTTGTAGCAACGGTTGCTGAAATGGCATTGCTGTTTGGATACTTCATGTATTTATTGAGCAATATCCCGGCTTTAGCGACAATATCAAAATTATCAGCAGGGAGTTGGCGATGGCGGTGCTAGATTTTATCAGGTGTTTGAGGAGTTCTTTGATTTGTCACGGCTCGGCGTCGAAATGGGGGAGGCTGTCAAAGGGATATCACATTGGTTAGGGCTAGGTTTTGGACTTCTTGGATTGGGCTTGGCCAATAGGTGTTTGTATGGGTTTTTTAGGGGTTTTTGGCTTCGGCCTACCGGGATTTTTGAGCTTTGTCCAATTAAGTGTTTTTTGTTTTCATCCAACGGTTGAATCCTTTTCCTCTCTTCTCTCTCTTCTGACTTGATGTATTTTTTGTAGAGTTTTCTTGAATAAACTTATTTTTTTTGGCCTATTAAAAAAATGGAGGGAGTAATACTAATAATACGTGAGTTTCGCGTGCTGGGCGGGCTTCAAAATCCCCTCCCAAGGCCGGCCCGTTTCACCTTTAAGCCTCAAAAAGTTGCTCTCCGCTGTCCTCATAGGCCTGGACCTGTACAAATGTGGGCTCAGAGGATCCGGATCCTGTTTTGTGGCTATCAGGTCACACCACTAATTGAGATCGGGTTGAAATCCGTAATATTTCAAGAATATGCTTAGAAGTATTTAACCCCATTTTCAGTTATTTACACCGATTTTTTCCTATTCCATCTATAATTTCCCTAAAAAAGGAAGACAGGAAAAAAGCTTCATTGGGACCCCAAAACAAATAATGCTATGGTATTTACCGGGGAAAAAAAAATGCTATTTTGATCAAATTGGTGTAGACTCCTTAATTCCTGACGCTGAGTCACATTTTTAATTTATTGAAAAGACCCCACAGATTAACAGAACTCTAATCAGGGGTGGGCAAGCAACGAATGGGTTTGGTTTAATAGTAAACTAATAACCGAATCACTACTCACACGTGTTATAAATTTGGAGAACCAAATCAATCCATGAAATTCATGAAATCATATAAAACGATACCATATCGATGTAGTTTTTTTGATGGGATTGATGATGTTGACAAGGTCTGAAAGGTGAATCATCTGGGTCATTTAAGTGGCTTGAATCGGGAAGAACCTGCAAAGAGGCAAACTAGACCACACAGTCCATTTTTAATAAATATATTGGAGTTGTGCAAGCTAAACTAATTTTTTTTTTCTCAGTAAATTTTTTTTGTATTAATTTCTGCAAAAATATAAAGATTAAAACAACAAAGTCATCCGAAGGAAAAATTACTAACATAGGACTACCCGAAACCCAAAACGTTGGCAAGAGACCAACAAAAAAGGCAAACCCTAAAAAATGAAAACACTCTAAACAGCCACCTACACCCAAAAAATAGCCGTCAAACAAAGATGATGCTTATAAACACAGCCATACCAAAGAAAAAATAACAACAACCACACATGGGAAGATGAAGCACTGGGAAAGCAACAATAAAACAACCTCAACAGCAACAAACTACTTCTGATCAACAAAACAAGCGAAAAATCCGGCAAAGCAAAACCAACCATAAAAGCAACCGAAAACAAAATCCCAACAATTGCAACAACATACAAACAGCAAGCTAGTAGCAAAGACAATAGACAAATACCCAAAAGAATAGAAGATAGAATCAAAATTCCATTGACATGAAGGCACCTTCCTCCAAATCATCAATGCCTTCAATAATGCCATTAAGCTCCTTATCCGACATCTCAACTACTTCTAACTAGCGCCGTAAATGAACCGAATAGCTCACGAGCTCGGTTTGGCTCGGCTCGTTAAGGCTCAGCTAGGCGTGGCTCGTTTACGCTCGAATTTTTGGCCCGTTTACTAAACGAGCTGAGTGGAGGTCAGCTCGTTAAGGGAGGCTCAACTCGATTAAAGAGGCTCGTTTAGTAAATGACTAAGCTCGGCTTGTTAAGGCTCGAGCTGAGCTCGAGCTCAAGTTTTTGGCTTGTTTAGTAAACGAGCCGAGCTCGGTTCGGCTCGGCTCGTTTACACCCCTACTTCCAACTCAATATATTTTTTTAATGTTCTCTTTCTCCCCACCATAATACTTACCGCCAAGAGTAGCGCCTATATCTATAAACTTACGGACTTACTTAATTAAGGAGTTTCTATTGCATATGTCATAAGAAGAAAGAGAAGCGGTAATCTTTTATATTTCTGTAACATCTTGGCTTCCTTTACCCCAAATTCGGAGAGAGATTTTTTCTCTCTAATCTTCCTTCTCGATCTATTCAACCTCCTCTCCAATTTTTCAATAGCTTGGTGAATAGATCTCTCTCCCAGGATACTTTTACCCAAGGATTTTAAGAAATAACCATTTTTAAGCCAAAAATGTCACTTTTTTTTGTTGTTGCTAAAAAGTGATTATTTCTCAAAATACTCGGGTAAAAGTAAAAAAATTTTACTTTTCCGATTCATCTCATTGAGAAAAATCAGTAGCCCACAAAAGTTTGGCGCAAAACTAACACATACGAAAAAAATTCAAATAAAGACAAAACTTACAGATTTAAGTTAAATTTAAATTAAGTTCAAGAAAACGCAGCCTAAGATCATCACACCTATCCTTCATATCACTCCTAACCTTCACAACGGGCCTCAAAAGAGGAGCAGGAGTACTAGTAATAGATTGGCACTCTGAGAGGGAAGAGTTTCTCAAAGAGATCAATCCATCAACCTTTTCTCTATGAACATTACGGTTCTCAACAGCATTAACTTTCTCAATTGTGAAAACGTTATCTCCCGATTCAACATTATTTGAGCACAGAATCGTGTTCTTTTCACCATTCACATCCTTGGCCCCATTATCAGATAAATTCTTTACCATATCTCCCTTGTTGACCCCCATCTCTCCTCCAGATTTTTCCTTAGACTTTGAGGGCCACACAGTTTTAGCATCCCTTATTACATCTGCAGCTCACATTGAACTAATTAACAAAGGTCTCCTAATCCACAGTAATTCTGGTTGGATTTTCCACTCATAGAGGTGGCCAGGTTTTGTTTATTCCATTTCTTAACGTATACGTTTTAGAGCTGAAGCAAGACCCGGCCCTATATATGTCTGTCCTCGTCAAGGCACTGAAGTTTTCTCTACCTTCTTCTGGATGTTTAAATGGGGACATTTAATAATTAATTAAAGTACCAGTAAAATCCATCCAATTTATTTTGCTTAAGTTGTTTTGATTTCTTTAGAGGAAACTAATCCACTATTACTGATTACAAAATGTTTCTCATTTTACCGTTTAAACGAACTTACAACGATTAACCTATATAATCGTTTCAAAAAAACGATTAACCTATGTAATAACGAGAAATTTTTGGGTGCTGTGTGGGTACCACGTGATGTCCGTTCGGTGCATCGGGGCCATCCATTTCGGTTTTGGACGGCTCGGATTTGGAGAGAGAAAGAGGATAGAGAGTGGTGGGGTAAGAGGAGAGAGAGTGTTTCAATATGAGCCGTCCAACACACTTTTGGACAGTCCAGATGGGCTGCTTGAACACCGCGTAGGTACGGCCACGTGCTACCCACCTGATACCAAAAAATTATAACTTACCTTAATCGAATCCACATTTCTCTCCTTTCATTTTTGACATGACACATGTTGTCACACAACTCTTACCACCTAAACATGACTTTTTGTATTCTCGTTATTTTAGATGCGTTCTATAAGGTGAATGTTTCCGATATTAAAATGATGAAGTTTCTATGCTAACATTGCAAATTGGTCGTAAAAATGATAGTGTAGTAGACTTCCCCTATAAGAAAAAGTCAACTCACCTAGGGTACGAAAAATGAACAATTGTTGTATGGGATCTACCTTGGGTCTCACGTAAATCATTTAAATCATTCATTTTATTTAAAATACTTCTTAAAAGTCCCAATTAAAAATCAACTCAATCAGATATCAATCAAGGAGGTTTGTTCAATCCAATTAGTTTTGTTAGTCAATACGAGTTCTGATTAAAAAGTTGAATTAATCGACAAAGCTCTTATTGATATCCGATTAAGTTGATTTTTTCAAGAACCCTTAAAAACAACGTTTTAAACAATATGAATGACTTGAATCATTTTTGTAAAACCGAAGCTATGTTAAACATAATTACATCTATACTTTTTCACGAATCTTTACATCTGCAATGAAATTCATCCACCATTTTGAATATGATTTATTTTGCATTTGTATTATAGTGAAATAAAAGGATTAAACTTAAGCAAAAAAGCAAAATTTTATCCAAAAAAAAAAAAAAAGCTAGGGTAAAACAAACAGATTTTGTTTCACTTGCTTTTACTTTTTTAAACTTAATATCGATTTTTTTTAATAAAGCTTATTACATACAATTATGGATTCAATTACGATGCTCAAACCGTACTGCATCATAGTGCCTTGAGAATATAATAATATATGCAACTACTACTTTACGTAATTAAGAATATATTGTACAAATTAATTAGTATTAACTAACATATCAACGTTTTGACTTGCACTCCAATCTAATTGACTTTTCCCCCCAATTCTAATTGCCTTGCACTCAACATATAAAATGATCAGATGTGCATGCACCTTGTATATATAAATTAGGCCCCGTTCCAGAACTTGAATAAGTTCTTATTTTTTGTTCAATAATAAGGCTTGTTCCACAAAATAAGAAATAAGTACTTATTTTTTGGTTAAGGCAACTTCAAGCTCAAAAATCATGTGTTTACGCAAATAATTTTTTTATCAGTATGGATCTTTTTTTATAGATCTCATTGAGATTTTTAATACAGTGCAAAAAAAATTAAAAAATTATTTTTCATTTACATTATTTTTGAGTTTGAAAATGTGAAATAAACTGCTTATTTGAGTTTTCTGGAACAACCCTTCTTATTTTTCTTTGAGAAATTTCAAAATAAATTCTTATTTTTTAAGAAGGTTTATGGAACGGAGCCTTACAATGAGATCTCATTCAAAATTTTATACTAATATAAGTCATTCTATATACAATCAAAGGAAACAAAAGGTCACAAGTTAGGTTTCATGTAAACGACTTTCACCTTTATATAGTCATATGATTGAGGGAATTAATGATCCATCACACTTGCAAATTTTATGCCCCGTTCCGTTAAGATCCTTATTTTTTAAGTACTTATTTTCAGTTTTACGAGATAAGTCATTTTCTCATAACACATCACCTTTAACTCAAAAAATTTGTGTTAGTGGATCACACCCTGGAGTAATATGGATCAGTATATTTTGCCGAATGTCCCATATTCGGTTTCACATTGACTAGAATGTTATACATTTTAGAGTAATATTGGGTCAGTACATAATTGGTGACGCGCGCGCTTTTGGGGTCTCATAGATTAATAGAGATACGACTTTCAATGCCAAGGGGCCCCTGCGTTTTTCTGGCTAAACTTTTATTGGCGTCTGTGTCTTTTTTTTTCTCAGTCACACAATAGTTGCTCGCGCGTGGCTGCAGTAGTATGAGCGTGATACCATCTTCCAAAAAAATTTCAAACTAGCTAGTAGAGTTTGCGAAAGTGAGAATTGAGAGAGCGAGCTAGCGTAGAGCGCGAGCGGAGAACCGTACTCAAGAAATATGTTTCGAAGTTTTCTTCAAATACCATTCGGGATTTCTGATTTTTAAAAAATCTGCACCCAGTGATTTATTACATATAGGTTTGATTTTCGTAACTTTTTTGGTTTGTGAAACTTGAATAGCTATTTTAGGAAGAGAATAAATTTTTTGCACCGCTGATATAAACACGTATTTGTTTCTTCCAAATCAATTGCATTACGTTACGTTGCCATGTTTTATTAATTGAGACCACTGTTTTAACACGTGTCGCAATGCAATTTATTTGGAGGAAACAAATGTTTATACCAACGGTGTAAAAAATTTATTCTCTTTTTGGAATTACTTTAATAGACACGTGACCAGCTAGCTACTCAACTTGAATGACACCCTTTACTATAACCATTTATTAGACATAACCTGACAGGGAAAACTTAAATATTAGAGTACTAGCTAGTTTTTAGTTATTGATTATCCGTCTGTGGTCTGAAATGAACTTATCTAAACCCTTTATGGGTTTTGCTTGTTAGTAGTTTGAATGAATTTCTGATTGACAAAAAAATTAAAAAAAGAAATGACCTGACATATCTTGAACAACACTTTAATTTTTGTGATCGGGACCAATGGAATATTGACGATTATATCGATCTACTATTCATTTATTTGCATTGTGTTGTTCTTTAATGAACCAACTAAATATGAGAATGAGTAAAATTAGGGGATGAATTATCTCTTATATTCCAATGGACCAACCAATAGCTAGAAAAAAATATAGACGTTGTTCGCTTTGGGTCTTAAAACTGAACTTCTTTCTCTGCGCACGATTTTTAGGCCCCATTCCGAAACTAAAAATAAGTACTTATTTTTTAAAAAGGCAATTTCAAGCTCAAAAATAATATGTTTATGCAAATAATTTTCCTAGCAATATGAATCTTGTTTGATAGATCTTATCGAAATCTTTTATACAGTGCAAAAAAGCTAAAAAATTAATTTTCATTTATATTATTTTTTAGCTTGAAAATGTGAAATAAATACTTATTTTTTAAGAATGTATTCTGGAACGAGGCCTTAATATGTTTTCTTTTCAATTAGTAATCCCAATCCTCTATTTATCTATCTATCTATCTATCTATCTCCACTCCTCACTCCAAAAACCTCTCTCAAAACCCACTTGCCATATATCTCATCATCTGTTTCACTTGTGATAGAGAGTGCAGTCGCATATTAAAAAAATAATAATTGAAAGATAATGCAGTCACGGGTGAACATATTAAACGTGTTTTCGTTTGTCAAAATCTTAAAAAAATTTAGTAGTATTTTTCTTTTTTGGATTTGTTCTTTTCGATCCTGGCGCACTTTTTTTTGTATATTTATATGTTTATTACTTTGTCTCCAAATAGGAAACCTCAAAAAGTAAGAAATTAAATATTAATCAACGTACCATAAAGTTCACTAGCCTAAATTTCAACAGATGCGCGCTTTGTGTTATTTAAAGTCTACGCACATGTTATCTTTCTAATTCCGAACCTAAGCAGAGTTGTTTCCACTCTCTCTCATTCATTTCCTCCCATGGAAAATGGTGAGCAACCACTTCTATCATCCATCCAGGATGACTACCATAATCCAAACCATAACAAAGAAGATTATCACGTTGGACGCACCGGAATCCATTACTTTTTCAGGGAATTCTCCGTGGAGTCAAAGAAGCTTTGGTACTTAGCAGCTCCGGCGATCCTCACTTCCATTTGCCAATACTCACTCGGTGCCATTACTCAAGTATTTGCTGGGCAACTCGGAACTACCGAACTCGCTATGGTTTCGGTCGAGAACTCCATCATCGCTGGGTTTTGTTATGGCATCATGGTATGTACGAACTAGTACATATAAATTACTCTGCATCTAATGGTTTAGTCATTCATTCGTGAACTTGAGTCTCTTTCTAAATAATTTTATAGTGGGGCATGGGAAGTGCACTCGAAACCCTTTGCGGGATAGCATTCGGAGCGGGTCACCACGAGATGCTTGGGATCTACATGCAAAGATCGTGGGTCATCCTCAACGTCACTGCTCTGGGCCTGATGTTCGTTTACATCTTCGCGACGCCAGTGCTGAAAATCATGGGTGAGACAGACGAAATCGCGACCGAAGCCGGAATGTTTTCGTTGTGGATGATTCCGCAGCTCTTCGCTTACGCGATGAATTACCCGCTTACGAAGTTTCTGCAGGCGCAGGGCAAGTTCATGGCCATGGCGGTGATATCTGGGGTCGCGCTAGTGCTGCATGCTGTCTTCAGTTGGCTTTTGATGCTGAAGTTAGGGTGGGGAATGGTGGGGGCAGCAGTTGTGCTGAATTCGTCGTGGTGGTTCATTGTGCTGGCTGAACTAGTTTATATTTTCACTGGGGCATGTGGTCGAGCTTGGACTGGATTTTCATGGATGGCCTTTCAAAATCTCTGGGGATTTCTCAAGTTATCTATTGCATCTGGCGCAATGCTCGCGTGAGTTCTTCTTTTGTTTTCCCTATAAATGCTGTTCGAAAATTAATTCCAAATTCAACGTTTGAGAATCATTTGACAAACACCACACCAAAGCTTAATTTACATCAGAGACTTGGTTTATATTCGGGGATAGCTAGCTTTTGTATTGTTTTTTTTTTTTTGCCAATATTGTATAGTTAACCGGGGTCAGTAGAATGTTAGTCAACGGAAGCTCAGAAGCTATCCGTAACCCTAAAACCCCAAACCCCGCCCCTCTTGAGGCTCCAACTAAGGCCACCACAGAGGGACATGAACTTACCAACTACCGTAGCTTGGCAATTCTTTCTATTGGTTGGATAGCTCCTTTCTCTAAGTACAAAGTTGAAAAGTTGCATTCTTTCTCTTACTAATTATGGAAAGTCTTGTTTTTAGAGCAGTTACAGCTGTCAATCTCGTCCGTTCAAAAATATTTTGGATCATTCGGATTAAAAATAATCTATTAATGGTAATAGTTATCTATTACCGTTGATAGATTGTTTTTTATCCAGGCCGTCCAATATCTTGAACAACACTTCTTTAATTTTTGGGATTTACGTGTTTACTCCATCCTAAGGTCTCAGGTTCGATTCTCCTAACTAATAACTCTTGGAGCCATCTCACCCACACGTAAACATGTGAAACAGCTGTGGGAGCACTGTAGGGGTTAGTCCGAGGTGCGTACAAGCTAACAAAAACACCTTGCATTACCAAAAAAAAAAAAAAAAGGTTGGCAGAATCGTCAAACATGAAATTTGACACAATTTTGGGAAGAAATAGGCCACCATCTTCTTTCTCGACGATAAGTGGACAATGAGGTTTTTAATCTTTTCATTATAACGAAATTTCTTTGCCGATCAATAAAAAAAAAAAGGATATTGCAGTCAGTTTCAACTTTGATGCGATTTATTGGGAAACCTAACCAGTAGAAATTATGATGTAGATACTAGACTTGGAGTTTTTCAAATGGAAAAATTTGGACGGTGGGTCATGCGTGTTGAAGGAGAAATATGAGAAAGGGATATCCAAAAAGTCCAAGAATCTGCATCACATCGCTTGTCAAATTAAAAAATTTGGACCCGTGGTTTCGTGGGGTTTAACTGTTTAAGCAAAGTTTTTACATGGTTTCTTGTCAATTATTTTATTTGAAATTCGAGGAGTTGATGGATAGGTTAAGTTATGCGATTTGCAGCACTAAGAGAATATATATAATACCCTTCGAAACTCACTCAATACATTTGTTTTTCGTATTATATTGTTTCCATCTTTATAATTTAATGAAAACTTTCTTTCGTCGTTTTAAAAAAAAAAATTTACCCTGGCTAGTTAGGGTCAATAAGTCCATTTTTGGATCTAGCCAGGCCCTACTATCTTTGATGGCATCTGTCCACCCACCAATTAAGTGTGGTAGCTTGTTCATGTCTAACTCGAAGTGGTCAACAGGTCCAAATTCGAGTCATGCGACACTTGCTTAAATTTTGCCCTACTGTTAGTGGGGTGGTAGATCATCTCTTTCGTAACCGGCGTGGGTCTAGAGTCTCGGTAGTCACGTTTAAAAGAGGTTGTTATGAATGGTCGTAGTGACAGCTCCTAAAATTCTTGGAAGAATGTTGAGAAATTTCTACTGCCTCTAGAAACCCCAACTATATACATAAGCACAAATTTATAATACCGGGGCCGGTTCCGCTCACACCCATTTTGACACCCGATTTTTGTTTCAGGTCCCATTATGATGTTCTGAACTGTTAATCTTGTTTCGATTAGTAAAATAGGGGCCCTACAAAAAATTAGCTCATTTTGATATCCGTAAGTGCTTGATCCAAACAGTTTTACAGAAACTATGATAAGAACTGGTGTTTGCAAAACTGTTTGGATCAAGCCCTTACCGATATCAAAATGAGCTAATCTTTTGCAGGGCCCTCTATTTTACTCATTTAAATAAGATCAACGGTTCAGAATAGCACAGTAAGACCCGAAAGGGTGAGGTGTCAAAATAGGTGTCAAAATGGGTGTAAGCAGAACCGTCCTCTTATATATTACTTGAGTTGTATACATTTAATTGATTTTTGGATTGGGGGTTCAAATATTTTGGATAGGGTGTTCAAGAAGATCTAAGAGGCCGTTCCGATTTCTTAAAAAAGAAAGTTTTAGATAAAGAAGGTAATTTCAAGCTCAAAAATCATGCGTTTATACAAATAATTTTCCTATCGATATGGATCTTGTTTGATAGATCTCATTGAGATCTTTTAAACGGTGCAAAAAACAATTAAAATATTATTTTTCATTTTCATTATATTTGAGTTTGAAATTACCTTGTTTTTAAAAAAGAAGGTTTAAAAAGAAAGCGGAATGAGGTCTAACCTATAATTGTTGGAATTTGTTTCACATTGGTTATTTATAACCTCCAAAATTAGTATATGAGTCTGGGTGGTCTCTCTACTCATTGCCAATTGATTTTGAAGTGGATGTTTTAATAATAATAAAACTGAAAATATTACATGTATTCTATAAGGCCTTGTTCCAGTTTTTACAAAAAAAGAAGTTTTAGAAAAAGAAGGTAATTTCAAGTTCAAAAATCATGTGTTTACGCAAAAAATTTTCATACAAATATGTATCTTGTTTGATAGATCTCATTGAGATCTTTTAAACGGTGCAAAAAAAATTATTTTTCCTTTTCATTATATTTGAGTTTAAAATTACCTTCTTTTTAAAAAAAAATGTTTTAAAAGAAAGCGTGACGGCAACTAAACCTCATCCATCCTTTTTGTAAAAATCGAAATGATAGTCTTTTCAACCAGTACCCTAAGGACCCTTTCGATCAATATGTGAAATGACAAGGTATATATACCGAAATATGCATAAAATTAGCATGAATAGTGTGAATATAACTCCAAGGGATTTGGCTAAGTGACATGGGATAAAACAAATGACTTATTGAGAGTTCACGAGGTCAAATCTCAGATAGTCTAAACATTCTAACTTGGTTGCCATTGAAACTTTGTTCAATCATTAGCTAAATGGCCTGGGTTTCGTCAAGTTGCACACAAATTGATCTAGACACCAAGTTATATATATAGATATATACGGGGTGGTTCCGCGGACAACCAATTAAATACCTAAAAAAACCCCAAATCTCAATCTTATAGTTTCCGGTCAAATTTTTATGATCCGAACCGTTCAATTTATGCAGAATGTGATTTTAAAGGTGCCCGCGAGAAATTAGCAAAAAATATGACCAAAAAGTGTTTGTTTTGAACAGTTTTAATTGAACTGTTTATCAAATCTAAAGAATTGCACGTATATATAAAATTTGAAAAGACGTGCATTATCTCTAAAGAATTTCCTTAGGATCATAGAAGCAATGATGCATGAGCCGGAGGGAATTCCCTTATAAATATGTTAAACAGATTACATAGGACTCCTCACTTTTTTGGTCGGATTTCTTTTTAAAATTAATTACAAATTAGAATTAATCTCTTTCGCGCATAAGTCAAAAGTTTACGGATTTCTGTTTCTTTTTCCTTCTGGGGTTATATTCTCGCTGGCCCTTTTTGTCTTGGATTGGCATACGATTGTCCGGAGGCTTGTGTGCCAATACATAGATGGGATGTCCGTCTTCGGTTGTGATGCCATACATCTTTGATCAACTATTTCAATCTCTTAGAAATTGATTTAGTTTCGTCGATCAAGAGGTATATACCAATGGTTAAAGGTTTTCAATTTCGTGTCCCATAATTTGACAGCTTGGAAATGTGGTACATGATGTCGCTAACTCTCTTTGCTGGATACTTAAAGAATGCTCAAGTTATGTCAGATGCATCCTCCATATGGTGAGTTATATCGTTGTAATTATCTGCATCCTAATTAAGACCCACTTCAATTGGATTGATTAATTTTATCACATTCATTTTGAGAAGTGGTACATACTTATGTGGGTCCACTCTGGATCCCACAAAAATCCAGAAAAATACCCATAAATTTTAAAATATTGTTTTGTGGGGTACAGTAAAAAATCAACTATAACAGATATCGGTAAGTATTATTTCTAGATTCGTGGGCAACGGATATCGGTAAGTATATATTACTTTTGGATTCATATAGGTGAAACTGTTCAACTGCTCAATTTCGCCCCCACGAATCTAGAAATAATAATTTCTGATATCCGTTGGAGCTGATTTTTTACAGTACTCCATAAAATAATATTTTAAAATTAATGGGTATTTTTTTTGAATATTTTTGGGACCCAGAATGGGTCCCATATAAGATGTAGTTTAACTATATAGTGTATATATGTAGCACTTTTGAAAGTTTTATGGTTATTAACATATACTTGAATATTTGCAGTGTAAACATTATGGGTTGGACAATTATGGCAGGAAATGGATTCAATTCAGCCATAAGGTTAGAAGCTAATACACAAACGCCTCCACCAATATCTTTGCATTTGATTACTACTAACATGGAAGAAGGTGTACACATATTTATAAAGCACACTTGGTAATGCAGTGTGCGGGTGTCAAATGAATTGGGCGCAGCCAACCCCAGAGCAGCCAAATTCTCAGCAATGGTGGTCGGAGTGACGTCCTCTCTGATAGGTTTGTTCCTCGTGCTTGTTCTTGTTGCCACCGCGAAGCAGTACCCATCCTTGTTTTCAACCGATACCCAAGTCAAAGAGATTGTATACGAACTCACCCCGTTGCTTGGACTCGCCATTCTTGTGTACAATCTTCAATTATCTCTCGCAGGCATGTATTGTTCCAATGACTCAACATTACATAAAATTTTGACTTGTTTTCTTTCATCTTATTTGTATTGAGCAATGATAGTATTAGTGCAGGGGTGGCCATTGGGGGAGGTTGGCAAGCCTACGTCGCATATGTGAACCTAGGGTGTTACTATTTTGTTGGGATTCCTATGTGTCTGCTTATGGCATTCAAGTTCAACATGGGCATTCAGGTATATATATTAGTCTTATTTCCTCTTTGTAAATGGTTAGTGAATAAGTGTTGTTTGCGGGAATGCCCTGACCCCGTAACGTGATCTGAATAGGAGTTTGAGCGTTCGGTCGATCCAAATTCTACCCATCCATAAGAACATGATATTACAACCTACGGAAAAATCGTAGTGGCCTGGTGTATGTTTATTAATCCTTGTTTGGTAAGGACACAAATTAATTATATGAACAATGCATTGATGTCAAGAAGACTTGACAAATGACTTCCATGGACTCTTGGGATCTTGTCTTGAGCACTCTTGGGAGGTAACGAAAGCTCTCGGATACTCCTCTAATCTCTGTGACACCAATTTTTACGTCACAAAATTTTAGTGACAAAATTTTGTCGCCACTTAAAATAAATTAATTTTCTTGGAGTGCCATCTCCAATCAGGACTTGGATTAATTACAAGTCTCAATGCTCGTCTAGGTATGGCGTAGTGCCGTAGTAGATTAAGTTCATATTAATGGTTCTTTTGAGCCAGCCAGGTTTACACAGACCTGACACATTCTTGGTCAATCAATATATTTGGAATTGTGGTGAATTATTTTCTCTATGGATCGAAAAGCAACAAGTATCTTAGAATCGACAATTGTTAAAGAGAAATTAACTAGAACTTTTTTGCTTGGAACTTATGCGATGGAAAAGCAACTTATAAAACATACGTTGTACTATAAGTTTTGAAAAAGCAACAAACCAACTTAAAAAACCAAATTTGGTTAATTGGGTTTTAATTAATTATGTTTTTTTAGCATCTATCATTTGCTTATTAGTAATTATGTGAGCCATTTCTTTTGTCTCTAATACTATATTTCCAGGGAATTTGGGGGGGAATTCTGATAGGATCAATTCTAGAGGGCTTCATCCTCATGTGGATCATATACAGAACAAATTGGGATAAGGAGGTAATTACTTGAACAAACCTCATGCATCCGGCCTCAATTACAAGATGTACTTAATTTATTTTTGTCAGCTGAATAAGTTACTAGCTAATTGTATATGACTTTCATCTGGTGGGTGCAAATGCAGGCTTCTATTGCTGAAGACAGGTTACAACACTGGGGTTAAAGAGCAGATGATCGTACGTAAAGAAATTTTAGTGATGGGACCGACCAAAAGCACATGGAAATAGTTTCAAGGAATTTAACCATAAAGATCCGAGATATTCACAAATAATGTCACATCAGGACTCTCTGTGTAGGCAACAACTAATTAGTTGTATTTAAATGTATACACATTTAGGCTCCATTTGTTTCGATATAAAATGCTTTTTTAGAAAATAAAGTTTAAATTTTTATTTTTTGATATTTGGTTGATACTTGAAAAATATTTTCAGAAATTGACAAAATAGTGTATATAGAGAGAGAGATGAGGGTTTAAACGGTGGAGAGATTTGCGAATATTGGAATTGAACATGAGTCAATTTCAATATTCATGTTTTCTTTATAAACATTTCATGTAAATCTAAACCGATTGTTTTCTTTATAAACATTTCATGTTTCGAGTGTCATGTGTAGTCCTACTCCTTTTCAAACAAATTAACAGCTACATCGACCAGAATTGTACTACTACTCTCTCTCTTTTTGGTAAATCAGAAATGGATTAATAAAATTAAGAGGTTACACCTCTAGGGTAAACAATTCCGATCAAGTCCGAATAGAAAACATTAGCAATACAACTAGGAATGCTTTGAAAAACATAAAAATCTCCAATCGAAATCGGCACATCACTTGCCAACGTATCTACACATTGATTTGCTCCCCGATAAATATGCTTAAAGGACACCTCTTCAAAGTACTCCATTAGATACCTACAATCGAGCAAAATATTACCAAGGGGGTGATGAGATAAATTTTTCTCACTGATCAGTTGGGGAACCCCCAAGACATCCGTTTCTACTTCCAATTTTTTAAAACCTTCCCCCCTTTACCAAAACTCAGCCCAACCCGTAAGGCCCACAATTCCGCCACAAGGCTAAAGGTTGCCACGATATTTCTGTGGAACCCTTCAAGCAGCCATCTGCCATGTTCATCCCGAATTAAGCCTCCTGTTGAAGCTTTACCAGTACTGAGCTGCAGAGCTCCATCGGTATTGAATCTGAGTTTAACAAAAGCAGCCCGAGGGGTAGTCCACCCAACATGGATATCACTCCTGGACGGGGTCTATGGGAAATCAACTACTACTACTACTACTACTACTACTACTACTACTACTCCTCCTCTCTCTCTCTCATCTTCACATTAATCTTAGTCCTAATTTTGTGAGACTGAAAATATTGATTTGTTTGATATAAACGAAAAAGTGAGTGCCTATTCCTAAATATTCTAAAAATTACCATTTTACTTGAGATAGTTTATCTTTATATAAATATAATGAAAATATATAAAACATTAATTGATCGCATAAAATCCGAAACGGTACCAAGATATTGGTCGATACCAGTACGTACTGTTCCGATTAGGAAAACAGTATACTGGTAGATTGATAACTTTGTGTCAAGTACCATGACGGACGGGTTTATGATTTTTTCTAAAAGAAGACTAATGTCTTGTCTGGATGACGTTTTGAAAATTTGTAAGTTTCGTTTTTTTAGGTAATGAGTGAATAGAGAAATTAAAATAATAATTAAATATAGGTGTAATGAATGGAGAGAAATAGAAAGAAATGAGAATAATGATTGAAAAAAAGAGAGAATAATTTGGTGGGTTTGATTTGTATAAACTTGATAAGCAATTTTTGGAATGATTAGACACGTGATCAGCTACCCAACTTGAATGAAACACTTTACTTTCTCATTGAATAGTCTTGAAAATAATTAAAATGTGATTTCCATAACCGGCGGCCGAGCAATTTCCACCGTTCTTTATATTGGTATCGTGGTTGACCCAACTGATGAGAGCATCTTTCTCATATCACTAAATCCAAAAGCAACCCAACATATAGAGGGTGTTTGGCTACCTCATTTTCACGTTTTCCTTTTCTCTTTTCTACATTGTAGCTGTTTGGCAGCTTGAAGCCAAAACATATTTTCACAAAATAAGTTCTCAATTTATGGGTTTATAGAAGAGAAGTAAGAAGCAGGGGGAGAGGAGCTTTTTGACTACTCATTTTTTACTTTTTCATTTTGGTTAACAAAAAGGCCTACAAAATGTATTTTGCATATATCTCTCAAACACTAATCATGTTACAAAATATATTTTGCACATATTTCTCAAACACTCAACCATATTCCAAAAACATTCTGGCCAAAATTCAAAAAATCAATAACCAGAATGCAAAAAGCCAAAAAGTAGGGTAACCAAACAACCCCATACTATAATTGCCTATGATAATTGCTTCGTATCTTCCCGATATAGAAGAATATTACCCCAAGCGTAGGGCTAATAAGTCGGTTGAAGCATAATAATCCGGAGAAGTCCGGGATCGTACCCAAGGGAAAACTAGTACGGCTTGGTTGGATTTGTAGGAGTAAGCAAGGCTTTCGACTTTTAGCCAGTCAACTTGGTTTTACTTTGAACGGTAGAATTAAAATGGCTAAATTAAGAATGAATTACCTAGGAAAATATAGGTTAGGTCTAGGAATCCTAGCATTCATGACTCGGGTTAAATTGCACTTTTCACCAATTTGCGCGATTTAAAATACACAATTGTAGGTATCTAAACCGGGAAAAAGAGATTCGATTATTAAGCTAGCTCTAGAATTCATTCGATAACCACCTCGAGCGTCAGAGCTCTAAGCATCATGTGTGGTGAGTAGGCGAGGCTCTCACCTACACATGATCAAAGAGGTTAACACCTCGGCGGTTAACCAAACAAATCCGAACCCCACTTTAATTTTCAAATCTAAAAATTGAAGCTTTATTGGTGAAAAATACAATTTTTGCCCAAGCCATGGGATGCTAATCATCCATGACCTAACCCTTGAAACTACTCACACATATCTAGAGAGATAAGAGCAAGCAAAAATCTACTTAACATAATTGAAATGCAAGACTAGAAGAAAATTAGCTTAAACAATAGATCGGGAATTAAGTAACAACTTTAATTAAAGCAAGAGTAGCAAAAGACAACTAATAAAGGCAGGAAATTAAGAAATAAGTGCTGAAAATGAAGAACAAAGCAAGAACAATTCAAAAAGCTGAAAAGTAATCTAATCTAGATCTAAAATTATGGGTACATTTCTGTCCAAATCGTGCAAATGTGACATAACGGGGTATTTATACCGCCCCTGTTTCACGCACGGAATATCCTAAAAGATGCTCCAAAGATGCCTCGCTAAGGTCCTCGGTACCGATTGCCAAGCCTTACGTTGCTGAGATAAGCTCTCGGTACCGATTGGACTAAAAACCTTCGATCAATACCGAACCAGTTAGGGCCAGCGCTAAGCAGCTCGGTACCGATTGGAGCTAAAACCTTCGATCGGTAGCGAGCTCTTATCAGTTCTGAAGCTTTGTCTTCTTTCCGCCTTGGCCACAGCTTGGCCACGCCTTGGCCATGACTGATTCTGCCTTGGCTGGAGAGTTTCTGCCCGGGCTGTTTGGCTTCGCTCTCAGGCCATGACACGCTTTAGACATTTAAAGCTCCTTATTAGGCTATTTGCCTACAAAACAAAACAAACAAACTCTACGAGACAATTAAGTTAAAAACAACTAATTAATGAGTAAATTAAACTAAACCTAGACACTAGCGCACCCTTTCATTACATTTTCGGGTGCTTATCAATAATAATAGGGAAAAAAACCAAAATCATTCCTGTAATTTAGTGTTTGTGTCCACTTGGTCCTTGAGTTTGAATTGGTTTGATTTGCACTCTGTATTTTCTATTTTGTTCCAACTTGGTCCAATTTCTAACTGCCGTTAGCCTCTGTTAACCCTAGACACAAATGAGTCCATTTTCTAGTGAATTATCAAACCATTTCTTCTCTAACCTTGTAGACCTAAAGCATTTTCCTAAAAAGTAAAATGGAATCACTTTTTCTAAAAATCGGGTTCTCTGGCCCGTGTTCTTTTTTCTAAAATACTTGAATTATTCTTCTGATATTCCAGAGGTGACTAGGCACGCCTAAAGTCTATACCCAATGGAGACTCTAAGTTTTTTTTTTCTAAACCTCTTTTGTGGCCCGAACTATGGCTGGACTTGATTCTCTTTTACCCAGAAATATATAGGTAGCTTGATGAAAACTCGGTCCCTTTTTAAAATAAAACCCACTTCATTTTCTAAAATTCAAACATTTTTCAAAAATATCTGAACCCCGTTTATAAAACCCAAAACTCCTCATTTTTCCGAAGAACCACGTTGCAATCCATAGGAATCGAATCACTTATTTAGGCCCTAATCCCTCTCACTCCTTCTCCCAAGGAGAAAGAGACACGTTTCGGTTGAAGGTAAAATCCCAGATGCGACAAATGGGAAATGGAAGCCGTGAAAAAAAATGGAGAATGGAACAATGAGACTCTGTTTTTTGGTTTAGAGATATATTAGGGTAAGAGGAGAATGACAATTACAGTTTTAACCCTAGAAAAAGGACCCATTCATGTTTGGGGTTAACGGAGTCTAACGGCAATTAGTAATAGGACCAAATTGGAACAAAATAAAAACTAAAGAGTATAAATCGAACCAATTCAAATTGTAAAGATTAAGTTGACACAAACATTAAACTACAAGAATCATTTCGGGGTTTTTTCCCCTTAATAGCCCTTTTAGGAGCTTAGGTGATGCTTTTGTTCAGGGGGGAATAATTTCGAAATTTTAAAAGTACTATATTTATTCCATGGCTGGCCAATGGAACGCTTTTCATTTTTCTAATCGGGGCCGGCCAATGAAAAGAGCACATCGGCCTAGGATATGCATTATCTTGTTTAATTTTCAATGAACGTTTAACCAATTAAATGCGTGAATGAGTATTCCAAGGGAATGAATTGTCAAAAGTTAGATATGGCTGCAATCCTCTCCTCTTCATTCCTTAATTATTACTGTAGGTGTTTGATGGGTTATGTTAGTGTCGTTGTCGTCGTTTTTATTCTAGGCTCACCTTTTTGGTCCAATTATTTTTACACTGTCTAAAGTAAGAAATAGGAATCGATGTATATAAAGCTCGCTAACCATTTACCCAAAAAAAAAAAGCTCGCTAACCAAATTTTCAAGACCTTTTGTGATATTTAAAGTCTGTGCACAGTCTAACTTTCTTTCGAACCTAACCAGTGTTCTTCACTCTCCTCATCATTTCCCCCTATGGAAAATGGTGAGCAACCACTTCTATCACAGATTAAGGATGAGTACCATAATTCACAGATTCACGATCCAGTTGGATCCAGCACCGGAATCCAATACTTTTTCAGGGTATTCTTCGTGGAGTCAAAGAAGCTTTGGTACTTAGCCGCTCCGGCGATCTTCACTTCCATTTGCCAATACTCACTCGGTGCCATTACTCAAGTATTTGCTGGACAACTAGGAACTACAGAACTCGCTATGGTTTCAGTCGAGAACTCCATCATCGCTGGATTTTGTTATGGCATCATGGTTTGTACTAGTATAATTTACTCTGCATCTAATGGTTTAGTTATTCATTCATGAACTTGAGTCTCTTTCTAAATTTTTTTATAGTGGGGCATGGGTAGTGCACTAGAAACCCTTTGTGGGATAGCATTCGGAGCAGGTCACCTCGAGATGCTTGGGATTTACATGCAAAGATCGTGGGTTATCCTCAACGTCACTGCTCTGTTGCTGATGTTTCTTTATATTTTCGCAACTCCAGTGCTGAAAATCATCGGCGAAACAGACGAAATCTCAGAGGAAGCGGGCCTTTTTTCGCTGTGGATGATCCCACAGCTCTTCGCTTACGCGATGAACTACCCGCTTACAAAGTTTCTGCAGGCACAGAGCAAGTTCATGGCCATGGCCGTGATATCGGCGATCACGATAGTGTTGCATACTGTCTTCAGTTGGCTTTTGATGTTGAAGTTAGGGTGGGGAATGGTGGGGGCAGCAGTTGTGCTGAATTTATCGTGGTGGTTCATTGTGCTGGCTGAACTAGTTTATATTTTCTCCGGGGCATGTGGTCGAGCTTGGACTGGATTTTCATGGATGGCCTTTCAAAATCTTTGGGGATTTCTCAAGTTATCTCTTGCATCTGCCTTAATGCTCGCGTGAGTTTTTTCTTTTAAACAAAAAAAAGAATTTATATTAGTATAAAAGATTGAAAGATTAAAAGGATTAAGGGCACACTGGTATAAAGCCACCCAAAACGCTCGCGTGAGTCTTCTTCAAAACAACTCACCAAAATTTAATTTACATTATAGACTTGATTTATATGTGCTTTATATTTGAGAATAGCTCTTTTCTATTGGATGATTCCTGAACCTAAAAGTATGTACTAACTAGTTAAAAACAAATTTTAGAGAGTTACACAGACCCAGAGATGCTGCTCGCGCGGCAGCTTCTTGCTGAGCGAGAGCGACTAGTTCAGTTGTTCATCTCGGCATGGATGGCTCAAATCGAATCTGAGCGTTTACACATCTGAACCGTCAATTGCTCAGATAAGATCGGAGCCACCAAGATGAGCTATCGGAATAGTCGCAATATTGCACCGCTCTACAGGAAGATGCTGCCATTCGGAGTTACACATGATAAGATATTCGAAAGTGCGTTAAGAAAGCATAATTCAGGAGTTTAATTAATTGAATATCGGATGGATCACCACTCAATCAAAAAGAAAATAAAAGTTGTGACCTTTCTCTTATTATTATTACTAGTAATGATTAACAAAGTTTGCTGAATCCCCAAACCTGAAATTTGGGACAATTACGTGAAGAAATAGGCCACCAATATCTTCTTTCTTGAACAAAATAATTGGATAGTAGAGTGTAGTTTCAACTTTGATACTCCGGTATGAAGGAGACATATGTGACGGGGGTGCATTATCAAAAACAGTCTACACAACCATATTCTTTGAGCCCACATACCCAACTGAGCCCGTCCGTTTCTCGAGCTGGAACCCACTTACTCATCATCCCTCCTTGCTTGTCAATTGTCATCTCTGTTTCTTCCTTAATTTTTTTTTCTGTCTTTTCCGTTTGATGCGACACTGGCCGGGGACTACCACTCGTACCTTTGATGGGATCTCTCCAACCACCAAGCGATTTTGGATTATGCATATATTCAAGCATGAATATTGTTTGAATAGAACTCCCAAGGGATACGGCCGAGTGCTATGAGACAAATCAAATGACTTGGTATTATGAGTCCGTGAGGTGTCGAATCACACAAAATCTGATCATTCCAAACATATTGGCCATTAGTTGGAAGTTTGTTGAGTCATCAACTAAAGGCCCAAGGGCTTCTTGAGTTGCGTGCAACTACAGGCTGACCCAATCCGTCTAGTCGCTATGTACGTCTAAACTTGTCAGTTACAGATTCTACTTAATGAGTCAATTAATAAACTAATCAATTTGCTTTGTTCCGATTGATCTCTTTTAAAATTGATTGATCTGATCGTTGAAGATGTCTTGCCTTTGATCATTCAGTGTCAATTCCATGAACATAACTCCTTCCACTCTAGTCTTCCATAGATTCACTAGCTTAGAAAAAAGAATAAAATCACAACTCGATAAAAATGGAATACAAAGGAATATGTGTTTTGTCAACGAAATTGCCCATCAAAAGGGAGCGCACCTTTTTGGAGCTTATAGATGTTCCGACTAAGTTAAATAGATTGATTGATTTCAACCTGTTAGAAATTGATTCGTTGTGCTCAATAAAAATTTAATATCCTGAAATGTATAGGTAATTTGTACATGCCAATGGTTAAATTAAGCTTTTCGATTTCATGTCCCCATAAATTTGACAGATTGGAAATTTGGTACATGATGGCACTAGCTCTCTTTGCTGGATATTTAAAGGATGCTGAAGTTTCGGTAGATGCATCATCCATATGGTGAGTTGGAGCGTTGTTATCTGCATGCATACTAATGAAGAGCTACTTCAATTGAATTGATTGAAGAGCGATTTTCTCAGGGAAGAGCGATTTTCATTAAAATTACTAACAATCACACACTTTTAGAGAGTCTTTTAGAAGTTTGGGAGCTAATTGCCCTCTTCTGCGTCGATATCCATCCGTGTTTGCTAATAAGATTGTTTTGAACTTCTGAACTCAAGTGATGGATAGAATGAGAAAATATATTAGTACTAGGTTCTAGGGTTGTCTGCATTGGCTGATCCACCATGAGCAACCCCTGCTTAATTTTTATCGTAATTTTTGAGGTTAATTAATCGTTTGTCTCATCAAGATGAATTGAAAAAGTATTAAAAAAAAAAGAAGACTGATGTTGAAAATTTTTAATAATAAAATACTTTAGACAAATAAGACAGATGTTTGATAATTTTTTGTCTTTAGTGAATTTTTTTATTATTTTCTGTCATAAATTTATACTTTTTAGATTTCTTCTTGTCGATACGGATGATTATGTTTCATTTTTGGATCCTTCGCTAGCCGGTTGTGTTACGCAAGAAACATAAATGTATAGAATTATTGATCACTTGATGGTAAGCTAGTACTCAAAGTTAAAATGCTTGTTGATTGATCAGATCGGAAGTCTTATGGTAACGTATACTTTGAATATTCGCAGTATAAACATTCTGGGTTGGACAATTATGGCAGGAAATGGATTCAATGCAGCCGTAAGGTTTGAAGAAGATAACACAAACATACGCCTCCATCAATATCTTTAGATTTGATGATCACTAACATGGAACTGATGCCCGCAGTGTAAGGGTGTCAAATGAACTGGGTGCAGCCCAACCCAGAGCAGCCAAATTCTCAGCGGTGGTGGTCGGAGTGACTTCCACTCTCATAGGTCTCTTCCTCGCCCTTGTACTCATCGTCTCTGCGAAACAGTACCCTTCCTTCTTCTCAACTGATGCCCAAGTCAAAGAGCTTGTATATGAGCTCACCCCATTGCTTGGAGTCGCCATTCTTGTTTACAATCTGCAATTTGCTCTCGCAGGCACGTATTTTTCCAATTACTTTTAAATATATATGCATTGATTTATTGATTTATTTCTTTCTTCTTTGGTTTACTTCTGGTTTTCTAGAATTTTGGCTTGTTTTGTTTATCTTATTTACATTGAGCAATTAACGATATAATACTAATTAGTGCAGGGGTGGCCATTGGGGCAGGGTGGCAAGCCTACGTCGCATATGTGAACCTGGGGTGTTACTATTTGGTTGGGATTCCAACGTGTCTGCTTATGGTTTTCAAGTTCAACATGGGGATTCAGGTACGTATAACAGTTTCGTTAATTTCCTCCTTAAAGCATCGATCAAGAGGACTTCCACCTCTTTGTGAATGGTTAGTGAGTGCAAGCTGTTTGAGGGAATGCCCAGGCCGGCCGTGACGTGATGATCTCAAAACAGGAGTTTGAAGAGTTGGGTCCAAATTAATCCAACTTTTAATATGGCACCGATACGATGGGACAACCAACGGGGAAGATTTGTTAGTTTTTTCAAGATTTATCATCTACTTATTAGTCATATTAGTCATAGATTCCTATGAACCAATCTTAATCTTGTTCTAGGAGCATGTACACAAGAGTAGGTAAATCCATCTTTATAGTCATTTTACCTAATCAAAGCCAAAAAAAAACAGTTTGCACCAGCCTCTGGAAACACTTAGGTATTTTACCTTTTCAGAAAATGCTCTCCAAAACTAGAGAGCAACTGTTTACTAGCAAAACATTAAAATATTATTCTTTTTCTCTCTTCTCCCTACCACTTCCTCATTCTCTCTCTACTCTCTCTGTCTCTTCCCATTTCTTAGTATATTTTTTTAAGGATGAAGAGGTATAATGGAGGTGATTGGTGTGAGGTTGAGAAATATTTGATGAGGTAAAATAAAAAAAGTGAATTATTGAGTAGGTAAAATACCTTTTATTGATGTATATGCTCTAATCTCGGCTTTTTACTGCACCGGCGGATACTATATTTCCAGGGAATTTGGTGGGGAGTCCTGGTAGGATCAGTTCTAGAAGCCTCCATTCTCATTTGGATCATATACATAACAGATTGGAATAAGGAGGTACTTAATTACAATTACTTGAACAAACCCCATCCCAAATTACAAGTTGTACATTAATTATAATTTTGTCAGGGAAATAAGTTATTGATGAATTTGGAGTTTCATCTGTTGCAAATGCAGGCTTTTATTGCTGGAGACAAATTGCAGCAGTGGGGCTGAAAAACACACGACACTGACAGAATTTTAAGCGGGTGGGAACAAAAGCACATGGGAACAGTAAGAAGAGCGGAAAATTCACAACGGTCCCGCTATTCTTCTCCCAGGGGCGGAGTTTAAATTTTCGTGCGAGTAATACTTTATTATTTCTGTCCTTGGGAGAAAGCCACCTGCTGAAAAAGGACTGTCCTTCAGCACAATACTTGATTGCATTCAAGTCTACCCTTGTAACCTAGTAACCTTCCTCGATTCAGTTAAACAAATTACTCCATTTTCTTCAGCCAGGTCTCCACTAAGAGCATCTCCAATAGGCTCAATTCAATTCTAGTCAAAAAGACTACCCAAAAGGCTCAAGTGGTAGTTTAGCAAGCCTCTGCAAGTATGAACCTCCCAACAGCCCAAGCAATTCGGCTATTCAAATCCCAAATACCATTTTTTAATTCATGAACTCTAGCCTCTTGAAATCGGAAAAGAGGACGCCGGAGCAGTGTGCCTTTGAAATTGAACTTAAACAACCCACAAATCAAGCCATAATCACCAATAATCAATCACCCCATCACCCAATAATCGATTGAAAACGAAAAAATCAGATCCAGAATTCAATCAAAAACTTAATAAAAAAGCCCTAATTTAGAAATTAACAGTAATTTACCAGCTTCAAATCTCCTGAAACTCCATCGCCCTCAAATTTCAAATCGCCGGAAACTCTGTCGAAGTCGCCGTTTAAATCGACATCGCCGGAAACGAATCGCCGTCGCTATTGAAGTCGCCTGAAACTACGTCTAAGTCGTCGGCGAAGTCGAAATCTCGTACAAACCAAGGCACAGAGAGAGAGAGAGCGCCAACGAGGGCTACAGTAGCTCGCCTGCTGTAACGAGTTACTGTAGCAAATGGCGTTTCGCCGAGGTCGGAGGCGAGACTGCTGCGTGCTTGTTTTCGGTGGTTTGCTCGTCTAAAGAGACGTAAAGTGCAAAGAGGCGACCCTATTGGAGATGCTCTAAGCTGAGTTCTTCTCCATTTTCTTACTCCCTCCGTCCCTTTTTAAGTATTCTGCTTCGTAACTCCAATTTATTAAAAAGACATTATTATTGTGAACCGTTCTACACACACAGAAAAATGTGCACAAATTGTGCACAGATTTTTTTGTGGGGCCCACCACGGGTTCCACACAAATCATCCGAGCCGTTCATTAAATGTAAAACATTTTTTCAAGGGCCCCGGTAAAAAAAAAGCTCAATTCAATACCTATAGGTGCTTCATCCAACCATCTAACTTTTCATTCAGATTTCCGGATAATGAAAAGTTATATGGTTGGATCGAATATTTATAGGTATCGGATTGAACTTATTTTTTATGGAGACCTTTGAAAAAATGTTTTACATTTAATGAACGGGTCGGATGATTTGTGTGGGACCCTTGGTGGGCCCCACAACAAAATCTGTGCACAGATCTGCTGTGCGGGTAGACTTTCTGTTATTATTGTACATTTCACATCAATTTTTTCCTCAATTTTTCCTACTTACCCATCATCATTACATCTTTACTCACTTACTTTTTAAAATGGAATCAACTTTTAGGTACAAAATAGACAATGCACCAACTTTTATCTACTAACTTTACAAAATGGACACTTATTAAGGGACAACCCAAAATAGAATACTGGACTCTAAATAAGGGACGGAGGGAGTATTTTATGTGTTTTATTCGTCTTTTTTGAATTTTTTATTAGGTTTGTTTATTTTTTTTTGGATTAATCATCCATTTCAACAAAAGGAGTTTAAAAAGTAAAAAATCATGAAAAAAAGAAAAAAAATCACTAAAGACAAAAAATAATTACACAACTGTCTTTTGGAACTTAAATGCCGTCTTATTTAAAATTTTTCAACATCAGTCCATATTTTTATACTTTTTCGACTAGCTATTGTATAATCTGAGGTTAATCTTTTGGACCACATTGTTAGGTTAAGGGTTAGCAGGTCAATTAGTACGGATCGTTACAAATTACTTTGGAGTAATTACCCAAAAAATAAAAAACTACTTACTACTTTTGAAGTAGTCCATATAAAGTTTTGCTCTATTTTAATTGTGGCTCCTGTAATAGAGATTGCGTTCCTTTAAATTTATAAGTCTGAAACTTATTTCACTTTTTTTTAAACTTTTCCTAATTTTTTGCTTATATTTTCTTCAAAATCTTTGGGATTAATTGTTCCTATTGACAAGACGAATTAAAAAATTATAAAAATATGGACTAATATTGAAAAAGTTCAAATAAGACATTACTTTAGACAAATAAGATAACTGTTTTAGGGGGTGTTCCAGATGAATAGTAAAAGGAACTTTATGAAAAGAAAGGTTTTTGAAGCTCAAAAATTATGTGTTTACGCAAATAATTTTGCTACCAATATGGATCTTGTTTGATAAATCTCATTGAGATCTTTTAAACAATGGAAAAAAATTTAAAAAATTATTTTTCATTTTCATAATATGTGAGTTCGAAAAACCTTCCTTTTCCTAAAATTCTTTTTATTGCGCATCCGGAACGGCACCTTATACTTTTTCGTCTTTAGTAGTACTTTTTTTTGTCATAATTTTATACTTTTTAGACTTCTCTCGTCGAGACAGATGAAAAATCCAAAAACAAAAAAAAATCACCTAAATTTATCAAAAATTCAGAAAAGATGAACAAAAGATACAAAACGAAAAAAAAAATAATTATGTTTAAAAGAATGAAACCTGAGTGATAGGATTGATCCCTAAAAATTAGTCGAGGTACGTATAAGTTGGTCAATATACTGGAGTTATAAAAAAATTCAATTTCTTTTTAAGAGTCCCTACATTATATACTTCATTTATAGATCTGATTGAACGGCAGTCCTTTATGCTTTACCCTTAGCTTTTTCTTTTTTTTATAGCGTTCACCAAAATGGAAATAAGTGGAAAGTAAAGTAGAAAAGTAGAAGAGAAGAGTTTGTACGTATACTAAAAGCAAATTAAATCGGTGCCTTTTTAGTATTGGAGATTAGTAGGAAAAAATGAGGGTTAAAATTGTCCACTAACGTAAACGTCTTTTTCTCTGAACTTCTCTGAATTAGTCAGAAAACTTTTTCAAAAAAGTACTCTAAATCAGTTGGGCCCACTAATCCTCCGCCCCGACGGGGAGATTAGCATTTGCCAATTCCCAAATAATGTCACTTCATAGGCAACAACTTACTCCCTCTGTTCCTAAATATTTGGCATTTTTGGGAGTTTTAACTTTTAAGAAAAAAATATTATTGTATTATGCAAAAATCAAGTGTCCAATCTTACCCTTCTAGCGTACTTTGAATAGTACATGAAAATTTGAATTTAAAATTTTGTGCCCAAAAGAAAAGGGTAACATGGGAAGTTTATCATATTTTGCTTTTGACTTTTCAAAATGGACAAATTATATAGAACAATAAAAAACATGAAAGTGTCAAACATTTAGAGGCGGAGGAAGTACATTACTGCGGCCTTGTTCGGCTAAATAAGTTAATTGGCTTATTTTTTTTGTCTTTAGTTAATTTTTTTTCTTCATATTTGTTAGTTTTTCATCAATTTTTTAGGGATTATTGCATCATCATGAGAAATCTAAAAAGTAAAAAATTACGATCGAAACCTAATTTTTTTTAAATAAAGACAAAAATAAGCCAATAAGCCAATTTTTTCGTCTTTATTCAAAAAAAATTGGTTTTCGATCATAATTTTATTACTTTTTAGATTCCTTTGGTCATAACGATTCAATAATTCCCCAAAAATTGACGAAAACTAACAAATACGCAAAAAAATTGAATAAAAACAAAAAAAATAAGTCAATTAACTTGTTTAGCTTAACGAAGCACATGTTGTAATGCTTGCGATTCAAACGCAGACAATTCGATTTATACGATATTGGTCTGCTTGCAAGATAATTTGATTCAGTTAATAAGATTAGCAAGATAATCATATTGATCACTTCGTGATCCACCTTAATCAACGTGTCCCCTTGTCGTTCACTGTTGCTTTGTTTGGTTGGTGTTTTGAATTTTTTTTTGAAAAATTGTAGGGGTAATACGTGGAGAGATAGAAAGAGAAATGTTAAAAGTAGGGGGTATCCAAAGAGAATTTAGAAGGAAGTTTTTGAAAAATTCTTTTTAAAAATGAAAGAGAACAAGGCATAAGAGAATCCCAAGATGGCATTATAACAAAAGGCACCCACAATCACATCTGAAGGATTTTCTAGCTATAAGCTAGTAGGATTGCAAGCCAAAGGGCAAACCATGGTTTTATTCAGTTACTCAATAAAAATTAGAGTTCTCTCGATATTAATTCCTTGTGTGTAAGGATTGTTTTATCTTTAATATATATCTTGTAGTTGTGAATGCAAGAGCCCGTTTGTTAGAATAATATCTAATCACACGTCTGTAAAACTATATCGATCTAAAAGGCCCCGTTCCAGAAACTTTCTTAAAAAATAAGTAGTTTATTTCACATTTTCAAATTCAAAAATAATGTAAATAAAAAATTATTTTTTAATTTGTTTTTTGCACCATATAAAAGATCTTGATGGGATCTATCAAACAAGATTCATATTGGTAGAAAAATTATTTACGTAAACACATTATTTTTGAGCTTGAAATTGCCTTCTTAAAAAATAAGTATTTATTTTGAGTTGCGGAACGGAGCTTCTCGTTGTCTACTAGAACGATAACTAGTTTCTTTTCCGCTACAACGTTGGGTTTAGCTCCTGATCATGAAATCTTTAAGGATCATGTTACCAGTGTGGGTTTGGTCGATAATTTTCATGTAGGTGCGGGATCGAGTCGTACTTTGATTAATCAATTCTATTCAGCAACTGTGAGTTGTGGATAAAGTTTATTTTATCCTCGAGATGTTATTATTGTGGTTTTATGCATGCATTGGCTATTTTATGTCACAAGTTCCATTTTATGGTCTTCGAATATTACCTTCATACACATTTGGGCTTCACTTTCAATGAATTTCTACCTTCAGTCTCTTTTCATTCCTGACTTCAATTTTGATGGACGAATATATAGAATATCTACAAAAAACAGTAGGTCAACAGATGAAATCCAATGTGTCAAAAGCTAAACATAAGAATTAACCCTACACAAGAAGAAGAGTATATTCAGAAGAAAATGCAAAATAGGAAGAAGTAATGCAATGCCCGTTACACTCCTCTAAACACAAATCATGATTGTGAACTCTCAAATGGACAAGCACAAAATCCAACGCCAAATTGATCATGGGAGTTTGCATTTTACATTTGCTGCTTTGGTTATTTCGTTTTGGTTTTGGTAATGAAGAGTTACCCGATGAACCGGACTGATCTCCAACCCTATCACAGCCCTTTCCATGCATTTGCGATTTGGTTATTTCTTCTTTTGGTCTTTCCTGTATGTCTGAGTAACATTACAATTTGATGTTGTCGCTTTCAACTTTGAAAGATCAGATCGTAATCGTAGAATGTGGAACTTTTGATTGATATATCATTGAGTTATCATTTGAGGACATTGTGTGCTCGTAACTTGGATAGGTACTTTTGGTGCTCTAGATATTATAAATCTGATCAATGATTAAAGATGGGAAACAGGCCAGAGTCTACCCTTCTTTATAATTGTGATCAAATGACTGGGTCGTCTCAATCTAAGACTCTCTTTTTAAAATGTGGTATGGAGTACAATACGTAATCTCACTCAATAATTTCTTGCACATATACAAAATCCACAGGCATGCCATCTAGGAAGGGTAGTCAGTGGGGATGAAATAAACAGTCATTCAAAACGCGACTACAAAAATAACTTGTTTACGCACCTATCTTAGTCCCGGTCAGAATAATTTTCTGTAGACATATTCATCTCTTCAGGTTCAACTGGCCGGTATTTTTGTCAAGTGTCTATACTGTTCAAGTGAAGTCTTAGTGTATCCTTTCACGTCATTTTTTTTTCAAAGCATCCTAAACTTCTTTTGTTTTTGTTTAAGTGGCCTCATGTTTGGCATATTCAACTGATCTTCAAATGCACATTTTGGCAAATAGGTGAGGTGCGTACTTGTGGTCTACAGAATTGGTGACAATGGTGGACGAAGGGAGAAGGAGACAGTCTGGTATTTGAAGGGACATTTTTGCGACTACAAAACGCGACTACAAAAATAACTTGTTTACGCACCTATCTTAGTCCCGGTCAGAATAATATCCTGTAGACATATTCAACTCTTCGGGTTCACTACAAGAAATTCTGGATCTCCCAACGGTTTTTAAAACGTTACTAGAAACAGGACTATAGCAACGGTTTTTATGTGACCGTTGCTAGATTACAACACTATAGCAACGGTTTTCCTTAACCGTTACTATACACTGGCCTATAGCAACGGTTTTCAATAACCGTTACTATAAACTGGACTCTAGCAACGGTTTTAATTAACCGTTGCTTTTGTTATGGCAATATTTTTTTCCGATATTATTTATTTAACGTATTTTTTTAGCATTTTGTGATAATTTCTGAAACTAATCATTCATTTTGGAATTAATCATTCATCTTAATAGGAATAAAAAAAGTATAAAATTGTGGACTGAAATTGAAAAAAAAATCATATAAGATGACACTAAAGACAACAATTGTTAGCTGTTTGATATTTTTTCACCCATATTGATTTTTTATGCTTTTAATTACATTTTTTTTAATTTTTTAGACTCATCTCATAGTAATGATTAACCAATCAAAAAAATTTATGTGAATCTAACAAAACTTTAGAAACGGCAAAATTAATATTGAAAAAAAAAAAAAAGGAAAATAGAGAGGGTTTTTTGTTTTTTGTTTTTGAACCTGGTGCATGTCAATTTAATTGATGATAAGTGATAGGAATAAAAAAAGTATAAAATTGTGGACTGAAATTGAAAAAAAAAATCATATAAGATAACACTAAAGACAACAAATGTTAGCTGTTTGATACTTTTTCACCCATATTGATTTTTTATGCTTTTAATTAAATTTTTTTTAATTTTTTAGACTCATCTCATAGTAATGATTAACCAATCAAAAAAATTTATGTGAATCTAACAAAAATTTAGAAACGGCAAAATTAATATTGAAAAAAAAAAGGAAAACAGAGAGGGTTTTTTGTTTTTTGTTTTTGAACCTGGTGCATGTCAATTTAATTGATGATAAGTGAATAATGGAACTATTTTGTAAAAAATAGATGCTTCGGATCAAAAAAAAAAAAATGAAACTAGTAAGTATTTGCATAATATAAACCGAAATTTTAAAAAAAGGATAAAAAAAATCCGGCTAGTATAGTATAAATATTAAAAGGTGTATTACTCCTCACAAGTTATGGGCTAGCTCAGTTGGTTCGCACGCGCGCGCGAAGACGGGAGGTCGGGTGTTCGACTCCCAGGAGTGCAATTATTTCCCAGCCACGCGGGTGACATGTCAGCGCCTCGTAGGTGCCACGCGGGCGACACGTCAGTGCCACGTGCGTGACATGCGGGCGCCACATCAGCGACACGTGGGCGCCACACGGGCCCCATGTCAGCGACACGTGTGACGTGTCAGTGCCACGTGGTGGCTTACATCACACAGTGGTTTGTTTTTTTAAAAAAAAAGAAAATAGTCTTTAGCAACGGTTATAACCGTTGCTAATGGAACCGTTACTAAAAAAAAATCTGTACCAACGCTCGACAAAACCGTTGCTATAGAACGATTTTCTTGTAGTGGTTCAACTGGACGGTATTTTTGTCAAGTGTCTATACTGTTCAAGTGAAGTCTTAGCGTGCCCTTTCACCTTTTATTTTTTCAAAGCATCCTAAACTTCTATTGTTATTGTTTAAGTGCTCTCATGTTTGGCATATTCAACTGATCTTCAAATGCACATTTTGGCAAATAGGTGAGGTGCGTAATTATGGTCTACAGAATTGGCGACAATGGTCTGTTATTCGAAGGGACATTTTTGCCAAACAGTTGGTATGCTTATTTATGGTCTGCAGAGGTAGACAAAGGGGAAAGGGGAGAGTGTTTGCAATCAACGAAACGGTGGAAATTTGAATGCATGACTTACCTGTCTTGGCCTTGTGTTGGGATACACTTGGGTTAAATCCGGTACGTTGTTATCGTTGGAGTCTTGGTCGGAGGTTGCCGGAGTAATTAAGCAGGAGAACGGGGTGCCAGAAGATTGGTGCAATTGTGTTTTGGGAGGCCAGGGGAGTCGGGAGTGGAGGGGCTTCCAGAAGGAGAATGGATGGATTGGTTGTGTGGGAGGCTAGGGGAGGCGGTTGTTGTGTGTAGTGTTTCCGTTGGGGTATTACATTGTATCACTTGGACAAAACCATCGCTTGGACAAAACCTGTTCGTTGGAGTGCTTCAATGTTTCGGTTGGGAAGAGGTGTGGGTTGGGGCAGGAATTTATTGCAATTGATAGGGGTATTTGTGGAAATGAAAGAGTAGGAAACATTTTCGTACATTTAAAAGAAGAAGTATAGATAGATATACTAGGGGAATGACTTCGGTGTCCCAGGTCATTTTGGGGACACCGTAACTTTTGGCATAACAAAACCATTATAAGCATAACCAAATTCATTACAAGTATAACCAAAAACATTATAAACATAACCAAAACCATAACAAGGCATAACTTGGTTGGTTATGCCTTGGTTGATTTTTGGTTATGCTTTGATTGGTTTTTGGTTATGCCTTGGTTATGCCATGTTATGGTTCTATTATATTTGTAATGATTTTTATTAGGGGAACCGTAACTTTTGGCATAACAAAACCATTATAAGCATAACTAAATTCATTACAAGTATAACCAAAACCATTATAAGTATAACCAAAACCATAACAAGGCATAACTTGGTTGGTTATGCCTTGGTTGATTTTTGGTTATGCCTTGATTGGTCTTTGGTTATACTTTGGTTATGCCATGTTATGGTTCTATTATACTTGTAATGATTTTTATTATGCTTGTAAGGGTTATGTTATGCCAAAAATTACGGTGTCCCTAAAATGACCGGGGACACCATAGCATCATCCATTAGACTATATAATAAGATACGACTGATTCTGAATTCAAAAGTCAATCAACGGTCCAGAATTATATTCTGCATAAATCTACACCCTCAATTCTACAATGGCAGACCCGTAAATACTTAATATTTTCTGAGCAATTTCTAGTCACACAAATTCTCCGTCACGGCCTCTCTCCCTCACTCTCTCTCTCTCTCTGCGAAAACGGCCTCCCCCTCATGCAGGTTCGTCACTGCCTCCTCCCCTCGCACTATCGCCGCTCTCCCTACCGTCTTTTAAGTAAGTGCTTTGCCTTTTAAGCATTTTTATTTAGTATACAGAAACAGTTGGGGTAAATTTTTTTACTCATGATCATATGCTATGCGTTTACGTGCCGATCCTAATTAATCATACGCAAGGGTATATGCATTGACCGACAGAACCAGGTTGAATTAGAAGCAGACTAAACAGAAACAGGTTGAATTACTATTTGGTACCAAGAGGGATACACCTCTAGAAAGAAATTTTTTACTCCTATGCTACGCGTTTACGTGCCGACCCTAATTGATTATACGTAAGGGTATGCATTGACCGTGCATTACTAAAAAATAGTAATGGTTTAGAAGGTTCCTCCACAGACAGCTCAGATTAAAAAAAAAAGAGAGATAAACAATGGAGAAAATGACACAGTTCTTAGTTAATTAGTTATTCAAGTGCTTCTTTATCTTTATTCCAGAAGTTATATTTGATCGGAAGCAAGACAATTGTGGGCATTTTTTTATGATTTATTATGCTTTGATCAAATATTCTAATCCTATACTAACAGTGGTCTTCGAGTGCGGTGGTTTGCATCCAAGGTGTTTGTAAAAATGCCTCATACAAATAGAATTGAGCCAAGAGATTACAATCGTATAAGGAGCCGCTATTTCAGCGTAGAACTTTGTGAATGTAATCACACAGTTTGGTAGGGAAACCGCATCTTTCTTTGGTTGGGTTCAAACTTCGATTTCACAATTGAATCATTAGTTTAAAGAAGCTTCTGTCCATTTTTTCCCCCAATCTTGGCTGTTGGGTTAGAAAGAAAAAGTGACTGCCGTCACAAGAAATTGAAAATTCTTTGGCTATGCGCATCATTGTTGAACCCACATTGATTGGGAATATACAAATCACAACACATGATCGATAACTAAATCAGCTCCTCCATCCCCTGCATTTTTTCAGTTGATTTTCCGAAGTCAATGTTTTCTAGGTGTTGAGAACACAATGTAGAGTTTTGCTTCTTCTTTTTTCATACGGCTTGGCTGAATGCTTTTTTTCCCCTGCTTTCTTTTTTAGGTAGCAGGGGCGCCGAGGTTCCAACTTCGATTCAGGAATTGTGTTTTCCTTCTACTTTTGTCATATGGCTTGGCTGAATGCTTTTTTCCCCTTGCTTTCGTTTCTAGGTAGTAGGGGCGCCAAGGTTCCAACGTCGATTCAGGAATTGTGTTTCCCTTTTTTTTTTTTCATACGGCTTGGCTGAATGCTTTTTTACCCATGCTTTCTTTTCTAGGTAGTAGGGGCACTGAGGTTCCAACGTAGATTCAGTAATTGTGTTTCCCTTCTATTTTTTTTCCATACGGCTTGGCTGAATGCTTTTTTTTTCCCCTGCTTTCTTTTCTAGGTAGTAGTGGCATAGAGCATGAAAATAATTTTAGTGTTGCAGTTTGTTGATATAAGATGGAAAAGGTTCACATACCTTGCTTCAGCATACATTGTTCACCTTGACGCATAATCACAATTTAACTGGTATGTGTTTTTAGTGTGGAATGTTGTTAAACCTGTTGATACTCTTCCTCGGCAGTTGAAAATCTGTCAAACTTAGGTTCTGTTGGATTTCCCCCTCCTTTGGTAGTATTACTACACATTCCTTTGCTGATGCTATTTGTTGCAATAGTATTGCCCACAATTTCAAATTTGTTAGGATGTCAAGTGAGCAAAGCGAAGGTGCTTTAATTTAATTTGAAGCGATCATGTATATATTTTGATTCTTATCAAGGTATGACTAACTAGAGACAATGGCTAGCAAATGGAATCCAACACATGTGGCCAATGGAGAAGAATATTCACGGGTATGGCTATTTCGGAAAAAAATCAGTTTTCAACTGACTAAGAAGTTTTTGGACAATATTGTATGACCCTTTCACCTACTTTCTTAAATAGTATGGGATTATAATAATTAATCAGAGTTTCTACACATACTTTTAGGCACAATCTGGTAAGGAAATATCAAAATCAACGCTAGCGCAACATGCATAACGAGAACAAATTCTGAAGCAAAGCACTGCAGTCAGTGGATCGAAAGGAAAACTCACAGGTATACACGTTGACACCTACCTTCTATCTTCCATTTGCAAAATAGATATTATATACTTTCTTATACACATTCTTTAGCCACAAGTTGGTAAAGAAATATCAAAATCAACAATGGGACAACGAGTGCAACGAAAATGAGAGCAGATCCTTAAGCAAAGCACTGCTCTGCAAATAGAACAACACTTGCTAAGGGATATAGGGGTAAGATGCAATAATTATGAAAGTCGATACACTACAACAAAAAACGCTTTTAATAGCGTGCAAAAAACGCTATAGTAGGTAATAGATAGCGTTTGCAGAACACCTTATTAGCTCATGCTATTAAAAGTCTTAACTTTTTATAGCATTCATTGCCCACTATTAAAAACTTTCTATAGCGTTCATTGCTCGCTGTTAAAGAACTTTCTATAGTGTCCATTGTCCGTTGTTGTATTTTGTATCTTTGATAGCGTTTTTTGCTTGCTATCTTATTTCTTTTTACAACATGCATTCAACTATTAAAGGTAAACAATAGCATTTTCTGAACGTTATCTTAGCCAATTTTAGCTTCTTTTTTTTTAAACAATACAAATGCCAATATACTAGCATTTTCATACAAAAAATTTGCATTCCATTCAACACCAAAGTACATCCAAATGCGATACAATTTCAATGTAAGAAAAATAATTCAACCGAAGATTCATTACAATAGCTTGAAGAATAATTTTCCAGCACAAGCTACATTTAAGAGTCAGACTAATTACACTCATAAAAAAAACACTAATGTAATCTCTCTTTCCAGAAAATGTAATCCTAATCTAGGCAGCCATCTCATTCAAGTACCCCAATTCTTCGCCCACGGAGATATTCTTTATTTGAAGCTTACTTTTTTGCCGTGTTTATACCCTTTTGCTCCCAACTGCGAACACATACCTGTAAATATAAAATTATTCAAAGTAACCCAATAGATATAGTAAAAATTATTAACGAGAGAAACAACTTTAAAGCAAGATAATGTTTGCAATTAGAAAAAGAAGAATATGATGGATAATTGTCAACAAGAACCAAGAACAATCTCAGAAGCAGCCATACCAAGACCAATTAGTAGCTTAACTGTGTTTTACCTTTGTTTTCATGGCTTAAATATTACTATGTTTTATACAAAAATCATAATGGAAAAAAAAAGGCTTTGAGTTTCAATCAAACATGAAGCTAAGCTTGACTAACCTTGGACACAAGACTTTTGAGTGCTGATTCTGCCATTAGACCAAAAAAAATAGGTGGAAATTTTAAGCTTGGTAGCTCAATGCAGAATTAATTCTTCACATTAGGAGAAGTATACTTATGTTAGATGGTTCAACACTTTATAATCAAAAGGTTTTGCACAAGTACCCAAACAGAGAGAGATACCAGTCTTAATCATAAAAATCTGAGCTTCAAAAAGATGTGCAAACTCTCATCTATCACAATTCTGCTCAAAACTTCAAGCATACAAGAGTCCACTTCACTTACAATATAGCAAGAGATTAACTACAAAAGCTTGGGAGTTCTTTCTTGCTTCTCCATTAAAAATAAATCATGGAGTACAATCATTTCCTGGCAGCAAACTAATTAAGAAAAACAGGAACATAGAAGCTAAAATATAATTTCCCCATAATGAAAGTTCCTCTAAGTAACTGCAACTATCTCAACTTAACACTAAATTTTATACCTCCTTCAGCATTAAATGGGTGGTTGTTGTATAACATTGTGCACCTAGGTTATAGAAGATTAGAGCCATATGTAAGAAGTCAATTGTTTATGTATATCATGTGTACATAAACAAGAATATGTAGATGCAATTACGCAAATAACGTTACATGGCAATATTAATACATCAAAAAATGCTATGCAGAACAAATACACAATGGGGAGGTTGATAAGGGTACCTTAGTGGCTAATTCATGTAGCGTTCTCACTTCTCATATATCTCTGATAGATCCTCCATGGTCACAAATCCACGCAAGCCCTAGTGATCAAACAATCCAACTCAGTGGACAAATCAGCTAAAGGAAAAGAGAAATTGAGGCATTGACTGCCATAAAGGCCAACCATGGGGCACAAACAATTGTTGGGGGAAATAAGGGCCCAAATGCACACACAAATACCACCAAAAAACAGTCACAAACTGAGTAGAATCGCAGCAGAAACGCAGCAAATGCAGATAAGATTTTCAGCAATATATCAAGCTAGAAACATGCAGTTTTCAGCCACAAAACAGATCAGAAAATACAGCAGTGAATAAACGTATCTAGGCACCGAAAATTCTAATTTTCCTTCACTTGATTCAAGCTTTACAAAGCCTTCTTTCACAACCACACTAGAGTACACACAAGGCCATTTAAAAACCACTTTTTTATTCACTCTATTCTTTCTCTCTGTCTACGTTTTTTTCTTTCTTTTTCTTACAAAGAACAAAGACACACACAGCCACCAGAATATGTGTACAAGGTTCTAGACCCATCTTTTAACATATTGCATACTAAGTACAAAAGTATAAAGATATTATATGAAAGCCCCAAAAAGTAAAACAAGGAAATACCCAAATTGAGTTCACATATTTCTAACAACAATAAACTTGTGTCTTTACCAAACAAATGAAAACTGCCTAGGATTATTCCTCTTTAGCAGATGAAAGCATCAAGATTACAGTAAAACTATTGGGGTTTTATATACTTTCAAATTCGATACAACCAAAATGGTGTGTTGGAGGGGTTAACTGGGTACAGAGTGACACAAACCCTACCTCCCGCAATATTTGTACCACGTGATTGCCTAAACCTTGACCTCACATTTTCATGTTCATTGGAAAGGTCTAAAAACATAGTATTATACAAGCACGATTTATCTGAATTGAATTAGTTTAAAATAGTTCTAATATTGTCAACCTTATAGGAAATATAGGACCAACTACCCCTCTGATTGTGGACTTCGCAAAATAGAGGATTCAGGTGAACTGGATCAGTTGTAAAACCGTGCAAACAAGAGACTAATATAGCATTGCCAATGAACATACTCAATGAAGAATGCTCAAGCTAGCTTCCCAAGCAAGACGCGTACCTTATCAAGCATATTGACTTATACCCTTCTGGGCAGTCTCCATATATCCAAATCATTAGAGATGGAAGCTCCAAGATTCTCCTATCTAGCTTTGATATCCGTGGGGTTTATGGTATGCTCCCTTAAATGGAAAGATAAATACCAAACCACATGTCATTTGGGAGATGCTGCAAGAAGAAATATCACAAATTTAATCAGTTTCGAATGCTTGACAAAAACCTGCCTGATCAAGGCCTTAACTGTCACCAATGGGTGTTACCAAATTTGAACCATGCATCTACAAAAACATAATGCATGTAATTAGGTATGGCCGTATGGGGGCAAATAGTAGTGACAACACAAGATGATTGAGCCAAAGTTCAAATGGGCAGCTCAGTTCACCTTCTTAGCAACAATATATATGTAATACCCACATAAATAGGAGTAATACGCACATACAGAGAGAGAGAGAGAGAGAGAGATTGAGAGAGAGGCAGAGTCAGAGAGAAATTGAGCGAGAGACAAAGATAGACGCTATGTTGCCACTTTGGGCTAACGGTTAGAAGATTTTAGTTGCATGGGCTGAGTTGACTATAAGTAGAAGACGATCCAGTAAAAACAATGGGACAAGTCCTAGACAAACTTAGAAAGAGGGCAAAACTATTGGTGTGTATCCATGTCCTTCTACTTACAGATATATTATAGAATGTAGATTAGTTTTTCCTTTTTCCTTTTTTGTTTCACAGAAGTACTGTCCTCACATCAGAGGTAAAACTTATTTTCCCAAGCAAAAAAAAAATGCGCTTGAACTTAACTATATTGACATCCATGTGTTCGACGAATAATAGAGCAATACTTATAACAATCTGAATTACCATTTAAGCTAGCAAACTTCTTTATGTTCAGCTCAAGTCGAACTGAACTTGCATCACAAACCATTAGTAGTTTCATGTTCAATGAATCTTGCACCTCCAAAGTTCACTTTATTATTCTGCTATGAAGAGTCTAGGGTCCAAGGAAAATATAATGATCATTAAGATTTCAAATACTGCAATTGAGGGACCAAAAGTGAGCAGGGGAAAAATGGTGGTACTGTATGGTATCTAAATATACACACCATTCTTCATGGAATATTAACCATAGTTTCAATGACACCACAAGGAAAAATTGCACACGTGTAAATCGAAAGAAGAATATCTATTTGTTGAAGCGTACCCACCTAATACTTAATTTACAGTTAAGTGAAAACCATAACAAGTTTTGAGTTCATTTTTGAGCTTTTAATCATATGAATTCCGTAACAATACACAATCATTTTGCTTGTACCGCTCAGTGCTCAACGACCAAAGGCAAAAAGGTGAAAGTATACAGACAAGTTCAAGCAATTGACCTTGACCTATAAGTATTCCTCACGACCTATGAGTATTCCTCACTTGTGGGAAGAACTTAATGGGCACCGACATTATGTACCTTTTGACTCCTAGGAACAACTCACAACTAAACCTGTAAAATGGCTAGAATAAATTGTATGTATAGCAAAATGTCATATTAAACTGAAGAACATATTGGATGTTTTAAAACTCTGATTTCTTTATCCAATTCCCGCTCAAGAAAAAAAAATTGCATCACCACAAGCACGCGGTGTGGAAAAATTTAGCTATAGATTTTGCTCACATGCACTAGCCACAAGGTATACCTAAATAATAGACTTTTTAGAACTCTAATGTAGCCCACAGCTAACCTTCATAAACTGAATCATAAGGTGCATATTTATGTTGATCAAAAGAGAATAAAAAATTAACTCATACTCTTGAATGAAATGAGCCATGTCAATCATGCTGAACTTGGAATATGGTTTAAAAAAATAGACACTTATGTGAGCAAGGAAGTATATTACATCTAACTAATATTCCGAAAAAGTAAAAACATAGATGGTTACAGAATTAATAAGAGAACAAATTCAGTGATGTAAAGTGTAAACAATCAGGAAAATCCAAACAATTTCAAGCATAACAAATCCAAAAAATTTCAAACCCTAGAAACTCAACTCAAGGAAAACTATAGACTTAGGGTTAGAACTCTAATTTTAGGGTCCACATGGTTGATTTCAGAACTTACCAAAACAACGGGATTGGATTACAGTGTCCATGAAGTACATCACTTCAAGTTTCAAGTAGCAATTGATTCAGTCTCCAAAAACGGGTCAAAATAATCGAAACAATGACATCGCTAATCTGAAACAAATTAAGACAATGAGAGAGAGGAAGAGACGCAAATTCAGTCTCCAATCGTGCAACCGACATAGTGAGAGCATGTAGATGAGAAAGAGACCTCACAACTGCCGACATACCAAAAGCATGGAGATCTGATTTGATTTGTAGCGAGAGTTCACGATTCAGTCTCCAACGGGATTGATGTCATTGCAGATCCGGAAATCTTGCCCTAGTTTGAATGAATTGAAAGGGGGATCTGGCTCCCTATATTTTAGCGGATCGATAGCTATGTTTTCGTGGAACGCTATGAAAACTCTAAAGGAACACTACGCTTAATTGGGCGTGAGCGTTTCCACATTTTATGACAATTGAACGCTATAGTTGTTTCTTTTTAAAAGCATTGTTGAAAGAATGCTATTAAATGACTCTAAAATACCCATATTTGTTCTAGTGACAGAAAGATAAAGCCCCAGTTACTTATCGAAAACAGAAATGTAAAGCCCCAATTATCACCACCATTCACTGTCTCGCCACCACGTGATTACCACCGGTTCCATCCTCCCTATAAGCGCAACATTCTTGTATTTGGCCACACAAGTGCATAATCCTAGAATCACGCATGCTAATGATTGAAACGTTAAGCCCCAACAACGATTGTTATACCATATTAGTGCATAATAAGCGTAAAACCTAAAATGATATCACATGCTAATTAATGAATGAATATTAAAACCCTAGCCTTGTATTTGGCCAAGAATTAAGAAAACTACTGAATCAACCCTGGTTTGGGCTTTTCGAATACGGCTTCATTCTTGTCCGAGAAGGGAGCGAGGGAGCATAAAAACGATCAAGGTTGGTCATTAATAATGATTGAAGAGTACCCAATAGCTATTAGGAAAAATAGAGAAAAACGAATAAGAAGAGCAGGTGCAGAGAAAATCGATTCAGAGAGATACGATTGAGAAAAATGGACAAACCTGAAATGAACAAAACCCTAGAATCACAGCAGATCCATCCAAACTAGTTTGCACAACAATGACTGAGAAAATTTCAGGCGTCTGTGAAGCGCCAGGGTTTTCCGCCGAATGTTACAAAAAACGATGGGCTACATCCACTCAGTCCATCGATCCTTGGTCTTCAAGCCCTCCGTCGGCGACGAAAACCTCGGCGGCGGCTGTGGCTTCGAAGAGCAGTAGAGAATCTGACTCTTCTGGAAGCCTCATGAGAGATGATGAGGAAAATGCGCCGATGATCCGATGGAGGGTTCGAAAATTTCAGAGCGTCTGTGAAGCGCCAAGGTTTTCGCCCAATATTTAGGTTGAACGCACGCTGTAGTTTGTAGATGAGGTTTAATGAAAACGCTATAAATTCCTTCCGTGTTTTTGAAACGCTATTGTTGGTCCTTCTAGTTTAAGGAATGCTATTGTTGGTCCTTTACAAAAGCATTTGTAAAAGAACGCTATTGAATTATGCTATTGAAAGTGGTATTTGTTGTAGTGATACAACCTTCAATTCAGATTTACAAAACTGAATAGTTTGCTATCTATTTATAGACACAACCTCTGCAGGAAATAAATGTCGGGGTTGCCCTCGATGAGCATTGTGCCAACATTGTCAACAACGTACGTAATTGTGAGGTATTACTTATGCACGTCGTTTAAGTTATAATCCGCTTTAGTAATTTTTTGAATACACTATTCATGATACACGGATGCCGGACACAATTGCTCAGACAAGGCAGAAGTCAAGCTATGCGGATTAGGGGAAAGGACTTCTCACCTTGTTTATACCCGTTTTTGGCACCGCGGATCGGGCTAGCAGTGAATGACCATTTAATTAAATTTTAATTAAATTGGGCCAAAACTATGTAATTGTTGGTTGCAGGGTTGCCCATTGGGGCGGGGTGGCAAGCCTACGTCGCATATGTGAACCTAGGGTGTTCCTATTTTATTGGGATCCCAATGTGTCTGCTTATGGCTTTCAAGTTCAACATGGGGATTCAGGTACGTGTGACAGTTTCGTTAATTTCCTCCTTAATCAAGAGGACTTCCACCTCATTGTGAATGGTTAGTGAGTGAGTAAGTGAGCGCTAGCTGTTTGAGGGAATGCCTCGGCCGTGACGTGATCTCAAAACAGAAGTTTGAAGAGTCAGGTCCAAATTAATCCAACTTTTACTAGGAAAAATGACGGCTCAGGACGTGTTTTGATAAACCCGACAAGGACATACTGAAAACATTTGTTAATGCTGAAAATGTCATTGGCGGGTATTAATTATCAAAATAAGTCATTGACTGTCATGTTCCCCTTTGGATATGGCAACGATACGATAGTACAACCAACGGGAAGAATTGTAAGTTTTTTCAGGATCATCAGCTTATTAGTCATAGATTCCTATGAACCAATCTTAATCTTGTTCTAATATCAGCTTTTTACTGATACTATATTTCCCAGGGAATTTGGTGGGGAGTTCTGGTAGGATCAGTTCTAGAAGCCTCCATTCTCATGTGGATCGTATGCATAACAGATTGGAATAAGGAGGTGCTTAATTAATTACTTGAACAAACCTCATCCCAAATTGCAAGTTGAACATTAATTATAATTTTGTCAGGTGAATAAGTTATTAATGAATTTGGAGTTTCATCTGTTGCAAATGCAGGCTTCTATTGTTGGAGACAAATTGCAACAATGGGGCTGAAAAACAGATGACAATGACGGAGAATTTTAAGTGGGTGGGAACAAAAGCACATGGGAACGTACGGTTATAAGAAGAGCTGAAAATTCACAAATAATGTCACATCAGGACTGCGTAGGCAACAACTTACTTTAAATTCACATGTTGTAATGCTTGCGATACAAAAGCAGACAATTCGATATATACGATATTGGTCCGCGCGCTTGCAAGATAATCTGATTCAGTTAATAAGATTAGCAAGATAATCATATTGATCACTTTGTGATCCACCTTAATCAATGTGTCCCCTGATCGTTCACTTTTTGACTTTTCTTTTGAACAGCGAGAAAATAATTTTATTACTCTGAAAAGGGGATTACAGTAAATTAAGAGAATCCGAGACAAGATGACATTACAACAAAAAGGCACCCACCCATCAAAATTAAGGATTTTTCTAGCTATAAATAGGATCGTAAGCCAAAGGGCAAGTCATGGTTTTATTCAGTTATTCAATAAAAATTAGAGTTCTCTTGACATTAATTCCTTGTGTGTAAGGTTCATGTAATTTTAATAATATATATCTTGTGGATGCAAGAGCCTGTTTGTTAGAATAATATCTAACCAATCATTAGTTAAAACTATATTGATCTAACTCCAGTTGTCTACTACAACGATATCTAGTTTCTTTTCCGCTACTACGCTGCCTCAATTGCTGATCCCCACTTAACCAAAAGGTTTAGCTCCTGAAATCTTTAAGGGCCATGTTACCACTTACCAGTATGGGTTTGGTCGATAATTTTCATGTACGTAGTTGTGGGATCGAATCGTACTTTGATTAGTCAGTTCTATTCAGCAACTGTGAGTTGTTGATAAAGTTTATTTTATCCTCGAGATGTTATTATTGTGGTTTTATATGTGCATGCATTGGCTATTTTATGTCATATAGTACTATATATTGTGCACAAATTAATTATTTTGTTCATATACGACAGGACCTCGATGCAAGGTACCGTGTACTTGTGAAGTCTTAAAGCTTGTCTTGAAGCATGGATCAATCGAGGTTCACGCTTGTATGGTACGTCCTTCATTCCAAAATGATACTTCTTTATAAAAAGACATTTAAGAAAAGTATTTCGGTACATGATTTCACTGAGTTTTTTTCGCACCGATTAAAAATCTCGGTTAGTTTTTTAATATGGTGCAAAAACATTTACTCCTACAAAATTATAAACGTAAGTATTTTATTTTTTTATCCAAAAAATTTATGTCTTTTCGTAGGGGACTATGATCAGTTTGGGACAAAGGGAGTATAAAGATTTCCATAAGTGCGGTTGTTTGACTTAGACCAGTTTGATGCTTATTAAGTGAGCATATGACTCATACGGTCGGTATATAGGCTTTCCTTCACTTTATGAGAGTGGTTGTAACGCCCCGACTTTTCGGGAGCAAAATAAAATAATTCTTTAGGAAAATTTTGCTAAATAAATATGATTTTCCAAAATAAAGTTTAGCTATTACAAACTTAAGATAAATTTACTGATTCAAAATACATTAACTTCGGAGCCGACTCTACGCTTGATACAAATTCCGAGCAAACTCGATCTTCGTTCTTGATATTCTTTCCGCGTCGAACTGCACCATCATTGAATTCCCTCCATTGAATCTTGCGCCCTCTGGCAAATTGATCGCCGAAGCAAACGATTTGCCAGGATACAAACGTATCCGTGAGTGGTAAATCACCCAGTAAAATAATCCAACCCCAACCAACCCTCTTACTTTACAGCTAGCAAACAACAGGATAATAGTAATGTGAAAAAGTAAAACAGAGATTTTTCACATAAATCAATTCATTACTATCCGTTAACTTATCGTGTAATCTAAGATCTCCTCCGCCGGATCTTTCCTCCCCAACCACTAGCCATGCTCGGTCCCATGAGGTCACTCCTCTTTGTTGTCGCAGATACACCTAAGTTATATACCGAGTGTGCACCCCAATAACTACAACGAGGGGTAAGCTTATCATACCTGAATCATGACTAGGGTTCGCTTATCTTATATACCACTTCACAATCATCACTGGACTCCCGCCAGTTTCAATTCATCATTGGACTCCCACCAGTTTCAATCTCATTACAAATCTCATCACATCCCAAAAATCACGCCTGCAGGCAATCTAAAAATAAAACTTTTCAATTCATCCATTACCTAGCATCATCTAGGTGAATTCTATTCGCATACCACCCCATGTCTCTAGGGTCCAATCTAGCATATAAATCAAGCGTTGGAGCAATATACAAATAATCACAATGATAATTGAAATAAATAATAAGCGTAGAAATCACGTAACTTTTTATGAACCTTAGTTTTGTGTGACCAACAAGTTAATAATAAAACAAGAAACTTTTATCTCAAAAAAAAATATAATAATTCTATTCAAATAATAATAAGCCTAGGTTTATATTGGTATCTTTGTAAAATACATTCTTATAATACTAATATAATAGATAAGAGTCAAATAATATAAAGACATTATCATAAAGATTGTTTCTTTTTTTTTTTTATATACCAATACAACATTTAATTAAAACGTATTGTTGACTAGGATATAGATTCTACTATTTTAGTAAACCCGGGGGGCTTAATCATTATGTAAACATAACTTGTAATTTCTAATTTGGACCGAAACACTATACTAAAATAGTCAGGGGGAAAACTGTAATTTAGGTATTATTATTATTTTTTAAACCAATCAGTATGAAAAATAAAATAAAATAAAAAGTGAATAGGAACCACGCTTATGAACAGTGAACAGTGAATTTTATTTTTTTCCAGAAAAGTTAAGTTTCATTCCTTCGATTCTAATTTCGATTCTTTTGGATTTTAATCATAAAAACTAACATCTTAGCACATTAATATACTCAGGGAGAGGTAGGAGAAAGATTAATCTACCTTTATTCCGAACAAAGCGATTCGGTGGAATCCGGTGGGTTTTCGTTTGGCGGCGAAAGATCGGTATTCTAGCAGCAACTTTGGACTGGAATAACTTGATCAAACCTCAGCCATTCTGGACGATTCTTGTGTCTAACGTGAAGATCTTGAAACGCTCTACAACTTTTGTGAAGAAGTCGAAGCCCAAAAACCATTCAAACTAGGAGAAATGTGGGGGTTTTCATAAATCCGGTTTGCTGTCTGGAAACAGCAAATCCGAGAATTTTACTGATCTTTGGACAGCGATAACTCTATCAATCCTTGACCTTTTTGGGTGATTCTTGGGTCGAAATCGAAGCACTCGACGCCCTTTACAACATTCGTGAAGAAACTTAGGCCTAAAAACGACAGCAACTAGGAAGAAACAGGCCGTGAACAGAGGGACGTGATATGGACGAAAAACGGATTGGTGTGATCAATCTTTTCTTTTTCTAGATCTCTTCTCTCTCTCTCTTTCTAGACTTTTAGCTGAGATTGGAGTGTGGGAGAGGGTGTCTTGAATTCTGGAGAGGAAGAGAGGTATTTATAGAGATGGGATGGAGTGGGGTGCAAGATTAATTTATGAGAAGGCATTAATGGTAAAGGGATAAGATGTAGAAGAGATAAGAGTGAGGGGAATGGCTGGCTTGGTGTGGGGAGCAAGTAAAGGAGAGAGAGACAAAAGGGGGGAGGGACGGCAGAGAGATGAGAGAGGCGTATGTTGGGAAAAATTTGATTTGGAAAAAAATTATGGTGTATGTGGCACACGATACTCATATGGAACCTATTCTAAAAGAAATCTTTATAACTAATTTACTAAAAATAATTTTACTGGAATAAAATTTGTAAATCTCAAAAAAAAAAAATTTGGGTCGAAAATCCGGGTTGTTACAGTGGTTGAGGCATTGTTTATCCCTTAGTAGGATTAAAGATGAACCAATTTGAAAATAGACACGAAACGATAACATTAGCGTGTACTCCTTCCGTTCCATTTTTATTGTTCATTATTTTTTTTGTCTCTTTTGCCTATATCTTTTAATCAATAATATTTTTCATGATTTCGACGATTTTGTATTATAGAACAAATTAAAATCTATCAAATAAGATTCATATTATATATTTTTTGAAATCTACATTACAAGATATAGATATAAAAGAGAAAAAAAAATAAACAATGAAAATGGGACGGAAGGAGTAATTTAATTTTCATACCGCACTTCCCTATATACGTAGCTTGCGTTGGTAGAATTACGTGCCGGGGTACTTTGAACATGTATGGAGTATGGTAATGTATCGTTTAATTTGGACAACATAGTATAGTATTTACGTTTATGAAAATCAAAGTTGGTAAAAATGCAATAAAGGTTAAGAGAGTGGACCAAATAGCCCACTGTGATTTGGGGATTAACTATAAGTTATTGTCTTGGTACATGATGCAGGGAGATATATGAACTATAGAAACGAACGTGCAATAAGAAAAGACACAAACGATACAGGTTTAAAGAAACGCACTCTAGACATTTTTTCATTCAGTAATAATCAAAACTCTCTTTGCGCTTAGAGCATCAGCAGTGGAATAAACAAATGTGAATAATCAAAATATGTCACATCAGATTTTGATTATCCATTTAGAGGTTGCTAAAATTAGTAATGTCAAATCCCATATTGGTTATTTTTTTTCCCATAATCAAAATCAATGGGCCCTCCAAACTTTTTCTCTTCATTTCATGCATACTTTTTAAAAAAACGGTTTTTGAAGGAAAAAAAATAGTTTTTTCAAAAACAAAAAATATTTTTTCAAAAAACACACACTTTGTTCAATTAAAAACTGTAAATACAATTTTGAAAGAATTGTATTTACACAAATAGTTTTGAAATTTTAAAAACTATAAATACAGTTTTTTAAAAACAGATTTTGTGTAAAAAACAGTTTTCTATAAAAGATTTTTGAAATTTCAAAAACAGTTTTTTGAAAAACACACTTTATTTACTGACAATTTTTAAAATTTTTGAAAAAATTGTTTTTTGTTAAAAAAAAGTTTCTGAAAAAAAAACAGAATTTTTTTTTAAAGTTACAGTTTTCTAAAATTATATTTTGAAAACATTGTTGAGAGCGAGAGAATATTTTTGTGTAATGTTGGTATACTTGATTGAGAGATAAAATTTGGTTATTGACAAAATATTGCTAGCTTTGATTATTGAAGAACTAAAATTTCATGAATTGTTAAGAGGTTACTAGATTTAGTTATTCCAATGTAAACACTTTTTTAATCTAACATTGCTAACTTTAACAAATTTTTTGTTTTAATTATTCCACTGTGGATGCTCTTACAACTTATTATATAGGCAGAAAACCCTAACCCTAATTGAACCCTAATTCTTGTGTAGAACAAGAAAACATAAAATAGGAAACTAAATAAATTATAATTGGAAAACTGAATACTCTGGAACACTTATTTCTAAAATTGAAACTCCCTAACAAAATCACTAAAACCAAAATATGGAAAACTACATAATACTCTTGCTCGATGAATTTGCAGTCTACCCATTAGACTCATCAACTAAAAAAGCAAGAAAAGAGTGCAGAATGCCACCACCTAGCTACTGACCTAGGGTTCATACATGTTGAACTTTTGTCATCGTAGATTCGGGTACGTATATAATCTAACGATTCTAACCCTACAACTTAATAATTACATGCATGGATATAATTTAAATAAATCTATGGGTAAATGTTTTGGCACATATATGTTTGGAGATTGCAACTACAAATCTGTATCTTAATTGAGGAGAAACAATTTCAGTTACATTGACCATTTTTTGAATGGTTACAAAGTACGCAAGGCATGAAGACTTGGTGAACAGTCGAATGTTTGACTCAAAGGTTTCTAGAGACCTAGTATATATATATCCGTACGTACGTAGCACAATCACAATTCGCAATTTCACCAGCTACCAGTCTCTTACAGTTGGTGGAGGAGAATCTGTTGTGTTTAATTAATTAGCACTTCTAGCTAGCAATCTCTTCCGCGTGCTAAATCCGAATTCATGACCCAACGAAATTATAATCACCAAATCATTACAGTATCATAATAAGCTCTTTATTTCTATTAGAGATAGATACCCATATCCCCATGTCTATTCAACTACCTTTTTATTCTCTCTCTCTCTCTCTCTCTCTCTCTCTCTCTCTCTCTCTCTCTGCTAAGTACTGCTTGAAACTTGCAAATGAAGAAAGCTTAGGAGATATAGGAGAAGGTTTTAAAACTGCATACAATTGTTTTTTTCCCTCGTTTTTAGAACCCACATGTTGCTGGTTGACCTCTGGTTGTCCATTTGATCTTAGCATTCATTTTTCTTATTATTGAGGGAAAAACCATTCATTAAAGAACCTATATTGATATGTACGTATAACAAATTTTTATCAAATCCTTATTGCAATTGACTAAATTGTCTTATTGTAATCTAGGAAAGACTATTTTCAAACTTTTTTTTTTGCTCGGCGACTATTTTCAAACTTTTCTAGCCTTTTACAAGCTACAGAAGGACATGATAATCCATTTTAGTCATAGTTTGATTGTATTATATAGATTCCATTGAATTTTTCTAACAGCTTCACCATGACGGGGTTTTTTTTTTTTTTTTTATGAGATAGGGGGTATTAGTAATTTCTCAAAAATGATGGTGCAATCTATAATTTGAGAAACCATGAGGGTGATTTCTGTAATTTGGCCATTTGAATTTGTAAGCATGGAGCCACGTGACCAGCTACCCCGTGTTTTGTTTAATCGTTTTCTGTTTTTCTATTAGATTACGCATAAAACAATATTCATCTAACACTCATGTCTGAATATAAAACGGATTTGCATAGAAAAATGGATTAGAATATTTTTTACCATTCTTTCTCTTATGATTCCCCGGCGTACTTGGCGCGGTTGATCCATATGTAATGAATGGTCCATTCGATTTCAAGATATACCAATGAATTAATTTGGGAGAATGATGCCTCCGAACGGACCAAAATAAATTCAGATTTGATCCAATTCCCATCCGAATCCGAATTTGATTTATTAAAATCCGATGCAATACTCTGTTTGATCCAAATTTAAAAATCCAAAACTTTATGAATCTGGTCTGATATCGTAACAACTCAAATTTGTATGTTTGATCTGTTTTTTTGTTCACACAAATTTTTATTTTTTTTTGTAAAGCGCAAAACTATTTTTCACTACATCTAGAATCTTCCGGATTGGGTCGGATTTTTTTGATCAAATATCTAATTTTCAGATTCTGATTGCTTTAATTAGATTTCTAGAAGTCGGAATCCAATGGTTGATAATCAGATCGGACTCGGAGACTACTGAATTCAGATCAAATCTGGTCCATTGATGAGCCTATGTAAGATACTAATTAAAATTGATCGGACTTTGTTAACTACTTGAATGATCATATGTGACCTATGGATAATTAACGGTCAGAACCCTGATTTTTCATTCCATCTCTAGACAAATATTATTCAGCCATTAAAATTGGAGAGGAGAGGTTGAATAGATCCAAGAGGAAGATCAGAGAAGAAATGTATTTCTGAGTCTGGGATTAAGGCGGCCAAAGTATCACACAAAGCTAAGGTGGTACCTTCTTCTTCATTATCTTCCATTGACAATCAGAATAGGCCGGAATTCGATTTTATTCAATAATGCTAGTAAGGCAATGAAGTCGGGCGCTTGATTGAGAATTAAATTCATAGGAGGTAGGAACTTTAACTTAAAAAAGTTAGTTGAAATGAAGAGGAAATTGTAGACAGGGAGAACACCTTGAAGAAGTTTGCGGAGGCAGAAGAGGGAGACATTTATGATAGGGAGGACGATACTTCTACCTCTTTTAGAGTTTAGCATCCTTTGTTTGGAGTCCAAGTTTTTTAGTGTGTTTACTTTTGTTGTTCATGTTAGGGTTTCATGCCTCTTGGCCTTTGGATATGTTTCGGACTCTCATTTTGGTTTGCTTTCGTCTTTGTTTTGGAGCCGTGATTTTGAGGTATTATTTGGAGCCTTCGTTTAGGTTTTTGGGTATTCTTGGTTAGGTTTTCCTTAGGTCTTTTCTGATAGTGTCTTGCCATCTATTTTTGGACTTGGGTGGCGTTTTCCCCATTGTTCCATTTAATCTTTATATAAATGAATAATCATTTATAAATATTAATAAAAAAATTCGAACCAAAAAAACTATACATTCAATCACGTCCTTATATATCGATACACATTGGATATGATTTTTAACATGTAAAATTGATTATAAAAAATGCTACAATATACACTCTTATTTTATTATGTATGGGTGTGCACTTCCTTGAATCGTTTGAATTCATGACATACCCGTGCTGATTCATAAAAATTGTTTTGGAATTCGATATTTTTAAAACTACATGCACATTCTATATTTTTTCCCATCTAACGAGATTCCTTTCCCCTCTTATTATTCTACCCATGGAAGATGGAGAGCACCCACTTCTATCATCCATCGAAGATGAGTTCCATAATCTGCCCCATGATTCACAGGTTCCTGACATTGCTAGTTACGACGAAGAAGATCCCGTCGGATCGAATAAACTGATACCATATTTTTTCAGGGAATTCTATGAGGAATCCAAGAAGCTCTGGTACTTGGCTGCTCCGGCCATCCTCACCACCGTTTGCCAATACTCACTTGGTGCAATTACTCAGGTCTTTGCCGGCCATCTCGGGACTGCAGAACTCGCTACGTTTTCAGTCGAGAACTCCATCATCGCTGGATTTGGTTACGGCTTCATGGTACATTACCTTACTAGTAATTACTCTTGTTCCACATCGAATTTGTATGTTCGGCAACTGTTGTATTTGTATTAGTGATTGATTTGGGAGTTGGGTACTGATACAAACTCGTCGCTAAAACTCACCATTGAAAACTGCCTTACAATGAAAGGGTACTGAACTACTGATGCAGTTCTTAGGTCGACGATGGGACATCCCTCTGTAGACATTTGAACCGGTGGTAGCCCTCTCTCTTTTTTGGCCGCTCCGGTCACCTATCAAGACCAAACCAATACTTAGGGGTTGTTTGATAAAACTGAAAACTGAAACTGAAAGCTGAAAAATTAAGTACTGAAAACTGAATGCTGAAATTTTTAAGCTGAAAACTGTTTGATAATTATATTAAGTATTGAATTAAAAAAATGATGAATTAATTTTGTTTCAATTCTCTCTTAATTTACTAACGGTCACAATATACTTTTGGTAATGGTGGAGGAGTGGTGGTGGGGTGGTGGAGGTGGTAGGAGTGGTAGTGTAGTGGTGGTAGTGGTGGTGGTGGAGTGGCGGTGTTGGTGATGGTTGTGATGATGGTGGTGGAGTGGTGGTGGTGGAGTGGCGGTGTTGGTGATGGTTGTGATGATGGTGGTGGAGTGGTGGAGGTGGTGAAGTGGTGGTAAGAGCGGTGGTGGAGGTGTAGTGATGGTAGTGGTGGTGGTGGGGTGGTGGAGTTGGTGGTGGTGATGTGGTGGTGGTGGTGGTGGTGGAGATGGTGGAGTGGTGGTAGGAGCGGTGTTGGTGGTAGTAGTGGTGGTGGAGTGGTGGTGGTGGTGATGGTTGTGATGATGGTGGTGGAGTGGTGGAGGAGGTGGTAGGAGCGGTGGTGGTGGTGTAGCGATGGTAGTGGTGGTGGTGGTGGAGTTGGTGGTGGTGATGTGGTGGTAGTGGAGGAAGTGGTGGTGGTGGTGGTGATGTGGTGGAAGAGGAGTGGTGGTAGAGGAGTGGTGGAGGTGGAGGTGGTGGTAGTGGTGGTGGTGGAGTGGTGGAGGTTTTAGTGGGAGTGGTTATGGTGGTAGTATGATAGTTGAATATAAGTATATAAAAATTCAGTCAGAATTAAGTAGCTCAAAGCTATTTAATTTTTTTCAACTTTTTGGCCTATATTTTAAGTGGTACTTAATTTGTTAATTAATGTAAAATGTGGTTATCAAATCTACTGAATCACTTATTACTTAATTGATTCAGTTTTAAGTGCTAAATTTAGGTTATCAAACAAGCCCTTAGTCGACGTGGGACATCTGGATGATTATCCTACGTCTAGGATCAGTATTCTGTATCTGTACATCGATCTCTCGTCCTTCAATTCTGATTTGGTTAGTTGTTTCCTTATAATCGGTGAAATCCAATCCGAATGACCATGCACAGTTAGCTGAACAATGCAGACATATTTACTTTGGACATAAGAACACAACTAATATGGCATACTGTTTTCGTTTGCACACAACTGATATCGAGCCGATTTGTTTCTTTTGTTGTTAATTAATTTGTTTATCAAAAGACTAAAATTTGGTTAGTGGTTAAAGAGTTGATAAGTTTAGTTATACTATTGTGAGCTATATTTTCGACTAACATTGCTACCTTAAAATATCTTTTAGTTTTGGTTATACTATTAGAGACACTCCTAACAAACTACGTACATCGGTCAGTGCCCCCATTGGCGTTGAAATCTTTTTCCTCATTTTCTTAAGGATTAATTTCACTTCTATCCCTGAATCTATTTAAATTTGTTAATTTCATCCCTAAACTATTAATTGCACCTAGTTAGTCCTTAAATTATCTATATTTTGTCTTCAATACACCACCCCTAAGGACCTAATCCTATCCTGTCTTTAACCTTGTCCCACAAGCAAATCTTAAATCGCCATCCCTACCAAGCATTGTTACCTAAACCTTCCTCCTGTCCATTGCAACTCCTAGGCTTCAATTCTGTTTGCCATTGTTAATTTGTTAGGCTATAAATTCGAAGCCTTTGTTTCATTGTTTGCATCTCAGGGAGTGTGAGATCAGTTATGGGTTTAGCAATGTAGTCTTGTAAAATCAGTGAGTGTAGCAGTGTGAGAGCACACCACTTGTAAACCAATTGTCCTCCCGTTTACAAGAAATTGCTCCGTTTACGTCTATGAATGTACCTGATTTTGGAAACCCATGTTTGGTTTTGTTAAATGCCATCATTACCATCTTTGATTTCTAAAATATCTTCGTGAGTGGACTTGACATGCCCATGCTGCTATATGCCTGCTTGAGAAATGAGTATGTTTGTGCATTAGAATGTAGAGATAAGAGTTGGCAATCATCCTTTCCCTTTAAGTTTTCATTAACGAATTTCAATCTTCTTAAATATTTACAGTGGGGCATGGGAAGTGCACTAGAAACACTCTGTGGGATAGCATTTGGAGCCGGTCAACTCGAGATGCTTGGGATTTACATGCAAAGATCTTGGGTTATCCTCAACGCCACTGCTCTAATATTGATGTTTCTTTACATTTTCGCAACCCCAATTCTGAAACTCATTGGCCAGACGGATACAATATCAAAGGAAGCAGGGACTTTTGCATTGTGGATGATCCCACAGCTCTTCGCTTACGCGATGAACTATCCAATTACAAAGTTTCTACAGGCACAGAACAAATTCATGGTGATGACTGTGATATCGGCAGTGGTGCTTGTTTTCCATACTTTCTTCAGCTGGCTTTTAATGCTGAAGTTCGGGTGGGGAATGGTGGGGGCAGCGGTGGTGCTGAATTCGTCGTGGTGGTTCATCGTGTTGGCTGAACTATTGTATATTTTTCGCGGGGCATGTGGTCGAGCTTGGAATGGATTTTCATGGATGGCCTTCCAAAATCTTGGGGGGTTTCTGAAGCTGTCTCTTGCATCTGCTTTCATGCTCGCGTGAGTTTCCCTCTATTCTTTACAGCGAAGATATTCAAAAAGTATTCCAACTACAAATCTAAAGTACATGATTCAAAATTCATTCTTTCTCGAACTAGTTAAAGCACTGAATTTCATTTCTCCATAATTTTACAGCTTAGAAACGTGGTACGTCACGGTGCTAATTCTCTTTGCTGGATATTTAAAGAACACTGAAGTTTCGGTGGGTGCATCTGGCATATGGTGAGTTTTATATGCCCGTTTTCCTTTGTATATATAGCATTTGAGACATGGGTTGTCTGTCATTTCCTTGTACTTTTTTTGATGGTTTCATATGTAGTTATAAACTAAGCTCGCATATATATTGAATTTTTGCAGTGCAAACATCATGGGTTGGACGCTTAATATGGCAGGATTTGGATTAAACGCAGCAGTAAGGTTTGAAAGCAGCTACACATATTTAACAATGTCCTTTGGACTAAAAAACTTACGAAAGTTACAACAGGAAATTTTACGAAAAAGCTGAATTAATTTTAAGACATGAAGACAAGAATCAAGTTAAACTGACATGGAAGCTTAATATGCGTAAGTGTTGATGCAGCGTAAGGGTGTCAAACGAACTGGGTGCATCACACCCTAGAGCAGCGAAATTCTCAGCCGTGGTGGTTGTGATTACTTCCTTTCTAATAGGTCTCTTCCTCGGACTTATCCTTATCATCACGGCAAAGCAATATCCCTCGTGGTTTTCCACCGACGATGAAGTCATAGAGATTGTATACAAGCTCACTCCATTGCTGGTAATTTGCATTGTTGTTCTCAACGTTCAGCTTCCTCTTGCAGGCACGTATTCGAATGACTCAATTCTTTGGTCATTTCATTTTAATTATCTCTTTAATACGTAGTATTCATTATTGAGTGAGTGATAATAGTACGGGTGCAGGGGTAGCCATTGGGGCAGGGTGGCAAGCTTATGTGGCATATGTGAACTTGGGATGCTACTATTTGGTTGGAATTCCTCTGTCTTTGCTTATGGCTTTCATGTTCAACATGGGCGTTAAGGTACATGTCCGCTTGTCCTGTATAAAGTATAATCTAAATTATAACTGGACTCGTTACAATTTTGTTGATCATAGAAGAACTTTTCTTTTTTTAAATCGACGAAACATTTTGTTATTCCCGAATAAAAATACAAAAGTAATATAGGAGATATGGATAGACATCAAGGTTCTCGCCTCTTTCCACTCTCTCTCTCTCTAGACCCAAAAGACAGAAGAAAAGTTTAGGGTTCTCTACCCCTCTCCCACCCTATCCTTCCCTTTCCGCCTTCTCCTCCTTCTACCATTCCGATTCATTTTAACCCTTTTTTTTTTGTTATTCACAAAACAAACGGCGAGATAACGAGATGGCGGCGACGGTGGTCTTCGGTGGTGGTGGTGGTCTTTGTCCTGGTCTTTGGTTCGTGTTCCTCTTGGCGTTTTTGGGAGCCAATTTGTTGTTGCTTCACGGCGGCTATGCATTAGGGGTTTCGATCTGGTGTCAAGCTCTGGTTTGGCTTCGTCTCCGTCGTCTCCTCTGTCTCATCTTTGTTTTTTTTCCAACCCCCTCCCCGATCGTGCTTGCTCCCGTTTCTGGGCCCATTATTCCCGGTTGGAGATCTGCTAGGTTCTCCGACTTGTGCTTAACGGCTAGGGTCCTTTCGAGTTTCAATGAAGCGGTCGGCGTTGGCTCCTGTTGTACGTGGCCTTCGTTGGGCGGCCTGATTCTCGCCTGACGGCTTGGTGCAACATCTGTAACAGATGGGTTTGCTCTGGGTTTTCGGGTTCACTGCCGTGGGTGGCCTGTGGTTGAGTGGTGGATGTCGGCGGTGCAATCCGGTGGTGGAGGTGTGATCTGTTTGAAGCGGTGGGCAGTGTTTCTAGGGTTAGGTTTTTTGGGTTTTCTTTTGGGCTAGGCTTCCTTTGTTGTATCGGGGTTTTTAGGCCTTTTAAGTATTTTGTGCTGTTATTGTTTTGTCCGGCACTCTTGTAACACTCTGAAAAATGATTTTTTAGTTTAAAATTATTTTTTTTTTCTAAAAGTTCCTTTTCCTAAAAACTGGAACAGAGCCTAATTATTTTTCAGAGTGTTACAAAAGAAGATTGTAACTGATGACCTTGATTGGTATTTTTTTTCCATTGAAATTGTTGGATTCAATGTTTCCCATATAATAATTACTTATTAGCAATTTATCATATAATTTTTTCTCATAATCACTTATTAGTTTATTATTTTTTGCTAAGAGCCAATCTTCGATCGGTTTAAATCTAACTAATCGCATCGTTTAAATTTTTTTCACAAAATATTTTCAGGGAATTTGGTCTGGAATTCTGGTAGGAATATTCCTACAAACCTGCATTATCATGTGGATGATATGTCGAACGAATTGGACTAAGGAGGTACGTACGTAACTGCTACCATAAACCTCCTCCCAAATCATAAGGCATAAATTATAGGAGTATTTTTTATTTAAGTGACAAATTTATAGAATATTTTTATCTTGTGTGTGAAATGCAGGCTTCAATTGCTGGCGACAGATTAAAACATTGGGGAGGGGACGCAGGTGAGAACCAAATTTAAGTGGTGGGAACGAAAAAACACGTGGAGTGGGTTTTGCGGCGGAGTGGGTCCGGCATCTCGTGGGATTCGTGACGGAGTGGGATCATTGTCGTCAGATGGTGGCATTTGAGGTGGTGGGGGCCGGTGTCGAATCTGAATGGTGGTGGCGATGTCAAATCTGAATGGCGGTGGCAGTGATTGAAGCGGCTTAGATTAGGGTTAGATTTGGATTCTTGGGTTGAGCCGTTTTCGGTTTTGGCGCATGGGGTGTTGTGGCTTTGTCCGTACTAGGTTTTTTTTTATCCAATATTTGGTTGGATTTCCCTCCCCTTTTCTCAACTTGATATACCCTCTTGATAAGTTTTTTAATAAAATATTACTTTTGTCAAACATTTTTACGCGGAGCCGAGAACTCGTAAACGAAAGCAAGAGAGAGTCCAGATCAAGTTAGCACTACAGCTTTCAAATGCATCATGTTTGCTACGCACGTCGGTTTTATTTGTTCCAAACCGCGACAGCTTTTAACACCCCATTTACATCTATCGAAGAAAAAAAACATAGCTTCATTAATTTAACTTCGTCAAACCAAAGATGCCGTCCGCTCCTCCACCCAATCGATCAGGCGATATACGGTGCATTTGAATTGTCAATGCAGGTCGAATTTTATTCTCTTTGATTTTGTCTCATTCCATTCAATTTGAGGAATGATAAACATAAAAACAAAATTATATTACCAAACATGTTTTACGTTTTGGTTTTTGTAAGAAATAAACATGATTCTACTTCCAGTTTTTCAAAACACTGAAAACGTTTCCAAACGAACCCTTTAGTATTTCATTTCTTGCTTATATACGTTGCTTATGCTAATCCTAGGCATACGCTATGACCATCTCACGATTGTTTATCGAGATTAAAGGGTTCCCTTTCCCAACTTCTTTCTCTCCATTCGCCCCCTAGCTAATGTTCTTCTAATGACCCAATGAAATTATAATAACCCACATCGTCACATGATTCATAATATGGTCTTTCTATTCATACTTCTCTCTTCTTTTTTGCGTAGAACTCCTTGAAACTTGCAAAGAAAACCTTAGGAGATGTACGAGACAGTTTGAAAATTGCAAAGAGTTTTTTTTTTTTTTTTCTCGTTTTTCCCACCCCACGCTGCCGGCCTCTCGTTTTCATTTGGTCTTAGCATTTAGTATTTTCCGATTATTATTGCGAGAAGTAACGTCTGAGTAAAACATACACTTCATTAAAGAACCTACGACTGAATTAAGTGTGCAAGCTAAACCCAGAAAAGTCAACTAATACTTCTTGGATTTTCCAATATTAATGTAGGTTGCCCACCTCTAGTTTAAAATTCCATGTCTCGCTCACCTCTAGTTTACGTAGAAGCAATCGTTGCAATACACATTCCTACTTAAATGGATGTCTCGCGATTTAGTCAAGTACACATATATATCAGCCAGTTCAGACACTGAGATATAAAAAGAAACGTAGTTACAAGATTTATTTATACTACATCCACATTCTATATTTCTTCCAATCTAACAAGATCGATTACTTTCCTCTCTTATTGTTCTCTCCATGGAAGATGGGGAGCACCCACTTCTATCTTCCATTCAAGATGAGTACCATAATCAACCCCATGATTCCCAGATTCATGGACAAGATCGTGCCGGATCGAGTAAAACAATCCCATACTTTTTCAGGGAATTCTATGAGGAGTCCAAGAAGCTCTGGTACTTGGCTGCTCCGGCCATCCTCACTGCCGTTTGCCAATACTCACTTGGTGCCATTACTCAGGTCTTTGCTGGGCAACTTGGAACTACTGAACTCGCTATGTTTTCAGTTGAGAACTCCATCATCGCTGGCTATGGTTTTGGCATTATGGTATATCCTCACTCACCCCAATCTAGCTATGAGAAATATTTTTGCCAAAGATATGGTTCCCATATCGAATTTGATATGTAATGCAACTGAGGCGTTCCTTAGTTGGGAGTTGGTTACTGAGTGAATATTTTCCTACATGCATCTAGGATCAGAATTCAGTATCCAAACATCTCTCTCGTCCTTCTGTTCCAATGAGATTATAAGTTTAAGTAATCATTAAAACCACCTGAGGATTCGCAGTTTCGCACTTACCTAAAGAAATTTTTTTTTTTTTTAACAGCTACGTAAAGGAATTTTAGGACACATAAACAAAACTAATTGGCGTATTGGGCATCATCTGCCATAGCGCCAAACAACATGGACGTAATTTGTACTTTGCCTTTTTTTAACGAGTTACATGTTTTCGAGATTTTGTAGTGATTTGTTTCTTCTTTTTATTTGTAAAATTGGGTCCCGCTTAGTGTGTCCATTTTTCCCTTTTCAAGTGGGTCTCATGTAGCCAGTAAAAGTGATGTAAACTGACGAGTATGACACTAACTCCCAAATTGCAATTCACAAATACTCAATTATGTTATGCTAAGGATCTTGGTTTCTCTTACATATTTTGTTCACTCTTATTTGCATATCTCACGTATTTAGATTACAAGCCTATTTGTAAGCTGAACAAGATGAAAAAACAGATATGAGATATGCTCTCATTTATTTAGATTAATCACAAAAACAATCACAGAAGGATAAAGTCTTCAGCCCAATCCTATATAGCTTTCCATGTGTGTTTCATGGGCTTGTGGCAAGTCATCTTCTCAAAGATTACTTTTCTTCATCCTCCCTTAAACTTGAGTCTCAAAGATTCTTCATTCTGAGCATTGACTTCATTTTGATGAAAATGAAGATTCCTCGACCTCTTTTTTTTTTTTGGTAAAGAAAATTTTTTTTGGTAAAGATTCCTCGACCTCTTCGTCTTGGCTCCTGCTATTTTTCATCTTGGTGCCTGTTTTTTCATTCCTCGGCCTCTTCGTCTTGGCGTCTACTGTTTTTCATTCCTTCCACGACATTCTTGTCCTCGTCCATCTCTGCCTCTATTTCCAGAACATCTTCCTCGACAGTCATGCCATGAGCCTTTTTGGGAAGCCCCCCTTGCTCTCCTTTGTACTCCTTGAACGCCCATTTGGATTGAAGAGCTTGCTCTAGGGAACTTGATTTCTCGCTAAATGCTACCCTTTGGCAACGAATTTTTAGATTTCGTCAACAAAAACTAAGCCTTTGGCGATGAAATTTTTTTTGTCACCAAAAGCGATCTTTTGACGACGAAAATTACTTTCATCTTTTCATCGCCATAGACCAACTTTGTTGTAGGGACAATAAACAATGTCCGGGTAAAGTACTCAAATTGACTCAATTTTCAGTCATCTTTAACAATTCAAATTCGCCTTGTAGAAGTTGGAGGCAGACTCCCATTATTTTCTCAATACCACGATAGGAACTCTAGAGGATATCCCATGCTTGTTTAGAGGTGGCGGCTGATGATATTTTTTCAAAACTTGATTCATCGATGCCGTGATAAATCGAGTACAGTACTTGTTTATCTATTTTGCGTTCTTCTTTGAGTGCTGCTTTTTGAGCCTTAAAATATTTTTTGCCCTCTTCTTCTTTGGAGGCTGGTTTTTCATAGCCTCGCTTCACCATGTTCAACAAATCTTGTGAGCCAATTAGAACTTTCAGTTGAATACTCAAACTTTTGTGAAATTTTTTTTTTTTTTGACAAACGAGGAAATTAGGAGTGAAAAAATTTCTTTGGTTGGCCATTTGGAAGTTTGTAGGGTTGGTTTAAATTTTGTTTTTGCTTTTTTGCTAGGTAGGAGGGTTTTATAGCTGGCGGGACTGAAATAATATTCCAGAAATTTTAGGGAAGAAGCTAAGAGTGTGTTCAACTAAATAAAATAATGAGTTTTTAAATATTCATCCTCATCAGCCATGTTATGTAACTTTTCATCCCTCCCACTTTTCGGGGTTATGTTTTTATCCTTTCACATGGTCAATTACCTTTCTTATCATTTTCACTATGATGTGCATATATTATGTGGTATTATTTTCCTAATTTAGTGAGATTGGATTGAATTATTTTCCTAATTTGGCGAGTTGGATTGGATTGTTTTCCTTATTCAATAGGATTTGATTATTTTACATAATTCATAATAAATTTACATATAAATTGATTACTTTGAACCAAAGCAATCATAATTCAAGATTTCATGGTCATGATAATTTGAAATATGATTTGATTACTTTTATATTTCAATTTGAATCGAACCAAAACAATTATATACATCAATGGCAAGGATAGGTATTCAGTTGAAGCACTCAATACTATAGGGATGTTGACTATAAGGTCCCGTTCAGTTGTCAGGAAAGTACAGGAAATGATAGAAAAATCAATTTTTTCATAACTTTTGTAGTGTTTCGTTGCCACGAAAGTAGTAGGAAACATGTTCTTAAGTTTTTCTGCAAGATTTACTTTCAGCCCCGTTCAGTTGTCAAGAAAGGATGGGAATATCAATTTTTCCATAACTTTTGTAGTGTTTAGTTGTCAGGAATTAGTTGGAAACATGTTCTTAAATTTTACTGCGAAGATTTACTTTCTTGCAAAAGTGATTCGGCTAAAAGTATAGAATTTTGAGTCACGAGAAAAAATTTCTCCATTGTGGGGCCAAAATAATTGGCGGGTAAGAAAAAAAGAGAATGATGTCAATACCAAAAAAATACGAATTAGGTTCTTAGAAAGGCACTTTGAAATTTACGTGACCAATAATAATTTTGACTATTATGGTGCTTTATGAGATAATTGTTGTGGAAAAAATTGGTAATTGATTTTTGAGAAAAAAAATTGAAATGGTGCTTGTAGTTAAATATTTGTGTCAACTTGGTCCCTGTAGTTGTAATTGGCTCGATTTATACCATGTACTTTCTATTTCGTTCCAATTTGGTCCAATTGCTAACTGCTGTTAGTCCTTTTAAATAAAGACAAAAATAAGCTAATAAATACAAAACTAAACCAATAAGACAGTTTTTTTGTCTTTATTCAAAAAAATTAGATTTTGATGATAATTTTTTACTTTTTAGGTTCCTCTCGTCATGACAAAGCAATAATCCCGAAAAAATTGACAAAAAAATTAACAAATGCGAAAAAAATGATTAAGGAAAAATAAGCCACTTGACTTATTTAGCATAACAACCCCTGAGTTTATGTAATATTCTGACTTTTGGATATGGTTCTTTATCATGTTGTGACTTTTGAATCTATATCATGCTGTGACTTTTGGATATGGTTCTATATGCATTTTCAGTACTATGCAGAAAAATAAAGCATCTCAGTATTTGTCCACAAGTTAAACAGGTAGACAATATCAGTGGTTATGTTGCCTCATGGCTGATCATGAAAATGTTGAATTAGAGGGCAACTTTTTGCATAAAACTATAGCCAAATTTCTTCTCAGGTGCCTCCCTATCAATGGAGAATAGAAGAATGAGCAGTGTTTCAATTCAAAGGTATATTAGGTATGCTTGTACAAAAAATTCTTCCACCCGCGGACCCGACCCGAAGGGTCCTGGGCGGGGTTGAATATGTGCTTCGGATGAGTACGGGTACATTTTCTGTTAAAAATCAGATTTTGGTCCGGGGTACGGGTTTGTGCGTTTCTTACTCGACCCGACCAATTCATAAAGATTAATTCGGTTTTTAGCCGGATCTGACCTGACATAAAGAATCGGGATCGCGGACGGTTCTTACCACTTTTCGGTTCAGTTTGCGGGCCTATAACATTTGTTACCCGCCATGTCGGGTTGGGGTCGGGGGTCAAACCCGACCGCCCGACCCGTTCACATCCCTAATATTAGGGCAAAAGGGAAATGAGAGAATTACTGTTTTAACCCCCAAAAAAGGGGCCATTTAATTTTGCTGTTAAAAGGACTAAAGATAGACTAACGGCGGTTAATAATTGAACCAAGTTGGAACAAAATAGAAAGTACAAAGTGTAAATTGAGCCAATTATAACTATAGGGACCAAGTTAACGCAAACACTTAACTATAGAAACCATTTCAGTTTTTTTCCCTTAATTTTTTTTGGACGTATTTATTTATCTTGTCATTAGTTTTCAATTTTGTTTTGTACTTACTAATTATCAGTGAGTTTTTGTATCGGCAACTAATCAAGCATAGTTGTTTAACATTTGTTTATTTATTTATCATCTACTTATTGTTTAAGCTTCATTTGTACTATTGATTATTAGATGATGCCAATTTAAATGGGAGAATTGAAATGGAGGATTTGCATGACCATTCAAAAGATAGCAAAATGAAAAGGGAATTACAAGTCAATTTTTTCATTTCATGTTAAAGCTTTGCATTAGATAAAAATACATTTTCACGTATATATTAGGATATCCACAATTCTATAATCAAAAATTAATAACCAAAAGTTGCCACATTAGTTTTTGATTATTCATTCAAGAGATTGTTAAAATTAGCAATATAGATGTCTACAATGAGAAAATCAAAATTGGATAACCAAAACTTGTTACGTTATCTTTTCAAATTACAAAAAACTAAAAGCTGTGAACAGTAGAAAATTGTTTTTTCTAAAAATAATTTTGAAACTAATAAAAACTATTTATTAGAAATAGAAAATAGTTTTTGAAACTTTTTTTTGGAAAAAAACTAATTTTACAAAACGGTTTTCTAAAAAAAATATAATTTTTTAGTAAAATATTTTTTTTCCGAAAATGTTGTTTGAAAAGAAAGAGAAAAAAGAAAAGGGAAAAGAGATAGAACATTTTTGTATAATAACTTGTGTATTTGATTGAAAATATGTATGGTCTATTAAATTTTGTTACTGTCAAAAAGTTGATAGTTTTTTGTTATCTAAAGCAAAAAATTTGATTATTTATAAGGACGTTGTTAAATTTGATTATAGCCATGTGGGCCATAAATTATATCAACATTGTTAATTTTAAAAACTTTTTACTTTTGATTATAGCACTGTGACTACTCTAAAGCTCTCAAAGTTACTTTTAGCTATGGAAAATAAAGAATTTTCTTATAAGTATTTTTTTCCGACAAATAAATCACTGAACTTTAATTTTTCTGAAAAAAAAAATCTTTTGTTAAATAAATAATTACAGAAAAACAGAGGCTTTGTTCGTTTAGATGATTTAGTTTGTTTTAACTTTATTTTTCAATCATTAATCTATATCTTTCTTCAATCATTATTTTATTTTTCCAATTATTAATTTCATTTCTCTCTCTATCTCTCTCCACTCATTACATATCTCTCCAATCATTATCCTATTTCTCTTCCCACCCACTACCAAAACAAAAATACCCAAATCTGCTAAACGAACATTGCCTGAATTCTTTTGCCTTTTGCTTCACTTCCCGCTTCCGCGTGCAAATCAGAAAATTGGATCAGACGCACCGGTCAAGCGGTGCTTGAGTTGGTTGAATCGGATCAAATCGATTTTCACGGCGTTCGAATCGTCTTCGAGAGGCGACGCAGATTCGGTTCTCAAAACTTGATTTTCACCGAATCGATTGCTGGGCAGCGGAGAAACAAGTCCGTTTGTTTCTGTTTTTTCACCGGGCTATTGTCCCCGGAGTTACTTCACCGTCGGCCGACTGGGAACGTGCGAGACCGCGATTCTGATCAAACTATGAAGTCAAGCACTTCTGGGTTTCGACTGAAACAGCGGCCGCTCGATTTATGTCGCCAGATTGTTGGGCGGCATCTGGGTGAGAGGGAGACGTTAACTCTGCGCTCAAAAAAAATATGATAAGTGAACTGATTTCTTAGCAGAAATAGCAGTATGACCCAGAAGGCCACAGGTATGTTCTTCAGAGAGAATTTCTTTGGATTAGCCTAGGGCTCTGATACCAATGATGCAAACAGAGGAATATCACACTAACTCTCAAAATTGTATTACACAAACACTCAATTGTATAATTTGTATTACACTGGGAAACTGGATTTCTTTTACGCACACTTTGCAGGGGCGGTCCCATGTGGTGCAAGGAGAGACCCGGCTCTGCACAATTCCAAATATTCTTAATTAGGAAAAAATTTATGGGATTGGTCCTGCTTCCGCCACTCTTACTTGACGAAGAAACAGATATGAGATAAGCTCTCATTTATTTGTATCAATCACGAAAGCAATGGAAGATTTCTTGCCGGTCCCGTTTTTTACTTGGGGTTCCGTGCAAACCCTCTTTTGGAGCGCTAACCCGTTAACCCCCTTTTCTAAAAATGTTTTTTCTATTTTGCCTTCTTCTTGCAGAGTTCTTTGGGGTGTCAATTCTTGAATTATTTGGGTCTGAATTCTTGGTGTGGGGCTGTGAATTCCGCAAATTCACCCCCAAAATTCACACTCACAAGAATTCACACCAAGGCTCAGATGAGACGGGGTATTTTCACCCGTTTACTTAAAAGGGGACTTACTTGGGACGGGCTTGACACGTGGTGGGCTTGGACGGTAGGCAGTGACAAAATAGGACTGGCTTGGAAAGTCTTGAGCCCAATCATAAATAATTCTCCATGGGTTTTCGTGGGCTGGTGGCAAGTCATATTCTTAAGTTTACTTTTCGTCAGTAACTATTATGTCCTGAAAGTTCTCACTCTATATTTCCGATGGATTATTCTGTCTTGGGCCACTACTTGGCTGTATCCGAAGCTCGTCTCCCCATCACATGTTGATGTGGAATCAGCGCACTTTTTTTTTTTCCTAAGCAAAAGAATCAGCGCGCTTAATCTTGCATTCAATCATTTTCCTCATTTTGCCAAGGACAATTTACATAAAGTGGTTAATATACTAACATTGAGACATGACTATGTGTGTGCATTAGGACATGCAGACAAGAGTTGACAATCATCCTTTCCCTTTTAGGTTTGATACATGAATTTCAGTCTTCTTAAATATTTACAGCTGGGCATGGGAAGTGCACTAGAAACACTTTGTGGGATAGCATTCGGAGCCGGAAAGATCGAGATGCTTGGGATTTACATGCAAAGATCTTGGCTTGTCCTCAACTCCACTGCTCTAATATTGACGCTTCCTTACATTTTCGCAACACCGTTTCTAAAAATCTTGGGCCAGACAGATGAAATATCGAAGGAAGGAGGGACTTTTGCATTGTGGATGATCCCACAACTCTTCGCTTATGCAATGAACTACCCACTCACAAAGTTTCTACAGGCACAAAGCAAGTTCATGGCGTTGGCTGTGATATCGGCAGTGGCATTGGTTTTGCATGCTATCTTCAGTTGGCTTTTGATGCTAAAGTTGGGGTGGGGAATGGTGGGGGCAGCAGTGGTGCTTAATTCATCATGGTGGTTCATTGTGTTGGCTGAACTAGTATATATTTTTCGTGGGGCATGTGGTCAAGCTTGGAATGGATTTTCATGGATGGCATTCCAAAATCTTTGGGGGTTTCTTAAGTTGTCCGTTGCATCTGCATTCATGATCGCGTGAGTTTCCTTCTCTTCTTTCCTACAAACATTATTCGATAAGTATTTAAATTACAAAGGACATGGTTAAAAATTCATGCCCGATATGACCAAGAGTATACCAAAGGTAACTTTATATTTCAAATTTCATTCATCAGTAATTATGGGATAGGTTTTCTAAGTTGGCTGAATGGCTTATAAAGGTTAAAAAAAAGAAAAAAAGAATAGTTTTGACGACAAGTAATCATAGACTTTTACAGTTGAGGAGTTCTCATTCTTTCTTAAACTACGTAGTAGTCCGATTGCATCTCTGGAAATCTTTTGGTGTGATGCATCATATGCACAGACATTACTTTTTTTAACCAAGCCCTTTGCCACATTGTTTGCACAATGCACACACTTTCTTTTTCTTTAACTAGAATTACCGCTCCATACACGCACAGAATCTTGTGCTTCTTGTAATTTGAATATTTATATATCTATAGTTTGAATAATACTAAGATGTAGTTCACATTACACGCTGAATTGCTGAAATATAATGGAGGCAAAAAATTCTATGTTCTCAAATATCCATATCTCTCTGTCCTAATGCATTGACAAGCCACGATTTGGTTTGAATCTCAAAACACAAAAATATCGGGTCATGAACGTGCGAATATTCATACACTGAGACCTAAGAAGTACTAATGCAAACACGGATATGGACACGAGATATAAGCATATAGACATGGCCGGAGACGGGGAAAAAATGCTTATACTTTTAAATTTTAATAATTGTGATTAGTACGAATATGGGATCTACAAACTCCCAAACTATTAGGAAATAACACTAACTTAGCCCAAAAATACAACACACGCTGCTTCTGCATAATTAAGAGATAATCCCACTAAAAAGACAAACCACGAGGCACAAGTGACAAGTTTATTGCAAATTGTAACTTCATTTATCCCATATATACCTTATTAGCTTACACCCTTTCATAGCCATGAAATCTCCTTATCTCCTTTTATTTGCTTGACAAGGTAACATATGGTTTTGGCCACACAACCTCTCCTTTATTTTCCTCCCTCCATGGCTCTGTAAACAACTTTCCATTATCATGATCCAATCCTACTGACCCCCTAGTCGGATAATAGTGATCTTCCTTTCCAGTGACTTAGGAATTGTTGCCACTTTCGTGTTGTCGTTCAAACTTGATTTGTTCATCGTCCCCAAATCCCTCCAACGAAACAAAAACTGTCACATCAAAGTTTGCACTCAACATCCAATTTTCCAGCTTCCTTTCTTTGAATATTTCCCTTCTAATCCTTTCTAAGATACCATAGATAGATCTATCTGTTTGGTTGCTTAGAAAACTTGGGTATCTCATAACCCAGAAATCCAACCCTTAAAAGTTCAATAAATATTCCTTTCTGTTTTTCAAAATTTTCCCAGCAATTAAATATCACAACATTACTAACCCAAAATATTCTGCTTCATGACCTATCTATTTTGGTTACATCTAGATCTTCAAATAACTGACAGGGATTGTGGATCCAAAACCAATAATCAGGAAAACCACGACTCCACAGTTACCAATCTCAACGACATTCCACCCTTTTCCACTTTTCTAAAAAACCAAACAGGACCGTTACCCAAAACCTAATCTTCTTCATACATTTCTTTAAACTCTCCATGCATGGTTATAGCTTTGACTTTTACTCCAAAATTGTACAGCTTAGAAACTTGGTACGTCATGGTGCTTGTTCTCTTTGCTGGATACTTAAAGAATGCTGAAGTTTCGGTGGATGCATCAGGCATATGGTGAGTTATACGCATTGATATTATTGTTTGTCCTAACCTAAGCAATTTTGTAGTCACGGATTGACTGTAAGAGCATCTCCCATCATCCTTTCGTACCTCTAATCTAGAAAAGAAAGCCGGCTCACCTCAACCATACCCTATATTAGTTAATATTAGAAAATCTCCTTCGAGTTATAAATGGACATATAAGCATTTGTGTATATTTTTATTCCCTTTTTTTTTTTTGCATAATCACTGTCATTTACGTTCATTTCATTTGAAACTTAAACATATATATACTGTAATGCCTTCTATATGGCCATGTTCTTTGTAATGCCTTCTATATGGTCATAATTGTTATATAGCATTTGAGAGTTGAGACATTGAGCTAGCTGGTATCGTCTACCATTTTCTTGTAGTTTTGTGGCTCTTTTTTTTTTTTTTTTGCATTGTAGTATAAACTTAGCTCGCATACTTGAATTTTTGCAGTGCAAACATTATGGGATGGACCATTAATATGGCTGGAATGGGATTAAATGCTGCAATAAGGTTTGAAGCATATACACAAATGCTGTTTTAAATTTGTCCTTTGATTCAAAAAGCTAAAAAAAATTTAACAATAAAAATTAACTCGACATGAAAGCTGATATGTAATAATGTTGATGCAGTGTAAGGGTGTCGAATGAATTGGGAGCATCCCACCCCAAAGCAGCAAGATTCTCAGCCCTAGTGGTTGCTGTGACTTCCATTCTGATAGGTCTCTTCCTTGGAATTATTCTTAGCGTCACTGCAAAGCAATATACATTCTGGTTTTCCACTGATACCCAAGTCCAAGAGATTGTATATGAGCTCAACCCATTGCTCGGAATTTCCATTTTTCTCTTCAATGTTCAGCTTCCTCTCACAGGCACGTAATCAACAACAAATGACTTAGTTCTTTGGTTTGCCGATCATTTTCCTTTATGTAAATTTAATTCATCTAAACAAACTTTCATTGATTCATAATGTGTGTAATCATATTTTCTTCTTTTCCCTCTATAGTGCATAATGGACCATATTAATTATTAAATAATACTATTAGTGCAGGGGTGGCCATTGGGGCAGGTTGGCAAGCTTATGTGGCTTATGTGAACTTGGGATGCTACTATTTGGTTGGGATTCCTCTGTGTTTGCTTATGGCTTTCAAGTTCAACATGGGCATTCAGGTACATAGCCCCCTTGTCCTCCTGTAGAAATAATTGAAATTGTAGCTCGACTATGTTAGACTGTTAGTATTGTTAGAACATACAATTCTCGGTTTTTATTATTTTCTTTTAACTATGAATCTCAAGCAGACAGCTTGAACTTAATGGATTCAACCACTCATCCCAAGAGGGTCCACATTTTGCAAAATGAGCTCATTTCTACCTTCCAAATTTCCCAAATTATAACCACCGGATTTGCATAAAAAAAATATTTCACCATCTTGTTAGCACTCCTTTGAACTTCCATCCTTTTCCACCAATTGAATAGACACCTAATTGAACCATGTGATACCCATTCAACGCCCACCATCTCAAAATTTCACTCCAGACAAACCATAGTTTATGACAATGAAGCAAAACGTGATCAGGTGATTCAATCCAATCACCACCCAATGCCTCTCAGGAACGCCAACCGACCAAAAAATTGTGGACACGGAGGTGCAACATTGCCCTGCATATTGCCATTACCAGAGTTGAGGCTTGAAGTATAAATAGAGAAATATGCAGATTCCATCAAATGAAAAAGAGACCTAAAAGAAAAGGAGCAATTGTTTGAAGCTAACCGAATGAAAATGTCCTTCCAAATTAGAAGAGAAGACACGAAATAAATCAGTCTTTTTCTATCAACCATCAAAATACCCTTAGAAATCTTTGAGGTTTGTCTATTGATAACCATGATCGGAAGTCAACTATATATCCTCACTCACCCCATAAGCAAATCTCTGTTAGATTAGTTTTCTCTTACCAAAGCCTCATCTTGAAAATCATGCTCGTGATTACTGTTAGTTGAAAAGCTTTCCAACCAGCCTTGGTCAAATGAAAATGCTTCCATTTATTACACTGTCGGTTATGAGTCTCCTATATTTGAGTTAGAAAACTATTTTATGTATTACAGAATCCTTTACAGGAATGATGTGGTAAAGTCATTTCTAAATATTAACTCTTTTTGCTATCGCTTTTGTTTTCTAGTTTTGTCCTTTTTCCGAAACACGCTTAAATTGGCTAATGATGTGTTGAGCTTCTTTCAGAACTGTAAATTTTTCAATACAACCCACTGCTCAAAAAATGTCACAAACTCCTTTTGTCAATTCTGGAAAGTAACTTTTTTCTCTTGAAGCGAATGTTGTATGAATAAGATTGCTGTCAGTAATCCAAAAAACAACCTGAAAAATGTTTTGCATTGTAACTGACCTTAATTGGTTTCTCCCTTTGTAAAAGTGTAAGAGTCAATGTTTGCCACATCATTTCTTATTAGTAATTTTTTTTCTTTTTCATAATCATTCGTTGTTTATTATTCTCTGCTAAGAGCCAACCTTCAGTTGAAATCTCAATAATCTCAAATATTTATTGCCCCCAAATATTTTCAGGGAATTTGGTGGGGAGTTCTGGCAGGATTATTCCTAGAAATCTGCATTATCACATGGATGATATGCCGAACGAATTGGAATAATGAGGTAACTACTCTCATAAACCTCCCCGCTAATCATAAGGCTCGGATTTTTTTTTTTTTTTTATAAGTGAAATTTATTGAAGATTTTAATCTTGTGCAAAATGCAGGCTTATGTTGTTGGAGACAAGTTAAAGCAATGGGGAGGGGAAACAGATGACACCCAAAGTTATGTCGAAACAGTACCCTAAAAAAAAAGGTTATAGAAGCCACACTTTTTCTTTTTTTTCTTTTTTGAAGGGCAGAAAATTACAGAAAAATTTTGTAATAGTTTGTTTAACTTGATAACACCAATTTGTACAGAAAAAATAGCTAGTAGTATACACAAAAATAGTTTGCTTTTTAATATGATGAAAAATCATACGCAGTTGTATAAAGTAGATGTGATAGAGGCCCTCTCACTTGTTTGTAGTACAACATTATTTTTCACCATATCGGCAGAAAAGGTGAATGTGGCATCTCAAAGGGGGCACATTCACCTATTCTTGTTCTCAATCCATAGCTTCCCTCAGTGGCAGAGCTAGGATTTAGGATCCGGGAGGCCAAGTCAAAACAATCTTTTGGCTATGAAAATCACAAAAGCACATAACACTAAATAGATTGTCCGAGATGGACGGTCCTATAATCTCTATTCGAGAGAGAGAGGCAACTGTATCTCATCGTTCGTCAATTTCCAGTGCCGAGAGCCATAGAAAATAGATGTGATTGCTGGTAGCCTGGTTGGGGATCCTCACCTTGATCAGCTTTCGAGTTCGACGCACAATTTGACGGATTGAAGTCAAGTGGGAGAGTTTGTGCGAGGAAATACAGAGAGAATTCAAAAGAATGTTGGTTTGTTTTGTTTTGAAATGAAAAATTTTAACGTGACAACGAGGTAGTCACAGTAACTCCAAAATGTTGTGAAACTTTGAAAGCCTTTTGTCACCTCCTAGTTCAAACTAATTTTATCCCAAAAAAGTTGGGGGGTGGGGGGCACTGGCTTCCCTCTTCTCTAGGGGTGTAAACGAGCCGAGCCGAGCCGAACCGAACATCGGCATGTTCGAGCTCGGCTCGTTCAGAATTCGTCTGGCTCAAGCTCGGCTCGAGTTCGAATCGAGCCGGAAAAGTTCGGCTCGTTAGTATTCGGATTGGAATAAACGAGCCGGCTTGACTCGAATTCGTCAACTTTGCAGCCTTAATATTGAAAATTTGGCTAAACGAGCTGAGTCGAACCGAATATTGGTATGTTCGAGTAGAGCCGAGCCGAACCTATATATTTCGAGCTGAGACAAACCTGTTCGCAAACCTATATATTGGCATGTTCGAGCCGAGCCGAGCCGAACTTATATATTTCGAACCGAGACGAACTTGTTCGAGCCAAGCCCTACTAGGTTCGAGCTCGGCTCGTTTATCAAACGAGCCGCAAAATAGAGCTCGAGCTCGGCTCGTTTATCCTTCGAACCGAGCCCTTACCGAACCGAACCGAGCCGAACTCGCGAGCTGCTCAGCTCATTTACAGCCCTACTCTTCTCTCACAGTAAAGAAACTCGCTTTCTAATTTTTTTTTTAAAAAAAGAAAAAGAATCCCTCTCACTCTCTCTGGTGACAAGATAATGAAAATGAAAGGGAGAAATTCAGCCATTGTTGAAGGGACTATTCAGCAACATCCTTTGTAAAGCACTGTTTGGTGTTTCATTTGAGGGATACTATTCAGCGGCATCAGTTGGTGTTTCAACCATGGCTGAAAGGACTATTCAGCAACATCATGGATGCAATATCCCTATCAAGCCTTCTCAAATGTTGGATTTAATCTTCCCCTTTTTTTTCTTCTGGGAAACTCATTTTATTGAATATCCATAACTAGTACATCAACAAGGATCCGAGGGCGCTGTTGCTAGGCAAGGTTGGCATGCATGTTGTCCGTCCAAAATACTATCGTTTTGGCCCAACAAACAACTCCCCCTTGAGTCTTGTTTGGTGCTCAATAATTGTATAAAATCAAACATTGAATTGAACTGATTTTTTTACAGAAACTATAGGGACCCGTAATATAATTCTCTTATTTCATAATTTAATTTTGTGATTTTCAGCCTTTAATGTGGATAATATTGTGGGGGTCTTTGTGTAGGAAAAATGACGGCCCAGGACATATTTGATAATTAATATCCAGAAAGGACATACTGAGAACATTTGTTAATGCTGAAAATGTCCTTGGTAGGTATTAATTATCAAAACGCGTCATTGACCGTCATTTTCTCTCGTGTAATAGCATGAAAGTTGTGGGAATTGAAGAAGTGTAAAGTAGTTAAGGGGTATGTGGTGTAATTAGCCTTATAAGCAGTCAAAATATCTGGATATGCCTTTGTTTACTTACCATATTTGGAAAATATTTTTTTACTTTCTGCACGATTTTCAATAAATTTCTCTATCTATCTCTTTCAATAAGTCTGTATCTCTCTCACCACTCTTACTCTCCCTCACTCTTGGATCTTCTCTCACCACTCTTACTCTCCCTCACTCTTGGATCTTCTCCAAGATTTCGAATCCTTAAAAACTCAACTCGACATCATCACAATCTAGTATCATAGACTCTTTGATCGCGTATTTAAGCTTAGAGGTGGAATAATTAAATTAGTATTAAGATAAATACTTTAGGACTATTAATTCTAGGACTCTTAATTCTGTTTGTTTTAGTCTTCGAATCAAGTGAGGCATCAGTATATTAAGTAGTACCAAGGGCTCAGTTCACGCTAATGATTTACCGTTCCCTTACTATGTCGGGGTTTTTACTTCTTGGTTACACCATGTGTTATTGGTACATTGTGCATATAAACGACTTGCAATATTTATTTCCATAATTTTTCTGTAAATTAGAAGAACAAAGGCAATTTTTTAACATGGCCTAAGGACAAAAAAAAAAAAAATCCTTTCTTTTCTGGCTACGCTGGCCGGAGTGCAAATCCTAGCTTTGCCATTCGCAGGCCATCTTCAGTTTTCCTTAGAAAATTAAAAACATGTTGCTCGTTACGGCAAAGGATGTACTTCCTCCGTCATTTTTTAAGTGTCCTACTCCGTAACTCCAACTTATTAAAAAGACATCATCATTATACCTTTCACATCAATTTTTTCCTCCACTTTCCCTACTTACCCATCATCATTACACTTTTACTCAGTAACTTTTCAAAATGGAATCTACTTTTAGGGACAAAATAGATAACGTACCAACTTTTATCTACTAACTTTATAAAATGGACACTTATTAATAGACAACTTAAAATGGAATACTGGACTATAAATAAGGGAACGGATGGAATAATATATATAGTATATGGTTTTCTTGTTTTGATTGAAACTTCCCCCAGAAGTAATTTGGTAGGTTTGATTTGTGACCAATTTTAATTTCTAGGCACGTGTGGCCATGTGACCAGCTACCCAGTTTTTCAATCTAATCTTTTTCCCTTTTTTTATTAGATTACGCTTTACCTAACAATGTTGGATTTGAATATAAAACTGGATTAGAATATTTTTCACCATTCTGTCTCTTATGTTTTTTATTTGGGGCTCTCTCTCTCTCTCTCTCTCTCTCTCTCATGAACGTTTTATATGATTTCAAACGCAGATACCAAGAAGGTGTAAAATGCCTCCAAAAGGACTGGATAAAATGCGGTTTTGATCAAACTCCAATCCGATGAAATCAAAATTTGATTACGGAAATTCGATGCAATGATCCATTCGATGAAATTATTTGTTTTAAGATACAGGAAAAAATGGAAATTATTTTGTTCCCAACAGAACTGATCAAACTGTGTGTCATTGGAACTAAAAGCTGCTTTTATAATCAAATAGAAAACTCTTTAAGTCAAGCACGCATATAAGTTAATTCGGACACTTGATGTAAAAGAAACATATAAAGTTACAAGATTTATTTATAGTATATGTATATGTATATATATATATATATGCACATTCTATATTTCTTCATATCCGACGAGATCACTTTCCTCGATCTTATTGTTCTCTCCATGGAAGATGGGGAGCACCCACTTCTGTCTCCCATTCAAGATGATCAGTCCCATAATCAACCCCATGATTCACAGATTCATGGTATTGCTAGTAACGACGAACAAGATCGCGTCGGATCGAACAAACCGATACCATATTTTTTCAGGGAATTCTATGAGGAGTCGAAGAAGCTCTGGTACTTAGCTGCTCCGGCCATCCTCACTTCCGGTTGCCAATACTCCCTTGGTGCCGTTACTCAGGTCTTTGCTGGGCAACTCGGAACTACCGAACTCGCTATGTTTTCAGTTGAGAACTCCATCATCGCTGGATTTGGTATGGGCATAATGGTATATATATCCTCACTCACCCCAATCTGTGAGAAATATTTTTGCATACAGATAAACGTAATTGGGAGTTGGTTACTGAATAAATATTTTCCTACATGCATCTAGGATCAGAATTCAGTATCCAAGCATCTCTCTCGTCCTTCTGTGAACCAACGAGATTAATTATAAGTTTCAAGTAATCATTGAAAACCCCCTGAGGATTCGTAGTTTCTCACTTACCTAAAGAAATTTTAGGACACTAACAAATCTAATAGGCGTAGTATTGGGCGTCATCTGCCATCCGCACGGACGTAATTTGTAGTACTTTGCTAAATTTGTAGTGATTTGTTTGTTCCCTTTGGAAAAATGACGGCCAAGAACGTGTTTTGATAATTAATATCCGCCAAAGACATTTTGTTCATTAACAAATGTTCTCAGCATGTCCTTGATAAGTATTAATTATCAAAACACATCCTTGACCGTCATTTTTCCACACTTTTATTTGTAAAATTGGGCCCCTCTTAGTGTGTCCATTTTTCTCTTTCAAGTTGGTCTCATGTAGCCAGCCAGTAAGTGACGCAAATAGACGAGTACCACACTAACTCCCAAATTGCAATTCACAAACACTCAATTGTATTACACCGACGAACTTGGTTTCTCTAACATGCTCTTTTTTACACACTTTGATCACTCTTATTTGCATACCTTACGTATTTAGATTGCAAGCCAAGACGAAAATCAAAGTACTATGAGATAAGCTTTCATTTATTTGGATGAATCGCAAAAACAATCACCGAAGCTTAAAGTCTTGAGCCCAATCCTAAATATATAGTTTACCAGGTGTGTTTCCTGGGCTTGTGACAAGTTATCTTCTCAAAGTTTACTTTTTCTCATCCCCTTAAAATTGAGTCTCCAAGATTCTCAAAGTTAACTTTTTCCCATCCCCTTAAACTTGACTCTTGAAGGTTCTTTATTCTGAGCATTGTCTTCATCTGATGAAAGCATTGTGCCTGCTTTTTTTCATTCCTCGACCTCTTCATTTTGGTGCCTGCTGCTTTGGAAAATTCCTTCCACCTCTTTCTTGTTCTCGACCACCTCTGCCTCTAGTTATAGAACAACTTCCTCGATAGCCACGCCCTCTGCCTCGTTGAGAAGTCCTCCTTGCTCTCCTTTGTACTCCATGAGCGCCCATTTGGATTGAAGAAGAAGAGCTTGCTCTAAGGAACTTGAGGATGCCTTTTGGTTGATTCGATCTCTGTTCATGAATCTCCAAAGTGGCTATAAGTTCATCAACGGCCCTGGCATTGAGGTCCTTTGATTCTTCAATTACTACGATTACTACGACGACATAATCAAACTTCGAATTAAGAAATCAAAGGACTATCTCCAAGATGCGCACGTTTTCCATTTTCTCATCATGGCGTCTAATTTGGTTCCATATAGACAATGTCTGAGTAAAGTACTCAGAAATCGACTTAGTGTCCGTCATATTTAACAATTGAAATTTGCCTCGTAGAAGTTGGAGGCAAATTCGCATTTTTCTCAATATCATGATAGAAACTCTGTAGGATATCCCATTCTTGTTTAGAGGTGGCGGCAGATGATATTTTTTCAGAACTTGATAAATTAAGTAGTGCTTGTTTATCTCTTCTACATGGTTCTTTGAGTGCTGCTTTTTGAGCCTCAAAATATTTTTCTTCTTCTTCTTTGGAGGCTGGTTCTTTATAGCCTCGCGCCACCACGTACGTCTCACAAATCTTGTGAGCCAATTAGAACTTTCATTTGAATGCTCAAATTTTCGTAATTTTCATTTAGACAAACGAGGAAATTGGGAGTGAAATAATTGCTTTGGTTGGCCATTTGGTGGTTTATAGGGTTGGTTTAATTAATTTTTTGTTTGCTAGGTAGGAGGTTTTTAGTGCTTGCAAGGACTGAAAATACAGAAATAATATTCTCAGAAACTTTAGGGAAGAAGCAAAATCATTTGCAAGGGTAGGTATTTTGTTGAAGAGAAAAACTTTTAACTTTTTTTTATAGCAGAGCCGTGAAAATAATTTACGGAGCTCAATCGTGCGAATTCATTGTGTTTTGGACGGTCCGAATTTTGAAAAAACTATTTGCTAAAAAGTTTTTTTTTTAAAATTTGGACCATTGATTGCCGAAACAAACGATTGAGGGCTCCGCCTGAATAAGTTTCTCTCTCGAGGCTCTGTTTGTTTTCCGGTAAAATATTTACCTATTTTTCGATGTTTGATTGTGTAAAAAATGAAAATGACTTACCATTAAATCTTCCGTAAATTATTTTCTGAAATAAACTCGTTACTATCTACTGCAATTTTCACTGCTCAGTTTCTTCAATCGTCAGTCCTGACCCACGTTCAATTCCAATATTCTCAAATCTATCTGCTATTTAAGCCAACTCTTTCTCTTTACACTATTTTTTTAATTTCTAAAAAATATTTTTTAAATGCTAACCAACTATCTAAAAATAAAAATTTAAAGTTTATTTTTTTAAAAATATTTTATATGCAAAACATTTTACGTCGAAACAAAAGGATCCTTAGTTGAAGCACAAAAATACTACGGGGATGTTGACTGTAATTGTACTTCATTAATTAGACCAGACTTCCGTGTGCAACGTCAGAAAATTGGATCAGACGCACAACTCAAGCTTGAGACTTCCGGTTGAATCGGATCAAATCGATTTTTGCGGCGTTCGAATCGTCCTCTACAGGCGACTCAGATTCGGTTCTTAAAACTTGATTTTCTCCTGGGCGGCGGAGAAACAAGTCCGTTTGTTTCTGTTTTTTAGCCGGGCTGTTGTCGCCGAAGTTACTTCACCGTCGAACGACTGGGAACGTGCAAGACCGCAATTCTGATTAAACTATGAGGCTGAGCACTCTTGGGTTTCGACTGGAACAGAGGCCGCTCGATTTATGTCGCCGGATTGTTGGGCGGCGTCTGGGTGATCGGAAGACTTTAACTCTGCACTCAAAAAAATATGATTTTGAGGGAACTGATTTCTTGGCAGAAATAGCAGTATGACCCAGAAGGCTTGAGATCCTCTGTCCGACTCATGCCTGTCCGACTCCCTGTCCCAGCCTTCAACATGTGACACCTGTCCCCCTTTAACTCATCCTCTCTCTGTTACAACCCAGTTAACCCCACCTTTAGTTCCCTTGTTACCAGGACAAAACTTCCCTTACGGAGTACTTTTTTACTAGCACTATGCCCCGTTCAATGTACGAGCCAAAAAAATATTACATTAATGTTTTTCGGGAATGTCTATCGAACACCTACAACGTTAGTTGATAAAAAAATAGTTTAATTTTTTTTTATTCATGTTCGATGCACGCTAGTAGTGTTTCCATTCTATTTATTGAAAGACATACATATGATGGAGAATGAGTTTAGGACACCGCACTTTAAACTCATGACGGTGCTCCATATGCGTAAAATAATTCTTCCTCAATGTATAAAGAATCCGGAACACACAAATCATAATGAAACAAAGTGCAACTATGACATAAACAAAAGAAATGAAAAGTTAGCTCTGATAACATGTTATAATTATGCTAATTCCCAAAAGTGAGCAAATTTCATGTGTATTTTTGTGATGTACCAATCTAACTTACCATGTTGATTTTTGAAGTTCTATGTTTTTCGTTCTTAATTCCTCTTTATCAAAGCACTCACTGAAAAATGCATATGTTCAATTAAAAGTTATAATTAGTTTTTTTATTTAGTTGAGATAGGACGAGAGACAAAAGATTAGAGACAGGGGAGTATTTTTTTTTGGTAAATAGTGCATATGTTCAGTTGCAGAAAAACAATGCGACAATTGTAACAAGAAACAGAAGTGGGGAATAGTTTCTTGTGGAACCTGGTTTTGAAAATAAATGGAAGTAGGGAACTAGTAAAATTGGGGAGTAGGAAAAGAATTGGGGGGTAACTGGGTTGTAACAGGGTTAGAGGATAAGTTAAAGGGGGACAGGTGTCACATGTTGAAGGCTGGGACAGGGAGTCGGACAGGCAAGAGTCGGACAGAGGATCTCAGGCCGACCCGGAAGGCCAAAGGTATGTTCTGTAGAGAGAATTTCTTCGGATTAGCCTAGGGCTCTGAAAGAAAACTCTCAAATTGTGTTACAATGGGAAACTGGATTTCTTTTACACACACCTTGCAGGGGCGGTCCCATGGGTGCAAGGAGAGACCCTGCCCTGTACAATTCCACATATTCTTGGTTAATTAGGAAAAAATTATGGGATTGGTCCCTGCATGTCTTTTGAGTGAAAAAGTTTATTAAATTAAAAATTCTATATTTGGGTTAAAATTTCTTAAAATTTCAAGTTATGAATCATTTTATTAGATCGCGTCTGTAATGCTAGCACCACACACATTCACATAAACACCCATCCCATTCACATAAACACCCACCCCATTCATGAGTGTGTGTAAGTGTAAGTGTTTGTGTGTGGTTATATAACTAAAGATACACCCAATATAGTCTTACCTCGCAAGTAGCAATATGCGAGAGCAATATATACGTATAAAACCTATTTTTTATTATCAGTATGAAAATACAAGTGATTCCACCCCTGCTAGACGCAAAAAATCTTGCGTCCGCAACTCCTATTTGCATCGCTTACATATTTAGATTACAAACCTATTTATAGGATGAACATAACGAAGAAACAAATATGAGATAAGCTCTCATTTATTTGGATCAATCACAAAAACAATCACGGAAGCTTAAAGTCTTCGGCCCAACCATAAATAGTTTTCCGTGGTGGCAAGTCATATTCTTAAGTTTACTTTTCTTCAGTAAGGCTATGTCACGAAAGTTCTCACTCTATATTTCCGATAGATTATTCAGTTGTCTTGGGCCACTATTTGGCTGTATCCGAAGCTCGTCTTCCCATCACATGTTGATGTGGAATCAGCGCACTTTTTTTTTTTCCTAACCAAAAGAATCAGCGCGCTTAATCTTGCATTCAATCATTTTCCTCATTTTGCCAAGGACAATTTACATAAAGTGGTTAATATACTAACATTGAGACATGACTATGTGTGTGCATTAGGACATGCAGACAAGAGTTGACAATCATCCTTTCCCTTTTAGTTTTGATACATGAATTTCAGTCTTCTTAAATATTTACAGCTGGGCATGGGAAGTGCACTAGAAACACTTTGTGGGATAGCATTCGGAGCCGGAAAGATCGAGATGCTTGGGATTTACATGCAAAGATCTTGGGTTATCCTCAACTCCACTGCTCTAATAGTGATGTTTGTTTATATTTTCGCGACACCATTTCTTGAAATCCTGGGACAGACGGAAGCAATATCGAAGGAAGCAGGGACTTTTGCATTGTGGATGATCCCACAACTCTTTGCTTACGCATTGAATTATCCACTCACAAAGTTTCTACAGGCACAAAGCCAGTTCATGGTGATGGCTGTGATATCGGCAGTGGCATTGGTTTTGCATACTATTTTCAGTTGGCTTTTGATGCTAAAGTTTGGGTGGGGAATGGTGGGGGCAGCGGTGGTGCTGAATTCATCGTGGTGGTTCATTGTGGTGGCTGAACTAGTATATATTTTTCGTGGGGCATGTGGTCAAGCATGGAATGGATTTTCATGGATGGCATTCCAAAATCTTTGGGGGTTTCTTAAGTTGTCCGTTGCATCTGCATTCATGATTGCGTGAGTTTCCTTCTATCCTTTCCTACAAACATCATTCGATAAGTATTTAAATTACAGAGGACATGGTTAAAAATTCAATCCCGATATGACCAAGAGTATACCGAAGGTTACTTTATATTTCAGATTTCATTCATAAGTACTTATGGGATAGATTTTCTACGTTGGCTGAATGGCTTATAAAGGTAATAATAGTAATAGTAATAGTAATAGTAATAGTAGTAGTAGTTTTGACGACAAGTAATCATAGACTTTTACAGTCTAGGAGTTCTCAATTGAATAGCAGATTAACCCGGATTATCAATCCAGTAAGAGCAACAATGGTTGAATTCTTTCTTGAACTAGCTATACGAAACCTCAATTTGCAGAATTTCTGTGTATTACACAAAAATGGCAATGGAACAGATGAATCAATTGTTTGGTTAGAGCAAATTTAGTGTATTTGGTAGTTCAAGTAGTAACCATATAAGAACAAACCAAAGGAAATCTGAATTTTCAAGGAATATGCTGAAGCTATGTATGGCAAAGAAACAGGGGAGAATTGATGAAGAGGTCTGATTACAAAAACCCAAGGTTTATTAGTAGTTGTAAATGTGATTAGACTAATGCCGGTAGTTTTGTTTTTATTCCAATGGAGTTGGGTCAAGAGAGGGAATCAGAAGAAAGAGGGAATGCAGAAATATACCCCTCTTAGTTGCTCACGTGATGGGCACATGGTTGTTTTCCTTCTGGAAAATAAATCAAAGGTAACAGAGGGTTGACATTGAAACGTAATACAAAATTCAATGTTAGGATTAGCCATATTGGAACCAGAAGGGCTAAAGTGGAGTTTACACCAAAGTCGAAGGTCTATATCAGAAATCTACCCACAATAAAATTACACAAAATAGAGTCATATAAAATGTATATATGTGTATATTGACTTTGACTCTGTAGGATTTAAATAAGAAATTAATAAACAAATTCGAGGCATAGTTTAGATGTTTTCTTGTAAAAGATTTCAACGATTAGTTTTCTGTAACTTTAATTTTTTATACATTGCACTTGACATATATATGCCTTGGCTTGTGGTATGAACTTGTGATCACTTCAGGTGGTCAAAAAGTCTAAGAGCATCTTTACCATATACCCCAAAAGTTAGTATCAACACTCTATTTTTCTACCATCATTCAAAATTTGAAGAATCAGTTTCTATTGTGCATTCTAACATATCTTGCAAAATCTAATATTTTACTCTTGTCCACACAAAGATTGTCATTTTCACTATTCACATCTGCCAAAAAATTGTATACATTTTGTACTTTCTAATATTTTTATGGTTATAAAAACTTTTTTAAATAAATTATATCTATCAAATAATATCCATATTGGATATGAGATATGTTATAAGTTAGAAATACAGAAAAGTTTATGAGATGTGAATGGTGAAAATGGACAATATTTATGGGATGGAGGGAGTATTACTTTTGATCTATCCCCAAATTATTGATCTAAATGTAAAATGATACGTGTTTCACTTTAGGTTTTACAAAGAAAATAATTGATCACTCTTCTTCATTGCTTAATTATTTCAATCATGAACCTTTTTATAAAACGCTTGATTATTCAGCTAATCAATTTTTTTGCAATAACTTTTTAATTTTGTATCTTCAAACTCAAATAATCAGATCAAAAACTCGTATGGTATTTCTTAGAGCATCTCCTAGTAGATTCCTCAAACCTCAAACATCTTATCTCAGAAAATTTGATCAGACATGACATTTGTGCTTTAACAGGTCCCTCAAACAAAGATTCGGAGTTCCTGTCAAGCTTAAAGCACCGCAGTTCCTGCCATGATACCACACAACATCCTTTTGGCCCAGTGCAAAGTTCGCCATCCGTCACTACGTAATCCTTGTTTGGATAGCAATTCCATTACCTAAGCCATAATTTAATTCGAGACTCTATGGAAGACCTGAGAAAGGGTCAAACTTAATAAATATACTCAAAACCTGTTATCCCAATTCCCAACATATGTTAACCAAAAGAAAAAATAAATACTCCATTTATCATCAAAAGACCTGTTATATATCTCAAACCCAACGAGAAAACAAAAGTGTTACTATCACTTATCAATCTATGTTGAGAAGAAAAAACAAGTTATTTTACTTTCATATTACTCAATTTCATTCATCAATAAATAATAAGTATATGACTGTTGTAGTAGCCTTAAAAACAAAGAAAATGATACATATATTTATACTGCATTAGAATTAATCATTTCAATATACAAATGTAATGTATTAGAAAGCAAAAGTGTTATGATATAAGTATATGTTTCTATGAAAATATGTGCATCAAGTTAGGCCCTCGGTCCAAAATCCTGAGTCTGCCACTGATAATGATTATATATATAATACATACAAAATATCAGTCAATGTAATTCTTAATTTTCTTAAAACATGATTTTGACCATCTTCACAAAGGGGGTAAAAAAACACTATTACTTGTCCATCGTGCTCTGCGAAAGCTTTTGAATAGTTATTGAAAACTATTTATTAAGTTTGTCTCCTTGGGTCTTCCATAGGGTTTTGAATAAATGGCTTAGGTAATGAAATTGGTGTCCAAACAAAGATTGCATAGTGGGGGATGGGGATTTTTCACTGGGCCAAAACAATGTAGTGTGGCATCACGGCAGGAACTGCGGTGCTTTAAGCATGCGGTAGGAGCCCTGAATCCTTGTTTGAGGGATCTGCTAAAGCACAAATTTCATGTCCGATCCTTCAAATTTTAGGGCAAATTTTCGTAGTAGTCCCTGTAGTTTTATGGTTGTCTCACTTTCGTCCCTCTAGTTTCAAAGTGCTCGAATTTCGTCCCTGTAGTTTGTTTTACGTTCTAAATTGGTAAAATCGTTAACACCGTTAACGAAACTAAAGGAAAAAAAAATAAGTGTTTCAATTTTCAATCCGTTTGAACCGGTGCGAAGATCTTATTTTTTTGATCATTTTATCCTAAATGGTCGTAATTAATTTTTGACTCTAAGGCCTTTCAATGAGCACCCTAAGAGAGCCCTGAAACTAAATAAGGAGTCTTCGGGTGCTCGTTGAAAGGCCTTAGAGCCAAAAATTCATTACGACCATTTAGGATAAAATGATCAAAAAAATAAGATCTTCGCACCGGTTCAAACGGATTGAAAATTGGAACACTTATTTTTTTTTTTCCGTTAGTTTCATTAACGGTGTTAACGATTTTACCAATTTGGAACGTAAAACAAACTACAGGGACGAAATTCGAGCACTTTGAAACTAGAGGGACGAAAGTGAGACAACCGTAAAACTACAGGGACTACTACGAAAATTTGCCCCAAATTTTATGAAAAAGATGTTTAAGGTTTGAGGAATCTATTCGGAGATGCTCTAAGGAATACCATACGAGTTTTATCCTACTAACCTACAAGAAAATCTCATAACCATGCAAATCCTATCGGCCAACGACCATATCTTAAGCTCTTCCAATAATCGAGCTACCTATGCTCCACGATGCTTGTCGTATCTGTTTTTGCTCTTCTAATGGACTACCATTTGTAAAGTTACACTTAACAAGGCGAAAAACCGTCAAAGGGCGTGGTATTAGAAGGAACATTGGAGTATCTATAGTAACAATGGTTAACGCTTGTAGATTAGTTTGAATATCTGAGAACTTGATTTCTTTTAACAAGTTCGGATTTAGTTGCTCAATGTATAGGTAATAGGCCTATGTCGATGGTTATAGCTTTGACTTTTATTTCTTCGAAATTATACAGCTTAGGAACTTGGTACGTCATGGCGCTTGTTCTCTTTGCTGGATATTTAAAGAATGCTGAAGTTTCGGTGGATGCATCAGGCATATGGTGAGTTATTCACATTGATATTATCATAGTTCTTGTCCTAACCTAAGAGCCCATCATCCTTTCGTATCTCTAATCTAGAAAAGAGAGCCGGCTCAACTCAACCATACCCTATATTGGTTAATGTTAGAAAATCTCCTTTGAGTCTCTATACATGGACATATAAGCTGTTTTTATTTTTTTGTATAATCGTTGATATTTCCTTTGAAACTAAAACATATATATACTGTAATGCCTTCTATATGGCCATGTTCTTTGTAATGCCTTGTATATGGTCATAATCGTTATATGGCATTTGAGACATTGAGCTAGCTGGTATTGTCAACAATTTTCTTTTAACTTTGTTGCTTCTTTTTTTTTTTTTTTGCATTGTAGTATAAACTAAGCTTGCATACTTGAATTTTTGCAGTATAAACATTATGGGATGGACCGTTAATATGGTTGGATTTGGATTAAGCGCTGCCATAAGGTTTGAAGTATATACACCAATGCCGTTTTAAATTTGTCCTTTGATTCAAAAAGCTACTCCAACAAAATTTCAACAAGAAAAATTAACTCGACATGAAAGCTGATATGTATTGATGTTGATGCAGTGTAAGGGTGTCGAATGAATTGGGAGCATCCCACCCCAAAGCAGCGAGATTCTCAGCCCTAGTTCTTGCTGTGACTTCCATTCTGATAGGTCTCTTCCTTGGAATTATTCTTTGCGTTGCTGCAAAGCAATATACATTCTGGTTTTCCACTGATACCCAAGTCCAAGAGATTGTATCTGAGCTCGTCCCATTGCTAGGAATTTCCATTTTTCTCTGCAATGTTCAGTTTCCTCTGGCAGGCATGTAATCAACAAATGACTTAGTTCTTTGGTCTACCGATCATTTACCTTTATATTAATTTAATTCATCTAAACAAACTTTCATTGATTCATAATGTGCGTAATCATGTTTTTTTTTTCTTTTCCCTCTATAGTACATATTATTGACTATATTAAATAATGCTATTAGTGCAGGGGTGGCCATTGGGGCAGGGTGGCAAGCTTATGTGGCTTATGTGAACTTGGGGTGCTACTATTTGCTTGGGATTCCTCTGTGTTTGCTTATGGCTTTCAAGTTCAACATGGGCATTCAGGTACATAGCCCCCTTGTCCCGTAGAAATAATCGAAATTGTAGCTGGACTATGTTAGACTTGTAGTGTTGTTAGCACATACAATTTTCTCTTCTTTTTTTTCTTTTTCTGAACATCAATGGAATTTTAATGAAACTCAAAAAAAGAATGCAAGAGATTAAAATAAATCAGTCTTTTTATATCTACCATCAAAATGCCCTTAGAAATCTTTGAGGTTTGATTGGAAGTCAGCTGTATATCCTCAGTCTCCCCATACTAGCACCAAATAACCCCCCTCTATAAGCAAATCTCTGTTAGATAGTTTTCTTTTACGAAAGCCTCATATTGAAAACTATGCTCATGAGTTTACTCTTTAGTTGAAATGCTTACCAACCAGCCTTGGTTAAATGAAAATGAACCAACCTTCGGTTGAAATCTCAATAATCTCATATATTTATTGCCCCCAAAATATTTTCAGGGAATTTGGTGTGGAGTTTTGGCTGGAATATTGCTAGAAATCTGCATTATCATATGGATGATATGCCGAACGAATTGGAATAATGAGGTACTTAACTACTCTCATAAACCTCCTCCCTAATCATAAGGCTCGGATTATTTTTTTAAGTGAAATTTATTGAAGATAGATTTTAATCTTGTGCAAAATGCAGGCTGGTATTGTTGGAGACAGGTTAAAACAGTGGGGAGGGGAAACAGATGACAGCCAAAGTTAAGTGGTGGGAACAAAAGTTCAAAAAATACACAACTGAATGCTTAGGTTTATTTACTAAGCTAATGATGTCTGATAGACTTGATGTTTTCCGAGGTTATTAAACGTGTGGAGCTCTACAACGTGAGTTTTGGGACTCGGGACAAGGCCTGCATGGCCCCGTGTTTGACGAAAATTGATATTTTCTCACGAGGAACATTTGCTTGGAAGCATCGGCGATGAAGCTAAAATTTTACTGATGAAATTTGTTGTATTGGAGACTAATCTAATTTGTCATCAAAGGCCCTAAGTTGCATAAATTTGGAAGAGAGTCGTGTAGCGCTCGACTTCAGCTTTCTACTTCTTGAAAGGCTCGTCTACCACTGGACGAGCGCTTTAAATTGGAAGAGAGACCTGTCCAGTGCCCAACAGACTCAACTTCACAGCTCGAAGGGAGTCTTATATAAGAGGAGAGATTAGAGCATCTCCAACTCAAAGATCCATATCTTTTTCTATATTGTATGATTAATGAGTAGATTTAGAGGGTTTTACTATTCATAACAACTCCAACCCAACCCAATGCTCTATTTCTTTTTTTATATTTTAAAAAAATTCACTTCAAATTTCAAACTTCTATTAATTTCCCTCCAAAATTCAAATTATCAAATTTCTGTTATAAATAAAAATAATCAACATTGGTCTTATTTTAAAGATATTGTAGATATCTTTTGATTGGTACCAATTTTACAAAAGATAAATGTACCAAAACTAATTTGATGATTAAAATGGGATATGAAAAGGATGAATAGTGAAATGGAGGAGATCCTCCATAAATATTTGGTACTCCAAATATGGATGGTAAAAATCAGTTCTCCAAAATGGGGGTAAATATGGAGGATGGGTTGGAATGCATAATTTCTCCAAAATGGAAGAATGGAAGGAGATTTGGAGTTATGGAGTATGGATTTTTTTTTTATTAGCAAAAGTAACAATTTTATTAAGAAAACTTGGTAAAAGATACATCAAGTTGGTGGGGAGAGGGAGGGAAATCTACCCAAAAGTTGGATGGAGGAAAAAAAAGTTAATGAGCCAAGTCCAAAACACCTAAAAAAGCAAAGCTCTAACTATGGAGTATGGGTTGGAGATGCAAACCTTCAAAATAGATAATGGATGAGACTTATTAAGTGGAGATTTTGTATTTTCTCCAGCCCCGACCCCAAACCCGATTGGGTAATGTATGGGTACCCCTGCCTCTGTCTCGATTGGGTACCAGGTTTATCCACCCCATCCCGCTCCTCTTTTTTTTAACTTTTGAAAAAATATGTTTTAGACTCTAAAATAAGTGTGCAAAAATAATACTAAAAGTTTACAAAATAATTATTACAACTTAACCAAAATCTATTATTCCCTCCGTTCCTTTTTTAGAGTCCAATATTTTATTTTGGGCTGTCTATTTTATAAAGTTAGTAGATAAAAGTTATTACATTTTTCATTTTGCCCATAAAAATAAATTTCATTTTGAAAAGTTAGTAAGGAAAAGTGTAATGATGATGTCTCCATAGAGGGTAAATAGGGAAAGTGGAGATAAAAGTTGATATGAAAGGTGCAATAATGTCTCCTTAATAAGTTAGAGTTACAAAGCTGGACACATAAAAATAAACGGAGGGAGTATCTAAAAGCAAAATGGAAGAAATAGTTAAAATTTTATGTGGTATTTAAGTTGTAAGGGTAAATATACAAGAATAAAAATAGATTTTTATGCATAAAACAATTTGTGGCAGTTCAGGGCCGATATCGGGATGGGATAATGCCTACCCGATTAGGTTTCTTCAAATTTCCCCCAACCCTGACCCGATAACCCAAAGTTTAACAAAAACTCACCCCGATCGGGGCGGGGCGGGTTGAATTGCCATCTCTAGGTACCGATACCAAGTGTGGTACCAGTACCGCTTGGGCAATCTCTTGCTCTTCCTTTTCCATTGTTCTTCCCTCGGCCATTCGATGTCTCGAGCACTCTCCGATGCTTCATTTCATGACTCTTGGGACTCAATGGCGGAGAGTTACGTGGCCTTGAGTACTTGGATACACTTGGGTGCTATCCATGGCATCTAAACGTGGCTTATTCCTCCGATCAACCTGTGTATGCCAAAAACACCACTTCCGTGCAATATCAATTAAATCAAATAAGTTGTGCGTGTGTGTGTCACAAAATAAGAGAGAGAAGCCTCATTATTTACACTATTGATGGCTTATCATTTTGCCACGTGCCCATTACGTGGCCTTCCGCTGATACTGTTTTGGTATTTGGTACGTGGCTGACTTGGTGAGATCAGAGTAAGCAACTGAAAAATATTGTATAGCTTTACTATGAAGACAACATCCACTCGCATTATGAAAAGAGATATTGATTATGGACTATGATTTCTTCCATACAAGCGTCGGTTCTACTTGGTGCCTTAGTTTTTGAAGGTTTTTGTAAAGATCAATGTGTATCTTTGTTAAGCAAACGATCTATTCAATGAGGTATCTCAAACAAGGAAAAAAAAACGTTGTCTTCCATTTTCATTTTCCCCCTCTTCTTTTTGGTATTTCTCTTCCGAGTGACGATTAATTTGGAAGTTGGAAACTGAGAAAAATCATTATTATTAGCAAGACAAGTAATAAAATATACAACAATTGGCGATCCTACGATAAGCAAGAGTGGGTAATTTTGGCAACTAAACAATAATTCAGTAAAAATGAGAATTAAAGTTAAAAGAGGGATTGACAATAGATGCTTAGCAAAAAGGATTGAGACATTATGAGAAGGGGATGATACATACAGTAGGCTCTTCAAAATCTACTGCTTGCAGAGATCTAGATGTTTGCACGGAGATAGGGAGTAGAAACCCAAGCCTGACACCCATCCCACAAGTCCTTGATACCTCGTGTGCAGCTCCATTACAGCATCCATTCAAAAACAGATTCTGCAATACACTTTGCACCTATCCTCATTTTTTTCCGCTTTCTGACCCAAATGTGCACATAACATCCAAAATTATGATAAAAATGCTACTCACACAATAACTCAGACAATTGCTGACGTCAGCACAAAATGACATCGTTTTGTAAAAAAAAAAGAGAGGTTGCAAACTGGGTCGCTTTCCCTTCCCTTTTCACGATCAAAATACAGACCACAAAAGCGAGGGAGGGCCTCCCACCACCACCGGCAACCCTCTCTCTCTCTCTCTCTCTCCTCTTGTTTCAAATAGATAGATTACCCCACTATTTACTCTCTCTCTCTCCCCTCTTGTTTCAGATAGATAGATTACCCCACTATTTACTCCTCATCCTCATCAATTAGAGGGTTTCAATTTGTGCTGGAAAAAAAAAAAACCTAATTCGAAAATTTGAGAAACCCCTATCGAAAATATGAGAAACCCTAAATTGGAGTTGTTAACCCCAGAATAGCGGTTTGGTTTAATGCGCTGGTCATCTTTGTAAATTGATACCATTTTGTCAGTCTATATGAATGGTTTGCAAGAACTTGTACATTTAGTTAATCAACCACCAAACCACAGTTAGTGGCTTGGGGTATTCATTCTCGTTAGGATTTTGGTTGTTCTAAGGAAGAATATTCGTTGTTCGTTCTCTTTAGGATTTAGATTTCGACCCTTATCACCTATGCATGCATGCCTTTCGATTCAAAAAAATTTTGCATGGTTGTTTCTGATTTGCACAATGTGGTGTTGACTATGTTTACTGACTATTTGTTTGGATATCCTGCATTCGGAGTATTGTTTAACCATAGTCCTATTATGGTATTTTCAGAGCACCTTACTAAGTTCATATACCTTTTTAATCCACTCAGGAACTACTAAACACGATCTCGTTTTTTGCCAATCAGATATTTCATTTTGTTCTCTAATCTTTCTGGTTCATCTGGTACTACAATAATTGATAGTTCTCTAATTCTTTTCAGAATGCTGCTAGAGGCATCCTCGGGTTTGTTTGTGCTATTCTCCTAGAAATACTTCTTTCATCATCGTGTAAGTTATTAGTAAAGTAATTATGTAATTACTCTTTAGTTGCAGAAGTTGTACTTATTTTAAGTCAAGTGACTCAAGTTGTTATGCCTTAAGTTTGACTTTCCATTTAGTGTATTGTTTGCTGATCCATAACCATAAGTCGGTGTTTGGGAAGGGTTGAAAGGTTATGAATTTGTTGTAGTGGTTAAAAAAGAGTTAGAAACCTAATGATTTTCGCCTTTTTCCCTTGATAATTACCAATGTTGTTGTAAGTTTTATTGAATTGGTGTTCTTAGTTTGAGACGTGAGGCGTCGGGCTAGGCCATAAAGCAAGGGAACCATATATGTCAAATTTTTCCCAAGACTACACCCGTGAAAGCAATTATTTGCCTTTCCCAAATCTGTTTCAATATATGAGCTTTCTGCAGCATTGCTGATATGGTGGTGATTTTGCAGATCAAGAAATTCAGAAATGCATTGGCAAAGCACAACTCATATCGTTGCAAACTAGGACCACTGAAAGGGCTCGAGGTGAAAGAACTGCTAGGGCTTGCAGCCAACAAAGAAACTTGGACCCAATTTTCCCAAATACAGATGCTTGGAGCCCACAAGCTGCAGTGACCGAGATGATTCATGAGTTTAAACAGAGAGATATCGGCACATAAATGACTCTACTTGGCAGTTCAACAACTTCGAGATGACACATGCCATTGCAAAAGATTGAAGCTATTCAAGTGAATCAAAGTTCAAGAAAATGATCAAGTGTTGTAATTTGAAATATAAAGTTGTAGTTTGTTGGAATATCAAGTTATAGCATCAAGTTTTAGTTTTGCAAAATCTAACTTCGATTGTAGCCTATGAATGTGGCTTGTGAGTTGTGAATGGTGATTTAGAATGAGAAATGTTCGGCGTGGGCTTGTGCATAAACTCATGTTGTTTCTATTGTTGTTTATTGCTGTACTAAGACGTGAGGCGTCAGGTTAGGACCAAAAAACAGGGGAGACTATGCTGAAATTTTTCCAGAACCAAATACACTAACATGATTCCAGTATTTATATTGCTGACTGGATTTACCTAAAAAATTAGTACTATTTTGCTTTTATTCTAAGTTATCGATAACACCTTGAACTGACCAAATCATCCTCCATAAAAAAAAATCTTTCAAATACTTATCTGATGGAACTATGAATTCAACTTCAACCTTCCAAACTGTCAATCCCCCAGTCCAGGGAAAAGGTTAATGTCAAATTGAATAGAATCTGAAGTGACCAACTTCAACCTTCCAAACTCAATTGACTGTGTCCCTCCGGCCACGAAATGATAATGTCGAATTGAATAGAATCTCATGTTCAATAATAATAATATCATGATCTAAACATAAAACAGGAGCAAAAAGAATACAGACAACCAATTTGACATTCTAACATGTCTTTGTCCATTTCCATTAATACTCCCTCCGTCCCGATTTGTTTGTCCACTTTTTGACTTTTGCTTGTCTCAAATTGACTGTTCAACTTCAAAAATTATTGGGTCAGATTATGTACATTTCCTTTTTTTTTTCCCTTTCTCTTTGTTTTTTGAATTAAGTTGGACTTCAAGTACGGAGTAATAAAAATTCAAACTTTCTACTGTAACTAAACAAACTGAACTTTTCATTGCATTTTACAGATTAGATACATAGACTCATAGAGCCAAAATATACACCAGATTCTAACAAAAGAGTTCCTATCTACAATGCCTTCATGTGCTTTATCCCTTCACCAACCTAAGGACTTTGGATCAAACACAGCCATCCAAAAATTTCTTCGGCTGAAGGCTTTCCAAAAAAGGTGAAGCAAAATGTGAAGAGTCAAACTAGAGAGAGAAACAAAAAAGACAGAGTGAAAACTCCTTATTGCACTAACCCGGCCAGTTGAAAATTTTCCTACTTTAAACACTAAAAACAAAAAGATAAACAATTGGTTGTTTAACAAAGGGGAAAAAACTGACCTTCCAATTTCAGATGAGCCAATGCATTTTCGACAACATCACGATCACATTGAATATGAGATGGAAGATTACCAACTCTAACTAGTTGGCCTTTCCCCATATTTTGGCAACTTGTAATTGTAGAAGGTGCATGTTGATGTTGCAAAGATTGAATTGCTGTAAAAAACCTGTGATCTAAAACATTCATGTCCGGACTATTAGGAGGTTGAAACGACAAATGATATTGAGCCCATCTTAATGTGCAACTTCTAGAAACTTGGGATCCAACGGATGAATGTGTGCCTTTGCATTATCTTGTTGAATGACTATCATTTCCATTTCACCGGAACGCGGCCACTTAGCTCTAATTGCGGGCAAAACCTTCTCAATCAAGCACAGTCGACTAACATCTTTGGTAACTATTAAAGCCTTTGTTACCAAAGTACCAGCAACTCTATTCTTACTCGTGCGTTTTGCAAGTACCTTACAAGTGAATGGAAAAATTCCAATTTTCCTGGAAAACACCTCATTCCATTTCACCATTTGCATCAAACCGTGGTCGAGCTACCGCTACTAGAAACATGACTTTTATGATGAATTGTTTGCTTTTGCAAGTGCGATGCGGTTCTTCCTCTTCCGGTAGTACATAATATCTCTCCGATTCTCTTGTCAAATAAAACCACTTTTCATCAATATGCACATAGTTGTACATATCTTTGAAAAATGGTTGGCTTTCCAAACTACTAGGCTCAAGCATAGATAAACAGAAACGGAGCCTTTCTCTTACCTTCTTCTGACAAATCTGACCTCAATGCATTTGTATGCGGCCTCATTAAGCCTTCTGTGATTCGCCTATGCATAGTTGATTTAGGAACTTCCAAGGCTTTTGATAATGAGTGGATATTAGTTCGGCGTTTGAATTCCAAGCTGGAAATTTTGCTGCTCTCAATTTGAACTCGATTGCGGCCAACTCTCCCGAGCAATTTCTAGGACACATCAACCACAGACCCATTAGCACTACAAGCCTTCCCTTGTTGCCAAATTCGACTAACTGTTTACAGATGGACAGAGAACAATGCAGCAACCTCACTAATAAAACCCCCTCTTAGTTTTCCATAATCAAACTGTAGCAAAAGAGCATCAAAAATTGCTTGGCGTTGTTCATCAGTGAGATTTCTTTTTGATGGACAATTGCTTGAGGATTTCTCATACAAGGACTCCATTAGTGACTGGAAAATACTAGTGGATAGAAAAAAAAGGATTGGGATATGGAATAGGTGGAGAGGGTGCAAATTAGGGAAGGGAAGAAAACGTGTTACTAGAAGAAACAGAGTACCTTGAAAAGAGAAGGATTTTTATTGGGTAATTTGAGTTGCAGTGGGAAGCCATTTCTTTGAGAGGAGTAAGAAAGAGAATGACTTTTTAGGGGAGAGTTGAGTGTATAGTGGAAAAATCTCTGTCAAAGAAGGAAGTCTTTAAAATGTGGGAAAGTTTAAAATTGAATTCAAGTTTTGCCCGCCCATTAGTTTAATGGAGTAAAAACAATTTGCTCCACTGATTTTTAGTGCCTATTTTTTGAAAATACTCATACTGTACAACCTTTCTCCTAGACTTACTGTATCTAGAAGATTGCAAATTACACACAAAAATTTTGTAAATTCAAAATCATGAAGGGTATTTTTGGAAATCTAATACATTTTAGTAGCAATCATTTGGTCCCTAAAAAGTTGGAATTTCGAGGTCGGACAAATAAATCGGGACGGAGGAAGTAAAAAATAATAACCCATCGTCAACAACAACTAAAGTGGCACAATTTTATGAACAGAAGTATTGTTTTACATCGTGTCCTATGACCTATGTCCCCTTTTGTGTCCTTGAAAGTTGTCTATATCGTGTCCTGTGTCCCCTTTTGTATCCTTGAAAGCTGTCCATGTCGTGTCCTGTGTCCCGTGTCCCCTTTTGTGTCCTTGAAAGACCTGATTGCTTGTTGGTCCTGTAAAGACCTTTCACGAGATAAACGGTTTGGAGATTTCTGTTTCAAGTTGACTTCTTTAATGTGACGCATTCTACTTTTATTCATAAAACTGCACCACTTCTTTACTTTCTTTTTGCTCATGTAATGCCTTGATTACTTGTTGATTTCATAGTTCCATTAGATAATATTTTGAAAGTTTTTTTTTTTATGGAGGATGATTTGGTCAGCTCAAGGTGTTATCGATACCTTAGAATAAAAACAAAATAGTACTAAGTTTTGAGGTGAATTCAGTACGCAATATCAATACTAGAATCATGCTACTATATTTGGTTTTGGAAAAATTTTGGCATAATCTCCCCTGTTTTTTGGTCTTAGCCTGACGTCTCGCGTCACAGTTAGTACAAAAATAACAACAATAGAAACAACATGAGGTTATGCACAAGCCCACACCGGGCATTTCTCATTCTAAATCATCAGTCACAAGCCACATTCATAGCCAACTTGATATTACAAAGCTTAGTACATATTGATATCAATTACATACGAAGTTAGGTTTCGCAATACTACAACTTGATATTACGAAGCTTAGTACATATTGATATTCCAAACTACAACAAATTGATCATTTTCCTTGGCCTTTGATTCACTTGAATAGCTTCAATCCCTTTTACTGCCTTTTTGAATCTCCACTAGTCTTTGCAAAGCTATTGGTCCCATAGTTAGTGTTGACAACCAAGGACTGGGATGTGTTGATACTTTTCCTGATATGCTCCACTATCAAGTGATCCCATATAGTCATTGACTATATTTGGCTCTCTCCATTGGCCGCGCCATATGAACAAAGGCATGATTGAACTCATCCCATCTTGCCTATCACTGAATTGAGCAACAGTTTTAGCCCGTAAATCTTCTAAGCTATCCCTTTTTTTTTTTTCTTTCCAGAACCTGAATGTAAAAGTTTTGGCCGTTATAGCTTCTTTTTTTTTTTTTTGTGGTCTATATATATAGGAAGGTAAAAATGTTTGAGGAGCCAGTAAAATACTACGTACCAGATGCCGACCATAGAGATGAGTACTTGAAAGAGCTTGTACGGCATTATTTGCCTCTTGTTTTGTGCCAAACTGTACAAAAGCAAAACCTCTATGGTGTCCAATCCTCCTTGGCAACATAATACTCTTAAACTTAAGTTAGAAAGCCATATGTAATCAAGTTGCCCTCCCAATCTTCCAACCATAACCTAAGAATAACAATGAACAATAAGGAGAAAACCATAAACATGTACTCAATTAAACTTAAGAGATGTTTCAATTTATCAAGCGCAAACCATTCCAACATTAGCTTTCATAATACAAACCAAAAGTGCCAAATTATCCAAAAAGGTTTACTAGTGCCAAGTATACTTTATGCACAGTCAAAAATGCTACAAACTAACCATGTACTCAATTAAATTCTATTCGTAGCTTTGCTTCTAGCCATCACCCCACATGTACCAAACATGAACTAGTGACTTCAAATATAAATTTTTAGCAGTAAAATATAGATTTCAGCCCTTAAACAAAGTTCCACCACATAAAAAGAGCACTTCCAACTCACCGTTTATCAAATTCAACTTATTGGACACAGTCCTATGCAAAAGTCACCTAATTTCAGTTTCTAGACACAACTTCCTGCATCTATACCCGTAATTCCGCACTAAAGCAGTGGCTCCAACACTCTAAAAATATCGTTTCAACACCATATAGCAATTTCCAGCACTTAGAGTATGAGTTTCAGCATATAAACTTCAGTTTTTAGCTTCCAATTATAATTTCCAGCATCTACAAGCATAATTCCTACCATCTAAGCATAGAACTCAGCATATTGGTTTGACTTTCAGCACTAAAGAACAACGATTCAGCTTTCCCTAATCAGCTTTCGGCATAGAAGTGCATATGTTCAAGGTGTAAATAACTAATTGCAGCATATACAATGAAATTTCTTCACTTAGAGACCCATTTTCAGCGCTTAATTGATATAACCCAAGCACTCAAACACACTATTTTTGGAGCTTGTTCTCAAAACCCAGTTGTAAAAGCATACAATTCTCTTCATCTACTTACCTAATTACCCAATCAAGCAAAGCTAATATATATCTTACCAATAAAAGACGAAGGAGAATCTAAGAGAAAAAGTATAAGCTTCCTTCTTTTTCTTTCCTGTCTGAAACTAGTGAAAACCCAAATGAGAATTTGGTAAGAGGGTTTTCATGAAGCAGACAAAGAGGTGTCCTTTCCGGCACCCATTCTTATCAAATTAAGGTGACTTGTTAATTGATACTAACACATTAAACCACTATTCTGGGGTTAACAACTCCAATTTAGAGTTTCTCATATTTTCGAATTAGGGGTTTCTCAAAATTTTGAATTAGATTTTTTGTTTGGCAGCAAAACAGTTAGAGTTTCTCAAATTGAAACCCTCTAATTGATGAGGATGAGGAGCAAATAGTGGGGATAATCTATCTATTTGAAACAAAGAGAGAGAGACCTTTGTCGTGGACAGCGTTGGGGTGCCACAAGCTGGTGGTTATGGCGATTGCCGGTGATGGCGGAGCAACTGGGGTTGTGGTGGGAGCCCCTCCCTCGCTTCCATGGTCTGTATTTTGAACAAGAAGGGAAAAAGGGAAAGGGGTTCTGTGTTCGCGACTCTTTTTTTTTTTTTTGCAAAACGACGTCGTTTTGAGCATGACGTCAGCGGTTGTGTTAGTTATGTGGGAGTTGTTGTGTGAGTAGCATTTCTGAATTATGATCCAGAATGTCAATCTACTTGAGCAGTACAATGCTGTCGTTGGCATCATGCTAATGATTGCTTGAGCATTAATCCTTCGTATATGCAAAACAACGATCGTCATGGTAAGGGTTATGATCATTACGGTCGGCATCTTATGGATCCTGTGTTGCATACCGTTCACTCACTTTCAAATCATTTAAGGGGGACTTAGCCAAAAATCTCTCATATTTATATTTTTTGAGCTGAAGCACAAGTGCCTTTTGCAATTAAACATAAGGAGAAACGCCTTTTGCAATCGAACATAAGGACAAGTACCTTTTATAATCAAACATAAGGACAAATGTGTTGCATGATTACTAAAATACACTTTTGCAAAACTAGTGAAAGTGCTTAAAACCCTAGGGTATCCTATAAAAGTACCTAAACCCTAAGGTACCCTAGAAAGTGCCTAAAATCCTAGGGTACCCTATGAAAGTGCTCAAAACCCTAAATCCTATGAAAGTGCCTAAACTAATAAAACCTTATAATAGGAAAGTGCACCCTAAATCCTATGAAAGTGCCTAAACCCAAGGGTACCCTACTCTAGGGTAGTTTTTCCATGAAAATATATTTTGTCCTTATGGCTCAACAACTCAAAAAGTTGAAGGACCTCCATTAAAAACTATTTTGATGGCGTCCTTCCCCTAACTGAAAACTATTTTATCATACTTATGGCTAATTTTCCGATATTTCACTGCAACTTAGGAATACAAAAGGTGCACAATAACTGAACACTAGTTAGCAATTATTGAAGGTAGCTTAAGCCTAGTTTAGCAATTAAAAATCAGTTTCTGCAGTTAGCACACATTTTTTAGATGGTTCAACAATTTAATACCCGGCTTCAAAGGTTGAAAGACTTATTTCAGCAATTTTAAGAACCATTTTCAGCAGTTATGCAACTGGTTTCTGCAGTTAGAATACCTGTTTCAGAAGGTCCAGCAATTTAAATCCCAGTTTCAGTAGTTGGAAAACATATTGCAAACAATTTAAAAACCAGTTCCAGCTGTTCAAACCAGGTTCAGTAGTTGAAAAACAGTTCCAGCAATTAAAAAACATGTCAATAAAGAAATTGAGGCTATACTGAATAGGGATTTTGCCTATCAGCAGGAGTATTTAAAGAAGTTCATGCTTGGGTTACATAGAGGCTTGGAAGAAGGCACAAGCCTTTTGGTAGCTTCCAAACTTCAACATTTACCTGGGGTCTGAAGGCTTTGAAGTCATAAAGTCCTTACTCTTTTTCTTTTCTTTTTTTCCCTATCGAAGGAGACTTTGAGAGTGAGAGTGCTCGGAATCCCCAACAGTTAGGCTTCCTAACATGTCTCTATATATGTCTCTTGATCGAGTTTGGGCCCATAATTTGAATTATTACAGCCTTAAGAGGTAGGGACACATCTCTAGACCATTTCGTATCTGTATTGCAAACGTGCCAGACACAAAAAAATATGTGTCTAAGTATTTAATTGTTTTTTTTTTGGGTCTGACACGGACACCTTTTGGACACACTCTGACACATATTAGATACATACCACCGGACGCGTACAAGAAACGTTTTGGGTTGTAATGTGTAGGTTCGATGTATCGCGAGTATAGCTAACGTGTGAATCTATGTGAGCTGGAGAGGTGCAATTGGTTGATGATTAGGAATGAGAAGAGAGGTTTAAAGGGGTTGAGGAGGAGGCATAAAACCTTAGTTGCAGGAACCTTCAACTATGCTCACGTTTCTTCGACGGAAACGCGCTTCCGCGTTCCCGTCGAAGGAAACTCCAAGAAACTCGTCCCAATGACGACGACAACTCGTTCCTTACCTATACGGGAACTTACACCCAAAAAACGGTTGAGAGACTTACAATTCAAGCTGCAATTGGTACCTTTAAAGTTGTTTTGTTCTTGTTGGTGTGCACATCGGATCTTTACCTTTTAGAGTCATACTAATGCGGCAATGCCTTTAACTTTTATGCCTACTTAATATACACAAGAGCTCTATTGCGTAATCATGTGCTACAACAAAAATGTTGAAGTATAACTAGAAACTTATAATTTTAATAGTAATATTTTATGTGGTAGAATAATATTTTTATATTGACAGTTAACAATATAAAATTTCAAAATATATTTATAATTTTTCCTAACCGCTCCCAATGGCGCTCCCACACTTCTATGATCATCCGCTCCCCCGCCCCCGCTCCCACTCCCGTCTCCGCTCCCGCTTCGTGTAACTAAGCATAAAACGTGTGATGTGACCGAGCCCGAGTCGTTTGGGCTACCTACGTATCCCGGTGTCCAGGGAATTAGGTTAAACGTAGTTTCATCTTTTCTCGGGGAGATGGTCTCTCCCTCTCTCTCAAAATCTGTGTTCTTTCCAGAGCAGATGACTCTCTTTGTTTCTAGAAATCTATGTATGTGTGTGTCTCTGTCTTTGAATGAGAGGTCCTCCCCCAAATCTGAATACCAGCACTGGTATTTATAGGCAAGGAACAAAACCTCCGCTAGACCGATATTGCCGCGGACCTTGCCCTTCCGCGGGCCTGCCACGGCCTTGTCCATGGGACCCTGGCGGGCCTATCTGCCCTCGCTTGCTATGGCTCTCGCGGGCCTCAATACCCCCGCGAGCTTGTTCAGTTGCGCATGGCCCATCTTGCTGCGGACCCTGCCCATCCGCGGGACTACCGCAGCCCTGTCCGCGGGACCCTGGCGGGCCCAACTGCCCTTGCGATGACTCTCGCGGGCCTTTTTACCCTCACGAATTTATTCAGCTGCACGGGGCCCATCTTGCGCCACATCAATGCGCGGGCTCCATCTTGTGCCTCGTGGCACCAAATCTCTCCGTGGGGCAACTGTTTGCCACATGTCAATCTCACGATCTTTCCACGCGTCATCATGTGAGTGGTAGGTCAAACTTCTTCTTGGGTCAACGGTCATAATCTTGACCGCACCTACATAATGTAATGTAATACATAAAACTTCAAATTGAAATTTGAACCAAATTGACACAATGAAATGACTTAACTAAAACACAATTTGCCTAATCTCATCTTTTCATTGGATTTTTTAATCTTTAATTTGGGGAAAATAATATTTTATACAATGTTCGAAATTCATACATACGTATTTATTTATCTACTTATATACATAACGTATCCTCCAACGTGCCCATGTCCTAATTTTTGAAAAAATAATTTGTCATTGTATCTGTGTCCTATATCCGCATTCTTGCTTCTTAGACTACGGCAAACCAAGCGGTAACCATTTCGCCATTAATTATTACAGAATATGTGAGGTAGCAGAACAATTTAGTAATGTACGGAAACAACACCTATAGGCATAATGCCCCCATGGTAGAGTTCATCCTGGAATACCAACTGCTGTGTTCCCCATGGTAGGGTTACCAGCCATTTTGATAAAAAGGCTTGGCTTTCCAAAAAACTGGGCTAATGAGATTGTTTGAAGTTTCCTTTTCCACGTATCTCTCACTCACAACAAACCATGCCGGCAGTACGACTTTTTCCCCCCACCGTGCTTCCCCTATTTTTACCAGTTAATAGCCTCATACAATAATTGCAGTCCGTTGGAAGACTTTAATTTTAGGTACATGTAAGTTCCTTTAAGAGGTTCTCACTTCTAAAAGAACTTTACCGATCAATGGATGGATAATCCTCACGTGTCGCCATGTTGGGCTAGTGTTTTATGAATTAGCTAGCTTTACCTGCAACCTCTTGGTTGTTTTTGAACTGTCAAATGCATTTGTTTTAGTTTAGAAGCAGTATAGATCTCTTCTTATTTCGCCCTGTTATGTTCTGAGTCGTCTTTGTATTTGAGCGCATATAAATATTGTCTCCCATGTATAAGGTATGTTATTACTCTAGCAATGTTGCTTGGATATATTCCCCTCAATCCTAGGCATACAAATTAGAAACCTTACCTTTTGAAGAATTTTCTATTCAGAAACACCAAGTGTTCGTTTCTGTGGGCTGATATTCGATATGGCCCTTATCACAAAAAGGTCCCAAAACTTTGGACTTTTTGACAAAAGAGGATAGAGACCAAACCACTCTGTATCACCACTGACTTAGAACGTCTTCCAGTGGGAAATTGCCAGTATGGACATAGCATGCGCAACTTTATAGTGTACATGTGACTCTAATGCAACGGCCTCAGCGGATTTTTTTCTTTTTCTCTGTGTCGAGCTTTGATGTGGCAGCAATAACACGATAACTTATTGGATGCTAGTAGCGTTGATACTTGATACAATAGCAAGGTTTAAAGATGACAAAGAAGTATGAAAGCAATTTATATCCCCCAGGTAAATTTGAATTTGTACTGCAATCCCTCCATTTTAAGAGTGAAGTTCGTCACCTCTTAAGAAGTAGGGGTGAGGCACTGCCTGGATCAAAAAGAATTCACCATTTCTATTTGAAGACCAAAAAGGCCACACAAATGATAAAGACAACTAATCGTACCATCAAGACCGAAAAACTGGAAACCAAAATAAGAAAGAGAAAAACTCATAGTCAAATATAAATACATACACCAAATAGAATTTGTGTCAAGGGAAAACTGAAGGACAGAGAAACGAAATAGCTCATGCGTGTTCAGTTCTTGGGTGACAAACCAAAAATGCTTTGACTTGGCTCACTTGCCTAACTTGTCATTGCCTTTTTCTTGCTCTTTACCAACAGAATGAAAGATCCGGGTAAAACAGATAGTGGCAGGGAAAGAAGAAGACATCAAACACAAATAAACGTAAGTGAAGTAATAGTCAGCTTTAAATCATTAAAAAAGATATTTGAAGCAGAACAAATAAATCATCGCTCTTATTTAGATTAAGATAAATTCTTCCTAATTTAACTCCTCTGGAGCAATGAAAAGCTCTAAACCACAAAAAAAGCTCTAAACCACAAAATAATCAAGTGTAGGTACTATCGAAAATGTAACCTGGCAATCATGAAGAATGCATTGCAAAACTTGCAAGCCCAGAAAAATTCGTCTAATAAGCTCTTCCAAACAAAACAGCATATGTGCCAGCAGGAACGAAGATGTTACCGCTCATTTAGGTATGCCCTGCATGTAGCCAAGAGAAAAAAGAAGTTCTTCAGCCATCACTGAGCAAACATCAACGCATACTGCAGAATACCACATCTATGTTACTCTACGTGTACCCGTGTGTTCTTCTAGTATTTTATCTACTTTAAGCAGTTCTTTGACAAGAATTCACTTTTCCCAATCGATTTTATATAATGAAGAGATGCTGATATGATGATGTAGGATAAGATTGGACACTATATTTCCCTCAGTGTATACTTTATCAGGACCTTAGCAAGGTGTCAAGGTAAATATTTGAAAACGGATGTTCTCTTGGTGTACGGACATTAATCAAACAGTTGGTGTACGCCATCCTAGTTAAAGGAGATCTCCTGAAGATTCAAATTGTAACATGCTTCACAGTTGGTGTGCATAACCATCAACAATTCAATTTTATTTGAAGGATATCAGTCTGATGTAGATAGATGTTTACAATCGATGAAGATCGGGGAACTGAACTTACTATGCAAATATTGTTGGCAGCGGAAACCGGGGCAGTCCAGAGAGGTTACTTGTTTGGATTGTTTCCTAAACTGAGATTGGGTTTGGTAAGAGAAGATTGCTTGCCGGAGAGTATATGTGATGTTGAAGTTGAAAAATCATAAATGTTTGTCTATATATAGGACGTCCACAACAACAGAGACACAGAGAAAGAGCGCGGGCAATTTCAAGAGTCATGTGCCTCCTGCAAAGAGGCGCACCGCTTTGTCGGGCTCCCCTGAAGAGTTACACCGCTTTGTCGGGCTCCCCTGAAGAGTTACAACCTTCATATATGCCCACGCAGTAAGCACATATAAAAACTCTCTCTCTCTCTCTCTCTCTCTCTCTCTCTCTCTCTCTCTCAAAACGAGGTTGCAGAGAACAGAGTAAAAGAAGGTTGAAGAGAACAGAGTAAAAGGATTGCGAAAACAGAACACAGTCGATAGACACAATCCCAGGTCTCCCTCTCTCTCTCTCTCTCTCTCTCTCTCTCTCTCTCTCTCTCTCACACACACACACACACACACGCGCGCGAGTCTTAACTAAGAAAGGGCATTTTGAAATGCAAAAATGCTGGTACAAGTTTTCCTTTTGGGAAATTATGGGAACTCAACGACACAACTGCAAACATAATTGTGTTTGGAACTATTAGATGTACTAAGACTCACATGTATCAAACGGATCTTTTGTATTCGGAATTGTGTTTCGTATCATTGCTCCTCTGGATTATATATTATGCAAACTTATAAATGAATGTGCACAGAAATAAAATAAAATTACACGTAGTTATGTTTAGTTATGTATTTTATGGTACAAGTATGCATTTTCATGATTTTATTTTTCACATATTTTTTTGCCTCATATAAGTTACCTAACGTATTATGGTGTCTAGTTACGAATATGCACAGTGCGCACAAAATAGTACTACTAACCATTTTTATTTGTTAGAAATTTTTCGATGTAGTTATAAATTTTGTTAATTATACTGATTTTAGACAAGAAGAAGAGTCTTCTGTGATTTTCGGAGTTATTGTTGTTGATTTTTCTACTGAATTCTTGTCATATTTCGCTTCCAACTTGAAATTTGAAACTGAAAGTTCACTTCTTTGGGACTCGATGTATAGTTGGGGGACTATTGCAGTTTAGCTTGGATGTTGGGAAAAGTCAGGAGGACGATTAAATGCAGAAGTTAATTATTGCGCTTTTGTTTTAAAAAGTAATTTAAATGGATCGGATCGGGTTTAGGGATATGTCTTGACCTATATTCAACTCAACCATATTCAATTCACAGCCCATTTTAAGCTACCCAAAATCGTCCGTTCGTCACCTCTACTTTTACCTTAAAAATATCTACTACAATATGCTACACATCATATCGTCAATATACGGAAAGATGAGATTTATATTGATTTTTTACAATACTTATCAAATCCACGAGCATTTATTTATTTTAAATTCGTATTCAAAAGTCATAACGCACTCAAAACATACGTATACGTCGTACCTAGTGCGCGAAACTCTTTCTTCCCGTATCCTCATTTGCGGAAAAAAATCGTCAACCCGCCCTTTACGTTTAACAAAGTGCAAAATAACATAAAGAATTTAGACATATTGAAAGAAAAAGGAAAGTTGGGAAAAAGAGTTTTTTCTTTGGCTAGTAATCTATCTCTTTCAGCATGCCTCTCTCAATGAGAATCCAGATACAATCTATCACTCCGACTTTCCTTTCTTGCTCTCCAAGTCTCTCTCTCTCTCTCTCTCTCTCTCTCTCTCTCTCTCTAGAGATATATTTATATAGTATACGTATGCATAAAACATATATGTTACTTTCCAAAAAGTATATACATCTGCTTTATATATATACACACACATCCACCCAACAGTTCTGTGTATTGAAAACAAACACAATACTGGAAGTCTGGAAGCATACTGATAACGCTTGATCTTGGACTTAATACAGGTTTTTTGAAAGCATAAGAAAAAAGGTAGCAATTACCCCAAAAAAAGAAGAAGAAAATAGAGAACATGGGTAATCGGAACAAGTTTCTTTGGTTTCTGTATTCCGTTTTCTTGCTTTCACAAAGCAACCAGACAAGGGGATGGTTATTCTCTTCCAAAGAAACTCCAACTGAAAACCCATCGGAGAATTCCGCGATTTCCGGCGATGTAGTTGCCGAATTCTCAATGGAAACACCGGGGAACAGAAAGGGAGTACAGCTCGTCGAAAACGCAAAGAACAGGATGGCCAAAGCGAACTCCTGTTGGCAAAACGCATACCAGAATCTGTTTGCTGGGTGTTCGGAGATTCTAGCGGGTGAAGAGAAACGGTCTAGACTCGCTTGGCATCTCAGTGATTGCTTCCAGAAAGACTCCGGAAGGCCGGGTTTTCCTTACTGTGATGCAAAATCCAGCATGTCGAAGTGTTTGACGAAATTGGATGAGGATGCAAGGAAGGTGTATCTGGAGTTTTATCTTGAGACCAACTCCATCTGCCACCAGTTACAGTTAAGTACATAAACAGCCATACAAATACATGCATGCATTGTTTTCTCTATAAGATAGTAAATTATACACAAGCTTATATATAAGGGGAGGGAGAAGGGGATCCACGGTGCGGGAATAAACCCCCACAGAAACATCACTTCGCACTTGGCGAGATTCGAACCGTAGAGCCCCTCGTGTGTGTGTGTACATTCGCAGACTGCCCATTAACTGGAAATTGGGTAAAGGGAACAATCTCAGAAGAAGTTAGAACTTCGGTAAATATTATACTTGTGAATTTTGATACACTTTGACATATTTCAAGAAGCTTTGGGTATTTTTCAACAAGCATTTTTCATCCTTAACCATGTTACCGTTTTACATAGAAGAGGCAAAATATGAAGGACAAAAAGGAGTTAAAACCTCAATAACAGTCTACGAATTTCAATACCCTTCAAAATTTTTGTACACACTTTGCAAATTTTCCAGCATTATGATTGAAACTTAATCACTGTCCCAAGGATTGTGGTTGGCATTTTGTGAAGACCCGTCAACAAATTGCTAAAAAGTTAGAACTACAATACATGTTTCACAAACTAGAGGTTCAAACCTTGCATAAATTTTCAACCTTATGTTTTTTCATCTATCTTTACACATAAACTAGAGGTTGCACACCTTGCAGAATTTTCTAGAACACCAAGGCCATGACAGTGTGCTCCAAAAGTATCTGGAAAATGGAAAAATGGAAGCAATTAAGAGGGGATGACGAAAAACAAATAGATGAAAAATTGAAGTAGTTGCGGGTGATCTTGGCAAAAAGTACCACCTATATGTTAGCATAGAATTGTACATGCATATCCTAAAAATTTAACTTCACTGTTTTGGTTACAAACACTGAGCAAGTTCTAGATTTCATGTTATTGTAGGACCGATGCATTTAAGCGCCAAACAGAGAGACTGGTGAATGAGCTAAAGAAGTCTGCGCAATTTGCCGAAGACAAGTTAGATATAATAGAAGAGAAAGCAGAGGAGTTGTTACAGAGTTCAAGTCACATCCATGATTCTTTGGCTTCAATCGATGTTCAAACCCAACAAGTGTCCAAAATGACAAAGAATGTTGAAGATCATGTAAATGTTGTGCTGAAGCATGCAGAAGCAGTTTACGAGCAATCCAAGGAAATCGCAGGTTCTCAGTCGGAACTGCAAGAAAGCCAAGCACAAATGAAGAACAAGTTGGAAGAATCAATGGAAGTGTTGCATAAATCTTATCACAATGTGGTTCAAGAAATAAGTAGGTTGAAGAATGAAGCTGTTGAAATAGAGAAGAAGATTGGAAAAGTTGGGGATGCAATGACATCGAAAATGAACACTTTGCAAAGCAAAGCCGATGATATTGGTAACATAGCAGGCATTTCCTTGGATAAGCAAAAGCAACTTCTAGATGGGCAATCTGTGGCTCTTGATGGCCTCGAGTTTCTAACCAAATTTCAGTCCCAGGCACTAGAACAGACCAGGTAAATAAACAAGACAGCCATATTAGCATAATTGTATTAGAGAGTGTTTGGCAAAGGGGATTTGCATCGATTATGGGTTCTGGATTCTCCAGAATACAATTACGGATACAGGAATGACTCCAAATATCTATTAGCAAGAATTAAAAACTCCTCCGGGGGAACTTTTGGATTTCATTTTGAAATCTGGAGGGAAAAAACCACCTTGACCCTAAATTTCCCATTGAATTACCATTTAGGACCACCATCAACACCCAACCCCATCCGCCATCGCCCCGACGAACACATCAACCCTGGCACCACCAACCACCACCCCAACCAATGTCTGCTTTTTTTTTTTTTCACATTCTTACACATGGGGGATGGTATTTTGGTCAAATTCACATTCAAGATTCCAAGATCTATTTCTCTGTTTAAACTTCCAACACTATTGCATCCAGGATCTAAAATAACTTTACAAAATCTCTATTGAACACCCTCTTACTCATTCTTGTAATTGCAGGGGTACTTTGCAGCAATTAGCTGAACTTGGGAATAAACAACAAGACCAGCTTCTTCAAAGACAAGAACTACTACAACAAACTCATGATCGACTAGCTGAAAATTCAAAGACAATATTGGAAGCTCAGGTTGGTGCGCACTTTATGTCATTTTTAAATCTGTGGATATCTTAGAACATAAAATTTCTCCTACAATTTTTTGTTATCTATTTCTACTCACAGGAAGCTTTTGAGTCTAAGCAAACAAGCATGTTTGTCGCTCTAGATAAGCTCTTTGCCTTGCACAATGCCATGCTTCTTGAAGCCCGATTAATTAAAGCTTTTGTATTCTACTTTATATCAATCTTCATACTCCACATGTTCACAAGTACAAAGCAAACCTATGTTGTGAGACCTAGGCTTTATATCGGTATGGCTTATCATCCTTTTTACATTCGTTATGGGTTTTCCAGTGTTCTCGAAATTCAGACTATCATTCTTTTTCATTTTTAGGGATTTCTGCCACATGCTTGATTGAAGTTGCAATACTACGGTATGCAACAACTAGTATTGAACAACAGACTTGGATTATAAGTCTGGTTAGATGGCTCTTTGTGCTGCTCGCATTATTCCAGTTTCTATATGCCATTTGGACATTCAGGTTTGTACGTGCTTCAATCATGTTTACTTGGGGTCGGTGCGTTTAGCAAGAAAATTGTAAAACCTAATGGAAAGAGGAAAAATTCACCTTCAAGTGTTTGATTAGGTAGAAAATTATAAGAAAATAGAAACTTTTGCACAACACATTCATGCATTTATGTTTCATGCAAAAACCACAACAAAATTTGATTTAACAGAAAATTGTTATCTGCCAATTGATTTCCCAACATACGATTTATCCCACATTTCCAGAAACTAATAGTATCTAAGCATGTTAATTTGTTTTACCTAAAGTTACTTTTGACAAATGAAACACATATATCTTCTTGTTACTTTCATGCTAATACAAAAATCCGGAATGATTGTTTTTTTTCAAAATTTACCTGCAGATATATCATCTGACTTAAATGCATGCGTTTTTCCCTTTCTTTCACTCACTTTCTACCATTCAAACTTTCCATCATCATTTTACTTCAAATTGGTAATCAATCGGACCCTTTGGGTTAAAGACTCTATGTATAGTTCTTATTCTAAAGCTATGGCTTCAATGTCATGTAGGGACCTTGAGCTGGCAAATCACCATATGATATTGGAAATGTACAAGAACCACACGGATCTGGTTAAAGGCAAGCGACTAAACACCGAATGCTCATGGGAAAGTGATTGCGACAGTGACGTGAATTGGTCTTCATTTGTTGACACTGAGATAAAAGAAGACATAGACAGTCTTGGAGACCCAGACTATATGCTTCCAGAAGAAGTCGTGGAGAACTCAGTTGCAACTTCCTTAACACCAACAAAAACATACAATCTCCGTTGTCGCCGATATTAATCATGCAGATACTTTCTTTCCTTGAGCACTTGACATTTAAACTACTTTTTGCTGCTTATTACTTACAATTGTATGCACAGATAGTTTGACATTCAAATCAATTTCACAATAAACAAAACTTTTCATTCTTATGAAAAGATTCTAACACAAAGATCCCCAGCAAGTGTTTCAAATCAGGACGCATCGCGTATCATTATTTTCATTTTTTGAACCGTATCGGATATGTATCGTGTATGGTAAGATAAGTTAACAAAAGCTAATACACAATTAAAGTTAGTAATGCTTTATATAGCAAAAATACATTTTTAGGATGAAAATTTCAAGTCACCCAAGTGGGTCCATCACATTGAGGCTTTCTAATGCCTTAGTCAAGGGAAGAGAAGAAGAGTCCTTATCTGAAACATGACCGAAATATGTTATATCTTCTATTTGAGCCCTAATGGATTGAGTTTTGCTGTTCTTTAAATAGTTTGAATGGCACCATAATTAGATCAAACAATTTAGAACACGTCCTAACTAATTGTTACTACGTCTTGTTAAGGACATTTTAATTACACAACTCTCAGCCTCTTTGTAACAAATGCAATAATTCAAAATTTAAACCCTTTGCTTTGTACACGAATCTCACAATTCCAAACTGCTATGATGAAGTAGTAATGGTTTCTATTCTGATCATATTCATCGTAATAAAACATGCAAAATCAACCAAGCAGGCAGAAGATAGGACATTTGAAAAACCTAGGGTGGAGATAGCTTGAAAATAGCAAGAACATGTAACGTACAATCCTAAAGAAGAAGATCAAGCAGGCAGAAGATAGGACATTTGAAAAACCTAGGGTGGAGATAGCTTGAAAATAGAAAGAACATGTAATGTACAATCCTAAAGAAGAAGTACAACAGCAGACAAAGGAAAAGGATGAATTATAGAATACCTGGTGATATCACCAGTAATCCTTGCAAGAGCAGCTCCCTTTTTCAAAATGGTGGAAGTGCTTCGTTTCCCTCAAAACGAACACTCTTCCAGTAACTTGGGACATGATCTTCATCCAAGAGTGACAATCTGCACAAACACGAAGATTCTTCGTGATCCTAAGTGGTATTCCAGATCCTGTGTGAATGAGTCCAAACATGGCCGCAAGTCGTTCACTATGTCCGCAAATCCACGCCTTCTTAATTTCCTCATTAACATCACGCAGCACAACCCCATAATCCGGTCCATTATAATACCCAATGACTCTCATAGCTTCCTTAAATTCACTCCACAACTTCTGATACTCCTCTGAACTACCAAGTTCGAGATCTCCACCAGCCACAAAAGTGTGGAACCTATTTTTTATTTCAATCCAGCTGCATCCAACCTCTTTTTTGACATGCTTTTCCATCATCACTCTCACCATCTTAACACCCTCCCATAGTCCCGCATTTTCATAAATGTTCAACAGCACCACGTAATTCTCTACATATTTTGGTTCAATCTCAAACAAAACCTTTGAAATAGTCTCTGCAAGGTGAAGGTCGCCATAAATGTGGCATGAATTGAGTAATAAACCCCATATGCGACCACTGGGCTTCTCGTGCATGTTTTTCACTACTCCCAGTGCCTCCTTGAGTCTCCCTGCTCTACCTAGTATATCTACCAAACAAGCATAATGCTCTACACTCGGTGAGATTCCAAATTCAGTTTGCATTCTGTGAAACAATGTCTCGCCCTCTGTTGTGAGCCCCATGTGGCTGCAACCTGACATTAAGGCATCAAACGTGAACGTATTAGGGCTGAATCCAGAACCAAGCATCTCATCAAACAACTTTAATCCTTCTTCCATACGTCTAGAGATTGCATACCCATTAAGCATAGTATTCCATGACCTCAAATCTCTCCTCCTTCCCATACCATCAAATATTCTCCGGGCATAATCCACCACTCCACATTTCGAATACATGTCCATTAGCGAGTTTAACGCGAACACATTCGGCCTGATCACCGACTTCACCATTTGGGCATGCATCTCTTTTCCACCTGAAAGTGCGTTAATCCGAGCACAGACAGGTAACGCTGCTGTCAAAGTAAACCCATCAAAGCCCACTCCCTCCACTTGCATCCTCCGAAAAGCATCAAAAGCCTCAAACAGCTGACCTTTCCCTGCAAACCCAGAAATCAACAAATTCCATGAAACAATATCTCGTTGAGGCATTTCGTCAAACATCCGGACTACGTCCTCAAAACACCCACATTCCGAATACAACCTAAGCAGAGCATTGTACACAAACTGATCCGGTCCTTCCTCACTCTTAACAATCTGGGCATGAACCCCTCTCCCAACCCCAACAGTAAACAATTCACCGCACGACTTGAGAGCAACCGAGAACATAAAATTACCCGGTCGCAAAAACCTCAACATATCCACATAAAGAGACAAAGCATCCTTCGAATACCCGTTTCGCGAATACCCAATCGCCATCGACACCCAAACCGACTCGGGGATCATTTCGATCTCGCCGTCGTAAAAAAGGAGGCGGGCCAGGTTGATTCGATTGCAAACAGAGTAGAGGGTGATGAGTTTGGATTTCAACGCGGGGTTGTTGAGGAGGTTGTGGTGGGCGCCCTTTCGCCCCCGCGAGCGAAGGAGCTGAGCGTGGAGTCTCTGGCCGTGGTGTAAGGATTTCTTGGCGATGCAGGCTCGGAGGAGGGTTTCGTAGGTAAGGAGGTTTCGGTGGGTTATGGGGTGGGATTCGATGAGTTGAAGGGCCTCGTCTAGTTTGCCGCATATAGTGAGGAATTTGACGGTTGAGTGGAGGGGTTTGTGGGTGTGGGGCGTGGGGATTGAGTTCGTTGGAACAGGTATGGTAGTTGTGTTGGGAATGGACATGTTTCACTTCTGTTTTCTAGAGATGAGAAACGTTATCTGGGTAAGGTCATATGAATCCTTCTACTCGGTGGCCTATTGACGATGCACGGACATTCACGCGGGGCCACTTCGGATTTCGAGCGGGGCCATTTTGAATTTCGCATGAGAAATATGGGCCGTTTTGAGTGGCTCTAGGCAAAATCAGTTCAATCTTGTAGATGTTTAATTCAATTTTCCTGTTTTTCATCCAGATTTCAAAATTCTGTGTAAATAGGAGTAGAGAGTCACCCATTGGTGTGCAGAAGAAGAAGACCATGCAAAGAATTTAGTATAATAAATTCATTTTTTTTAAATAAATAATTTTAAAAGTAATATGGTACCGTTCGCTATTTGACTGGTAATGTTCAGTATTGACCTGAACTAAAAGGAAAAAAATAAATTAAGACATAGTTTGATACCGTCCGGTATTTGACTGGTATGGTTGGTATTTGAGCAAGATCGAAATTAGGGGTGTATGGTACTGAATTTAGTCAATACCAATACATAGCTGATATGGTACGAGATTTAAAACCTTGCACCCATATAGTGAGAAGTCTCGATTATTATTTTTCCCCGATGGTCAGGAGTGTTTAGGCTAGCTTACGCGTGTAAGGACCCGTATTTTTCAAAAATTATTTCAAAGTTATATAAATGGTATAAATTGAGAAAAATGTGAAATTTGTTGAGTTTTATGTAAGTTGGGGCTTATGTGATAAGATAATTATTTGAGAGAGTGCAAGTGGGTTTTGTGTGTGAGCTAGTATATATAGATATGAGTGAGTGTGACGCAGCGGAATTTACGAAGAGATTAATTGCGTTCTAATCAAAACGGGATAGACCTCGAATCCACGAGCAAACTTTGCGCACAAGGAAAAGTAGAGAGAAACTCATAAATTTTATTGAATAAAAGCTGCTTAAACATTAGGTTACAACCTCTTTTATAGGAAAAATGCGTAACCCTAGCAAAACCCTAACTCCAAAAATGAAAATTTTCAAAATTTGGGGAAAATAATAAAATTGGAAAAAGGAAAGAAAAACATAATTTTTCCCAGAAAGAATCAATTTCTACAGAATTATACGCTAAAAGTTATTAATGAAACAAATATTTCTTAAAACAGCAAAAATGTCCAATTGGAGGCCTAAACGAAGGAATTAGGCTGAAAAATACCATCAGTCACGAATTAGGGTGGAAAGTATTGGTCACAGCGCGAAAATAAGTTAGCCCACCAAATTTGGGTGTGATCCGAGCTCGCTCGCCCGAAAGTTGCCAAATCGGATAATTTATAATTAAACAATGTTTGGGCTTCTGAGGTTTCGACCGGTCCAATTGATCATGAAATTGAGTCTTCACGTGTTCTACATCAGAGCGGTAGAGAATAAAAAGTCCAACTCTTATCTCTCTCCCTCTCTCTCTTATACGTCTCCCTTTCTTCGGCTCTCTCTTGCTCCTTTGAGCTCAAAACCTCACACAATCGCTCAAGACCCGCATATTCCAACCTTCAATCCATCTCCTCCACGGGATACGAGCCTTAGATCAAATGGGTTTGAGTTTGAAGTTGTTCTTGGTGGATTTTGAAATTTGGGAGGCTTGGGCTTAAATCAATCTCTTTGGGTTTCACTCTCCAAGCTTGAGGTAGGGATTCTTGTTCATTCTATATATTTATGAGTTGAATTTAGTGCTTCAATCGTGCCTTAGTTCAAGGTTTCCTGTAGGGTTTCGTTCTTGAAAAATCTGCAGAAATCGTAGCTTAAAATGTTTAGGGATCAATCCTCTTGCTTAGGGGGATCAATCCCCCTGCTGTCTGGATTTTCTGTTGTTGTTTGGGGATCGATCCCCATGTGGTGGGGGATCAATCCCCCTACTCTCTGGACAGATTTGTGTCGTTTGATCCTCGTCCGAATTGTTGTGACCCCCGATCACTTCTAACACTCTAATCACATTCAAACCACTTCTAAACTTGATTATTCGGAAGGGGCGCGGGGGGAGGGATGGAGGAGGTGGGAGAGGTGAAGGGTAATGAAGTTGGGGTCTTAGGAGCAAAGGGAGGAGTAGAGGGTTAGCTATAGGGCGGGGTCTGGGGAGGAGAGGTTGAAGAGGAGGGCGATGAAAAGGGAGGGGTTAGTGGCAGAGAGGAGGTAGTTGAGTGAGGGGGAAGCGGTGTAATAACCCGTAATTTTTGAATATTATTTAAAAATTTTATAAATGTTATAAATTTAGGGATAATGAGAATTTTGTTTAGTTTTTATGATTTGGGGTTAATGTGAAAAAATTGTTAGTAGAGGGATGTAAATGCAATTTATGTGTGTGCTAGTATATATAGGTGTATGTGTGTGTGAGTGTAGGGGATTAAAAATCCCAAGTCTCACTATCTCACCTTTCTCAATCTCCCTCTTTCTCGGCTCTCCTCTCTCTCTCCCCATCTTACTCCCAACCAAAAATTCACGAAACCTACATAAACCCACCCCCATTTTACCTTCTCTACACGTTATTAAGCTTGAATCTCGTGGGTTTTGCTTGGAGGAGGTGTAATAGAGTCGATTTTAAGATTTCGGAGTCAAAGGTTCATGTGGCCTGATCTCTTTATGTGTTTGCTCTCTGATTTCGAGGTAGGGATTTCTTACTCTCTTTATGTGTTTATGAGTTGATTATGTGCTTAGATCATGCCTTGATTCTTTGTTGTTGTTGGGATTTTGTCTTTCGAAGTCTGAAATTCATTGAAAAAAGTTCGGGGTATTGATACCCCAAAACGGGGTATTGATACCCCAGCCTTTTCTGGACAGCAGCAGTTGAGGTATCCATACCTCATTTTAGGGTATTGATACCGCTTTGTTTTTTGGACAGTTTTGACACGTCTTACTCTTCTCATGCTCGTTTGAACTCCGATCACTTCTAGCACTCTCTAAACACCTTTGAATCACTTCTAAACATAATTGTTCTTACCTCGAAGAATCACTTACCAATCGGTCTCCATGGGCTCTCGTTATAACATAGAAAAGTATAGAATTAAATGATTAGAGTGTTCGTACATTATTTATGCATCTGGTTGATTGAAGTAGATATTGTAACATGTCTCAATGAACGATATGAACTTATTAAGCGCTATGGCGTGACGTAGTGATTGGTGGACATACCATGGAGTTGTTATTAAGTATCATAAACTATAATGTATGATGTGGGCATTTGGTTGGTCGATAGGGGTTTGTTTATTGGTCCGGAAGAGAATAGGGTAACTCGTATCTTCATGCTTTGTCTTGATTGATCATCCTAGGTTCCTTTGGTACTCGTTCTAAAATATTCTCGTCTAGAACCTAGTGGGTGGTACGTCGTGGAGTCGTTGTGGGTTTGGTACGTGATGAGGGGCATCGTGATAGACTTAGAGGAATAACGTGATCTTAAGGTATTTATTAATGTGTGATGCGATAACTTGACTATTGATATCATGTAATACGGGGGATCAATTTAGATAACGAGTTGGAAACAATATGGAAGTGTGAGTTAATATGTGAACCGTCCGCTTAACATCAATATCTCACTCTTATCTACATTTTTGAAATTTGAGTCTTGGAAATACATAGGATGGAAAGCGATACAAATGACGTGAAGTGGACACACGGGGTCCCAAATGCCCAAACATAAATGAAAGGTTTCTAGTGGATGCATGGGGTTCCGAATGCCCGGACATGAATGAAGAGTTTCAGAGGACCCACGGGCTAAATTCAGTGATATGTTCGTATTGTTCTGCAGGGAGATATATTCATTGTCATTAACTCCTTTGCGTTCGTTGTACACATTTATTGTTGCCCTTATATTACGGTTGGTGTGTGATCATCAAATATACTTATAGATTGAAACAGAATGGGTATCATACAGGAATCTAAATTTGCGTAGTGTTGGACAAGTGTTATGTGGTTTAACTAGAACAATTCGAGTTGGTTCCTATCTCTAGTTGATGTGTGAGTTATTGGGGATACTCTTGTAAGATTTTGATTCTTTTTTTGTTGAAGAGTGCTCCTTCGTGGTGAAAGACTCTTATTTCTTATGATATTGTGTTGTATTCATTCACTCTTGGTGCATGTTTCTTCTCATTTGCATATAGTTTGAGTATAGAATTTTCTACTCGACTAGTGTAACTCAATCTATCATTTTCAGGTACATCTCAAGGAACTGACGCAGAGTGCATGGTGTGCATGCTTGATCTTATCTCTTTTGAAAGCCGTCCGAGAAGTGGTTCTATCATCTTTTGCATGATCTCTTGAAGGGATGAGATTGTAAATCTATTTGAACTCTTTTAATTTCAGATATTACGTAATCTCTAAATTTACTATCTTTAACTAACTACAGTATTTGGGTTATAATGCCAATGTTGTAAACGTTTAAACCTAGGGATTTGGTTTGTGAACTCATTTGGGGACTTTCTTTTGGGTATTATCTGTATTATGCGAGGATCATTTATTGAAATGGATAAATTATTTATGTCAAAAAATTAGGGCGTACAAGCAAGCGGGGATGATGCCATGAGAGAGAGAGAGAGAGAGAGAGAGAGTATCGAAGATTTTGAGACCCTAGGAAGTTTGATCGGTGTTGTTTGTGGAGTGAATTTGAGAGAGAGAAGATTGGAGATGGTGGAGGAGAGAGAGAGAGAGAGAGAGAGAGAGAGAGAGAGAGAGAGAGAGAGAGAGGGTGTGTGTGTGTGTAGAGGACCGAAGTTGCAGCTTGCTGTTAGTATATATACACGTGTGTGTGTGTGTGAGAGAGAGAGAGAGAGAGAGGGAAATTAGACCTGTTTGTGTTATTCTTTTAAACTTTTTGACAAAAAAAATTTCGGTATTTTTTGTAATTAGAAATTTATAAAAGCTCGGGTCGATATTGAAAAAAGTTCTTATAAGACGACACTTTAGACAAAAAAAAATACTCCCTCCGTCCCTTATTTATGGTCCGGTATTTCATTTTGGGCTGTCCCTTAATAAGTGTCTATTTTGTAAAGTTAGTGGGTAAAAATTAATGAATTGTCTATTTTGTCTCTAAAAGTAGATTCCATTTTGAAAATTAAGTGAGTAAAAGTGTAATGATGATGGGTAAGTAGAGAAAGTGGAGGAAAAAGTTGATGTGAAAGGTATAATGATGATATCTTTTTAATAAATTGGAGTTACGAAGCAGGACACTTAAGAAGTGACGGAGGGAGTAGTTGTTTGGTATTTTTCATCTTTAATGATTTTTTTTACTTTTCGTAATAATTTTATATTTTTTAAACTCATCTAGCCAAGATGTCTAATTAATCCAATAAAATATGATACAAATAAAATAAAAATTCAGAAAATATGAATAAAACACACAAAAAAAAAAAAAAAGTTAAAAAGAATGGAGCTTAAATGTGAGTTTTACCTCAAGCCTATTATGATTAGAATCATTATTTCGTAAGTTTTATTAGTGAAGTAGTTTATTTATGCGATAGTCAAATTAATCGGGAATCGATAAGAACTGAATTATTTTAAAAAAACGGATGATCATTATGACTCACTCGCAATTTACATGTGTCTAGCAATGTTTGTTAAATTTGATTTTTTTTTATGCCTATGACATGCTCACTAGACCTTGTGAATCATAGGACTTGAATTGTTGGTCGGGCAATGGGCTCGAGATGGGCCCCTCTAAAGTATGGAAAATTATTTCATATTTTCAAAGTATATGAATAGTATGCTCTCTTCTCTCACATAACACGTGGGTCTTGAAATTTCAAAATCTTGTTCATAATTCGGGCTCCCTCGTTTACGACATCCTGGTTCCGTCTCTGCTAAGCGGAGTAGTTAAGAACAATGCGAAGCGTTACAGAATAAGACAAAGGTACGAAACTCTACCACTCAGAGGCGCCTCTATGTAGACCATTCTGTGGTCAGCAGAACACCCAAACAACTTTTTTTTCTTAGAATACATGTAAAAATTATGGGTTTGTTTCTTTTTGGGTAATGATAAGGCCACGACACTTTCTTTTAGTGCCACGACATCTCCTTTACATTCACAATTATACCCTCTTTCATCGAATGAGACAACTTCAAGGCTTCAAGGCCTCACTCATCTCGGGGATTTTTTGTTCATTCTCACTTTCCCATCTCTTCTCCACTACTTTTGTCATTCCCTGTGTACATGAAGAGAGATAATAGCAGCAAACTTAAAATACATCTGTAAATCAAAATCCAGTTTTTCCTTTTTTCTGATCTTTGTTCTCTAACTTTAAGATTCGTTTGATTTTGAGGATCCTTCTCTATTCCAACTATTTCATAAAAACACAAAGATGCAAGAGTAAGACAGAAAATCGACTGGTGGAAACGATTATATGTTTGATTCCAGGATCAGTTACGACAATCTAGTCAATTTCACAGTCTTCGTCGACACCGGGAAAAGGTCTTGATGACATCTGAATGTCTGCCGGTGAGGAGGTTCGATCTGCATCTAGATTCTGGAATGATTGCAAAGCAGATTCAAATCTACTAAACGAAAAGAAGATAAATTTCTAAAAAGAGAGTTAGTTTCTTGACCCAAAAAAAATTCTGAAAAGAGGAAACTAATTATAGAGTAATGGAGTGGGTCATTGGTCTGGTACACAAGAACACGAGGAAAAGTAAAATACGCGGAAGAAGTTGGGGGTATAGTTGTCAACACAGCAGAAACGATCGTGGCACTAAAAATATTAGTCGTGGCATTAGGGCCACCCTTTGTTGAATAAGTCGAGATTGAGAAAACAACCATAAGGAAACCCATTACCCAAAAAAACCTATTAAGAGTGAATGAAACAAAGGACAGAAAGCAGGAAACCACACCTTATCAACAATAGCACAAACAACAGGTCTAGCCATTGCTCTCAGTTTCACACCACCTAAAAGAAATTTGAAGAAATTGAATCAAACCAAATTTCTTGGATAGCAGATGAGTATCACAAAAGATTAAAGTCAAAATGGACAAAACAGACAATGACCCAAATGAAATTTAAACTTAAACTAAGATATACCATGCATCTAATGAATGCAGTGCTTGATATCCTCTGCACAACCTTCATAATGCATGTAAATCTTTAGCAGTGCTTCGAAAATCTTTGGCTATATTTCAATCAAACAATCAGAACCGTCACACCAAAATCGAAAACAGAAAGTGTGTAAGAAATTGAAAAGCCCAAGGTTTCAAAACATTACTCTTTGAACTCATAAAATAGAACATCTCTCGTGCACCAGTGCATTGCCGTGAGCAACGGCAGCCAGCGATCCAACCACCGTCAAGACCCAGTCGAACAAATTAGCACATGCGTGTGTGTTTGTCATCACCTTCATTGAGGGCTTCTTCGTTGTAGAAGGTGTGGTTCTCTCTCTCTTCTGTGCTCTCAGAGGAAGTAGAAAAAGAGAGAAAACATTACCCACTTTTGTACTTGTATTGACTTTCCACCAGAAAGGCATTTACTCTGCTGAGAATAATCTGATGGAATGCACATAGGAAAGAGGAAGACATGAAAGTGGAAAAGAGAAAAGAGGGACGCAACGTAGGGAGAATGACAGTTTTTTCACTCTTTTTCCAGATAAGAATTGGTTATCCCATTTTACCCCTTGCAGTTATTGAAGAAAATGGATATTTAGTTTGAGAAAATAATTTAAGCATTAATAAAGAAAAGCAAAAAAAAGTGTGCCAGTTAAAGGGGCAATATTAGGTATGATAGAAAAAAAAAAAAAAAACCTGATATTGTTTCACGAAGAGAACCAGACACCAACTTGTGCTTTCTAGTTATACTAGTATAGATATGTACGGGTCATAATTAAAATGAATACAAAGATGACATACATATGCATGGAACTTCAAATTTGTTGCTAAAAATTGTTCATGATGTCAAACATAAGCTGAAATCATAGCTAACGAAAAATGATTCAAGTCCTCCGTGCTTATTCATTACAAATAAGCCTAAATGCCCATAAAATGCTCAAAACAAGTACTAAGAATGAGGCAAAGGAAAGTAGTGACTGGATGAAGTGTACAAGTTGTTGACTCTTTTTCTTGCATAGGCGGATGAATTTCTGGTCACCAAACAAAAGTGTTGGAAAAGGGGGAAAATATAAAGGAAAACAGTACGTTTTGGCCATAGAAAGCCCAAAGGCTCAAATAGCAAGTTTTGCCTTCACTGCCAACACAACTATAGTACCTGAAAAACAACTATAGTACCCCAATCAAAACCCTGGATCGACAACGACGAAGAAACTGTAAATTGTGTGCTGCACACCCAAGTCAACCACACACAAAAAAAAAAAAAAAAAACACGCCAAATACAAGGAAAACTCTTCGCATGGAACAAGCCCTAAACACCCAACTACACAAATATACGCCCAAATAAAAACTCTTCGCAAGGAAAATTCAACATAAAAATCCATCAGAACCACGATCAACAACCAACAAACCCCAGACAGGCAAGTGTTGCATGTACACTGGACACGTACATCAATCTGTATGTATGTGTGTGTGTGAGAGAGAGAGAGAGAGTACCTGAGACAAGATGAGTGCGGAGAGACGAGACTTCACTTCCGCAACCTTCTCCGTATACCCTATGAATCAAAGACAAAGATAATCGAAATAAGACAAGATGAGTGCGGAGAGACAAGACTTCACTTCCGCAACCTTCTTTGTATACCCTATGAATCAAAGACAAAGATAATCGAAAAAAGGATATCTTGAAACCTTAACAGGGGAGTAAAAGAATCGATAACAGTTGGGGGAAAGATAGTAAGATACGATTGGAGAACTCAGAAGCTACTATTCTGGAAGGCCTCGCATTCCAACGTACGGCAAGACTCCCATTCCCCCGTACGGCAAGGCCCAAGAAAGCACGAGTCGAGCGGGTTTCATATTGGATGAGAAAAACTATTTCCTTCATTCTTTTCTCCATTCTTCGTATAGCAGTAGCACATCTCTCTCTCTCTCTCTCTCTCTCTCTGTCTCTCTCTCCATCTGCATAGTCCGCCGCCTACTTATTGATATGTGGGTGTTTGGTAATGAAGGGTTTTGCATTCATAAAGCCAACAGATCAATTTGAATATTTGAAGGGATCAATGGAAAGATTATTTACTTGGGCAGAATGTAAAAAACCCCAAACACTAATTTTGACACAAAATAATATAATTCCAACGGTCCCAAAAAATTAGATCATAGATTCGTAGCCCCTATTGACATTCTAACAAATCCCTAATGTTAGGGATGAACATGAACCATATTGGTCCGATTTTTGATATGGACCCAAAATTGTATAATCTTGGTGCTCAAGTCCCCTAATTTGTAACGTTTGAATCCTTAAGTTTTCATTTTTAGTCCTTATTGCACGTATGGTTGTTTTTTATTAGTTTCAAGTTAAAAGTTGAATTATGACGACTTTTATCGCCATGGATTGCTCTCGGAAGCATCCACGTACTCAAGGCTGCGCGGAGGCTCCCCACCAAGTCCCAACGGGTGTCGAATTGAGGATGGAGAGGTGATCGGGTCGTCGTCGGTCTGCTCAGACCAAGGCGAATTAAAGATCAAAGTTCTGCCATCCATGAATTGGTACTGGAGGTTGCCCAAAACTAGTATACGCTGTCCAGAGTTTGGCATTTGCAGCATTTTTTGAAGACCCTGTACCGATACTAGGAGTCGGCCAGTACCAGTTCATCCTGCAAAAATTATCCACGTTTTTGTTACTTTTTCAACTTTCCACTTTTGGGATATTTTACACTTTTTGTTACTTTTAGGATATTTTTGGGATATTTAGTGAGAGAGTAAGGCCACTTTATATAAATAGGGTCTCCCTCTCTCATAAAATACTACTTTAAGTCTTTTTAACTTTTGTTTTTCCTCCATCAAAGCTCCAAGCTTTTCTAGCTTAAATCCTTGACAAACACTAGTAAGTTTAAGTTGTTTATTGTTTTGACATTTATTAATGTTGTAGCCGGGGACTAGATTCACCTTAATATCAGGTTTGTTTTCGATTTCTTCGGTTCAAAGTAATGTCTCATTTTTGCTTTGGTCTATGTTTTAAATATGTGTGAGTAGTCGGTTGGCTAAGTCTCGGGATACTCTTTCCCGAGGACTAGGGTGGTTATTTGGTTCTCAAACCCTCATGCTTAAAGGCATGATTTTCGGAATAGAGCTTAACTTGCATTCTTGGTCTAAACAAGGGTTGTTAACTCCTTGGTAAGGTGCTTAGTCAAGCGGTCTTGGCAAACGGCTCACCGAGAGCTCGTGGCCTCTTATGTGTTCGATTAATTTGTCAAACAAGTTGGTTCACCTCCGTTTAATCACATCTTTCAATAAACATAATCGTTAAAGTTAAACCTTCCAGGCGTGAGCACGCGGTCGTGTCTCTCACTTGAGTTATAATTGAGAACGGGTAACGGCCTTAGTCGAGGACTAGAAGATCCCTAGAGTTGCCTTTTTAAGTTCATTAAGAACATTTCAGTCTTTTTATTTTTATTTTCATTTTCATTTCCACTGTTGAAGCAAAACCAAGTTGGCCGTCTTTAACGCCGAAATCCACCATATTAAACCTATAATCCGTTTAAGCTATCTCCGAAGCCCCTGTGATACGATCTCGGTCTTACCGGTTTATTATGCTATCGATGACCTAGCCCTACGCTTGGGGTTTTTCAACCTTATTCGAAGGCGAGGTACCGGTTTCGGAGCGAAGCAGTTTTACAATAATTGAAGAACCAAATCATTATTTACGGATTATGAATTTGGAGATTAAATCAACCCATAAAATTCATAGAACCAAACCCAATCCAAATCATTCACGGGCGGTTCAGTTTTGATTCTGAACAACTGATCGCTTGAAATTGAGATATCATATCATTCGCCATACACTTTTTAAAATACTTAAAATTGCATAGATAAGTTAAAACAAAACTTATATTAAAACTAGTATATTAAATCATCCAAACTCATTGACATCAGCCAACTAAATAAGAGTAGAATCCAAATAAGGCCATGAAATAGAGTACTAGATTAGGAAATTAGCTGCCCAAAAAAAGAGTGGAAAATCAATAGACTAAGCCCAAGTCGTGTATGTGACCTCATTTGATTCGCAGATTGAAAATTATGGGATTAACATTCCTGGGATTAATAGTTCTTGGATTATTTGTCCTAGATTAATTTCATCCCTAATTTCACCCAATCCCATGTTTGATTTGCGTGGGATTAATTATGGGATAAGGAATAGTCAAAAACATTTTTCGAAAAAAGAAACTTCTGAAATTAAAATAACCATTTTAAAACAAATAATTTTGTGAAACATTTTTATTACAAAAACATTTGGGAAAAGTTTTTTTTTTTGAACTAATTTGTGAAAAAACAAATTTCTGAAAAAAGTTGAAAATCAATTTTCTGAAATGAAAAAAAAAACTAGTTTTCAAAACTTTTTTTTGAAGAAAAAGGTTTTTTGAAAACATTTTTTAAACAAAATAGTTTTTGAAATCATTTTTTGAGAAAAGAAAGTTTTAAAAAACTTTTTTCGTATTTTTTTAACAAAAATAATTTCTGAAAACATTTTTTAAAAACATGGATGTTTTGAAAATAGTTTTTTTTTTCTAAAAGTTTTTGTAAAATTTTTTTGAAAAATAAGAAACTTTTGAAAATATATATATTTTTTAAAAAGTTTTTTCAAAACAATTTCTGAAATTAATATTAAAGAAAGTAATTATGAAAATACTTTTTGAAATCAATCTCAATATCATCGAAATAGTTTTGAAAACAATTCCTTATTTGTTAATCTCATGTACGTAATCCCACCTCCCCCTAGGATTATTTAGTACCCCCATATAAAGATAAAATTAATCCTGGGATTAATAATCCCGACAATCATTTCGGGAACTAAACGTGGAATAACTTAGGATTAAGTACATTTAATCCTATTCCAAGCAGTTAATCCGCGAATCAAACGAGGTTAGTGTATTGAAATTATGGGAATAAACTTTCAATTCATATATAAGTATAGGAAATTAATATTGGAAGTGAATGAATAGCTAGGGTGGTGGAATATAGAGTATTAGATTAGGAAATTAAGTTTATTTGGTGTATCTAAACAAATTATATATGTGTATTTTAATGTAAATCCACAAACCAAACTATTTAACACAGTATCTATTTTTTTTTAAACCGAGACCAAACCACATTATTAAAACAGCAAATTACCTCTAAGGATAGAAAAGTGCATTTTAATTCCCATTCATAATGAATTCAATTTTTATTTATCTCTAAGAATGATCCCATTATGAAGATTATCATTAAGGAGTGTTTTTACAAAAAAAAAATAATAACTACAAGTTTTTTGTTTCTAAGTTGGAGCACTAATGAAAGAAAAACTCTGTATGTGGCATTTGCATGTAAACTGGCTCACACAATCTAACTTAGGAAGAAAAACTTTGTATGTACGTATCATTCACTCAAAATTATACTTCATCCGTCTTGCGCGTTTTGTTAGTTATACATAGGGAACTCAACTTTTTTAAAGAGACCTCAATAAATTTCGTCCCTAAGGATTACCCGCATTTCTATATCTATTTGTCTCTACTTATTGCTCTAAAAACATCCTTCAAAATTTGCTTAAATTTTCTGTTTTACACCTCATTTTCTATTTTTAAAACTGTTTCTATATTTTTGTATGAGGGTTAATTTATGGAAAATACCTTTTTTTAGTGTTAAAAAAATACAACCATTTTGAGACAACCTGAAATAACAAGGTAAGCAAACAAGATGGGACCAAAGGTAGTTGCGCATGTTTGGATCTTAACTTGAAAAAAAAATTCTAACTCAAAAACATACACATTACTCATACTTTCAATTATTACTCTCATTAGTTCTAATAATTACTCACATTTCTCTATCTATATTTCTCCACTCTACTCTCTTTTCAATTATTATCATAATTTCTCTTTCCACTTATTACCCTAAAAAAAATTTTGAAATTTTCTAAAGTTGTCATCCGAACACAGCAACATTTGTTTGTGTGTTTATTGGTGATTGTAGAATTTTTTATTCTTTCCACTTTAGTGGGACCGTTGGTTTCCACCGTCTTTGACTATTGCGAAGTTAAAAAAGAAAAACCTATACGTAGCTTGTTGAAGACATTTTGTCCTACCTGACTCAAATAGAAGATTATAATAAAATAAAATAAAAACTCTCATAGAATGTTAGAGTAGCACTTGCTATTAATGACAGAGTTTTGCACCTGCTTAGTTGTCTTCATAACCATAAATGAGAAAATAGAGTTTTGCACCTGCTTCGTTGTCTTCATAACCATAAATGAAAAAATAGATTGAGTGCTTTCATCCCAAATTGCCCGTTCCTACAAAAATTCGTACAAAAATTCGGTTCGAAAATAGATTTCAAGCATCAATTTTCAAGTTCCTTTAGTTCTCTTATAATATAATATGGCGTAAACAAATTTTAAAAATGATGCGATGAGCCGATGATCACTTCATTTTTTCTTTCCCAAGTTTTGAGAAAAAAAAATTTACTCTATCCACAGTTTTCAATAATTTTCTCTACTTATTTCTTTTTACTCATTACTACTCATTACATCAAAAAAAAATTCTAAAAATTTAAAACCAAATTTACACCTCTTTTTGTAAGAGTCTAGCAATTTGGAAGAGACTGAGTATCAAATTTAAAAACTTTAAAACGCAGATCGATACAAGATCTTGGGTCCGTATACATAAAAGATCGATACAAGATCTTGGGTCCATATAAATAAATGTCCACGCCAGCGGAGCATGATTAAGAAATGTGAATTACTCCGTTTCAACAATACTGGCATTGTTCGTTTAGCATATTTATTTTGTTTTCTAATCATTACCTTATTTTTTCAATTATTAATTTCATTTCTCTCTCTATCTCTCTTCACTCATTATCCCTCTCTCCAATCATTATCTTATTTCTCTCTCTACCCACTACCAAAACTAAAATACCCAAATGTGCTAAACGAACAAGGCCACTATCACTCCTTTCTAGGTGCTTAAAAACTACTATTTTTTTACTCCAAAAGGCAACTTAATGCAATTATTTATTCAAAGTTAATTAATTCTAGTTTCCTAAGATGTTAAAATTGGTAGATCGTAACCCGATGTGCAACCATTCCCATCAATATTTGTTCGTACAAACCACATTTTCTCGAGTTTTGAATCCTATATTCTGCAACATCGAAGAAATTAAGTAAACTTTATTTTTTTCATTTCCTTGAGTCATTTTCTTCTTTTGTCCTGATTGCCAAGCACCACATATGTTTTGTTTCTGTGTTTTTCTTGGGCATTTGAAAGTGAAAAGAAGAAAAGAAAAAAGTTCTTGATGGCCTAAAATAGGCCTGTCAATGGGTCGGATCCAATTCAGTTCCGACAGATCCGGATCCGATAAGACCCAAATCCGATTCGAATTCGATAAGACTTGAATCCGATCCAAAAACCTTTTTACTTCAAAATTTTAAGCCAAAAAAAAATATTTTCGGAAAAAAAATTAAAAATTAAAAAATAAAAATACAACTTCATAAACATTTTTTTTTCAAAATAAAAAATTTACTGTTTTTTTAATAAAAAATTAAAAAAAATAAAGTTCGGATTCGGATTAATAACGGATTTAATCCGAATCCGATTCGATCTGTGTTTGAATTACCGGATTCGAATTATCAGATTTCGGATCGACGTTATCGGATCCGAATCGAATTCGGTTCATTAACAGGCATAGCCCAAAACAATTACTCCTATTTTGAACCGTCAATTTCTTTTGTGTCTTATGTGTGTCTGAGAGTTGCCAAAGATGTGTACTGTGGAAGAATGGCACTAGCTAGCTGCCAGCCAGTTATGAGACTTCTCAGTTGGATGATAGGAAGTCGCTCTCACTTCAGATGTCTCTTTTAAAAGAAAAACGTAATGCCACCTGAAAGCGCAATTACGAATCGAGGGGTCGCCACCTAGGGCCCCCGACTTTTTGCCCGAATAGCTTTAAAATTGTGTACCAGTGGTAAGTAACTGATCCCTGTTGCCGAACACCGGAGTTCAAGTCTTGGGCTCTTCATTTTCGTTTTTAATGGGTACATCATAGATGGTTGAAAAAGTGCTGCCTTCATGAGATTTTGCATATTGAGATTCATTCGAACTGAGGAAAAAACAAAAAAAATACGAATTTACATGTCTTGTTACCACAAAGACACCACATGAAACTTGCTAATTGGTACACAAATAAATATTTATGGTAATACTTATTACGCAAAATCACAGAAATGATTGGTATAATGAAAATTGATAGGGCTCCATGTTGCGAGTAGGCCTAGGGCCTCCAAAAGTATAGGGCCGTGCCTGATCATTTACCAAATAAAATTAAACAAATCTTGAATGAGGATACGTGAATCCATTAGTATTTAAGAGAGTGACAGCCTTGCTTGATTACACTTTCTTTATTCAATATAATATAGCATTGTGCTCGTTCGATGGACGGAATAATAATAAAGAGAAGGTTTATACTGGGTTTTTCATTTTTCATTTTCGTGCATCGAACAAGCACAACGCTACTTATTGGGACATTAAAATAATAAAATGAATTTTTCTTGTACATCAAACAGACACAATACAATTTAAAATGTTTCAGCCACAAATTAGCATCATATGTAAAGATTAAAGTCATTTGAAAAAGTATACATTCAACATTCTAACCATTTTTATTTACAATATTTATTAGTTGGTGGGCAAGTAATAAAAAAAAAAAAAAAAAACCAACTCTCTTTACAACAACGGTAGAACAACAATTGTATAGCGACTAAAAAACATAAATGAACAAACAAAACAATAAAGAAAATCACACAAGTATAATTAATATATCTAACATAATCATACACGGTGGGCCCCATGCTAAAAGTGAAGGAGAAATAAAAAGCATGGATTTATTAAAAACAGAGATCCAAACCATACACGTATAATTAATATATCTAACATAACAATATAATATTATGTTGCATGTGCAACGATACAATTATAACATTAAGTAAATAAACTAAGCATTCACAGTGGAATAATTAAACGTTGTCATATCATCTTTTGGTTTTCATTTAAGGGGTTACTAAGGTTAGCAATGTAGATTTCCACAGTGACACAATCAAAATTAAATAAATAAAACTTGTCACATCACCTTTTCAACCTATAAAAATCTAAAAATTGTGACATAGAAAACAAAATTTTTCAAATAGTTTTCAACATAATAAAAACAGGTTATTAGAAAAAGAGAAAATAGTTTTTTGAAAACTTTGATTTAAAATAAAAATAGTTTTCGGGAAAAAGTTTAAAAAAAAAAACCAGTTTTTGAAAAAAAAAGAAAGAAAAAAAGAAAGGGTTTTAATAGATGATCATAAGTACATAATTCTAAAATGAAAACCAATAGAAAAAAAATTGTACAAACAACATTAGGAAATGAAATGTAATTTGGTTGTAAGCAGGTAATTATAAAATAAAGACGACTAAACTAACCTTGGAGTAAGGCAAATACTATTTAAATATGCGGTGGAAGAGAGAGGATTACAGATTTTTAACCACGAAAAAATTCTAATAGTTTAATGTGGGGGAATAAGTAGCTATGCACATTTCAGTTTCGTATAGGACTGGTTTTTGCTTTTGGTGTGGCCGTGGAATAACACTGCGATCACCGCATGCCGTGCAGTGGACGGTTCACAGCACGGTGGGCGCCCTAACCTTTACAAAAACAGAAAACATGCCCTAAATCCATGGTTCTGGTTTCATGAGAGAGAGGGGATGGAATCGATCGCGACGACCACCACCGATGTCGACGACCCCCAACACCACCTCCGACAACCACATCAGCGGCTCCACCTCCGGCGACCACCCCCACCACTTCGCAAGAATCGGGTAAACCTGCCTATTTGCCCCAGATTCAAATCCGTAGAGTAGGCTCTCTCTCTCTCTCTCTCTCTCTCTACCATTGCCGTAGAAATTGGGGATTTCAATTCGGGTCATGGCTGAATTGAAATTGGGGATTTAACTTTGATGTCCATGCATCAATTTGATTGAAAGGCTTATTATATTTTGGCTAAATAAGCCAATTGATTTATTTTTTTATTCTTATTCAAATTTTTTCCTTATTTGTTAGTTTTTCGCCAATTTTTTTGAGATTATTACATCATCATGACAAAAGAAATCTAAAAGGTAAAAAATTACGATCGAAATTTAATTTTTTTGAATAAAGACAAAAATAATCTAATAAACTAATTTTTTCATCTTTATTCAAAAAAATTTGGATTTCGATCATAATTTTTTACTACTTTTTATATTATTGTTGTCATGACGATGCAATAATCCCCAAAAAATTAATAAAAAACTAACAAATACGAAAAAAATTTGAATAAAAACAAAAAAATAAGCCAGTTGACTTATTTAACCAAATTTGGATTTCGTCTTTATTTAAAAAAATGAATTTTGATAGTAAGTTTTTTACTTTTTAGATTTCTCTCATCATGATGAAGTAATAATACTGAAAAAAATCGAAAAAAAATTAACAAATGCGAAAAAAAAAATTTGAACAAGGATAAAAAAAATAAGCCACTTTAGCTTATTTAGCCAAAATAAGTCTAAATTGATGCAGGAGAATCCACGTGGGTTTTTTTTTTTTATTCCATTTGGCCTTTGGGTGGGAGTCGTTGGACAGGTATAAGTAATGGTTGTTTTATTGTTAAAAAAATGTGAAATTTAGGAATTAATAAAAAATAAGTACTTGGGTCTCTCTCTCTTTCTTTTTTTAAATCCGTTTGTTGCATGGATATCATGGACGTGGGGCTTTTTTTGGTTTTAAAAAAGTGAAAAATCTAGAAAATTAGGATTGTAAGTTTGGAAGCTTGTGGGGCTCAAATACATTTGCATAGATTACACTGCACACTTCTTTTAGTCTCTGAAATCATAATTCACATTCTCAGCTTATAGAATTTTGTGTTTAATTTTTTAGCATAGTTTGGGCGGAGGTCAAGGCATGAATGACCAGAGGCTTATATTGGGGAGTTGCGATTCGAACCTCTCTTTTTTTTCTTTTTCTTTTTTTCTTTTTCTTTTTTGCCTTTCTGTGTCTTATGTTTAAAAAAGGGCAATTTAAAATACAATCAAATTGTGTCAATTTATTAACTTTATTGTGATATTTCTCTTTTACCGATAGTCACACTGGAAGTAAATTGATGCACACGGTTGTGTTCGGTACCCATTTTAGTTTAGTTTTAGTTTAATTTTTCAATCATTATCCTACTTCTTTCTTCAATTATTACCCTATTTTTTCAATTATTACTTTTTCATCTCTCTCTATCTATTTCCAATCATTACTCTTCTCTTCAATCATTACCATATTTCTCTCTCCACCCACTACCAAAACTAAACTAAACTATCAACCAAACAAAGCTGATAGAGAGACAATGTTGTGTGAATATATATAGAATTGCTATTAGAGAATTTTCATTTTTTTTCCAATCATTATAATGTCAGTGGATGGTAACTAATTTGCAAGTGAAGTATTTCAGTATCGATATCCCTTTCCTATAATGATCCTTACTATTTTTGAGCTCTTTATTTATATCCGAATGACTTAAATGAAATATTTGTTATCCTAAGAATAGTTGTACTAATGTTTTAGTTAATAGCAATTCTAATATTTCAACACGGCAGACTACCCCAATTTTTATTTGTACTCAGTGAGTACTTTTTTGTGCGCTCGAGTAAATTAAATCTATTTTTTAGCGTGGGAATTTTTTGAACTTGTTAAAAGAACGAATTTTTTTTCCGGAATCTTAAAAAGATTGAAATGATAAGGATGAAAACTCATCTTTTAAAGTCCAGGACATTTTCAGATTTAGGAAATACTGATTTCAATTTTCGAAGAAATTAATGAGAAGAGTGGTTGATGGGGTGCGGGTTGGAGAGAGAGGGGAAGTGTTTATTTTTTAATCTGCAAAAGATGAAATTTTATTAAAATCAAAAAAAAATGAGAAAAGAAATCCAACAAAACGTTGGATGAACACCATAAGAGCAAAAACCCAACACACCCAAGGATCCACAGGGAAAGTGTTGAATGGAGTAATTGATGAGCATCTACAATGCTCATATCATATCCGATAATGTGATAGGGGCATTCTCGTCAAGTAGATATTAAAGGGTTTAGCTTTCTAAAAGATCAGAAAATAACAACATCAACTTTGTACGACAGCTCCATTATAATCAATCAATCAAGTAGGAGAATAAATGTTTTTTAATTCAAGGACACAAGTTAAACGGGATTGGCGGATTTAAGGTCCTATCATTTTCAGAGCACGTCAAATAATACAAACCTAAAAAAAATCATATAATGTTTATCGAATACCGATCAATGCATTGTTAAAAGAACTATGTTCATCGAATACAGATCAATGCATTGTTGGAAAACATAAGTACTGTAGAGGTGATCAAAATTATTCACCTACGACCAAAGAAGACTATTTGACCTCCCGATTACAAACAGGCACGTGGCATGGGGCCCGCGTGGAAGGGAAGCCTCGCTCAAAGCTTGATTTAAGGAAGAATAGTTGACCACCCAATGAGAAAAGAACACATGTACAACGAGAAAGAACAAAAGGATACCCCTGCAGAAATTGTCCACGGAAAGAGAAGGTATCATGGAACCACCGCTGATACCGCGGGAAAACCTTATATACCCTCGAAGTACTCTCAGAAGCAGGAGATTGTGGTAAGGTCCCGCGAATTGTCAAATGCCCACAATCACAAGGAAACTACGTCGAGGAGTTCCCAGAGTCCCGCCCAAGCCTAGAGGCAGGGTTTGGAACTCTGCGGAGAGCTCACGATCGCCGCGGGTCGCGACCTTGCTACAGCGGCAACATGGGAGTCTCTTGTGGCTTGGTGGCTTGGGATGGAGGTGGCATCACGGAGATTCGGATTCTCCTGAGGAAAAGAGTTCACTAGAGGACGTGTTTCCTCAAGACCTAGAGATATAGGAGGGACACGTGTTGGGGTTTTATAAGAGCGCCATCATGGCCCTAACCTAGGCCCAGGTGCTCTATAAAATACCCCTGACATTCCTCCTAATTAGACAGAGTTGACTTTTCCTAGAAAGAGAGTGTGAGCACTCAATTTAAGAAAGGAGAACATTCTTCCTCGAAAGAGAAGGTGACCTCACGCACTCAATCTAGGGAAGGCCAGATGTCCATCCCGCGGAAGGAAACAAAGAACGCGCTGCCTTTATTTCTTCTGTACCTCTAGCCCCATGAGATTTCTTCTCCTTTTTCTTTCGCTAACCATCGACCAATCGCAACTCTCCAGCTCACGAATACTCATACGTAAGCACCTCATAACGAACCTCTAACCTACAAGTACATCAAAATAAATACACTAAGCATGTCATCTGACACGTTTGTTTGAAAATAAATATGATTCGATAAGACATAGATCAGTATCAGCTAAACATGATTTTTTTTCAAATAAACATTGTCGTAAGTCGAGAAAATAAGCTCACGAAAGCAAAACTGGACGGAACTGAAATGTGTTGGAGACTGGACACGATCTTATTAATAAGGAAACTTCATTAGACAGAGATTAGTGCTATTACTCTCACACAAGTTCCGCGCTAAACATATTTGTGAGACCCACTGGTTTACATTATTGCACTATTAATTACTGCTAATTAATGACCGTCGGTTCACCTAATCAAAGTTGGACGACGACAAAGGGCGGTATTACCCATTTTATACACAGTGCATGCGCGCGCTCTCTCTCTCTCTCTCTAAAATGGAGGAACAGAGTAGTAGCACACAGCCACTCCTCTCCCCCTGGAAATACCAATTGACAAATTCAAGCACTTCGCTCTCTTCATCATCGTTCATTGCAGATGAAGCAGACATCAAGCCCGTCGAAAGTATCAGAGATTTCTTCCGTGAGTTTTCGTTGGAGTCCAAAAAGCTTTGGTACCTTGCCGCTCCGGCGATCTTCACCGCCATCTGCCAGTACTCCCTCGGCGCAATCACCCAAGTCTTTGCTGGCCATGTCGGAACTGTCGAACTTGCCGCCGTGTCCGTGGAAAACTCCGTCATCGCCGGTTTTTCTTTTGGTCTCTTGGTATGATACCGCATAAACCATGCTCTTTTTTTTCGGAGTCTATGAACACACTTTTCAAACGCAATTTCGAAAAAAAATATGTCCGGAAACGTGGTTTGTGTCCCGAGTTATATTTAAAAATTATATTCATATTATTGCTTCTTCTTTTTTTCCTTTTTATTAAATTCTAAGAAATTTTTTTATTAACACCTGATTTTTCACGCAAATTACATATGGACACCTAATAATAAAGCATCACATGAGCACTTAACGTATTAAAAAATTCATCAATTAAACCCCTACCGTTAACCTCCGTCCAAAAACTAACGGAAAACATGTTTCTCTCTCCAATTTTGCTTCCCATACTAACTTTTTTTTTCACACATTTTGCACAAATTTTTTGTGGGGTCCATTTTTGGGTCCCACACAAATTATCTGATCTGTTCACTAACTCTAAAATATTTTTTCAAGCGATCTTGCAAAAAATTAGCTCCATAAAATAAATGTAAGTGTATGATCCAATCGTACAGCTTTTCATTCATAATTCTGGATTATAATTTTGAATAAAAAGTTGTAAGATTGGTCCAAACACTTACATTTACCCTGTTGAGCTGATTTTTTTTATAGGGTCACACAAAAAATATTTTAAAACTAATGAAATGATCGGATCATTTTTAGGGACCCAAATGTGGGCCTCATAAAAAATCTATGTAATACTAATTTGTGTGGGTACATTGGATAGTGTTAGTTACTCCGAAAAAAAAATAAATTAAAAAAACAACTTAGCACTATGCGGTAAAGAAAAAAGGAAAATAATAACGCAAAAAAAAGATTGGAAATGATAATGCCAAAACCATTTTTGTTGGTGTCAAAACTTTAGCGTACAGAAGGTTTGTACTATTTGCAATGTACAAGACTTTTATGCACTGGAGTTTTAGCACCAACAAAAACAGTTTTGGCATTATCATTTCCCAAAAAATTTTGTATTACAATTTTTTTTGTGGGAATTCGGCCAAAAGTAAAATTTGTATTACAATTTGTTAGGTACAGGCAAAGTCTTGTTATGTTATTTATCCCTTATTATTTATGATTTAACATTAAGGGTAAAAACATTAATGATAATTGAGCATGGAAGAGAGTTTGAAAGCTTTTTTTTTTTTTTTTTCTAATTTGTGGTATTTTGAAAAGTGTATGGAAAAGAAAAAAGAAAATAAATAAATTTATTAAGAAAATGCCACATTAGAGAGAGAATTAAAGAGAGAACTTAATTTTATTTTTGAAAACTACATTTACTTAGTATATAGTATAGATGCGTTTTACCTAGCTAATCATTAATGCAAGACTCATCCATATATATGAACCTTCATATGAACATTCCCATTAATCTTTCCACCCCGATCTACTTAACTCTTTAATTACTTTTTCAATAATCATATAACCACATACAATTACTCAAACACTTATACACACAATAAATTGCAGTGGGGCCCACCCCTTTTGCGAGTTGTGTGTGTGTAAGTGTTTGTGTGAGATTTTAGTATATATTATTGTTAATTTTTATCAATCACCGAAGTTCACATTTGCACTATAACAAACGTATTATTGAAAAATAGTTTGGTCAATAATGGAAAGAAATTTCGGGCCTACTTGCCTATCTGCACATATTTATGTACCATAATGCGTTTTACTAATCAATAAAGAAAGCAAAACTTTTTTCACCAAAGAGAGACTTTTACACAAATAACCTTCAATTACTTTAACACCTCCAAATTTCGTGATCACATTTGCACTACAACAAACGCGCGCGTTTTACCTAATCAATAAAGAAAGACTTGAAATAGTTACGTCCATAATGGAAAGATATTTTGGGCCTACTTGCCTTAACAGTGGCGGATTCAGCTAAGCTGCTAAGGTACATGAAGGTTACGTTCCTAATTAAATAGCTATATATATATATATATATATAAATGTCGGATTACTATCTTAACATAATTGGTTCTGTGTGCAAACCAATATGATTTAACTACATAATTTAGGAACATGTAGACTTCTATTTGGGGCCGAATCAAATTAAGGAGTATTCTATTCTCTAAATGAGGGCAAATTTTGAACTTAAAAAGCATCAATTATGGAATTCATTAAATGCCTTATCCTTCCTAATTGTTCAACATTCCTCAACTGTTTGAATGAGTAATACATTCCTATAATTTTTGCACATAAGTAAAATGTTAACGCCACGTGTGTCACATTTTTGCCATAAAATATTAATACAATCAAACCAACACTACACAGCCTACCAAACATATTGCTTGTTCGTTTAAGGGACTTAAAACCTCTACGCATTGTCCCTAATAAATTTTTTCTATTTATCTCTTTTCACTTATTACACTTTAAAATCTTCCTCAAAGTCAAACCGAACAAGGTCAATATGACACAAAGAACTAAAGTTCAACAACAAAAACCAGAAAGAACAGCGCGGAGGTACGTACCTATGTTGGGGCCGGACGGGGCACAGCCACCCCCAATTTTAAAAAACTTGTTAATTTGATATCTAATTTTGAGTTTTGATTGTTATTATCAGTGTAATATTTTTAAAACACCAAAAAAACACCCACACCCGCATAAACACCTAATGAGACAAAGGACCTAGCAACATGCTGAGGAGCGCTAAAATTGGCCCTTAATTTCCTCGGCTTTCTATTGCCATAATTCTGCTTATAACCACTTTTAACTTAGTGGATTAATTGATCGATGCATTTTTGTTTTGAAACTCATAGTTGGGAATGGGAAGTGCACTAGAGACCCTCTGCGGGCAAGCGGTTGGAGCAGGGCAACTAGACATGCTAGGGATATATATGCAGAGATCATGGGTCATCCTTGGTACCACGGCGTTCTTCTTGATGTTCTTTTACATCTTCGCCACCCCACTTCTGAAGCTCATAGGCCAGACGACTGAGATATCGGAGGCGGCTGGAACCTTTGCGGTCTGGATGATTCCCCAGCTCTTTGCCTACGCCTTCATGTTTCCGCAGGCGAAGTTCTTGCAAGCCCAAAGCAAGATGGTGGCGATGGCCGTGATAGGAGCAGCGGCCTTAGTTTTGCACGCCGTCTTCAGCTGGCTCCTGATGCTCAAGTTGGGGTGGGGATTGGTGGGCGCAGCAGTGGTCCTGAATTCCACGTGGTGGTTGATAGTGGTGGCTCAACTATTGTATATTGTGTGTGGGTCCTGTGATCGGGCTTGGTCCGGGTTTTCATGGATGGCGTTTCATAATCTCTGGGGGTTCGTTAAGTTATCTCTTGCATCTGCCGTGATGCTTTGGTAAGTACACTTTTTTTTTAATCCGCACTTCGTTGCACTAATTTGACCATGTTCGTTTTGGGATTCCGAACCTTCTTTTTTTTCCTGTGCACACGATCGATCTGTAATAAATTTTCTCTCTAATTATTAATCTGATTTCTCTATCTATCTTTCACCACTCATTACCGCAAAAAACTTTCCCAAGTCTTAAACCGAACATGGCCATTTGTTTTTAAAGTTAGATTAATCTTGTGTCTAAACTATTTAATTTTTAAACAACTAAAAATTTTAATTTTTTGTGCCACCTTTATTCTTTTTTAGGTAAATGTTTGATACTTTTACGATTTGTCTCAATCATACAATTTTGGGGAAAAAATTTAAGATACAAAAATAGCCAAAAAAAATTTAAAAAAGGGGAAAATTTTGGTCTATATATTGTCTCACTTTTTCGATTTTTCTCATAACAACTTTTAAATTCTTTTTACCAAAAGAATAATTTTTCTCTTGTGTCTCCTATTATCATGCTTTGGCGAGGATGATTTAATGACTTACGTTCGTTCTCTTTTCTATGTCTTTTGGTCTAATTAACTAAATCCCAATGCCTATACGTAAGACATAAACAAAGACGAATATCAGCACCAAGGTTAGTCTCGTTGATTGGTAGATTTGCTACTCACAAAATTGAGCATGGTTAGATTTTTTGGGTCAGGCCGCAAAAAAATACTATATGATTTCTCATGAAATTTCTTAGATAATCCTATCATAAATGGCTTGCACTCGATCGTGTTAAGACCATGAGGAACACCACACACAAACCCACGCAGTGATTTCAGAGAAAAACTCCCTTTGATTATATATTCACACAATATACAATAAAGATGAAAAAACTTTCCGAGAACCACAGGCCGGTTCCTCTTCGGGAGGCCACAACCCGGCCCCCCATGCTCACCTAACCCTCTCCCGCACGTTATGTCACACACTAACCCTAATAGGGTTTACAACTCTATATAAGGGACTTCAAGGGTAAATATGCTCAACACCCAACACTAAAGGTGTTACACAAAATAACCCCACCATTATGGGTGGACCCCAACAGATCGGACTGAGCACTACAACAAAAAACACTTTTACCAATGAAATTTGGTGACGAAATCCAAAATTCGTTCCCAAATGATACCTTTTAGCGAGGAAACCTATATTTTGTCGCCAATAACCAAAAAGTACCTATGGGCGACGAAATATGATTTTGTTGTTTGGGAGAATAAGAAAAGTGTATAGGGTATTAATAAACCCCAACACAAATAACTATTATTTATATTAAGAGATAACTTGATACAAGACTTGTTTAACCAATGTGGGACAACACTCATAACAACTACTTAAATATTCCAACACTCCCCCTCAAGCTGGAGAATAGATATCACAAAGTCCCAGCTTGTTACATAACAACTCTAACCGGGGCTTGAACAATGACTTAGTAAACATGTCAGCCAATTGAGCACTTGTAGACACAAAGGTAGTAGCTATCACACCACCAACTAACTTCTCACGCACCAGATGACAATCAATTTCAACATGCTTAGTTCTCTCATGAAATACCGGATTGGATGCAATGTGAATTGCTACCTGATTATCATAATACAATTTCATTGGCAATTGCACACTAAATCCTATCTCCTCAAGAAAAGATCGCACCCATACAATCTCACATGTCGTGTGGGCCATTGCTCTATACTCTGCCTCTGCACTAGACCGTGCAACCACTGTTTGTTTCTTACTCTTCCAATTGACAAGGTTTCCACCGAGAAAAACACAATATCCTGTAGTAGATCTCCTGTCAGAAGGTCCTCCTGCCCAATCAGAGTTAGTAAAAGCCTCAATACGTAAGTGACTATTAGCTCGATAAAACAAACCACGTCCTGGATGAGCCTTGAGATACTTTACAATTCTAAGAACAGCCTCCCAATGTGGAAAACGAGGAGCAGACATAAACTGACTCACAAACTAACTGCGAACGAGATATCTGGACATGTAATAGTAAGATAGTTTAATTTTCCAACCAAGCGACGATATTGGTCAGGACTAGAAAACAGCTCCCCCTAATCAACACACAATTTGACATTAGGATCCATAGGAGTATCGATAGGCTTCGACCCCAATAAACCAGTCTCATCTAGAATATCTAGCACATATTTTCTCTGCGATAAACTAATGCCATCTTTAGATCGTGCAACCTCAACACCCAAGAAATATCGCAACCTTCCCAGATCTTTGGTATGAAACTGACTCTGCAGAAATACCTTCAACTCATCAATACCTTTTTGATTATCGCCCGTAATAATAATATCATCCACATAAACAATCAATAATACTTTCCCTTGGTCAGATGAGAGAGAAAAAACCGAATGATCAGATTGACAGCGACTCATCCCAAATTTCAAAACTGCATCACTGAACTTGCCAAACCAGGCCCGAGGAGACTGCTTAAGACCATATAGTGCTTTGCGAAGACGACATACCCAATTACGCTCCCCCTGAGCAACAAACTCAGGTGGTTGCTCCATATAAACTTCCTCCTGAAGATCCCCATGAAGAAAGGCATTTTTAACATCCAACTGGAATAAAGGCCAACCAAGATTGGCTGCAAGGGAGATAAGAAGGCGGACAGAACCAAGCTTGGCAACGGGAGAAAAAGTCTCAGCATAATCAACACCATAAGTCTGAGTATATCCCTTAGCAACAAGACGAGCTTTGTAACGCTCAACAGACCCATCAGGATGATATTGGACCGTAAAGACCCACCTACAACCAACAGTAGACTTTCCTGGCGGAAGAGAAACCAACTCCCAAGTGCCATTGTCATGTAGAGCAGACATCTCAGCCTCCATAGCTGTCCGCCACTCAGAAACAGATAAGGCCTCCCGTACAGTGTTAGGAACAAAAATAGACGAAACAGAAGTAGTAAAAGCATGAAGGGACGGAGACAAGTGAGCATAGGAAACAAACCGATCAATAGGGTGAGAAGTGCAAGACCGAATACCTTTGCGAAGAGCTATAGGAAGACCAGGTGATGATAGAGGCGGAGGCGGAGGTGGTGATGGAGGTGGTGGAGGTGGCGGTTGTTGTGGAACAAGATCTTGAGACGGAGGAGGCGCGGAAGAAGGCACTGGTGGGGCTGTTAATACTTTCTGCCGACGAACATACACCTGTAAGGGTGGCACAGATGGTACACAAACAGGAAACACAGACTCAGTCTCAAGAAGGTCAATTAGAGTACGGTGACCCGAGTAAAAGGGTAATGACTCATTAAACGTGACATCAGCACAAATAAAATGACGACGTAGAGACGGTGAGTAACACTTATACCCTTTCTGAGTGCGCGAGTATCCTAGAAAAATACACCGAATCGACCGTGGATCAAGTTTGTCCCGGTCAGGATCAAGAGTATGAACATAACAGGTGCACCCAAATACTCGTAGGGGTAATGAGTGAAGAGGCTGACCAGAAAATAAAACGGTATCTGACCGCCTAGGACTCTAGATGGCATACGATTGATCAAATAACATGCTGTAAGAACAACATAACTCCAGTAAAACTTAGGAACTTGCATTTGGAATAACAGAGCACGCATAACCTCCGATAAATGCCTAATCTTGCGTTTGGCAACTCCATTTTGTTGTGGAATCTGAGCACAAGAAGATTGGTAAATTATACCATGATCATCAAAAAATTTAGAAAGAGAATTATGAAAATATTCACCTGCATTGTCAGAACGAAATATACGAATGCAAGTATCAAATTGAGTTTTGATCTATGTATAAAATGACTTAAAAATAGAAGACAACTCTGACCTCTCTTTCATGAGATAAAGATACGTGACACGAGAGTAATCATCAACAAAGATAACATAATATTGGAAGCCAAAAACATTAGGAACACGCATGGGACCCCAAATATCAGAATGAACTAATTGAAAAGGACGAGACACACGACTCTCAACCCTAGGATAAAAAGACACTCGATGATGTTTACTAAACTCACAGATTTCACATGGCAAAACATTAACACGACTACATGAAGGTACCAGCCGTTTAAGGTTTTGAACGGATGGATGACCAAGACGACAATGATGTTGATATGGTGTCACCGAAGACTGAAGGGCAACAAAGCTAGGGTGAACATCGTCGGTAAAGTAATACATGCCACCACGTTCAGTACCACCACCAATTTTCCTCCCCGTCTTGAGATCCTGAAACACACAACCACCGGGGAAGAATGTGACAGAGCAATTTAAAGATTTGGTAAGTTTACTAACAGACATAAGGTTTATTGGAAAACGAGGAACATGTAATACGGAATCTAAAGTCAAAGAAGAAGTGACAGAAATAGAACCTAAACCAGTAATATCAGTGGTAGAGCCATCGGCTAATGTAACACGAGATGGTTTATCAATAGACCGATAGCTAGAGAGAATAGTAGATGTACCAGTCATATGATCAAATGCACCAGAATCAATGACCCAAGGGATAGAAGAAAAAGAAGATGCAACATACGCAACGGAAGAACCTGTCTAAGTTTGCGTTGCAATGGAGGAACCTGTCTGAAGTGACACAAGGCGCTGGTACTCTTCCGCGGAAATAGTCACTGTGGCATCAGTAGAATGAGTAACCGGCCGAGTAGAAGGCCAACCATGAAGATCCCAACAATACTCAACTGTATGATTGTTGCCATTACAATAGGTGCAATGTCAAGGAACACAACCACGACAACGATTGCTACTACCATCTTGACCAAACTCATGGCTTACACAACGAGTGCAAGAATTAGGGTAACGACCACCAAAAACCCTATCACTAAACCCATAATCTCGACCACGAAAATCAAAAGCAAACTCACCACTCTCCTCCATTGCACTGAATTAACAACCACCAATAAGAACCAACTAATAGAATCAACAACTACGAACAGATCACCAAATCAGACGATCACCCAACACCATCAATAGCACAAGATCATATGCGATCAACCAAACAACCGAAGATTAACTCCGTCTACCAACACGTTGACGACCATAAACAAATCATAAAACAATACTTGCTAATAACAATACTAAAATCAACAGACCTCAATAATCCAAACATTCATACTACCGACGGTAACCAATCGAGAACGCCAACCAATAGGCGACATAGACAGCAACAAATCGAGATTTAGATCGATACCTCAGAAAACAACACATAAATCGAGATGCATGTGACTGATCTCATCCGAACAAGGCTAGAAACACTGAACGAACAACATGAGACAAATCTGGTTGCCAGCGAAAACCTTTCAGACTATTTCGAACATAAATCGTGGGATTCTGGGCTATTTTGAACACGATTCAGGGGGATTCAAACCATATTTATGAGTTTTGAGAGTTGATTATAGTGAATGAGGGTTGATTCGGGCTCGATGGGGGGTGATTAAGGTTCGATTAGGGTTTTTCAAGAGTTCCAAAGGTTTTTCAGCTATTTCGAATGGGTTTGGTACATGGGGTTAGGGTATCAAAGGGGATTTCAAGAAACCCGGTGGGATTTCAAGGTGAATAGTGCTCGCGGTGAACAGTAACAGTATGTGGCGATGATGGGTGGTGGGGCGTGGGTTACGATTATGATTAGGTTTATGGTTGGATTAAACCTGGCTCTAATACCATGTTGTATGGGAGAATAAGAAAAGTGTATAGGGTATTAATAAACCCTAACACAAATAACTATTATTTATATTAAGAAATAACTTGATGCAAGACTTGTTTAATTAATGTGGGACAAGACTCATAACAACTACTTAAATATTCCAACAGATTTTATCGCCAAAAGATACCATTTGGTACCAAAATATGAGTTTCGTAGCCAAAAGGTGCCATTTGGCAACGAAATCTCATTTCCTCGCCAAAACGTATATATCCTGTTCAACCTTGAATATCTGAGATGCTTATCATGATAGAGTTCTTAATTTCTAGATAAATTTGTTGGATGTTGATAATTTTTTTCGAGGTACAGCTTAGAGACATGGTACTATATGGCATTAATTCTCTTCGCTGGGTATTTGAAGAATGCAGAGGTTGCTGTGGATGGCTTATCAATTTGGTGAGTTTTTTTTGTTATTTCTACGTTGATCAGCAGTGATTTAATTTTAACGGGCAATGTAACATACTGTAGATTTTTACAAAAGAATTTGTTCGTGAATCGAAGAATAGACATGCCTAATCAAATTTTTTCCCTTTTATCATGTATGCGATGCAAATAGTTATCTTATTTATCGTTCATTTTTAAGCTTTCCCATGCAATAAGATAAGCAAATTCGAATTACAAGAACGAAGCAGGTTAAGAAAATGGCAAAGTGTTACAATACGTACACTCCTATTTCGATGTGTCATGTGTGCGGCATGTGTATTCTATTTCACTGTCGTCGCTATATACTTTTTTTTTGCAGCATGAATATATTGGGCTGGACGATCATGGTAGCGCTTGGGTTCAATGCAGCTATCAGGTTTTGCAACCGAAACAACCTCAATTCATACTACAGCTTCTACGATTAACCAACAAAGCAAAGCATTATAACAGAACGATTTGACTTTTGTTGCTGTTGTGCAGTGTAAGGGTATCGAATGAACTAGGGGCAGCACATCCAAGAACAGCAAAGTTCTCGGTCGTGGTGGCTACCGTGACATCAATGCTAGTTGGCCTTGCAATGGCACTCGTTTTGATTATTGCACGAAAGCAATACCCGGATCTGTTTTCAAGTAGCACAGAAGTCAAACAGCTTGTGTATTCGCTCACTCCAATGTTAGGAACAAGCATTGTCATTAACAGTCTCCAACCTACTCTCTCTGGTATGTATTGGCGAATATGCGTATATATAAACATTCTAAAGAATCTAAACTATCACACTTTTTCTTTTTCTTTTTTCATTTTTTTCTGTAATTAAACCTTTCTTATGAATAATGAACTGTTGTTTGCAGGGGTAGCCATTGGAGCAGGGTGGCAAGCATATGTAGCCTATGTGAACATAGGGTGCTACTATTTCTTCGGCATCCCTCTGGGTCTTGTGCTAGGCTATGCCACTGATATGGGTGTTACGGTAATTTTACTTATTTTCTATATAGATGTGGATTATTCATCCCAGATAAGCGGCCACATTGCTCCTTGTCAAAGCAAAAATAGGATGAATCATGTTTGATTTTGGCTCTCGTTCTCGTACTTGATGTTTTAGGGTTCTGTGTTTTGCAGGGAATTTGGGATGGAATGTTGGCAGGAACAGTCTTGCAAACATGCATCCTCATATGGATGATTTATAGGACGAACTGGAACAAAGAGGTAAACAACATGCATTCTGCATTTTAATTATAGCCTTTCTTGTTGTTCAAAACACAGGATTGTACACTGTCAATTGCGATCGGACGGATTCGGTGGCATATTGCCTTCACCCGCATCATCTGCTGATCATAGATCTTATTCTAAATCCGTCTCGATTCCAAACTGGCGTGTGTCGAGTGGGTTTACTGAGTAAAACTAAATGCATTAGCCCATGGAGTTTCTGACTGTCGTTGCCAGGGGCGGACCCACCATAGGGCACGTGTGGTTACGTACCCCACGCCTTTAAAAAAAATTCTTTTTTTTTTGCGGTTTTTTATATATATAATTTATGTTGAATGCATGAAAGTAGTTGTCTGTTAGTATAGTGGTAAAGTGCTTTTTTTTTTAAAGGTGCTGGATTCGAGACTTACCCCGTGCACACCTGCATGTTTTTTTTTTGCCTTTTTCCTGCTAGTTTCCAACTATGCAGTTTTGTGTGTGTTTTTTTTGTCTTTTTTCCAAAAGGCAGTAGAAAATGTGTGTTTTTTTTTCAAAATGCAGTAGAAAATAGTAGTGCGTACCTTATTTTTTATACTATTCGTGAGTTCGAGTCTACCACATATTGCATTTGTATACTTTTTGCCCCCAAAACTGTAATAATAGAGTTAGTAATAAAATAAATAAATGATGAATATGCGATAATGTTGTTTTAGGCCCCGTTCCGGAACTCAATTTAAGAACTTATTTTTAAAAAAAGCAATTTCAACCTCAAAAATAATGTGTTTACGCAAATAATTTTTCTAGCAATATTGATCTTGTTTGATAGATTTTATCAAGATCTTTTATACGGTGCAAAAAAAATAAATAAATTATTTTTGAATTTGAAAATATGAAATAAGTACTTATTTTTTAAGAAAGTGTTCTAAAACGGAGCCTTAATACATTTAGTCAAGATGAGCAAGTTTGTCCAAGTAGCTAATTATTAAAATACATATAAACTTTAAAATTGTTAATTTATCATGAATGCTAAAATTATTTTGGAGTAAATGTGATAAACCGTAACTCGTATATTACGGTTACAAAAAAGGGCAAAGTACGAATTAACTTCCTATGGTTTGAGCATTTGGCAAATGACCTCCCTGAATTTTTCTAATGACCAGTTTGCCTCCCTATGGTTGTGGAGTAAAATGCTACTGTCACATTTTCCATCCAAACTGACGGGAGGTATTAAACACGCTCCTATTCTGAGGTTGGGACTGAAAAATGTGAATTAAATAAAGTGAACTTTGGTGTAAAATGGCAGTTCTACCCTTCTCCATCATCTTCTTCAACATTATCCTCCCAAACAACGCAGCCCTCCCTACACAGTCCTCTCTACCCCATCGTCCAGACAAGAAATCACCCACCGGTTGTCCAGCTCCTCCATGTCCACCCACCGTCGCATCCCATCGACGCCTTTTTCGGCAGCCATTCCACTCTCCACCGTCCCACCCCCCGTCTGCCTCACCATCACGATTCACGACCCGTCGATGCCGCCTCCAAAAAAATCAATATAATTCGAAATAATCAGAGAACAAAAACGTTGGAGGTCACTAGATTTAATTTCTATCCCCACACTTTAGATCTTCTAATCGCGTAATCTCCTGCCCTCTCTCTCTCTCTCTCTCTCTCTCTCTCTCTCTCTCTCTCTCTCTCTCTTATCGGGCTTTGGGTTCAGAAGTCTGTCAAATCGTGGAGGGTCGGTAAGGGATCAAGTGTGGTTTGTGTCTGTTATGTGGTTCCATGTTTGGGGGATTTAATCGTGAGATTTGGAAGAGTTCTTGTTCGAATGGGAATTTGTAGTTAAATGAAAACCAGCCGCTCATCAGTGTGACTCAAATGCAAAAAACTGACCTCACAAAGCTAGAATCCATACGTATTTATGTAGTTGATTTACAATTGCTGAACTTGTATAATTTTGGTTTGGGTCTTAGTTTAAGGCAATGCTGCAAAGGGCCGTCCAATTGAAATTGAGTGTCAAATTCTCTCTCTCTCTCTCTCTCTCTCTCTCTCTCTCTCTCTCTCTCTCTCTCTGCTTTCAAATCTTCTTTTTTTCAATTGCATCCTTTTTCATGTATAATTTGTAATTGTAAAAATTGCAAAAATTAAAACAATAAATTAACAATTAGGGTAACATAATTGAGAAAAACAATCATTTTTTCTTTTTGGCCAATTTACGTTTTCTAAGTAATGAGAGGGAGAGGGTGAGGGAGAGGGAGAAGAGAAGACATAGATATGAAGAATCTAACCCACATCAAAGTACAGGGGTATCAAAGTCATTTAACATTTTCTGCTAACAGAGTTAGATATGCAATTTACTCTAAAATCATAGAGGCAAAATGGTCATAAGAAAAACTCAGGGTGGTCATTTGCCAAATGCTCAAACCATAGGGAGTTAATTCGTATTTTGCCCTATAAAAAAAAATTGGTGCCCCTACTGTGTCAAATTTCTGGGTCCGCCACTGGTAGTTGCTAAGTGTAGGTAGAAAATATCACACTATAGACCGTACACGCAAACACAGGAATTAGGCTTTGTTTGGTTTAGAATTTAGAAAGTTAATTTTGAGAGTTAGAGTGGTAATGAGTGGAGAGAGATAGAGAGAAAGATTTATTGAAAACCGTGTCGAGAGTTAAAAGTTACTCTCAGAGTGTTAAATCAAACGGAGTGACTAAAGAACGCTTGGAAAAGTGCACTTTTGCACTTGTCCTTTCGAGTATGTTAGTATTTCACCTTTGAGTTTGGCTCAATGGTTGACCATGTAGAGCTCCTTTAAAGCGTGAGATCTAGGGCCTCGAGTCCTGGTGGCTGGTGCTCGTAGGCATCCCAATCGTGAACATCGAAGCATGTAGCATTGTGGGGTAGTACCTCGCATCAATATTGATATCCTCATTTGTGTATTCTATCCAAGAATTGACCATTTCAAAGGAAGGATTTACTGCTTAATTGCACTTGAGAAAGACTTTGAATACTCTTGGTGATATATAAATGCAGGCATCCATAGCCGGACGTAGAATAAAAGAATGGGGCGGAAACTGATGCAGGGAAAGAAGCACTGAAATAAGGAAATTGATTCTCGCACTCTACTTTTAGCATTGACACTCCATTTTTGTCTTCTTCATATTTGAAATTGCAACAATATCTTTCTATGTCTGAGAAAGTTGATGAAGACTAACAAAATAAAAGGTAATTTGGTAATTTTATATAGGATAAAGAGAAAAAATGAAGTGTCAATGGCTAAATGTGACTTGTCAAAATCAATTCCCTAAAATAATGGATTTTATTTATCCCACCCAAATTGAAGTCCATGGACCACGACCTGAGCAAACTGTAGTTCTTGGTTATAAATCTACAAGTTATATTTATTTATTCATGTTGGAACACTTGGAAGTGTGTGCCCCTCTTCTTGTTTTGTATACACTTGACATTTCAATGTGGCTTAATGGTTGTCTAATTAATTGTGATAGATAAATAATTCTGATCAATTTTAAAGATGGTCACATGGTTAAAAAAAAATAAAAAAATTGGCCTGCCCAAGGATGCAGGGTCCATAAATTTAATCCTAAGCCAAATAGGAGTAACATAAATAGAATCTTTCCCCTTCAATTTTAAAGTTATTTTCAAGATAAGACTTGAAGATCTTGCCAAAATTTACACCCATCTCCTTATTAAAGCCTACAAATGGAGGCTCATATCATGGAGAAATGATCACTTTTGGCTAACACTCTTGCACAAGCTCTCACGAACTTTCAAGATCGAGGTTAACAATTTTCAGGACTTATAAGAATATCATCAAGCACTAAAATTAAATATTGTGTCCAATACTCTTCTACAAGTTTCACAACTAACACGATCTACATCTAAAAGAGCTTTCACATTTAATCTTTTTCTTGAAGAAATTAAACTGCATTTGTTTAAGATCAAGCTATTCAAGCCATCAACCACACTCGTCCTCTTGTAGCATTTGAAAGACTCAAAGAAGCCATCAAGTGGTTCGACTCGACAACAGGCTTTAACAGTTATTGGATTGCAGCCAAATGAAGAAATTGAATCAGAGAATCATTTTCCGTTTATACTGGTGTGAAACCACATAGGATTGTAGTCGTGTTTTTTAAAATCACGTTCGCAAATAATGAAGATCCATCACCATTTCTCCTTCTTCTTCTTTTTTTTTTTTTTTTAAAATCACTCAGTTTACATTGTTTGCATGATGTCAAAACGAGACTCAATTTTCATTAAAATTTAACGTTTTAGATCACTCAGTTACCCTTTTGAAATTTGTACTATTCAAAAGATATGGCATTTAAGTGAATCCGATAGTTAATGTACTTTGGTACTAATTGAACATGGAGAATTCATAAGGAGAATTTCTGACGTAAAAGTTTGGAGATAAATATATATATATATATATAGAGAGAGAGAGAGAGAGAGAGAGAGAGAGAGAATTTTTTTGTCCACGACTCTCCGTACAATTTTTTGTTGCTCATAAGGATTTTTGTTGATGTAAATAGTAAATTCTCTAAACTAAATTTTTAAATAGTATATATTATTTAATTTCTAAAGTTATATGCCTTGTTGAAAAAGGGTTCAAACTATTTTTTAGGGTTAATTACTTGTTACCCCCTTTATCTATACACATTTTTCACTTTACCCCCTCCTACTATAAAACGCTACAACCTACCCCCTTCATCTTCCAATTCCTAACACATAAGCCCTGCCATTAGTCTGGGATCCAAAAAATCGTCGAAGGGGCATGTGTATGTCACATGATCCGTAAAAAAGAAAAGATTATAAGTGCTTTAATTTTCAATCCGTTTGAATCGGTGTAAAGATTTTATTTCTCTGATCATTTATCCTAAAGGATCATAATTAATTTTTGCTATAGGGCTCTCATTAGTTAGTTTTAAGAGATATTTGGTTATACTACTTTCTTAGGATTAATTAACAAGAGTTCTTAGGACTAATTAAGAGATTAAAGCACTTATAATCTTTTCTTTTTTACGGATCATGTGACATACACATGCCCCTTGGACGATTTTTTGGATCCTAGACTAACGGCAGGGCTTATGTGTTAGGAATTGAAAGATAAAGGGGGTAGGTTGTAGCATTTTATAGTAGGAGGGGGTAAAGTGAAAAATGTGTATAGATAAAGGGGGCAACAAGTAATTAACCCTATTTTTTATGTCTTTGGTATTGTTATATGCCTTGTTTAGTCTATATTTCATCCTCATGCAGTATATTATAGGTAACAAGAAAGGGAGATTTACTATATATGAGAGCGATCGAATTAACCTATGCCCTATATACCTCCTAAAGGTTTATTGTGTACTTTTAACTCTTTTTCACAAAAAGAACCATAAGTAAGAATCACGAACCCTCATTTCGTGAAAGTTGCAATAGAAGCAACTTACCTACTAATCCACATAATTATCAAATCATCATTTAGAAGAAACTTTTTATTCATTTAGGTCTAAAACTTTCATTTATAGTATACAGTTTTGTTACCCTACTCAATAAACATGTTTTCATACATTATAGAAATCATGACCGAATCAAAGTAATTCACAACTCGATTCGATTCACGATTCCAAAAAAGACCATTTTGATTCTCAATTCGATTCACGATTTGACAATCTTGGCACTGAATAGTCTAAGGCTAGCCTTCAGGCTATGTTCTTTTTAATCTTATAAGTCTAAAACTTATTTCGGTATTTTTCGTAACTTTTTTAGCTTTTTGATAAGTGCCAAAATATACATATTATGGCTCTCCAATCTACATTTATTAGTCTTTTATTTTTGTTAATCGATTTTTATTATGTGTTTTTATGTTTGTAGGTTGCGCGAGCCCGTTGTCCGAGACTTTGGATAGTTAAAGAAGTTTGGCGTTCAAATGCGAAACGATTCAAAATTGAATGGTTGATTTATTATTTCATGAAGTCCAAAGAGCCTTTGTGTAATTAATGTTTTCAATTCCTATATAAATACTTAGAGTGTGTTCCAGAAACACAATAAGAACTTATTTTTGTGTAATAAGAAGGTTTGTTCCGGAAAAATAAGAAGGCTGGTACTTATTTTGGAAGAATTTTTATATAGGTACCGACCGACCGGGGAGGGAAATCGTACCGGCGGCCGCGCTGGGGTGTCTTCGGCCATCGGACGGCCGATCCAAGCCGTCCAAAAATTTTATAAAAAAAACCAAGGGAGCCACGCGGGAATCAACAGCATCCGAGGTGCGTAGGGTGCTTGATCCGAGCACCCCTTTTCCGTGTAGGGTGCTTGATCATATATACACGGAAAAGAGGTGCTCGGATCAAGCACCCTACACACCTCGGATGCCGTTGATTCTGGCGTAGGCCCCCTCGGTTTTTTTTTTTACAATTTTTGGAGAGCTCGGATCGGCCGTCCGGTGGCCAGAGACGGCCCGGCGCGGCCGCCGGTACGATTTCCCTCCGCCGGCGCCCATTATCATAGTAACAGTCTTATTTTTTTTATAAGGCAACTTCAAACTCAAAAATCATGTGTTTACGCAAATAATTTTCCTACCACTATGGATCTTGTTTGATAGATCTCATTGAGATCTTTAATACGGTTTCATTTACATTATTTTTGAGTTTGAAAATGTAAAAGGAACTTTTTATTTGGGTTTTATGGAATGACCCTTCTTATTTTTGAATGAGAAGTGGCAAAATAAGTACTTATTTTTTAAGAAGGTTTCCGAAACAGGGCCGGGCCTACTGGTGACGGGGGGCCCTGGGAAAAAAAAAGAAAAAAGGTTGCGCAAAAGGTTGTAGCTTTGGAAAAAAGGAAAAAGTTTCGAATGGCAAATCAAGAAGGAACGGGGCTAGGAATGGCAACGGGGCGGGGCGGGACGGGTTTTTGCATACCCTAACCGGATTTTTTTGGGTACCCTGTTCCCGCCCCGATCGGGGAATGGGTTTACCTGTCCCGCCCTGCCCTGCCCCGTAAAAATTTAAAAAATTAAAGTATAAGTAAAAAAAAAAATGCTAAATAAGAATAAAAATTATCTAAAAAATAAAACTTTTGAAATTATTTTTATGTCTTTTGGTATCGCGGTCAAATTTAAACTTTTAACTGCAATTAATATTTTAGATACTTCATTCCATTTCTTTATGTGTAGAATTTATTATAAATACTTAAAGAAAACTTTTTAAAAAAATCCACTATACACCAATAAATATCAATTTTTATTTTTTTAAAAATTTAATTAGGCTATTTAACAGTAAAGAGACATTGTTTTTTGGATTAATGCTTAAAAAAATGAAGGGACATGTAATTTCGGGGCGGGTTTAGGGGCGGGGCACTTTCGGCCCGAACCCAGGCGGGTTTGGAAGATTTTACCCCGACCCGATACCCGAAAATGGGGTGGAAAACTCACCCCGTTCGGGGCGGGGCGGGGCGGGGCGGGTTCGGGCGGGGCGGGTATGATTGCCATCCCTAAACGGGGCTGCCGAGATGGAACAGGGGCTGCCATTCTTTGGTTTCAATACTGTTTAGTTTCTTCCGAACTCTTTTTACTTTCAAGTTTTCAAGTTTTGTTCAATTATTCGCACTCTAGTAATTAATTTTAATTTTTGTTTTCAATAAAAGTTATTCGCTGGTATTTGTTTAGTTGACATTTTTCTGTTTATTTTTCATCTCGCACAATAGAAACATGTTTCAAATTAGGGTTTCTTTTATTTTATGCGCAATGATTAGTGAGTAGTCATATAGGTAGGATCGCGGGGTGATTAGCACACTGTAACCAGTTCGGGTACTGCTCCTATTTTCAAATAATAAAGAAAAAGCAATTTTAAGTTAATAAAGAACATTCGTTGGACAAACACGGGCATCGTCGGAGCCTATGTGAACTGGGGAATGGGGGTCTAAACCTCATTCTTCGCTGCGCATGGGTAAACGGCGACCATAAAGGTTCGCATCTTTCGGTGTTTTGTTTTCTCTCTAAAGTCGAATGTTTTTAAGAATACTAAATGGAGCAGGGAAGTCCGGAACTGGTTGCGTGTGCTATGAGCCTTACAACCATTCCTCCTCTTTAATTATTTGAAAAGAATAAATATTTTCATAGGTTTTAGTTAATTTCAACCAATCGACAAGGGGTGGCTATCTAAGAGCCTGTTTAAATTATAACAACCCGAGTTTTTAATTAGCATACATAACAGTCTCTGTGGATTCGACTCCAGACTTACCGGATATTGTGCTACGTCAGTCTCCGCCCTACGCTTGGGGCAACTCATTAATTTAGGACTAGAAAATCGTCAAGCATTTTTGGCACCGTTACCGGGGACGGTAACGTATGTTAAGAATTCAGGGAGTTATTTTTTATTTGTTTTCTTTTTAGTTCTTTATTTTTTTAATTGTTGAAAAGAAAAAAAAATAGCCCATTTTGCAAGGTGCTATGGAGGTTATGCAAACCAATTTGATTGTTCAGTGTCACTTTCTATATTTTATGGTTTGGCTTCAGAAAATCCTTTTTCGCATATTCATGACCTTGAGAAAGCTTTTGTTAGCGATGAAGTGGCTCTTTTACATGTATTCTCAGCATCTTTGCGTCGTAATGCTTAAGATTGGTTTAATTCTTTGAGTCCAAGATTGACATGGAATGAGATTGTAATACAATTTTTCAAAACTTTCAATCCCTCAAATGAGACTCATATGTTTTTACAAGAGGTATCAGATTTCTATCAACAAGATGATGAGTCTTTGTCACAGTGTTGGGAGCAATTTAAATTTTCTGTATTCTCTTGGTCGAGTTTTAATTATGAGCTTGGCAGTCTTCTGGTTATCTTTTGCCGTGGTTTAAATTCTAAGACATGCCAGGTGGATTTTAGGTCCACTGACGAATTCCTGGATAAAAATGCGGAAGAGGCTTGGGATTACCTAGATGAATTAACCTAAAAGTTCCAATTTTATGAATTGACTGAAAGTTCTGAGGATACCAATTCTGATGAGAGGAAAAAAGAGGAAATAGAGCCGCTTGTCATTAGTAAAGGCTATATGCCTTTTGAGGAGTCATTGACAATAGTTGCATTGAATAATCGAATACTCTCGGCTCTAGATGGTGCCACCCCTCCTATTGAGTCTCCACTTTCGCAAGAGGTTTTCAATGTGGATCAGATTGATTTTCTTGGTAATGATGAATTTAATTTAGTTTATCATCCATATCTTGTGGATTTTGTCGACGTTTTGAAAATTGATCTAGTTTGGGCTAAGCACTTAGTTGAACTCAAGTGTCTAAAACGAATTCGGTAAATGCGCTACTCGAAGTATCTTATCTTGTGGCATGGCTGAGTTCAATTTTTGATAAAATGTGTAGAATGAAGTGCTATGTTCATTGTCTTAGCTCTCGATGACATGGTAAATGTTCGATACCTACGTTTGGCTGCTCGTACATAAACTTTTTTTTTTGGTATGGTATAGCCACCCGTTTCCCACTTGAAAAATAGGGAGAAAAGTAGTACCCGTGTCTTTCGCGTGAAGAAAGTAGATGATTTTTATTGTATTTCATTTTATTTCTTGCATGATTTATTTCTTTTGGTTATTTTTCTTATTGTCTTGGAGACTAACGCTTTGCAGGTTGTTCGATCTAAATTGGGGGGTCTCCCTCTCTCTATAGTTTACTCTGCTTAGTCCCTCCTTTTCGAGTTGATATCTTTCATCTCTTTTACGTTTCTGTTCTATCTTTATTTTTCATGCTTTCAATGCGGACATTGAATAGTTCAAATTGGGGGGAGGGATCACTTTGTTTTTTATTTTGTTAATAAATTTTTTTTAAAAAAATTGAAAATTAAAAAAAATACTTGTTGGATCCTTTTTCCTTGAGACTTGGAGATTGCAATGTTTACTTGTTGGTTGCTTGTGCTGAGAATCTGTAGACATTTCTTGAATATTTATGTTGCATGGTAGTTTTTTTTTGCTAGTTTGGCGATAGAAATTTATCTTGGCATACACTCTTAGCATCTTTGCACTGCATGATTCTTGGATCTTGACTGCTTGTGAGTTGTGACTTGAGTGCTTTCAATGACTAAATTAGTGGAGACTTATGCCCATGTGAGCTTTAGCGCCTTACCTTCCTTTGGAGTGGTGTCGCACAAATTCTTTTGTTTGTCATTAAAAAAAAAAAAAGGGAAGTTTTATCGTTGTCAATCTCATTATCTTTGTCGTCAAGTATTGGGACTTAATGCATGCCTATTATTTCTTCTTTTGAGAATGAAAAGTTATATGGTCGTATTACCCGTAGGAGATGATACTAGGCCATTTTTGTGCTTTGAACGGTTCGTTTTTTTTTTCCTTAAACACTAATCCCTTGCAAGCCACATTGTGCCTTTTGCTTGAGTCTTTTTCTTGTTAAGCTTCACAAACCATATTGTGTCTTGAGAATGACAAGTTAATCATGTGACGGTTAATTTTTGAAGAGAATGGCGAAAGCGTATTTGAGAAATGTGCTTGAAATGTGGTGTGTTCTTCCCCATAGCTAAAAAGGAAAAAAAAATTGAGAAAATAGCACCCAAAAAAACAAAGAAAGAAAGGAATTTGATGCATTTGTTTGAAGAAAAAAACGCGTGAATTTCATTGGGGAATTTTGTGAAGAGTGAAAAATTTGAGAGATATGGTGGAGTTGAAAAGAATGATAAGAGGGTGCACATTGGTACACTTGCCCTATTCTCGGACACTTGCTTATGATTTATCCTAACCTTTAAAGCACTTTTCCTTACTTAACGATATAACCGAATAAAAGTCCTATTTGATCTTAGGGGCAATGGGTAGATAGTCTTTAATGCTTGACATTCCTTTCATGAGATCACATGTCTACCTTAAAAAGCTTTCTCTTCGTGTCTAAAGTGTGCAAGGTACTTTGATTTTTTATTGCATAACTTCCGCTCCCACACATTGAGAGTTTCATTAAATGAACCATGTTTCGAGCATTTTCATTTGTTGAGTGCATAACATGGTGAGAATTGAAGTTGAGACTCGGTCCGGAGAGAGTACATGGTTGTGGTTCACTTGTTGTTAAGGTCCTTGCTCACACACGCTAAGCTTGGATGCCATGATTTATTTCTATGTTTTGATAGCCTCTAGAACTATTTTCGCATATGCTATATTCTTGGTATTGGCGTATCAAAGAGTTGCATTGCAGTTTCTTTTTGGGTTCCAAGTGAAGGGATCCGCGGTGTTTTGTTGATGGTCACTGCTGAAAATCTTCACGAGACTCCACTCGTTCTCTGAGTATCGCTTAGGGGTTTAAAAGGCTTGTTGCACGAGCTAAGTGCAATCATGAGTCCTATGAAAGTGGCATAGTTAGAATTTATATTATTTGTTTTCTTTGCTCGGGACTAGCAAAGTGTAAGTTGGGAGTGTGATAAGTGTCAAAATATACATATTTTGGCTCTCCAATCTACATTTATTAACATTAGTCTTTCATTTTTGTTAACTGATTTTTATTATGTGTTTTTATGTTTATAGGTTGTACGAGCCCATTGTCCGAGACTTTGAATAGTTAAAAAGAAGATTTTAAAGAAGTTTGAAGTTAAAATGCAAAACGATTCAAAATTGAATGGTTGATTTATTATTTCATGACGTCCAAAGGGCCTTTGTGTAATTAATGTTTTCAATTCCTATATACTGTAAACACTTAACCCTACCGGTGACGGGGGCCCTGGGAAAAAAACAAAAGAAAAAAAGCTGCGCACATGGTTGCAGCTTTGGAAAAAAGGAAAAAGTTTAGAACGGCAAATCAAGAAGGAAAGGGAGCTGCCATTGTTTGGTTTCACTTTCAATACTGTTTAGGCCCCGTTTCAGAACCCCTTCTTAAAAAATAAATACTTATTTTACATTTTCAAACTCAACAATAATATAAATAAAAAATAATTTTTTAATTTTTTTACACCGTATTAAAGATCTCAATGAGATCTTATCAAGTAAGATCCATATTGATAGGAAAATAATTTACATAAACATATAATTTTTGTGTTTCAAATTGTCTTCTTAAAAAATAAGTACTTATTTTCTTTTCTGGAACGGAGCCCTCTTTCGAACTCTTTTTACTTTCAAGTTTTGTTCAATTATTCGCACTCTGGTAATCAATTTTAATTTCTGTTTTCAATAAAAGTTATTCGTTGGTATTTGTTTAGTTGACATTTTTCTGTTTATTTTTCATCTCGCGCAATAGAAATATGTTTCAAATTAGGGTTTCTTTTATTTTATGCGCAATATAATGATTAGTGAGTAGTCACATAGGTAGAGTCGCGGAATGATTAGCACACTGTGACCAGTTTGGACACTGCTCCTATTTTCAAATAATAAAGAAAAAGCAATTTTAAGTTAATAAAGAACATTCGTTGGACGAACACGGGCATCGTCGGAGCCTATGTGAATTGGGAAATGAGGGTTCAAAACTCATTCTTCGCTCCGCATGGGTAAACGGCGAATATAAAAGTTTGCATCTTTCGGGGTATCTTTTTCTCTCTAAAGTCGAATGTTTTTAAGAATACTGAATGGAGCAAGGACGTCCGGAACTGGTTGCGTGTGCTATAAGCCCTACAACTGTACCTCCTTTTTAATTATTTGAAAAGAATAAATATTTTCATAGGTTTTAGTTAATTTCAACCAATCGACAAGGGGTGGCTACCTAAGAACTCGTTTAAATTATAACAACCCAAGTTTTTAATCAGCACACGTCACTGTCTCTGTGGATTCGACTCCAGACTTACCGGATATTGTGTTACGTCAGTCTCAGCCCTACGCTTGGGGCAACTCATTAATTTAGTACTAGGAAATCGTCAAGCATTTTTCGTCGTAATTTTTGGGGTTAATCATTCATTTTGACGAGACGAATCGGAAAAGTATAAAAATATGAACCGATGTTAAAAAAATTCAAATAAGACGGCATTTTAGATAAATAAGACACTGTTAATTTGGTAACTTTTTTTTGTCTTTAGCGAACTCTTTTTTTTGGTTTTCGGTCATAATTTTCTGCTTTTTAGACTCCTCTCATCAAGTCAAGACAGATGATTTATTCAAAAAATATCACTAAAATCAAACCCAAAAAAAACAAAACACATAAAGCATAAAGCAAAAAAAATTATTAAGTTTAGGCAGAGTCCCTTCAACTTCCATTTTATTTTTGACCAAACGAAAGTGGGACGAGGAGAAAGGGAGCGAATACTCATTTTATAAAGCATCCGTTCCGCAATCTCTCTCTCTCTCTCTCTCTCGCTCTCTCTCTCTCTCTCTCAAATGGAGGAGGAGACTAATAGCACACAGCCACTACTCTCTCCCAGCCGATACGTTGACCTTAGAGCGACAAGATCCAGCACTTCCCTCTCTTCCTCATCGTTCGTTGCAGATGAAGCAGACATCAAGCCAATTAGAAATGTCAGAGATTTCTTTGCAGCATTTTTGTTGGAGTCCAAAAAGCTTTGGTACCTCGCCGCTCCGGCGATCTTCACCACCGTTTGCAACTACTCCCTCGGCGCAATCACCCAAGTCTTTGCCGGCCATGTCGGAGCGATCGAACTCGCTGCTGTGTCCGTGGAAAACTCCGTCATCGCCGGTTTTTCTCTGGGTCTCTTGGTAAGATCACATAAACCCATGCAATAGATTGACATAAAGGCATGCAGGCTATGCAGCAAAAATGATAGAGAGGAGAAAGTTTCCCACACAGAGATTTACAGGAAACCAAATCATATTGAGTTTACTAGTCCTTTGGGATTTCACCCATACTATTGGTCCACCACCATTAAAGGTTTCATTCACTTGTTAAGAAATTAATTTGTGTAAAAATTTTATTTTGGGTAATTTTTTTGTTTGTTTTCAGCTGAAGTTAACATTTTTAGTTGTAATCCGTGAGGTTCAAATCCTGTCAAATGCAAGGGAGTATATGGAGTCTACCACTACCACTTGGCTACGTACAGTAGTCCACTTGCTAATTTGGATAAATTGTTCTGCAGAGAAGTAACAGGAAAAATAATCGAATTTTCTTGTTATATGAATGGAAGTACATAATGATGGATATGAATATGATTTTTTCTTTTCCGAAATGTTGCTACAACTTTTCTCCCTCATGAATTCTGCGTAAATCTTGGAAACAATGAAAAGAAACGTGTGATTTAAATGAGTGATTTTCAGCAATAGTAAATTTTTTATACTTCGCTCTTCTTTCATCTCCATATGAATTTACAACGTTGTTCACCCATTTATAAATTTATCAAAAATTAAACTAAACGGAGGACTAAGGTTATAAATTCACACAAAGACAAAAGAACGAGTGCAACTTTTGTTTTATTAGCGAAAGTCACCATTGTTAGAACTAAACTAATCTTGACCTTCGTTCTTCTGACACATACGTTCAATCTTGATGTTATTGGACCAAATGCCTCTTGCGAGTATGATAAAAATTAGAATGCGCAATCAATTAACTTAACGTTTTTAATTCACCGGCTGGTGTTTTGAAATTCACAGTTGGGAATGGGAAGTGCGCTAGAGACACTCTGCGGGCAAGCAGTCGGAGCAGGGCAACTAGGCATGCTAGGAATCTACATGCAGAGATCATGGGTTATCCTCAACACCACATCACTCTTCTTGATGTTCTTCTACATTTTCGCCGCCCCACTTCTAAAACTCATAGGCCAAGAAAGTGAAATTGCGGAGGCGGCCGGAACCTTTGCTGTCTGGATGATTCCCCAGCTCTTCGCCTACGCCTTCATGTTTCCGCAGGCAAAATTCTTGCAGGCCCAGAGCAAGATGGCAGCGATGGCCGTGATAGGTGCAGTGGCCTTGGTTTTGCACACCGTCTTCAGCTGGCTCCTGATGCTCAAGTTGGGGTGGGGATTGCTGGGCGCAGCGGTGGTCCTGAATTCCACGTGGTGGTTGATAGTGGTGGCGCAAATGTTGTATATTGTTAGCGGGTCATGTGGTCGAGCTTGGTCTGGATTTTCATGGAAGGCGTTCCATAATCTCTGGGAATTCGTCAAGCTGTCTCTTGCATCTGCTGTCATGCTTTGGTTAGTATGCTTTGCTGAATTGATTTTATCTATTTTTAATGTAGATTTACGCCACGATTGGTTATTTAATTAAACAAAAAGCTTATTTTCTTTTTTAATGTTACTTTTTGCTTGTGGTAAAAGGTGTTACATAAGTATAATTTTAAAAATGAAGATATTGAAATTTGAAACAACCTGAATCGAAGGATCTGTTGGAGAGTCCGAATACAGTTTTTTAATGGGTAAATTACCAAAACCACCTCAGAGGTATCCGTAAATTAAAGATTGCCCTGTCTTATTTGAAAAACTACAAAATACCTCGCGTCTCATAAAAAATATTCCCTCGTCATGGGGAAGCTACTAGGAAACTTGACACAATCTGTCGGGATCGTTAAATTCTAGTTACAATAAACCACATGTACTTTTGTAGGATGTGGAAGGTTGCAAATGTTTGAAAATAGTCTTTCACAAGTTTTTTTTTTACAAAATAGACAGGTTGGTTTACTGTAATTAGAATTTTGATGATGTTAGACGAATTTCATCGAACTTACTCGCGGCTACATCACGACAAGGAAGGGATTTGTTATAAGACAGGGAGTATTTTATAATTTCTCAAATTGAGAGGACAATCTATAATTTGCATAAACCTCTGGGTGTGGTTTTAGCTATCTACCCTTCTTTCCCTTGAACAGAGAGTTCGAATACAGTTTGGATTATTGACCTTTTTTAACATTGGATATCTAAACTGGGAGTGGTATTTATAAGAACATGACATGAAAATGGTACACAAATCTAAGTTAACAAACCTAGAGGCAAATCAAAATATGGCAGATATCAAAGTCTATGCCTAGGGGCGTGTAATCTAACCTACACTCTGACCTCCCCTTTAGGAAAATGCATATCATTAAATTACCAAGGTCGTACCTTCTAAAATTCTACTCCAGTAGTAATTTGGCTAAATCTACACTCCGCGCATTAGGCTGATTATTAGTGGACCCCATAGTTTGAAAATTTTGTACGTGTCCTTGCAGGATGTGGCAGGTAAGAAGTGCGTAGATTGTTTTAACGAAAATGACAGAAATAATCTCACTTCAGAAAGGGAAATAAATATTTTTTTAAAAAAAGTCAATTTCAAATTTAAAAATTATGTGCTTACGCCATTAATTTTTTTATCAATATGAAACTTATTTGATAGATCTCATTGAGATCTTTTATACGGTGAAAAAAAAAATTAATAATTTATTTTTTATTTCCATTATTTTTTAGTTTAAAAATGTAAAATAAGTATTTAGTTTTTAAAAATGTGAAAAGAATCTTGTTTGATAGCATGTTGGGGACTTTTTCCAACAAATCACGCCCACTTTTTCCACGTAACTTTTCCTTCTTTTTTTAACTTAACTTTTTTCTTTCTTTTTCCATTTTAGACTACATGTTGAAGTGTTTTTTTGTCGGTCTTCAACGCAATAGTTGTTATCTACGATATCTATTCTGAAAGTCTTATAAAAAAAAATTCTATTTTAAAAGTCATAAAAAAAAGGTCTTGCTATAGAATGCCCATGGGGCTGTCATTTAGGATCGTTAATTAAAATTATTTTATTTTAAATGGTCACGAAGAATGTTTGTTAAAGGTCTTTTAACAAACACCCTAAAACTCATTATTTAGTTTCAAGACTCTCTTAGGGTGTCCATTGAAAGGCCTTGAAGCCAAAAATTTATTACGACCATTTCGGATGAAATGATCAGAAAAATAACATCTTTGTACTGGTTCAAACGGATTGAAAATTGAAACATTTATTTTCGTAACTATATTTTTTAATCTATAAAGGACAAAAAAAGAAAAATAAAACAGTCGGATAAACATGATCATTTGAAACATTTTTTTTCTCTCAATTACTTTACAAAGCCTAGAATTAAACTTGACCCTTTTATTAAAGAGAAAAAAAATTCAAACCGGAAAAAAAGAAAATAAAATAAAATGAAAAAAAAAACAAACTGGAAAAAAAGAAAAAAGAAGAAGAACCAAACTGTAAAAAAAGAAAGAAAGAACAGAGAGAGAGAGAGAGAGAGAGAGAGGAGGGAGGAGGGGTAGTCTCGGAAATGGAGGTGGGGCCGGGGAGGGGGGGTGTGTCAGGAGGGGGGGAGTAGCAGCTCTCCTTCTAAAATTCTACTCCAGTAGTAATTTGGCTAAATCTACACTCCGCGCATTAGGCTGATTATTAGTGGGCCCCATAGTTTGAAAATTTTGTACTTGTCCTTGGAGGATGTGGCAGGCAAGAAGTGCGTAGATTGTTTTAACGAAAATGACAGAAATAATCTCACTTCAGATGGGGAAATAAATATTTATTTTTTAAAAATTCAATTTCAAGTTTAAAAATTATGTGCTTACGCCATTAATTTTTTTATCAATATGGATCTTGTTTGATAGATCTCATTGAGATCTTTATACGGTTGAAAAAAAATTAATAATTTATTTTTTATTTCCATTATTTTTTAGTTTGAAAATGTAAAATAAGTACTTATTTTTTAAAAATGTGAAAAGAATCTTGTTTGATAGCATGTTGGGGACTTTTTCCAACAAATCACACCCACTTTTTCCACGTAACTTTTCCTTCTTTTTTTAACTTTACTTTTTTCTTTCTTTTTCCATTTTAGACTGCATGTTGAAGTGTTTTTTTGTCGGTCTTCCAACGCAATAGTTGTTATCTACAATATCTATTCTGAAAGTCTTATAAAAAAAAATTCCATTTTGAAAGTCATAAAAAAAAGGTCTTGCTATAGAATGCCCATGGGGCTGTCATTTAGGAGGTAATAAAATAAGCTTCTTAATTGATAGAAGGGCACGAGGATGTTCAATGAGAACAGATAGTACTATATCATGGAAAAAGTAACAAAGCCTTAAAGGGCGGAAAGCGCTATTTCTGTCATTTTCGTTTAAGAAGGGCACGAGGATGTTCAATGAGAACAGATAGTACTATAACATGGAAAAAGTACCAAAGCCTTAAAGGGGGGAAAGAGTTATTTCTGTCATTTTCGTTCAAACAATCTACACACTTCTTACTTACCAGTTACCACATCCTCCAAGGACGCGTACATAATTTTCAAACTATAGGGCCCACTAATAATCAGCCTAAAAGGCGGACAGTAGATTTAGCCTTTTTTTAATAATTGAATGTTTAGGTCATCTTTCGCGCACCTCGATTATTTTCAGAGCTCTTAAATGACCAACAAATCTTTGGTTATGGCGGTAAACGAATTGAGCAGTCTGCGAGCTTGACTCGGCTTAGCTCGTTAAAGCTTGGCTTGACTCATTTAGTAAACGAGCCGAGCTCGATCTTGAGTTTTTGGCTCATTTAGTGAATGAGCTAAGCTCTCGATTCGGCTTGTTCGACAATAGCTCGGTTAGATTAAAAAGGCTCGTTTAGTAAATGATTCAATAAGGGCTCGACTTGTTAAGGCTCAAGCTCAAATTTTTTGTTCGTTTAGTAAAGAGCTGAGCTCGAGCTCGACAAAACTCGGTTCGGCTCATTTACAGCCATGTGGATTCAAACTTGTCACCTCTTGGAGAACAAGCTATTTAATTACTTTCTTATGATCACTTGGCCAAACTCATTGGGGTTGTACTCGTTCGACAAAAGCTTAACTCGTTAAGGGAGGGTGGCTCGGCTCAATTAAAGAGGCTCGTTTAGTAAATGACTCAGCTCGGCTCGATAAGAGCTCGACTTGTTAAGGCTCAAGCCATGCTCGAGCTCAAATTTTTGGCTCATTTAGTAAAGATCTGAACTCGAGCTCAACAAAGCTCGGCTTGTTTACAGCCACTTGGATTCGAACTTGTCACCTCTTGGAAGACAAGTCATTTAAGTACTTTCTTATGATCACTTGGCCAAACTCTATGGGATTTTTTTTTTTTTTTTTTTTGATCCGCAACTCTATGGGATTGTATTGTTAAGATTTTGGTGAACCCATTGGATATTAATGCATTTTTACAATGCATATGCAGCTTAGAGATATGGTACTATATGGCGTTGATTCTATTTGCCGGGTATTTGAAGAATGCAGAACTTTCAGTGGATGCCTTATCAATATGGTGAGTGAGTATTCCTGCGTTGATTTTTTCTCTTTTGTCTTTTTTGTTTTATGGTATAAGTATTTTGTCGTTGAATAGTTAATTTGTTCCGCTAGGAGTTTTATTTTTTAAGCACTTATTTCCTGTTTTACGAGTCATGTCATTCTCTCAAAAAACATCACCTTTTATTGTATCTATTGTCCATTTTCAACTTAACAAAAAAGAAATTATAATAAAGGGGATAAAAAGAGGGAAAAGATAGTATGTTGAAAATTTAAGTCTATGATATGGCCGGGTAGATAATATACTCCTAATTGTCATTTCTAATTAGAGTTGTGTCCTTCTAATTTCACAGCATGAATATATTGGGCTGGACAATCATGGTATCTATCGGATTCAATGCAGCTATCAGGTTTTGTAGATCAAAACAGCCCTCGATTAATGGTATCATAGCTTCTACAATTAACTAACAAAACAGAACGAACAATTTTAATTAAAAGTCTTTCTATGCAGTGTAAGGGTGTCAAATGAATTGGGAGCAGCGCATCCAGCGACCGCCAAGTTCTCGGTGTTGGTAGCCACCATGACATCGTTTATGGTCGGCCTCGTCATTGCACTCATTCTGATTATTGCACGGAAGCAATATCCGAATTTGTTTTCAAACAGCACCGAAGTCAAACAGCTTGTGTACTCGCTCACTGTAACGCTGGGAATAAACATTGTCATTAACAGCATCCAACCTACTCTATCCGGTATGTATGAGTATATGTATACACATATATACATACCTAAGAACTATCAATGTTTTTTCCTTTTCTTGTGATTAAACTATATCTTCAATTATGTACTATTGTTGTAGGGGTGGCCATTGGAGCTGGGTGGCAAGCTTATGTAGCTTATGTGAACGTAGGGTGCTACTATTTCTTCGGCATCCCTCTGGGTCTAGGGCTAGGCTACGCTGCGGACATGGGTGTTTCGGTACTTCTACTTATTTCCTACATGGACATAGATTAGTAATAACTTCGATTTCAAAATACTTAATAGAATCTCTCAGTGCGAGGAAAAAAAAAAAATTAGATGGATGAAAATGATCTTGGTTGTCATTCTCCAGAATTTGTAAGCTTCGTATAATCTGCAGGGAATCTGGGACGGAATGCTGGCAGGAACAGCCTTACAAACATGCATCCTGTTCTGGATGATTTATAGGACTAACTGGAACAAAGAGGTAAACAATTCCACTCTACATTTTATACATCTGTTTTTGTTCTAAAAACCAACCCAATCTTCTCCCACGGGGATGCAGGCATGCATAGCTGGAGATAGAATCAAACAATGGGGAGGAACGGTGGATCTTCCCAAAGAGACCGACATCGAGAATGGAGCAAGATGACAATGTGTCATGTGGTCAAGCATCTAGAACAACTTTCATCAGTAAAATGACACGCTTTATCACCCCCGGATTGAAGGCCATGTTCCATCAGCACATGTTACGGGAATTCTTCGTTACAATTCAATTGTCTTTGGAGCCGTTAATAGAAAATTACTCATTCTTTTTTCAGCATTGGCACACTTTCGAAGAAATTGTCACCCTTGTTCTATCTATAAGAACATAATAGCTAGCAAACCTATAGCTAGGAGCAAATTTGGCACCAACATCACCTGGGCTTTCTTGCAACCTTTCAGGGGTTGAGCAGCAAACTTAGGAGTGGTAATTCACTGCTCTAGGTGCACCATCCTATGGTGCTAGAGAGCCCTTCTTCACTACATATTAGAGTGGAAGTCGCCCACACCAATCTGTAATGGAAAAAGTCCAAGAGCACATCACTTTGTGCTCTAGGAGCTCTTACTAATCTTCCGAACTTAGGTAGTCCTTCTAGTGTTCTAAAACAAGAAATTGATCGGTGATTAATCGTTGCCGGGGCCTATCTGATTATGCCGGGGCCTATCCAATTAGATCCAACTAACGATTAATCGCCGATTATTAATTAATATGCCCCTACTAATTGCTCGAAGGTGGCCGATCGCCTGACTAACGCCTAGCAACATATAGAACATAGGTCATATCAAGCGTGGACACCCTCGTGTGATGATCCTCTAATTAGACGATCTCTTTCATTCATTTTGTAGACCACAATTTGTTCATCATCCATACAGAATTTAGATTGATCCGATATTCGCATCCACCTGAATGAGGCATAACTGTCTTATCACCAATACAATTTGGTCAAGTCCATACCGACATCCAGTTTTCACATAGACGATATACTTGTGTAGACTTACACAATGAACGGCTTTGATCGCCTCATGGTAGGTGGTTCCGTGGTGGGTCGTATCTTGTCCCATGGGGATCATTTAAGAGGAAATCATATGAGAGGATCTTCATTCGTACTATTACAAATGCTCAATACGGAAATCACCACTTGCGGGTTAATAATAACAGAGAGCATCTTATGGAGGATCCCACTTAGTAGGGATGCTATGTTAGGACTACGGCAATCATAAATTGAAGTTATGTACTCCATTTCACAAGGACACTGATATATACATTTACAGTATAGTACTTACCGGGTCCAAGAGGGACGGCTGCAAATGTTGTGCAGTCCAACAAATTGAAACTAGTAATCGAACAAATCACCTTTGAAGAAATAGTGCAGCTCCAACCAAACCAACCCACAATGTTAAAGCTACCCAGAAAGCTTCGTTTTTCTCCAAACCACTCGGAGGTCGCCAAACCAAGAAGTCCCCTATATAGTCCCTAGTTGATGGAAGTTGATTTGTTGTCGACCTAAATCTCTTTTCATCTCTGTCCTTGTATTTATCACTCCACGTTCCTGCATAGCTGCAAACAATCACGGAAACTGGTCCGATCAACTTCTTTCGGATTCCTCAAAGTCACGGCATAAAGGAACCCATGTAACTATGTTTCATACGCATAATCAAAAATGGGAAGGCATTTAATGCAATTATGTAAAGCTTGCAGAGGTGTGACACTACCTAGCTCATTGATAACACAACCATGGCATAAGAACAAGCAGATTCAGAGTAGCTTATAATTTCGTAGGGGCCGAGTGGCCGACAACAGAAATGAGATCAGCATGCTGTTTTTATCCCTCATGCTAATGGTTAAGTAGATTTCATTGTGAAAGCAATGATAGCGTGCTTTCTCCATAGCTAATTCTGGATGCAATTTGCTAAAAGAAATGAAGAATTGCAGAAAAGGAAGTGGAAGATTGTAATTTCCATGTTACCAGGGAATGCTAGAACCCTAGCAAAATACGTTTTGGTACGACCATTCCAATACATGGTACACCACCATTCTAAAACGGTAAATTTAGCGATCTAAAGCGATCCCCTAAGTTTTCCCAAAATGTCAACTTATAGGGTAAAAATAGAGAGCAAATGAAATTTCGCTGGAAGAAAGTGTAGAAAGTTCGGTCGTAATGGTCCTAGAAATGTGTTTTGTATAAATAATTGACAAAGAATAATTAGTTTCACTAGATGTTTATCACTTGGAAGAGTAAGTTCTAGTTTTGTTATCTATAGAAGCCTACCCCTAGCTTACCACAATTTAAGCATGTGGCGTACCACGTTCCCGTTTCCGTACCTTGTACCGGAACGATCTGCTTTCCAGGTAACAAAGGATTGTATTAGAGCTCTGGTGAATATATCCCAAGAAAGAAATTGAAGAAAAAAAGGTTTCCCCAAAACAGGTTAAAAAAGAAATACAAAAAAAAAAAAAAAGTTTGTGCGTATAAATTAACTACTTGCAATACAATTTAGCTACCAAGTACCAAAACATTCCAACTATTGGGGTAACCGGTCTTAATCGCAAGTAACCAAATCTTCGTAGTTGATTTTTTCCAAGTCTTCCCCCAAATTAGTGCATCTTTAAGTCTTCAGAATTCAGATAACCAAACTACTTCTCATAACTACGGAAGACAATTATCTTCCTATCAAATAGCCAAACCATTTTAGTAGACTACCTCAAATCTTCTCCAACTGGTGCAGCTTTAGTTGCAACATAGTGACCTGTGAAACCTTTTTCTTGATCCTTTATTTTCAAATTTATGAGGGCATAAATGCCCTGTTGTAGAATTAATCCCTAATATAGTTCCACTGGTAGGCAAGATAATTAAACTCATTTCTTTGACTAAAATTAGATCATCAAAGAAGGACATAGACTTGCATCCCCTTCATCGCCATGACAAACTAGCTCATTGGGAACGATTAGCAGAAGATAACAGCTCAAAACTGTTGCTGTAAGCTCAATGAGACTGAAAAAGTTACTTCTCCTACTTCCACGGGCCCTTTTACTCTCAAACTAAAGAAATTATCATTCCTTGATACCTATACCAACAAAATGATTCCTCGTATTCCTAAGGTTTGAACCATATGGTGCTGCAAATATGCAAGATGTATTACAAATTAACTAAAGCTGCAAATAGTCTCAATATCAGCGACATGGCAATGAAGTAAAATCTCAACTCACTTGTCATAGCTAGAACCTATCATTGGAATGGTTACCATCTCCTCCTGGGATATCTTAAGCTTAGGTGCTTGCAAGATGTAGCGAAGCTCTCCAGCTTGGCGTCTAATACTTACATTGGGATGATTCTTTTCTAATTCCTTATACAAGGCAATGCAATCCGCATGGCGTTTATTAGCCTCATATGCCATAGCAAGCCATATCTGAATCTGGAAAACAAAAACTCATTGTTTCAACATTAGCAGTGGCAGATGCAAGAATTTTATAATGAGAGTGTGAAATGCATAATCATTTCGGGTCGGGAGGGAGGGATTATGACAAAAGAAATTGAAATTATGCTGCTGCACCCCTTCCATCCACCGATGCACCTAAGCCTAAGTGATACACATGCACATAAAAATAACCACATCGACTAAAAGATCCCTGTTTTTAACATTTTAACCCACCTCACCACCAAATAGAGTTGGTCTGGGAATGATTGTGAGAGCACCTTCCAGAAACTCAATGGCACGTCCATACATACCCCTTTCATAAGCCTTCTGACCCAAGTGGTACATCAACTGAGCCATCTGTCTCCGCTCTGCTTGCTCCTTAGCCACCTATTTTCCCATACGAAAAGCAACAAATAAACACACCAAATCAAAGTACTCCACTTTTTGGGACAAGTATCACACCAAATCGCCCACCCCAACTCAACGAAATATCCAAGAGTTTCAAAAACCAATTGAATGTTAATGCTGCCAACACAGCATCCAAATGAATCCTCACTAAATTATGCAGATGGCAATCCTATTACGTCAAAACTAGCCCTCGTGGTCCAAAATTGAAAAGCTTAAGTCTAGCTATTCCTCTGTTACATCGCCAACAAAATTGAACATAAAACTGGCAATGATCATGTCAAATCCTAGATTCTCAAGAGTTACTCCACTTTCTGGGCAACCAAACAGAGCATACCAAGGGAAGCCATTCTTCTTCCCTCTTTTTTTCTTGCGCAACTTTTGTCTCGTTTACTCTCTTTGCAATAATTTGATTATTACATTTTTTTACAACGCAAGAAATCTAGGCTCAGTTTGGGAATGTGACTGACTCCACATTTTCATGCTTTCTACATTTGGAAATGACAGGAATACGAATGTGATTCCTGATGACATATTCAAACTGGATCGCAAACTAAGTAGGAATTTGATCCCTCCCACCCCATGGGAATCCTAGATTTCTGGCTCAATCCATACAAAAAAGAAACATCTGACCTTAAAAAATCCCAAAATAAATGATCCATGGAGAAGATCACTGAATTAATCCAAACGTCGGAAAAGAATTAATTCCGGTATCGAATTACCAGGAATCAAAATCAAATTCCTATTGTCACTAAGGATTACGGGCATCCAGTTGGGATGGGGTGGGTGGTTTTGAAACTATCGCCCCAGTGCATATACAGGTGTCGACCACTCGGCCACCACTCCACGCTTGCAATAATTCGAGTGTATGTGTGTGCGTGTGTGTGTATATATATAAATATAAACCAAACAAGAAGCAGAGAATTCGAAACCTTTTCGAGTTCCTTCCTGACTCTCATCCTCTTATCCTCCTCCGTCTCTTCCCTCTCCTCCGCCCGACTCTGCAACTCCTCCGCCCGCCTCTGCAACTCCGCCGCTTCCCTCTCCAGCTCTCTCCTCTCCTCGAACTCCTTCACTCTCTTCCTCATCGCTTTCTCCCAACCAAACAACATCTGATCCTCCTCTTCCTCATCGTCGTACCCGTTCCCATTCCCGTTGCCGTTGCCTTCGTCGTCACTCATTCCGGCGAGATCCAGCGCATTACCCTTCGAATTCGCCTTGCCTCGGGCGCCAACTCTCTGATTTCTACTCTCTTTATCGAATTCAAAGCTGCTAGTGGAGGTGGCGATGGAGATGTGGTGGTAAGGCTCTTTCTTGAACAGGCTCAGTAGCACGTCGGCGGGTAACGGACGAGGCTTGTTGCCGTCGAGAAGTGAGGCTCTGGACGAGGTCACGTCTAGTACTAGCGCTAGGTTTCCGGTTACAACCGCCATGTCGAGGGCGTCTAGAGAGAGGTGTGACAGAGGGAGGGACATGGAGGGGGGAGGTGAGAGAAAGGGTGTGGGGATATTTTTGATGATTGGAGTGTGGAAAGACCAGAAAGGGCATTATTTTTGTGCTTCGAATGGTTTGAGATGGTAGGAATATGGAAGGATGGGTAGGGGTAAAGTTGTCTGGAAAGAACGTTAGCGAGACGCTGTGCGTGACGATGGCGTGTGGCTGCGGTTTTTAGTGTGGAGTTTTCTCGCTGCAAGGCAAAAACCTTGACCGTGGAAAAGCTACACTTTCACCCCAAAAAATTACACTGTGTACCCCTGTAATTACTCATGTTTTCCTTTTACTCCAAAACAGTCATGTATGTATTTTTTTTGTCCCTTCAAGTACGCACTGGTTCAAAAAGAGTAACTTTTTTTGTAGCTAAGGTCTCGGGCGGAGAGGGGAGGGCTATGGTGGTGGGGCGGTTGAGAGTGGCAAAAGAAGGGCTATGGTTGTGGTTTGAATCAAATAGTGGCCAAGAGATTGTTAGGTTTAGTTATTCTAATTAACACTTTTTTTAACAAATATTAGCAACCTTTTAATTTTGGTTAGACTATTATGGATAATTTAATAAAAGGATGCATGTGGGTGATTGTTAGTGGAAGCCATGGTGTAGTTTAGATGCAATCATGCAATAAAGATGACATACATATTTGACTCTTACGGTCCGTTCACCGATGAAATATAAGAGGAGGATATATTATCACCCTGAATAGTATATCTGAAGTACTTATATCTGGTGCTTGTCACCCAAATATCGACCAGAATATTATATCTGCCCCAATGTTATGAATACCGTTTTGGACAGGGTACCGGTTTTCTTACTGGTACGTACCGGTTCCGGTCAGATACCGGGTACCATTTTGAATTTACCGCAACTACAATATATATAATAATTATATATAATTATAACTCAAAAAAATTCTCCATACTATGCTATTCATCATAAAATATATATATTAAGACAACAAAATCCACATAAATATGTGTTATGACAGCTATATGTCTAGTTATAAACTTAAACTTCATTTCTATAACCCAACAAAATTAATGTTTGAAACTTTGAAAAATAGATTTGGCAAGATAAATAAAAGAATTATTAGGTTAAAAAAAGAACTAGAAAGACTGGAAGTAGGATAAAAGAAAGTGCTATTATACACACTATTTCACTTATTTTTTCGATCTTTTTAAAATATTGGAAACACCACAGTCCAAAACAGTGGGCAAAACCACTGGTTTTGTTTCTTTAGGAGTACAACTTTGCTTTTTGTTTCTTTCCACGCAAAATGTTAAACACTCTCCCTCTCTCTCTCTCTCTCTCTCTGTGTACCTGAAAAAGAAGAGGGCCGGGAAGATGAACGGGAAAAAGAAACGACAAGTTGCCGTTCATATTCTCTCCGGCGATCCTCTCTTTTCTTTCCGATCAATCTTCTCCATTGATTGTATCTCAGTTGGTTGTGTTGCCGGAGAAACCAGAGTTTTAGGAGACCTTGAAGAATCTCTGCTCCGATCAATCTTCTCTATTGATTTTAAAGTTAGTGTTTGAAAATCTCTGCTCCAATCTCTTCTTTTCCCCTCTATTTCCTCTCTATTTCCAACTGGTCCAGCTTTGCATAATACCGGCCGAAATCGTCGGTAACACCATCTCGTCCGGTATTTCCCGAAATCGCCGGTATTCTCCGGTGATCACCAGTATTGAGACCGGAACGAAGTCAGTGGTTCAAGTTACCGAATTTTGCCTAAAACGGTATGTACCCGCCGGTTTTGGCCGGTACAAAACAGTATTAATAATATTGATCTGCCCACAAGCGAGTAAAATAATAATAGGGGGAGATGTTATGTTATTATATCCATTTTCATATCTCTCTTCTTAATTACAAAAATGACAACGTCCTCTTTAATTCTATATACACCTACTCATATCCACCTACTTATATCCACCCAAAACGAACCAAGCATATATAGATATCACCTCTTCTATAAATTACTCAAACAAACCATTTTATCATAGCTCCTCTCATCTTATATCCATCCAAAATCAATCTGGTCTTCAAACGGCCCGTTACAATTTACAATCAATTTAATTTAATTAGCCTAAGTTGAATTAAATTTGACTCATGCATAATCATCTCACATGCAACTCGAGTGACAAGTTTTCTCCTCTTTGAATGGATGGACATTTAAAGAAGTGAGGTGACACCTGTGTCAAAATATGTCTCTTGTTCGGGTAAATAAGCAAAGTGGTTTATTTTTTTGTCCTTATTCAAATTTTTTTCGTATTTGTTAGTTTGTTGTTAATTTTTGAGTGATTATTGCATCGTCATGACAAGAGGAATCTAACAAGTAAAAAATTATGATCGAAATCAAATTTTTTTTGAAAAAAGAAGAAAAAATTTGACTTATTGGCTTATTTTCGTATTTATTAAAAAAAATTGATTTGGATTATTTTATTTTTTAGATTCCTCTCGTCATGATAATGCAATAATCCCTCAAAAATTAATGACAAACTAAAATATACGGAAAATTTTTGAATAATAACAAAAAGAATAAGCCACTTGGCTTATTTAGCCGAACAGAATAGTAATGGTTTGATTGCGCACTATTTTTTGAATTGAAAAGGGCAAAGGGATATTGTTGGCAAACCACAATGGCCAAAAGAGTAATATACTTGCATACCGTTCAAAAGTTTGGGGCCGGCTATTCGCAGCCACCTATTTTCTTCTATAGCCCACTATATTTTGGTAAGTGGTTGTTGAAAATCATAAATAACATTTCGGTAAATAGCTGTTGAAAATAAGATTATATTTCGATAACTACATGTCGAAAATATATTCAATTTTCGGTAGACAACTGCCAAACATGCATTTTTTGTAAATAGCTGTTGAAAAAAATATCATATTTCGGTAATTGGATGCTGAAAATGTATCTCAATTTCGGTAACTAACTGTCGAGTCTAATTGAAAATTTTTTAACGGGCTGTGGGAGAAAATACGTGGCTGCGAATAGCCGCGTCCAAAAGCTTACACGAATCACACACCCATTCAAAACCCGGGTACAACGACCGGACGTGTTTTAGGGACCGCCACTGGAGTGCAGTCGTTGAAGGTAATTGCGTCCAGCGTTTGCGCTCTCTTGCGCCACCGTCAATTCCTCTTAATTTAAAACGTGCAATCCACGGCGCCCGTAGGCTTACCTCCCGTTCAGGGTCCCCTTGCCTGCCAATTGCCTCTCTCTCGCTTTCTACAGAGCCATTGAGTTTATGCTTACTCTCCAACTATGTCTCTAATCCTCCCCCATCTTCAACCCCGCCTCATTTCTTCCCTCCTCCACGAATCCACCTCCATCTACCCCAATCTCAAACCTCTCGCTTTCTCCGCCAAACCCAAACCCAAAACCAAATTTCAATCCATACCCTCCGTCTCACGCTCCAACACAAGGTTTCGCCACACCTACGTCCCAAAATCGGCTTCCGTCAACGGATTCCCATTGCAGAGCGACTCAGAAGTGTCTCCGAGAGACGTTGGGGTAAAAAATGCGGAGTTATCTGAGAAGCTGCGAAGGTGGATTGCTTTCGTCAGGTCGGTTTTGCCCGGTGGGAGCTGGTGGAGCTTCTCCGAGGACGTGGATGTTGTGTTGACGGCCAAGCCCGTGACAGTGTTGCGAGCGCTCCAGCGGATGTGGGAGTTGATTGCCAAGGACCGGTGGATTATCTTTGCTGCCTTTGCTACGCTTATTATTACTGCTGTGAGTTCTCCTCTATTGGGTAATTGGATAGAATTGAAATGGAAATTTGCGTCTTTTGACAATGTAGAAGATTTTAGGTGATGGCCTCTACATTAGTGATATAATCTCTAGCCCGTTAATCGAACTAGAGTTGGGGACACACATTTTTAGGATGGGTGGGAATAGTCGGGTGGCGGTTATGATAGGTGGATTTAAATTTTTAGGATGGGTGGAAATAGTCGGGTTGTGGTTATGATAGGTGGATTTAAATTGTCACCATTTCGCCCATAACAATTATTTAATGGCAAGTTAAGAATAGTCATAAATACTTAATTTTTAGTGGGGAAATTATGGAAAACACTTTTGTGACAAAGATTAAAAATGGAAGACACCAAACTGGTGCTCAATCTTTATATTTTGGAGTAAACATATGTTAAAATATAGTATTAGTAGTAGGCCCACATTGCTTAGTTTACTTCTTTAATATGTGAGTTGTCTATATAAATAAAATTTATTAATACCCTGCACACACTGCCCCTTTCAAAACAACAACATGGTATCAGAGCGGGTTCTTAACCTTAATTCTAAAATCCCACTGAAACCCTAACCCTAACCTTTGAATATCCATCACTATAGTCGTAGTGAACAGTGTTCGTCGACATGAACAGTAGTCGTGAATAGTACCAGAAACCCCTCCACTCTTGTCTGATCTCCAATACCTTAACTCACACCTTCAAAACTCAAAATTTATACCTTCAAAACCCAAAATCAGTGCTCGAAAACCCTAACCCAGCCTACCCAGTTGCCGACAGCCCTTCAAAACCCGCTATTGCCGACCTCCAGCACCGCATCTTCAGGTGCTGACAAGTCTTGTAGTCTCTATTTTTTTTTTTTTTTTGAGTTTTCCAGTTTTGTAGCTCATGGCTGGTCAGATTTGTTCTCTGGTTCTTCCGATTGTGTGTACTGCAATCTGGTAATTGTCTTTTGACTTCCTGTTTGCGTTTCTATGCTATCACCAAGAGTTGTTGGTGTTAGACTATTTTTAGTATCAGTAGTTGTGGGTATTCGTATCAGTTGTTGGTAGTTGTTACTGCTCGTTGATTTTGTTGGGTTTTCTTGGCTGATTGTTAATTCGGTGCAATGGATGAGTCAAAGTCTGGTTCTACATCTATTTCTAGTTCCACTATTGTTGGTAGTGTGTCTAGTTCTTCACGGTTTTGGGAGAAACTTTCTATTACCTCCACCCCATTGAATGGTAAAAATTTTATTGTTTGGGCTAAAGCAGTTGAAGTTTATTATTTGGGTAAGACACAGTATCATTATTTGATTTTGATTGATGATCCCCCATAAAGACTGCCTCTACTTATTCGGCATGGGAATCTGAGGATGCCCGGATTCGATCTGAGTTGTGGAATAGTATGGAAGAACATATTGCTAGCACGCTTGTTTTCTTAGATATTGCCAAAAAGGCATGGACACAGGGTCAGAAGATGTATTCTGGTGTTAACAATCACTGTCGGACGCATGATCTTCATCGGTCCTTTTCTATATCCTAGGGTGATTTATCTTTGGAGGCTTACTATGCCAAATTTTGCGGTATTTGTGAGGAGCTCAATATTTGTGAGCCTATTTCATCTCGCATTCAGGTTATGCGACGCCATCGTGAGTGTATGCAGGTTGCTCGATTTATATCTTGTGCATTATCCGCCAATGATTCTATTAGTCCTCAGCTTTTGGGGTCTCAAAATTTACTTTCTCTCAGTGAGGTTTTTAGTCGCCTTCGTCAGTCTTCTGTATCTGTGTCTACGCCTGCCCCCTCTCCTGATCGTTCAGCATTAGATTCCGCTGTTTCTGGTAGTTTTGGCTCTTCCTTCGGTCGTGGCCATGATTATGGGTTTAGTGGTCGTGATTCTAGATTTTGCGGCCGTAATTCCAAATTTTGTACTCATTGTTTCAGATCAAATCATACGGTGGAGTTTTGTTATGATCTTCATGGTTGTCCTCAGGCTCATCAGGTTGCTCTCTCACAGGATGCTGGACAGCTTACTCATTCTTTTGCAAACAATGTGGTGACTATTTCTGTAGAAGAATGCCGGCGCCTTATGTCAATTCAGTCTCCAACTGCAGGTTCTTCCTCCAATGCTATGCTTGCTCAGACAGGATCTCCAGACGGGGCGGGGGGGGGGGGGAAGATTGGTGGCAGTGCTGAACGTGGTCATTGTGGTTGGTAGTTGCCAATTGGTTTTGTAGTTGGTTGCTTTGGTTGGTCGTTGACGTTAGTTGTTATTGGTCATTAAGGTTGGTAGTTGAAATTGGTTTTGTTGGTCGTTGAAGTCGTTTTGTTGGTTGTTGTTGGTCGTTGAAGTCGTTCGTTGGTTGTTGTTAGTCGTTGTTTTAGCAAGTTGGTTGATTTAGTGATTACTATTAGTAGTTGAGGTAATTGTTTCGTTGGTTGCTATGCAACAAGCTGAAGAGTCTCCAGCTTGCCGGGGGAGTGTTAGAATATAGTATTAGTAGTAGTCCCACATTGCTTAGTTTACTTATTTAATATGTGAGTCATCTATATAAATAAGATTGTTATGTGTTAGGGTTATTAATACCCTACACACTTTTCCTTCCTAAACAACAATATCTGCATAACTTGAGTAACTCTTTGAGTAAAATTCATATGAAGCTCTAGTTGAAGAGAAAGTGGAAGCTCCACTAAGCTTAGATGTATAATGCACCATTTGAACCAAATGAAATGATCTGAACTTTGAGATGAACCTGCAATTACAAGCACTAGTTCCCTTCACTTAGGAATACTCCTGATTTATGCACAAGTTTGAGTAAAAGCTTCTGTGATAAATTTAAAGGAACTAAATAGCCCTGGAAAAAAAAATAGAAAGAGAGGGTCCCACTTGTTGGTTCAAAGTCAATACGTCTCCCTTGATTTGAGTATGAAAGAGAGTGAAACACAATTTGATGTGAACTTGAGTAGCAGAGTAGAGAGGGATTTGGGAATGCTTCTCTCAAACTTCAGCGTTGAGTCAAGATTTTGAGGAAATGTTGGAGATGCTGTGGCAATTCATTTCCAATCATCCAAGGAGGAAAGGGTAAGAGAAGTGCAAGGACAAGCTCATGTAGTAAAGCTACACGGATACTAAGGAGGTGTGTAGTTGAAGTTAGTATGTGTTCCAATTGTTTGATGCTGAACCTGAATGTTTAGCTAGAAAGTGGCTCTTAACTACCTAATAACAATCTCCTGATATCGGTGGCTGTTAATCCTGCATCTCATTCACTTCACATTGCAGATGGCATTGAGAATTTATTTTCTGAAATAAGGTACCTATTTCAAGTTCCCGTTCATTTACTCATGCACCTGAATTCCATTTTCCTGATACAGCTCGCGGAGATTTCCATACCACATTTCTTGACAGCATCAATCTTTTCGGCACAAAGTGGTCAAATCATTGTGTTCCAGCGGAACGTGCATCTCTTGGTTCTACTGTGTGTAACTGCCGCAATTTGCAGGTTATGTTCTTGTATGATCGAGTATCCTTCCTCAGAAATGCTTGAGTGAATGACCCTTTTTCTGCAGCTAATTTCTGAGGACTGATTGTACACTACAGTTTGTCAGCAGTATTAGATCTGTATTAGCTTACCAAAAGGAAGAAGAAGAAAAAAACTATGACGGTATGACCTGCTTAATCAGCCAAAAAAATGGAGAATGTTTGCTTAATGATATCCTTAACCATTTAAGAACTCAAAGAGTCGTCCTTTTTAAACATTGACTATACAACATGCAATACCAAGGCTAGGGACGTGTAAATACTTTCATGTAAAGCAATCTTCTATCCTGTACTGTCCATGGTTAAATTACCACTTTGTATCAAATTTCATGCAGCCAATAACTGGAATTTGAACTATCTGGTCGAACAATATGACGAGCAGCTGATCCTACTCTTTTTATTTGAACTACAGTGGTCTCCGAGGTTGCTGTTTTGGCATTGCTAATATGATCCTTGTGAGTTACATCTTATAGTTTAATTTCTAAAAATCTTTCCTTAAAGAGCAGGAACATCAGATATTAATGCTGTGACTTGTAACCTTTTGAATGTGTGATTGGAGATCATATAGACTGTCATTCTTGTCATTCTGTTCATTAATTGGTTGGATGGTTAAGCATCTGGGCGCTAGATGTTGAGCAATGTTAAGGAGAAAAGTGCATGAGCTCCCACTTACAGGAAGTTGTGGATGGTGTTAATTAATCCACATTTTCCCATCTTAATTAAATGTACAGAAGTAACAAAACTTGAGTTTCTTTTAATTATGCAGAGTCCCAATTTGTTCTGAAATAACCTTAGTGGAAGATAATTTCAAGATATTGAGGTGAATTGATGTTGTTGATACTGAGTGTCATACCTTACATTATGCAGGTCAAACGGATGAGAGAAACTTTATATTCCACTCTTCTTTATCAGGTTCTGGACTGTATGCACACATTTTTAGCTACTTAAATTGTTCTTATGTCACATACATCTTTCAAGAGAACCACACTCCATGGATTTCATAGTTCACTCATATAGTTGTTTTGTTTTTCAACTTCCTTTGTAGGATATATCGTTTTTTGACTCCGAAACAGTTGGTGATTTGACTAGTAGGCTTGGAGCAGATTGTCAGCAAGTGTCACGTGTTATTGGGAATGATCTTAATATGATATTACGCAATGCTCTTCAGGTGCTTCGCTAACCAAGAACAAATGTCTTCTTGTGTTAATGGAGTAAATGTGCAACTGGAGTATCTCACTCTCATTTGTCATTTTTCAGGGTACAGGTGCATTGGTTTATTTGTTGATTTTGTCCTGGCCACTTGGATTATGTACTTTGGCAATGTGCTGTATTCTGTCAGCCATTATGCTTCTATACGGCAAGTAAGAGTTTATACAGTTTCCCTTTCGTGCATATAAATATGTTCCATCTTATATTTGTCTTGTGCTACGATGCACGGACACTGACATGGGGACATGAAAATTCTTAAAAAATAGGGACACGGACACGGACACGGCGGGGACACGTCACGTGCATATTTATTTATTTATTTATTTATTCGGGGCAGTTCTGTGGACAACTAGTTAGACACCTAAAAAAATACCTCATAGTTCCCGATCAAATTTTAATGATCTGAGCCGCTAAATGTGATCAAAACGTGATTTTAAGGGTACTCGCGAGAAATCAGAACAAAAAAAAAACTAGGAAGGGCTTGATTTGAGCAGTTTTTAACTTAGATTTGATGAACGGTTCAATTAAAAATTGCTCAAAATAAGCACTTCCAGGTCATATTTTTTGCTAATTTCTTGCGGGCACCCTTAAGATCACATTCTGCACACATTGAACAGTTCGGATCATAAAAATTTGATCGGGAACTATGAGATTGAGATTTAAGGTATTTTTTTATGTGTTTAATTGGTTGTGAGCGGAACCACCCCGTTATATATATAGTTTAAATGGCAAAATGTAGACAAAATATAACATCCATAGTTCTAATACCATTCAAACAAAACAAGACATCCATGATGGGGGCGGACCCACCATAGGGCACGTGGGGTCATGTGCCCCCACGCCCTTTAAAAATAATTTTTTTTTCGGTTATATGTATAAATATATATATATATATATTATTTATGTTGAATGCATGTAAGTAATTGTCTGTTGGTGCAGTGGTAAAGTGCTCTCCTTCTAAAAATATATCATTTATATATTTTTGTCCCCAAAACTGTAATAGTAGAGTTAGTAATAGAAAAATAGATGATGAACATGTGATAATGTTGTTTTAATACATTTAGTCAACGTGCGCAAGTTTGCCCAAGTAGCTAATTATTAAAATACATATATACTTTAAAATTGTTAATTTATCATGAATGCTGAAATTATTTTGGAGTAAATGTGCTTAACTGTAACTTGTATATTACAGTTACAAAAAAAAATTGGTGTCCCCGCTATGTCAAATTCCTGGGTCCGCCACTATCCATGATCCATAAGTTAATACAATCCAAATACCCAATTGAAAACAAAATATGATAAACATCCATAGTTCCATAATAAATTATGGGACACGCCCCGTAAGATGTCCCATTTGTGTCCCCAGCTGTGTCCCCCTAAAAAATTTATATCAAACTATGGGACACGCCACGTCCCATACGTGTCCCCGAGGTGTCCCCGTGTCTGGACACTGATATACATCAACCTCTAGAGGTGTCGGTGCTTCATAGGTCTTGTGACTAGTGAGAAAGTTAAATTGAATAGATGGAGCATGCAATAGAGTTAAAATTCTTAGAGTAAGATTAATTATAAAAAGATTAATTCAACTAAGTTAAGGAGTATATGCAAGGGCAAACTAAACAACTATTAAATTTGAGGTATTATAAGAAACAAAATAGGAAGTACAAGATATGGAAAGGGAAGTGGTGATAGCTTCTTTGTTTGAATCAAACCAAGATCCTTGGACATCCCCTCTTCCATTTGTGCTCTTGTAAGCTGTCTTGAGTATGAGAAATTCGCTCAGCTTCTCCGTATAAATTGTGTTCGTATCATTGTTCTTGGGTTACTAGTTGAACTTGATAATAGCCTTAGTTCAAGGGACAACGACGATGCTCAAATCAAATATACACGGCCTTTCCAAACAAGTACCTCGAACAATTCAGAGATCAGTGCTCTCCTTTTCAAGTAGTGATTGATTGGCTGTTGCTGTCTGCATTTCGAAGTTTTGTTAGTTATTGTCTTAGTCCAAGTGAAAACGATGGTCAAATCAAGTATAGGTAGCCTTTCTAAACAAGTGCTTTGAACAAGTCAGAGATTGGTGCTCTCCTTTGGAACTAGTGAGTGATTGCAGTCTGCATATCTAAGTTTTGTTGCAAGGGTATTACTTATTCATTCCCTTGTTTTATTGGTTAGGTACCAAAAGAAAGCAGCAAAGTTAACCCAAGAATTCACTGCTTCTGCCAATGAAGTACGATTAGAAGAGTCGTAAATGATGTTCCTGTGTACATTACCTATATTGCTGAAGTTTCTTACATTTCAAATTTTCCCTGCCATATGATGTAGGTTGCACAGGAGACATTCTCTTTGATGAGAACCATTCGAGTTTATGGAACTGAGAAACAAGAACTTGGCAGGTAATGTAGTGGTGAACGGCTTTCTACATATAGAAAACATAAAGGCTGCAATCTGTGCACGGAATCACATCTATGATTTAACTAGTGATAGGCATAAAATTGTCCTGCTTTGTGAATAGGTACAAGCATTGGCTGGAGAAGTTAGCTGATATAAGCTTGCGGCAAAGTGCTGCTTATGGGCTTTGGAACCTGAGCTTCAACTCTCTCTATCATTCAACACAGGTCCTTTTAAGTTGATAAATGATTACTACTTGTAATATGAAGTTTACTTTTCAAAATATTCTCTTTTTGTGGAAATTGCCTCCTACGCGACTTTTGCCCCTGCTTTCGTAGAGAAAACCATGTGTATCAAATTTAGGGTCCCCCTTTATTGACACACCTATCCATATGAGGATGAATAAGAGAGGGAAGTTGGAAACACTTGATGGAGGTATTTGGGTCCCTTTCCTGTATCCAGTTAATGGTTTTACATTAATGCTTTTGTAAGAATTTGATGATTATACGGTATACCTATTAGTCACAGACTTTTTGCTGGTGCTAGAACAATCACATGTGCATTTGATTCCTCGATTGATTGGATGTGTTTTGTCAGTCCTGTTACATTGGTTAATCTGCTATATCAGTAGTGTCCGTGGTCTAGCGATGGACCTTTTAGGTCCTTATGGAGAAATCTGTTTGGTTCATATAAAACTTTTGCCAACTTTGTCCATTGCAGTTCCCAAATCCATGGATGTAATCTTTCTCAACTGCAGATTATTAGTACTTATCGAATTTTATTGGAGCATGCCTGCACAACTTGTAGTACCAATTGCATAAGTCATGTCAAGCGGGAGTGAGAGAGAGTGGCAAGAAGATAGTTTTGCTTCTTGAAAATCCTTTACAATTTCCTTCCACTTCTCTTTTTCTTGCTCGGCAAAAGTCAGTAGATCAATTTCCTTCCACTCTTCCGTGTCCCTATCCTATATGTGTATGCCGTAACTGGTGATTGTTTTCTCTTAGGTTATGTTTCCTTCAGTAGGTGAAAATGATCGCTATCCTATATACATTGGATGGGAATGGTGGTGCATTTTCCATTGTTCCAATGGTATTACTGCAGTTTCTATTCAATAGTGTTTGAATTAAACTCCCAAAAAGGTATCGCAGATTTTCTTTTGGGTAAGTAGGTATAGTTGTACTTTGAAATGCTAGGTAACAACAATAAAAGAATGTATTGTTATGGAAGATTATGTTGTGGAATATCTATAATGTTTAACTCTGCCTGGTTTGTGCTTAGAGCCTTATCTTTATTTCCCAACCGGTCCCAAGTCTGGATAAAGGAGGAGGGTTGTGCGTTAGGTAGCTGATAGCCAGCACGTAAAAAGCCCGTCAGATCTTTATGACATGAATCTAAATATGATAACGAGTCATGCTAGGCGTTTCCTTTAAGCGACGCGTTGTGCTTGCCTTCGGGTGCTTCGAAAAATGAGCAAGGGGCGCCACACCGGTGCCTAGGTGTGGTGATAAGTGAGCAAGGGTTCCCGCGCGTACCTAGACGAGTACGGGTAAAGAAGCTAGCCCAAGATTATAGGATTCGTTTAGCAACTTGGAATATAGGGACATTAACGGGTAAGACTAGGGAGCTAGTTGACACCATGCTTAGGAGGAGGATTAGTATAGCTTGCCTTCAGGAGACTAAGTGGGTAGGGGAGAAAGCTAGGGAGATAGAGGACATAGGTTATAAGCTTCACTATATGGGTAAGGATAGACATAGAAATAGGGTAGGTATCGTAGTAGATAAACACCTAAAAAATTCGGTAGTTACCGTCACGAGGAAAGGAGATCGGATTATTTTAGTTAAGCTTGTGATCGGAGGGAGCATAGTTAATATTATTAGTGCTTACGCACCCCAAGTAGGCTTGGATGATCTTACTAAAGAGCAATTCTGGGAGCAGATGGATGACGTGGTTCAAAAGATACCTTTTGGGGACAAGCTATTTATGGGAGGCGATTTCAATGGCCATGTGGGAGTGCATAAGCAAGGGTATGAGAAGGTGCATGGTGGCTTTGGATTTGGTGACCTTAACGACAGTGGTCGGAGGATTTTAGATTTTGCAGTAACTTTTGACCTTCTAGTGGGGAATACTCTCTATAGGAAGCGAGAAGAGTATTTAATTACCTTTAAGAGTGGAGCCAATAGAAGCCAAATCGACTATTTTCTTGCTAGAGGTGTAGACCGCTTGACATGTAAGGATTGTAAGGTTATTCCGGAAGGTTATTCCGGAAGAGTGTCTAGTGGCACAGCATAGACTTTTGGTGTTAGATATTTGTCTCAAGTGGAATATTAGAAGGAGAAAGGAAACTAGATGTCCACGGACTAAATGGTGGGGCCTAAGAGGGGAGAAACTAGAGGTATTCAAGGAAAAAATGTCTCAAGAAATACGGTGGGGAGTGGAAGGCGATAGTGACAATATGTGGAATACCATTGCTGACGGTATTAGAAGAATATCGAAATAAGTTCTTGGAGAGTCGAAAAGAAAAGGTCCAATTTCTAAAGAGACAGTGGTGGAACGACAAGGTTCAAACCATGGTAAAAGCCAAGAAAGATTGCTTTAAAAAGTGGCAAAAGGACCGGAATGAGGAAAATTTTCAGGGTTATAAACAAACTAGCAAGGAAGCTAAGAAAGCCGTTAGGGATGCTAAGTTGAAAGCCTATAAGAATTTCTACGCTAGACTCGATAGTAAAGATGGAGAAAATATTATTTATAAACTTGCCAAGTTGCGAGAAATGAGAGCTAGAGAGGTTTCTAAGTTAAATGTATAAAAGGTATTGATTCAGCAGTGTTGGAGAAAGACGAGGCGATCAGGGATAGATGGAAGTCGTATTTCGAGAAATTGTTAAATGAGAAATATGAAGGAGGCTTTGGTGGGGAGGAATAGTATGTACCTAGCGAGAATATTTATCGGAGAATACAAAAGTTGAAGTGGTTAAAGCTTTGAAAAGGATGAAACCGGGTAAGGCCTTAGGACCAGATGGTATTCCTATTGAAGTGTGGAAAAGTCTAGGTGACATGGGGGTGACTTGGTTGACGAAGTTGTTTAACAAGATTATTATGACTAGGAATATGCCCGACGAATTAAGAAAGAACACTCTAGTATCTATCTATAAGAATAAAGGGGGTATTCAAAGCTGCAACAACTATAGAGGTATTAAATTGACGAGTCATACGATGAAGTTGTGGGAAAGAGTTATTGAGTATCGCTTGAGGATGGTGACTACGGTGTCAGAGAAACAACAGTTTGGGACCTTTAGTCATGCCTCGAAGATCAACCATGGAAGGTATCTACCTATTAAGGAGAATGGTAGAAAAACACAGAGCAAAGAAGAAGGATCTCCATATGATTTTCATAGACTTAGAAAAGGTTTATGATAGGGTGCCTAGGGACATCATATGGTGGGTTCTAGAGAGAGAGAGTGACCAAAGGGTATATCGAGGTGATTAGAGATATGTATAAGGTGCCGTCACTATCATTCGATCCCCAGTAAAGGAAACGAGTGAATTTTCAATCACTGTAGGATTGCATCAAGGGTCAGCCCTGAGCCCGTACCTCTTTTCCTTAGTTATGGATGAATTGACTAGACAATTTCATGTGGATATCCCATGGTGTATGATGTTTGTAGATGACATTGTCTTCATAGATGAAACCGCTGGAGATGTTAATACGAAACTAGAAATTTGGAGGAAAGCATTAGAGTCAAAGGGTTTTCGGATAAGTAGGAGTAAAACTGAGTATATGGTGTGCAAATTTAGTGGTACCAGCAGTGCGCACGAAGAAAGAGTGATGATTCAAGACCAGAAGATACCTAAAAGTGATTATTTTAGATACTTAGGCTCAATTATTAGTAAAGATGGAGAGATTGCTGATGATGTGATCCATAGGATCCAATTGGGGTGGTTCAAGTGGAGGAGCGTTGCTGGTATATTGTGTGACAAGAGGGTACCCATAAAATTGAAGAGAAAATTCTATGAAACTGCCATAAGACGAACGATGCTTTACAAGACAAAATGTTGGCCTATTAAGAAACAACCGGTGAACAAGATGAGTGTAGCGAAAATGAGAATGTTGAGGTGAATGTGTGGTAAGACTAGATGAGATAGAATTAGAAATGAAATGGTTCGTGAGATGGTAGGTGTAGCGCCCATAGAAGAGAAGTTGAGGGAAAATAAGCTAAGGTGGTTAGGGCATGTCTATCGTAGACTAGGAGATGCAGTAGTTAAGAGAGCGGATAGGATAGTTTTGGGTAGCAATGCTATGGGGAGAGGTAGACCTAAATTGACATTAGATGCTGTGGTGCGCAACGATATGAGTATAATAGGTTTGTGTGAACAAGTGGCCCTTGATAGCTCAATGGAGGAAAATGATTCATGTACCCGACCCCAAGTGATTGGGACATAAGGCTCGGTTTGGTTTGGTTTGGTTTGGTTAGGGAGGGAGTTGTCAAACGTGCCTTTCCCGCAATGTAGTAGAGATAATATAAGCTCTATAATCCAAGAGAAAAATGCGAATAGTTCAGCCCACAAACCTCCTTCTTGGTCAATAAAATATTAAAATTACTCTCTTATCGCTTGAAAAACTTCGTGATACATAGATCTATGCCTGCTATAGTACAGATGTAAATGTTTCAAGACTACTTGTTTTAAGTTTTGTGCAATTACTTGAACATGTAATTATTCACAACGAATTTGTATTAGAATTGTGCTGCAATTAAGGTATGTGGACATACACCAATGGTTTGACTTTTGCCATGACAAAAAGGGCACAAATTTTGGTAACATGATTTCATCAAATTCAAGAACAGGCAGGTCTACTTCAAGAAATGATTTTTTGAAGTTTGGACACCATATGGGGTCGTCACAGATCGATGCTTTCTTTTTGACAAGCGTTGATGTCAGCTAAGATTACAAGCCACTGTTAAAAATGCTTTGATGTATATTGTTTAGAAAATAGAATTGGCTTCTTCATTATGATACAAAATTTAACTTCTGGTTTATTTTGCATGTTTAAATTTTATAGGTTATTGCTGTGCTGATAGGAGGGATGTCTATTCTGCATGGTAAAATAACGGCAGAGCAATTGACAAAGTTCATATTGTACGGTGAGTGGCTGATCTTTTCGACATGGTGGATTGGAGATGGTTTGTCATCATTGATGCAATCTGTTGGTGCAAGTGAAAAGGTCTTCCAATTGATGGATTCTTTACCAAGTGACCAGTTCCTAGCTCAAGGCAAGCATATATGGCAGTTTCTTAGTATTTTCTTCAGTGTGCCAATGTGTAAAAGCCTATAGAAAGGATCCGTGATTGTTCATTAAATAGCTTGTGGTTCACTTCCAAGTTTCATACTCTATCTTTTGTACAATCCTACGCGTAGACAGCCTGGACCTGGGCATTCGCTTTTGCATTAGTAGGCAAGCAATCTTCTTGAAAGATTTAAATGGACAAAGTTAGCGTAATTCTATCATATGATTGTTGCAGAGGATATGGGAGTTAAATGATAAAGGAGTGGTAGGCATTGAAAGAGGACAGAAGTGCTTATGTAAGGATGAAGACACCATAAAATTCTACCCTAATACTGAATAAGGGCCTAAAGGCAAAACCATCAAAATCAACCTCTATAAATGCATCATTTTTGTGATTGCAACTGTTACCGGAACACTCTATTGTTATCGGAGCAGGGGGCCAAGGCACAGCAGGCTGATGTGACCTATATATGAGCCTCATCCCGAATCCCAAAACATGATCCGAACTGCAACCATATTTCTTAGCAATGTTCTAAAAGTCTCTAGGCGCTAGTCGGGCAATCAGCCACCTTTGAGCTTCAAGGCCTAGTAATTGGCGATTAATCAGCGCATAGTAGTTAGTCGGATCTAGTCGGATAGACACCTCCAATGAATCGGCAATTAATCACCGATTAATTCCTATTTTTAGAACATTGTTTATTAGGGGCACAACAGGCTCCCGGTTCTGTTACACGACTGTTGTCTTTTAAATAATTTTGGCACATTCACTCCTGTTTGCTTTTTTTTTTCAAGTTCTGAATTGCAATCAATGGAAAAAACGGTTATTTTAACCGACCCCAATTGATAGGGACTTAAGACTTTGGGTTGGTTTGGTTAATTGATTATCGGATGTCAACTTGTTGCAGGATTAAAGTTACCAAAGCTGAGGGGGCATATTGAGTTTGTGAATGTATCCTTTCATTATCCTTCAAGAGCAACGGTACACTTTTTAGACCTCAAGGCTTTATCTTTTGACACACTGAGACTTGTATCTTCCTTCTTGCTCTGATGTTGCGTGATATTGGAAACGTCTAGGTCCTAGGAGGAGAATAGATCCATTAGTTTCTTTACCTAATGCTGTTTGGCTCTTCTTTGGTTGCATATGCATGATGCACCAACTGCCAAGTAACCTTGTCCACTATGAGATTTTCAGTTAGAAATGCACAAAACTCACAGATTGTTTTCCCCATTCTACAGACGCTTCAAAAGTATCCATTACCAAATAACTATGAAATGAGGTTACTGTTGAAGTCTTGAGCTGCTCCATATACGAGTACAGTATTTTACCTAGGAAAGAAATGGAGAATATGGAGAAAACGATTACCATTGTATGAAATTTCTATATAAATTTTTCATGTCCGAAACTGATTACACGCACTTTTTTTCACCATGCATGTTTGCTTCTATTGCACTGATTCTGCTGTGTTAGAATGTTTTTAGCTTGAGAGTTTCTCAGCTCCTTGAATAATTAACATGGGTCATGTGGTTTTCGTGATATCTATACTCCATATTGCTACCTCTGTCTCGCAATAATGTTGCTTTCTTTTTTCGTTCGGAAATATGATTAAATTAGTTGTACCGGTAGTGTTTGTGTTCACTTATAAACTTTTGGAGCTATTGTTGTATCTTGATATTCTCATCATCTGAACAGGTACCTGTACTGAAAAATTTAAATGTTTCAGTGCATCCTAATGAAGTAGTTGCAATTGTAAGTAAGTGTTTTTCTCTTTATTGGTGCTATTCCTTCCTTAAGGACCATTAAAATTAAACAAAGCTACATTCTGCTGTTGGTTAGGTTGGTCTTAGTGGTAGTGGGAAAAGCACTCTTGTAAATCTTCTTCTTCGTCTTTATGAGCCAACAAGTGGTCAGGTGAGCTCCTTTACCTTGTGTTGGCTTCATAACATCTTGGAATTGAGTAAACTAAAGAGAAGAATTGGTGCTTTGTACTTGAGGGGACCATAGTGATGCGAATACATTTCTGGCCACAAAAAGCCTTTCAGAAAGATACAGAAGTACTGCATATCTAGCAATATCTGCTACAGGTTACTTGAAGAACTCAAAAAGGCTTCTGATTTTATAGAGGGCCTCTGCCTTTTATAGAGAATCTAAAAGGCTTCTGGTTGTTCCTGACGAGGAAATTCTTTAAATAAATTAAGCTGAAATACTACGGAAATCTACCAAAGATGCTACATAATAAGTTTGAAGCTGTAGTCATGTGTGATCATTGGGAAATCTTGCACTTCACTTCTTTCATGAAATACCATGGTTGACTTTTTTTTTGAATGGCAATACCATGGTTGACTTGGCTTCAATTAAAAACCAAATATTGCATCATTCTTTTGTTTTCATTTGGTCTTATGGTACACAAATTTATATTAACGACTTCGTGTTTTGTAGATTTTAATTGATGGCCTCCCTCTTAAGGACTTGAACGTCAAGTGGTTGAGGCAACGAGTTGGATATGTTGGACAGGTACATATTTTCAACTTTTAGCCCCTTCTAAAGTGAAACATATTAGACATTTCTTTCCTTACTGGAAAAGGTTTTCCATAGGAACCCCGACTCTTCCGGATGGATGTAAGTTCAAACATAAGATACGGATGCGTGCGACGTATAACGCAGGAGGATGTGGAATGGGCTGCCAAGCAGGCGTATGCTCATGACTTCATCCTATCACTACCTAATGGTTACCAAACAATTGTTGATGATGACTTGCTCAGTGGAGGACAAAAGCAACGAATTGCAATTGCTCGCGCCGTTCTTAGGGACCCAAACATTTTGATCCTTGACGAAGCCACTAGTGCTTTAGATGCAGAGAGTGAACACAATGTCAAGGTATCTTGTATCCAAGACAAATTCTGTAAAAACCCTAGCACATGGGAACTTTAAGTCACTGATTCATTGCATGTGTTGTACGTAGGGTGTCCTTCGTGCCGTAAGGAGTGACAGGAAAACCCAGAGAGCCGTCATAATAATTGCACACAGGTAAGGTCGTCTATACTCTGCATTTCAGTATATCGATGGCAAGTTCTGATTCATGTTTCCCTCTTTATGCAGACTCTCCACGATACAAGCTGCTGACAGAATAGTGGTAATGGATGGTGGTCAAATTGTTGAGGTATGTGGTCTGATTGTTGGATTTCCGAAGTAGTGGAAACATTCTCGTACTTTCTTGTTTAAATGGCAGTGGTTCTCTAGGTTACAAAGTAGCACGAATATGGACACAGATGCCATGGCACAGATATGCCTATGGCATGGCAGTTCAACAAGATCAGAGCACGACATAGGTAGTAAAACTCTAGAAGCAGTTTTTAGGTTCGAGCTTTCTCCAAGCATTTTGAGTTTGTGCCAAAGATTCCCCTCAACCAAATTTTTAGATTCTAGGCGATTTCTAGAACCGAGAATGGTTCCAAAATACGAATTTGAAGAAGCTGGGCTTGGGTCCTTTCGGGATAGGTTTTTATTCCAAGTGTTTGAAAAGTTGATTTTCATCTTTTGCCACGATACTACTGGCTTCTTTTTGCAGCTTAATCTTGATTCATTAATCGCACAGCCACATAATAGAAGTTTCCAAATTCTGCTAGAATCTGAGAGTTACTATCTAAAACAAAATCTTGATCTACAATTCGGAAGTATTTCTACAACTATTGCAAACACCCCTGACATAGCTGGGACACGGATATTCAAATGTTTGGCATGTGCTAGGAAGTGTTAAAGGCAGGTAGTCGGACAAACCACCTTGTTGGAAGTGTAATGCTTCTTAGTCTATTATTCATCTGGTGACCATAAGCAACTGACAACCTCACAAAGATGGTACCAAAAGAACTTCCCACTTCTTTAGCATGCAAAGGAGCCAAGCTGATTCTGAAGGTTTTGATACTGCTATCCTTATATGACACCACCATTACTTATACATGCAGATGGGCGACCACATTGAGCTTCTGACTAAAAATGGCATGTACGCACGACTAACCAAGAGACAAGCTGATGCTGTGGCATGATATGCAACAAATTGACGCTGATGTTCTTGTGTGTGTTTTTCTGCAAAGATGTTGAGTTTTTTCTTCACAGAATGATGCGCTTTGGTAGCAGTATGGAGGTGAATCAGTGCATTTTCACTGATTACCATTTTTACCATTTGCAATAGCATCAGTCCAGCGAAGAAGAGTTCGGAAATTTTCCTGAATGAGGAACTAAGTATATAATTGAAGCAGTTGCAGGGCACCCGTATCAAAGTTCTTGGCAGGGCAGCTTCATCCTTGATTTGATGTATCTTATTCTTTACTCCAAATTTACTTACATTTTTTAATAAGAACCCTTGAATAAGGTTTAATGCCACACAGTGTAACTTGCGTATCTCCACTCTGTGGAGTTCTGTCTTCTTTGAGGTACCATCTTGTTAGGGGGAAGAAATTCCCATCACAGCAACGAAGCCATTGTAAAGTATACGGGCCTTTTGCAACGCTTCTTTTTGTCACAAGACACGTAAATATAATAGTGAATATGCCCATGAGGTGTGTATGACATTTTACAGTTGGCGGTTTCTTTAATTAGCGCTGCGCACGGATTGGAAGATGCAAGTTAATAGTGTTCATTTTACTCACTGTCATCACTGCAGGAACCATGTTCCCTTCCCTTTACGCTGAGATGAATAATCGTCCTCTTTTGTCTATTTAAGTGAGTTTTACATGAGCAAGGAGAAGGTCTGTTTATTTTATTTTTTTGATTGGCGAAGGTCTGTTTATTGGCCCGGGCACTCATACTCTAGTTGATGAGGTTGGGAGTTCAACCACCCCTTCTTCCTACCATGCCCGTACGCCTTACCGCACAAGCTAGGCTGCGGGTTTTCCAATGTCAAAAACAAGGAGAGAGGGCAATAATCCAAATACTTGGAGGCGGAGTGAAGCAGGGAGAGATGGCCCACAAATTGAGCACTTTTCTTTCCTTTCAGAAGAGTTCTGCTAGTAGCACAAATGCTTACACACATTTCTTGTGTGTTAAAAATCGTGTGCAAGTGATTGTGGTTTTATAGTTTTTGCCTTCAAAACTATAAGGAGACCGAGGTGTGAATTCATAAATGTTTTTTACCTCTATGAAAAAACCATAACTCGCAATTAAAAATTTTATCTTCTTGTAACTAATAAGGCATTCCCATAATCGTAACAATGCATTTCTCTAGTCGACACAGCAAGATGATACTATACCATGAGATATGCATTGTACAAGTGTATGCTAAATACATCAGGACATTTACATAATTATGTTAAATATATGAGATTATTAGTGGAGTTTTTAAGTTTGAACGTGGGGCATGTGATCCTGGGCATTCCCAATCACAAAATGTTGACAGAAAGTGTTTTTTTTTTTTTTCATGTTTAAGTACATGCAAGAAACCTACAGTAGCCTAGTCGATCTTAAGGGTGTAGGCAATGAGACTCTAACAATGTTATTATAAAAAATTGGTGGGAAGTCCACTATAGCATGTTTGTAACCCACTAGATCCACTTATGAAGTTCCTAACCCACTAAGTCCACTAATATATATTTGTTAAGGCATAAAGTCCACTTCATTTTAAAAGAGAAATAGTGCTTTACAGATTTACCCTCCCATTAAAATCTCATCCGTTTACCCCATTATCCCTTGTACGTTTGAAATCACGCTAAGATATCGGGGAAGAACAGTTACCTTGGAATAGAGCGACAGAGAGGAAGAGAAGTCTCGCAAAAATTGATTGATCTCTCACAAATCTCCTCCGGTGATCGTCTGTCGTCTCTCTATTGATCCAAGCAGTAGCGCCTCCCTCCCTCTTGGGTATGTATATCTCTCTCTCTCTCTCTCTCTCTCTCTCTCTCTCTCTCTCTCTCTCTCTCTCTTCGTTTTTGATCTTATATCGTTGTTGGTGTTTTTGAAGTTGTCCATGTACATATGAGAGTTGCATGTTGAACTCGATCAGTTCGTATCTAACGTTGACGTTGTTATACTTATATAACGTTATATGACATTATATACTCTCCTTTTCAAATACTCTGTATATAACGCTATTGTTCTTATATAACGTTATTGCACTTATATAACATTATATAATATCAAATATTCTGCTTTGCAGAACAGTATATGTTTGAAACTTTGTCCTCTTTTTGATATATAACCTTATTTTTTGGTTCTTTGTTTTCTTTTTTTGATTGTGTGCAGTTGTCATGTATTCAATGACAATGTTTATCAACTTCAATAATTAAATTAGATTATTGAAATGGTCCGCGCAGCGGCCTAATTGATTCGAATATATAGGCAACATTGATATAACCATATATACTCGCAATAAAAACCCTAACTTAACTTGGCCAAACCAATCTGTATATAACGCTATTGTTCTTATATAACATTATTGCACTTATATAACGTTATATAATATCAAATATTCTGCTTTGCAGAACAGTATATGTTTGAAACTTTGTCCTCTTTTTGATATATAACCTTATTTTTTGGTTCTTTATTTTTTTTTTGGTTGTGTGCAGTTGTCATGGATTCAACGACAATGTTTATTTGTAAGTATGGGTTGCAGATTTTTCCGTTGAGGTCAGCAACTCCCATATAATGTTATATGTTATTTTTTTTAGAGTTTCACAACACATAAACTCACATATAACATTATATGTTCTACTTTATTGAATTGGTCCGCGCAGCGACTTCACTGACTTGCTCTGATAACCATATATATGTTTATAACAGAGTCCAGTTCTTCACAGATAACCATATTTTTCAGTTAAAGTGGCATGATGTTATTTGAATTGTTATTATTTGTGCAGTTGTTCAAGGGGTGAAGAGTATTGAGTTACTTGTGAAGTCAACTGTGAAGAAGGCGATGGCGATGAAGAGAAGGAAGCTACGAGATCTCTTTTTTTATTTTTTTATTTTTGAATTGTGAAGAAGGCGACAGCGACGAAGGGAAAGAAGTTACGAGATCTTTATTTTTTTTTGGAGTTAGAAAGGACAATATCTCATGTATAATGTTATAAGGTTATGAGATCTCTTTTTTTGTGTGTGTATTTATTTATGTGACAAAGTAATACATATAAGGTTCTTTGTTTCTTTTTGCATTGCACACATATAAGATTAACATGCAATAATGCCCAATTAATGGAATACGTTCTTTATTTTTTTAAGCTTCACTACACAGCAATTCACATATAATGTTATATGTTATACTTTATTGAACTGGTCCGTGCAACGGCCTCATTGACTTGCTTTTGATAACGTTATATGTTCAACCGAACCACTAATCAAATGTCAATTTCAAATAGTAAAAAAAAAAAGGATTAAATACATCAAGTCATATATATGTTTTAACTTAACAAGTAAACACATAACATTAGGTTATCTAAATCGTAAAAAATGTTAACAAATATGGTTTAATACACATAATATAACATTTTAAATACACATATATTGTTATTAGAAATAAGTCATTAAGGCCGCTGCGCGAACCAATTCAATAAAGTAAAAATATAATGTTATATGGGAGTTTTTGTGCAACGAAACTTCAAAAAAAAATAGAACATATACCATTATATGTTAATATATGTACGTTCAGATGTGAACATGTAATGTTATATGTTCTTATATTGTAATAAAAAAAGATTCCAGAAACTCATAGATAATGTTACAAGAGACACAGAAGCTCATATAACGTTATCTATGAAGAACAGGACTCTGTTATAAACATATATGGTTATCATAAATAAATCAATAATACCGCTGCGCGGACCATTTTAATAAAGTAAAGCATATAGCGTTATATGTGAATTTCTGTGCTGTAAAACTCCAAAAAAAATAGAACAAAATATATAACGTTATTTCTATAAACATAACATATATGGTAATCCAACATATAATGTTATAAGATTAAGATCAAATCAACAAAGCAGTCGAGATCGAGATGAAATCATGCCAACATAGCTGACATATATGATCATTTATCAACTTTTAGACTCAGTTACATACCAATAACATTCACATATAATCTGTTGTCAAAAGTACCACTCAGTCATATGTTTTCTGTACATATAACGTTATATATAAAAGTCTATCATTCTAAACTCTAAAAAAAAAAAGATCTCTCGTAACTTTTCCTCCTTTGGCGAGTTGGGGATTTCTGTACACTTGGTGTTTCAGCCGCGACCACTGGTCCTTTACTCTTTTGTGCGTCCACTTTTTCCTAGGGGTTGGGGGAGGTAGACTTGACGACCTTGGACTTATCCTCACTGTCCTCAATATTTATAACAGTTGGGTCTACTGTCCGCTTCCTTGGTGATTTCTTCTGCCTCATTTGTTTTTGAGGGTCAATCATTGCTAAAGAATGAGCATTTGTTGCGTACGCCATAGGTACCAACTCTTTCCCTGTACTTTTTGGATTAGTCATTGCTGCATATACAATGAAAAAAATTAACATATGGAAACATACAGTTTTATAGGTAGATGATAATCAGCGGTTAAATGAAAACCTAAACGTTATATAACCCATATGTCATAGTACGTCTCATTATACACTATACCAGCAAAATCACATGTAACCATATATGTAAGGAATGATGGCCCGATACAAGATTCATTATATGAGATGTAACCATATATATCTCATATACAAAGGGAAAATCATATATTCGTTAAAGTGGGTTATATCTATAAAAACAATTAAATTAGATTATTGAAATGGTCCGCGCAGCAGCCTAATTGATTCGAATATATAGGCAACATTAATATAACCATATATACTCGCAATAAAAACCCTAACTTAACTTGGCCAAACCAATTTTATAACCATTATATAACCATATATACGAAGAGAAACATAAACTGGACTGCTCATAAATTGATATAACCTTATATAGTCGCAATTGAATCACTAAATAACATAGCCAGACCAGTTATATAACCATATGTACATATAGAAAAACATAAACATGTTGAGGTCTTTGTCAAAATTTAGTCCAGTTATATAACCAAACCAGGTATATAACCATATATACTGGACTGCTCAAACTTAAACATAAACATACACATAAACCATTCAAAAACCCTGTACAAAAACCCTAAAAATTTCTCCTGGATGCTCTGTACAAAAACCCTCAAACAGATGGTACATAACTTGTTTGAACAATGAATCAAAGAGGTCTACAAAATCTGAATGAAATTAAATCTAAAGAATGATATAACAAAATATATATATATATATATATATATATATATATATTCACACACACACACACACACACAAAACTTGAACTTACATTTGCCAAACCATTCACAAATCGATTGTGTCGATTGTGTTGAAGGATCTGACGGCGAAATGAGGGCGAAGAACTGAGAAGAGCTTTCGACTAAAACTAGGGCGACGAACGCCGACGAACGGAGAAGAGCGTCCGACTGATACTAGGGCGACGAACGGCGACGAACGGAGAAGAACGTCCGACTGAAACTAAGGCGACGAACGGCGAGGAACGGAGAAGCGAGACCGTTGGTGAACGAAGAAGGCTGGTGGCGATGTAGTTTAGGGCTGGGAGAATTTTTCACAAATCTTTTAGTATCATTTGCTCTGAAAATGGGGGAAGGGGGGGGAAAGGGGGGGAAGGGGGTGGGTTTTGTAATGAATCTGGAGTTTTTTTCGGGGATTGGGAGAATTTTGAAATTGATGTTTTTGAAATGGATAAAAAAACGGGGCAAAATGTTTTCCACAAACAGGGGTATATTGGACTAAATAGGGTTATTATATCTTTTTTAATTGGTTAGTGGACCTAGTAGGTTTAAGAATTTAGAAGTGGACTTAGGGGGTTTTAAAAGTGCTATAGTGGACTTATGAAAAATTCTCCCATGTTATTAATACCCTTCCGCACCGGCCGGTACGTACCATTTTTGACAAAATCCGGTACCCTACACCTCTAATTCCGTTCTGGCTCAAATACCGGACGGTACTGGACATACCGGTCAGTACCGGATTACTTTTAAATTTATTTTTTTCTTCAAGTACTGGACAATACCGGTCAATACCGGACGGTACCGGACAAATACCGGATTTTTTTATTTTAAAAAAGTGTATATTATACTATAAATTCTTTTTAAGTAGGAAAATAAAACTAATAGCGATCAATCCGAAACGGTACCCGGTATTTGACCAGTACCGGTACGTACCGTACCAGTAGAAAAACCGGTACCCTGACCGATACGGTATTCAGAACATTGGACTCTAATATGAGAATCGAACCCGGACCCTCATCCCTTGTAAAAGGAGCACCTTACCATTGGGATATCCTTTGTTCTCAGAAAGTGTTTACTTTGAACCCTTACTTACCTGTAAACATTAGTTATTGATGAATTGACTAGAGATATTTAGGATTTTATCACGTGGATAGTGCATGTTATTTGCGAATTATTTTTTCTTAGTAAATAAAATTGCAAGAAGTGTTGATGCTGAACTAAAAACTTGAAAAGAAGCATTGGAGTTATAAAAGAAAAAGGATTAAGTAGGAGTAAAATAAATTACATGGAATGCAAGTTTAGTGGTAATAAAAGTGCTAGTAACGACACCCCAACTCAAAGCAGAAATTATCAAGTAGTGAGCGTCCTTCTTGGCTCAATTGTATGGAAGGATGGTGGATCACGTAGCACATAGAGTACAAATTGGATGGATAAAATGGCAGAGTGATTCTAGGCCGGTGGGGGCCATAGAGATTTTGATTCATGGTGCGCGCAAACTGACCCGGGGATATTCTACGTTACCAAAAAAAAAAAAAAAAGATACCTCAAAGTTGAAAGAAATATAGCAAGCTCTGCTATGAGTTCGCCCCTGCGAATCCAAAAGTAATACTTATCGATATCCACTGAACCTGATTTTTTACAGGGCTCCATAAAATAATATTCAAAAATTTATGGATATTTTTCTAGATTTTTTTGGGATCCGAAATGGGGCCAAACGCATTTGTCTCTGCGTGATTCTCTGCAAATTGTCTCTGCTGTTAGTTTTTTGGCCAAAATATCAAGCATGTCGGCTTGTACATGGTCTGTACCGGAATCTCGGCAGGTACAAAAATATTATTTTTTTTTTCTCTTGAAAAAAAAGCTTGAATTTTAAAATAATTAAACAAAATTTGGAGTCCATAATATGTTAATCGTGTTAATTTTTTGTTAGAATTAATCTCTATTATATAGTATTGCAGGTAGGGCTATCAACAAACCGAGCAGCTCGCGAGCTCAGCTCGACTCATTAAGGCTTGGCTCTCAACTCGGCTCGTTCAACAAAATCTTTGCTCGTTAAGGGTGGTTCGGCTCGATTAAAGATTCTAGTTTAGTAAATCACTCAGCTCGGCTCGATAAGGGTTCGGCTCGTTAAGGCTCAAGTTTGAGCTTGAGTTTTTGGTTCATTTAATAAACAAGCCGAGCTCGACAAACCTCGCCTCGGCTCGTTTACAGCCCTAAATTTGCAAGGGTGTTTTCATGAGAAGTTCCCCGAGTGCGACAAGTGGTTTGACATAAAGTTTTTGAATACGTTAATGCAAAACCTGTGCTATGCACAAGACTTTAACAGGGGTTTGACCAGAGTTTATTAAAGGATCACTTTATAAAATAAAATAAAAAAGTTTTGTGTCACATATTTGGGGATCATAAATTTGTCACAAATGGCGAAATCTAAAAAGTTAAAATTTATGACAAAAAAAAGTTTAAAAGTCCACTGACAAAAATAATTCCAAATAAATTTGTCTATTTGAGATTATTGTTGTATTTAGTGAACTTGTCTAAGTTTTTGTCACACTTTTGTTATTTTTTGATTCCTCTTGTCAAGATGCATCAATAATTGATCCCCAAATATTTAAAAAGAAAAAGAAAATTAATTTTCACACTCCTTTTTTACAATTTACATTCCTTTTTTTGTATTTATTCACTTGAATTTACTATCTTGCTCTTTATTCAATACACTTCTTCACACATGCAAAGACAATATTGTAAATTCACGTGAATAAAAACAAAAAAAGGAGTGTTGATGGCTAGAAGGGGAGTATAGAAATCATTTCCAAGAAAAAAACTAACAGAAAAGTTCATTATAGAATTTAGAAAAAAAAATCTATTCAATAATAAGTTAGCCCGAATGCCCTAACCCAACCTTAAAATGTGGCATTATAGTCATTTCTTGTAGTATATGTAGACAGCACGCAAAAAAATGCAAAAGAGAAGACAATTATAACAAGGGAAATCTAAGTTAAAAAAGATTATTACTTATCATAATATAAGACCCAATAGAATACTTTTTCAACAAAAATCAACACACACTCTCTCTCTCTCTCTCTCTCTCTCTCTCTCTCCCTCTCTCTCTCTCTCTCCCCTTTAAGAACTATCATTTTTATCATCTTGCTCCGGTTCCCCAAAATCAAAACTTGGAGCTATATTGGGCTATATGTGTTGGCTTGTGACTCTTGTGTTCTTCTCCTTCTTCCAGGGTATTCCCTCTTTTATGTTCTTCTCCTTCTTGTATAAGCTATTCTCTTGGTACTTTATAATCCCCTACTCTTTGGGGGGTCTTCCTCAAATTGTAGTTGTGGGTAACATTCTACATTCTTCTTCAAATTGTAGGTGTGCGTAACATTTCTCTTAAGAATTTTACACTCTCTCTCCTTTCTACTTGCAGGAAGTATTTCAACCATAGGAAATGAGCTATAATAACTTATAGGAGTAGGGCTATAATAACTGAAACCCCTCGGGGTAAAAGCTATTGGGCCCAAATGAGTTTTAATTTGTGTGGGCTAATTTTTGGTGGAACATTCTACACATTGGTGGCACATGTTTGGCACATGATTTGTTGGGATCAGCAAAGCTTCTCCCGGAAGCTAAATTGTTCTTTTTTGTCTCTTTGGAAAATCAGAAAAGTTAGTAGTCTCCTGAGAGAAAGAAAAACGTGGCTGTGCACTGTGTGTGGGGTTTTTCTCGGTGGGTAAGAGAATTAATTGGGGCTGGCATTTTCTCAATCACTCTTGGAGCTATTGAAGTATTATTTCGGCGTCAGCTTGTGCAATATTTGGGGCTGTTTTGTACTCTGTTTCCAGCTCTCCATTTCGGCAACTTTGGAGGGTTTTGGCTCAATTAATTTGGTGAGGTCTTTCCTCTTTGTTATTGTTGATTGTTGGATACACCTTACGGTGTTTGTGAGATCTTGTATCTCTTTGTAAACCCATTTGTAAGAACCTTTGTTGATAGTGGAATCGGACTCCGGTCCCGTGGACGTACCTCACACTTTGGGGGAACCACGTAAAAATTTCTTGTATTCGTTTGGTTTGTGGTTTGTGCATTTGGATTACGTTCGCTGCATTTACATTATTTCCTTCGTGATTTACTTGTGGGAAATTCCGCATATTTTTCCCAACAATTGGTATCAAAGCCGACGGTTGGCTAGAGTTTATTATTTTGGTATAAATCATGGAAGGAAATGTGGGTAGAATGATTAGTTTCAATGGAACTAATTGGGTGACTTGGAAAATTAAAATGGAAGACCTCTTGTATTGTAGAGACTTACATGGGCCTGTGGAAGGTGATACGGCTAAACCTATCGATATGAAACGTGAGGATTGGACCACTTTGAATCGAAAAACTGTTGGGCTTATTCGTCAATGGATTGACGATAGTGTTTTTCATCATGTCTCCACCGAAACTTCGGCTTATGATTTGTGGAAAAAATTGGAAAGTCTCTATGATAGAAAATCGGCCACTAACAAAGCTTTCTTGTTCAAAAAATTGGTGAATTTGAAATACAAAGAGGGCAAGTCTATTGCGGAACATTTGAATGAAATGAATAGTATTGTTAATCAACTTGCTTCTATGAAGATTATGTTTGATGATGAGTTACAGGCTTTGATGCTTCTTAGTTCTCTACCCGAGACTTGGGAAACCTTGGTTGTGACGGTTAGTAACTCGGCGCCGGATGGAGTTGTTTCCATGAGCCAAGTTACTAGTAGTTTGTTGAATGAAGAAACGAGAAGGAAATCCACCGGTTCTTCTCATTCGGAGGCACTTGTTGTTAACCCAAGAGGGAGATCTCGAGGTAGAAGTAGCACTCCCCACAATCGTGATCAAAGCCGTGGTAGTTCGAGGGGGAGTTCAAGGGGAAGGTCACCGTCAAAGCAAGATATAGAGTGCCATTATTGTAAAAAGAAAGGCCACATGAAGCGAGAATGCCTAAAGCTCAAATTCAAGGAGGAAAATCGTGCGAAACATGGTGATAAGAAGCAAGAAAATACAACGGCGGTCTCTTCCGATGGTGAACTTGTGGTTGTATGTGATGAGAGTTGTGTCAATTTGGTTAGCCAAGATATTAATTGGGTGATTGATTCCGGTGCTTCATTCCATGTCACTTCAAGAGCCGATTTCTTCACTTCCTACAATGAAGGAGATTTTGGGTGTGTTCGATTGGGAAATGAAGGTTCGTCAAAAATTGTTGGCATGGGTAATATTTGCTTGGAAACAAGTGTTGGATGTAAGTTGGTGCTTAAAGATGTGAGGCATGTGCCGGATATTCGTCTCAATTTGATCTCCACCGGAAAACTAGACGATGAAGGCTACAACAACCATTTTGGTAATGGAAAATGGAAGCTCACGAATCGTTCTCTTGTGGTGGCTAAAGGGAACAAAACTTGCTCACTTTACACTATGAAAGGCAAAATTAGCAAGGGGTTTGTGAATTCACTTGACGATGGCTCCTCTACCGAATTGTGGCACAAGAGGCTTGGGCATATGAGTGAAAAGGGGATGCACGTTCTTGCCAAAAAGGAGCTCTTACCCGGTATGAAAGGTACCCCTCTTAAAACTTGTGTTCATTGCTTGGCCGGTAAACAAAATAGAGTTGCATTTCGTTTCAAGTCTTTTACTAGAAAACCTAATGTATTGGACTTGATTCATTCGGATGTTTGTGGTCCCTTGAAAGTTAGATCTCATAGTGGTGCACTTTATTTTGTTACCTTTATTGATGATCATTCAAGAAAATTATGGGCTTATCCGTTAAAAACTAAAGATCAAGTTTTAGATGTGTTTAAAGATTTTCAGGCCAAGGTTGAAAGAGAGACAGGGAAGAAGTTGAAATGTGTTCGTTCCGACAACGGTGGTGAATATCTTGGGCCGTTTGATGAATTTTGTCGTAGCCAAGGCATTAAACACCAAAAGACCGTCAAGAAAACTCCTCAACAAAATGGAGTCGCCGAGAGGATGAACCGCACTATGGTGGAAAGGATGCGATGTATGCTTTCACATGCGAAATTGCCAAGGTCTTTTTGGGCGGAGGCAATGAGAACGGCGATTGATTTGATTAATTTGTCTCCTTCGGTTCCTTTGAATGGCGATGTTCCGGAAAAATTTTGGTCGGGCAAGGATGTCACTTATGATCACTTGAGGGTCTTCGGTTGCCGGGCATTTGTTCACATTCCGAAAGATGAAAGGTCCAAGCTTGATGACAAGGCAAGACAATGCATTTTTCTTGGCTATGGGCATGAGGAATTTGGTTATAGATTGTGGGATCCGGTTGACAAGAAAATCATTCGGAGTAGAGATGTTGTCTTCCTTGAGGATCAAACAATTAAAGACTTTGACAAGAATGATCAACCGGAGGAAATCGCTAGTGATCTCGTTGACTTGGAGCCAATTCCTTCACCTTCGGTACATGGCGAAAATGAGGAGGATGTGCAGCCACCTCTTGAAGTTGGTGAAAATGTTGATGTTCCGGATGAAGTTGAGTTGGAAAAGGAGGGGGAGCAACCAATTCAAGAGCCACCACCGCAACCGGAGTTGAGGAGATCCGTTAGAGACAAGCAACCGTCAAGAAAGTACTCTCCGGATGAATTTGTGACTGTAACGGAACAGGGGGAGCCCGAGAGCTACCAAGAAGCCGTGGAGCATGATAAGAAAGTTGAGTGGGCTAAGGCTATGCAGGATGAAATGAAGTCCTTGCTTGACAACCACACTTACGATTTGGTGAAATTACCTAAGGGTAAGAAAGCTTTGAAAAACAAATGGGTTTACCGATTGAAGCATGATGGAAAAAATTTGAGGTACAAGGCACGCCTCGTGGTGAAAGGGTTTGGGTAGAAAAAAGGTATTGATTTTGATGAAATTTTTTCGCCCGTTGTGAAAATGTCCTCCATTCGTGTTGTTCTTGGTATGGCCGCAAGCTTGAATCTTGAGATCGAACAACTTGATGTGAAAACCGCATTCCTTCACGGTGATTTAGATGAGGAGATTTATATGGAACAACCCGAAGGCTTCAAAATGAAAGGGAAAGAAAACCTTGTTTGCAAATTGAAGAAGAGCTTGTATGGCTTGAAACAAGCTCCGAGGCAATGGTACAAGAAATTTGATTCTTTTATGATGGATCATGGTTATTCAAGAACCACTTCCGATCATTGTGTGTTTGTGAAAAAGTTTCCGGATGGGAACTTTATCATTCTCCTGCTCTATGTCGATGATATGCTCATTGTGGGACAAGACTCTATAAAGATCAACGAGTTGAAGTTGGAGTTGAGTAAATCATTCGCTATAAAAAATTTGGGACCGGCAAAGCAAATTTTGGGTATGAAAATTACTCGTGATCGAAAGAAGGGGCTGATTTGGTTATCTCAAGAAAGCTACGTTGAAAAGATTCTTGAGAGGTTCAACATGGATAAAGCGAAGCCCGTTAGTTGTCCGCTTGCAAACCACTTCAAGCTTAATTCGAAACAATGTCCTACAAGTGAAAAAGACAAGGCGGAGATGGAAAAATTTCCCTATGCTTCAGCGGTTGGTTCTTTAATGTATGTCATGGTTTGTACTAGGCCGGATTTAGCTCACTCGGTTGGAGTTGTTAGTCAGTTTCTTTCAAATCCGGGCAAAGAACATTGGGCAGCTGTGAAATGGATTCTCAGGTATCTCCGGGGCACTTCTAGAGTTTGTTTGTGTTTTGGAAATGGTAAAGCTGTGTTGGATGGATTCACAGATGCCGACATGGCGGGTGATGTTGATTCTTGGAAGTCTACTTCGGGGTATTTGATGACCTTTGCAGGGGGAGCTGTCAATTGGCAATCAAGGTTGCAAAAATGTGTCGCTCTATCGACTAGGGAAGCGGAGTTCATTGCAATTACCGAAGCTTGCAAGGAGTTGTTGTGGTTGAAGAAATTCTTGCAAGGTTGGGTTTGAATCAAGAGAGGTATGTTCTCTTTTGTGATAGTCAAAGTGCAATGCATTTGAGCAAGAATTCCACTTTCCATTCTCGATCAAAGCACATTGATGTTAGATATCATTGGATACGGGACACGCTTGACATGAAGTTGTTGGAACTTGAGAAAATTCACACGGATGAAAATCCTTCGGATATGATGACTAAAGCCTTGTCGAAGGACAAACATGATAAATTTCGAGCTTTGTCGGGTTTGGTCGATCCTTCCACTTAAGTCGGGAAGGGGGAGAATGTTGGGTTCCCTTCTTAAGTCACTTTTTGTGGAGCCCAATATTTTGTTAGCCCAATAATAATTGTGTTTGGCCCAAATGAGTTTTAATTTGTGTGGGCTAATTTTTGGTGGAACATTCTACACATTGGTGGCACATGTTTGGCACATGATTTGTTGGGATCAGCAAAGCTTCTCCCGAAAGCTAAATTGTTCTTTTTTGTCTCTTTGGAAAATCAGAAAAGTTAGTAGTCTCCTGAGAGAAAGAAAAACGTGGTTGTGCACTGTGTGTGGGGTTTTTCTCGGTGGGTAAGAGAATTAATTGGGGCTGGCATTTTCTCAATCACTCTTGGAGCTATTGAAGTATTATTTCGGCATCAGCTTGTGCAATATTTGGGGCTGTTTTGTACTCTGTTTCCAGCTCTCCATTTCGGCAACTTTGGAGGGTTTTGGCTCAATTAATTTGGTGAGGTCTTTCCTCTTTGTTATTGTTGATTGTTGGATACACCTTACGGTGTTTGTGAGATCTTGTATCTCTTTGTAAACCCATTTGCAAGAACCTTTGTTGATAGTGGAATCGGACTCCGGTCCCGTGGACGTACCTCACACTTTGGGGGAACCACGTAAAAATTTCTTGTGTTCGTTTGGTTTGTGGTTTGTGCATTTGGATTACGTTCGCTGCATTTACATTATTTCCTTCGTGATTTACTTGTGGGAAATTCCGCATATTTTTCCCAACAAAAGCTTCATCCTCAGTCTAGCCTCTTCCCCTGGCCTCTTCTTCTCTACCCTCCCTCTCTCTAGTCAAACAATGGAGGCCTGTGTGGCTTCTCGCTGCAACATGATCAACAATAGCATATCTACATTAATAAATAAAAAAAGGTAGTCAACATCAAGAAAAATGAGTTTACCTAGTTTCTCCTTAGATCCCAAGGCCAACAATATTATTAATCTCAAAGGTCGTTTCACTTTTCCAAAAAAAGAATTTTAAGAAAAAGAAAGTAATTTCAAGATCAAAAATTATGTGTTTACATAAATAATGTTTCTACCAATATTTGAGTTTGAAATTACCTTCTTTTTCAAAAAAAAGGTTTTGGGAGAAAGCGGAACAGGATCTCACTCTATCAATTATATCTTCTTCCGTTAAAGACCTTTCGATAAGGCTGTTCTGGCAAAAACATTCCTAGAACTACCTAGGAATCAGATATTAAGCATGATACCTTTCTTACCAAATCCAGACCTAGTTCTGCCGTTCTCTTTTATAATCAAACTTCACAAAATAAAATTGGAAAAATCATTTAAGACTCAAATATCAAAATCCTAAATACAAACCAATTTCTATCTGTCTGTTATGCACCTTTTGTTATCATATCAAAATCTTAAATAGAAAGAACATAAAGAGCAACCACGGGTATGTTCGCACTTAATTGATGAACAAACAGTAAAATCACCAACTGTTTTTTTAATTTTAGATTTTGAAACTGATGTATACATATTCACTGTGTTTTTATCAATGGAAAACATGCATGCATATATTTGTTATTTATAGTCATGAAGCAACAAATTTACTTGTAATTCAATTACCTTCAAACCAAGGGGCAATACCTAGTGCTTCGTCTGTCGATATATCAGTATATATGATCACTCCAAGCATAGGGCTAATACGTTATTTGAAGCATAATAATCTGAAAGTTCGGGTATCGTACCTAAGGGAATATCATCATGCCTCAATTGGATTTGTAGAGTAAGATTCGCGGCCTTGAGACGGCCAACCTTAGGAATAGTTTGAAATGGAGAAAATGTGCAATAAAAGCGGGTTTTAAAAACTATTTAACTAATGGCTAGGACTAGGGGATTTCAACACCCACAACTCAAATCAATCAGCTTTTCTCTCGAATTACACGGGTTTTAAAACTATTTAACTAAGCAGCTAGGTCTAGGAGATTTCAACACCCACAATTCAAATTAATCTGCTTTTCTCTCGAATTACTCGGGTTGAGATACGCGTCAACGATCTCCCAACCCGGAAGATTTATATTAAGCCCATTTACTAGAAAATGAGTCGAAACACCAAGAGAGTTCTAGTATTCATCTAGCAAATGCAAGGGATGACATAGCTCTAAGCATCAATGCGTGGCAAGTAGGATTGCTCTTGACTACGCATGATCAAAGAGGTTAACACCGCCGAGATTTGATAGACAAACACGAATTATCTTGATTTTTCAACTAAATATAAAGATTTATTGAGAGAAAAGCATGATCAATCCAAGACATAGAGTGCTAATCACCCCATGACCAAGCCTAATTAACTTGCTCACTTATGCTAGAAATTGAATCAACAAAGATAAATATTGAAAACATAATGGAATTCAAATTAAACTAGAGATTAAGATAGATCAAGAGTGCAACTACAACTTTAATGAAGAGTAAAATAACAAACTAAAACTAATTAAGGGAGAAAAGTGCAGAATTAACTAAGAACACCAAGAACAATAGCAAGAGTACGCAACAAAAAATGTAAATCCTAGTCTAGATCTAAAAACTGTAATGTAATCTACTCTACTCTACTCTACTATTCTATGCCCTATTTGTGACATAATGAGATTTTTATACGGGCCCTCACTTGCCCACAAAATAACCCAAAAACGCCCTAAAAATCCACTGCAAAGGCCTCTCGATACCGATACCTCCACAACCTTGGTATTGGTACGAGAACACTAATTGTTGGCCGCTCTAACCTCCTCGGTACCGATACCGCCACAACCTTGGGATCAGTACTAAGGCCTTTAACTTCAGCTTCACAGCTCCCAGCAGCTTCCACAGCACCCAACAGCTTTCTCAACATCTTATTGAAAATTTCCTAAGCTTAAGTAAAGACTACATTTTAAACATTTCTTTTACATTTTCTATACTTTAATTTATTTAATGAAAATAAGGAAGTTCCCTCCATTTGGAAACGATAGCATTACCAGAAATTTGAGATTTCAATTCAATCAAAATGTTGACCCCCAACTTTTAGTGTAAAACAGAAAACAACACGCTTTTCTATAGAAGAAATGACTCAAAACATGACCTGGCTTTTCAAATAAAACCTTGCAAAGTTGAAGTTGCTCTTAGAAAAATTCAAGGATCAATTACTGCCATTTTTTATCTCGAAAATCGATACTTTTTTTGAAAAGTCATTTTTCCATACGTGAACAGATTTTTAGGGGTCAGTAGGGTCTTCCCTAGTTTCTCGGGGTACTTGGACGCACTCGGACCATCTATGGCATCAAAACGTGCCTTATTCACACGATTTACTTGAAAACACTAAAAACATACCTTACATGCAATATCAAATAAAACACTAACTTTATAAACATAAATACGATAAAATTAAGGACTTAAGCACCAAGAATTTGCATTATTGAGTGTTTATCACCTAGAATTCAGAGTTTCAGAAGACGGCCACCAAATTATGATTCTTAGTTCGTGAGTCTTTTCACCCTGTCCCAAACAAAAAAAGAATTGTGATTCTTGCTTCGTTTGCGTCAATATATCGAAATATGATCACCCCAAGCGTGGGGTAAATACGTCATTTGAAGCATAATAATTTGAAAAATCGGGATTGTACCCAAGGGAATAATTAATATGGCTTGATTGGATTTGTAAATGTAAGTACGGGTTTTCGGCCTTTAGACAACCAACTTTGTTTTACGTTTGCGGTGGAAAATAAAAAGGCTAAATTAAACGGGAATAAATTAGGATAAAAAGCAGGTTAGATCTAGAATTACTAACATCCACGACTCAAGTCAAATCACGTTTCTCACCCGATCACACGGTTTAAGATACTCAACTAAGGTTCTTAACCCGGAAGATTTATGGTTCAATTACCAAGCTAGCTCTAAAATTTATCTAGCCAACACCTCGAGCAACAAAGCTCCAAGTATCATGTGTGGTAAGTAGGCTTGCTCTTACTTACACATGATCAAAGAAGTTAACACCTTAGTAATTTGACAAACAAATCCGAACTACCCATCAATTTTCGAATCAAAGATTTAAACTTTACGGCGAGAAGCAATTTTACTTGAGCCATGAGGTGCTAATCACCCCATAACCTAACCTTGGAAAACTACTCACAAATATCTAAAAAGATAAGAGCAAGCAAAAATCTAGCCAACATAATTTGAAATAACAACACTTGAAAAAACTAGATTAAACGATAGATCGGAGTATTGTCTACAACTTTAATTAAGGTAAAAACAACAAACTAAATTAACTAAGGCAGAAAATGAAGATTCAAAGCTGAAAAAATGAAAAACAATGAAGAACAATTCAAAAAGTAAGCAAATCTAATTCTAGATCTAAAAATGGGTACATTTCTGTCTTTTGTACAATGTGACATCATGCATTTTATATTCTCCAAGATTTGCACACGGGATATTCCAAAGATCTTCCTCCGAAGCCCTCGGTACCGGTAGCAAATGCCTTAAGTTGTTGTGCTAGGAGCTTCAATACCGATAGAACATGATCTTTCCTATCGATGTCGAGATGCTACTGGCTTCTGCTTAAGTCCCTTCGGTACCGATGGTAGAAATTGAAATCTACCAGTATCGATACGTTATTTGCCAACACTTGGTTCTTGCATCGGCCTTCTGTTTCGTCGGGTCACCTTCGGGTCCTTGAATGCCTTTAGTATGCTTTCAGCTTTAAAACTCCTGTATTGAACAATTTCTCTACAAAACGAAACTAAACTACCTTACGAGCAAAAGTAATTAAAAACAACCAATTAAAGGATTAACTTAAACTAATCTAGAGATTTAGCACACCCTACATTGCATTATCGGGTGCTTATCAATTCTTAGCTCCAGCCCCTTTTTACGACCTGAACTCGACATAGAATAGGGGAGGGGTGCATAATTTATTTTTCAAAAATAGAGAAAGCTTTTAACTAGCCTATGGATTTCCCTCACTTAACAACTAAAGAAGAAGAAAGATGAACTGGAACAAAGCCAACAAGGGATTCATTGTAGAGACCCGTAAATTTCTTATTTAATTTTAATATTTGTAGTTAAAACAAAAAAACAAAAAAATGATGAGAATGGCTTAATTACAAACATGGGGGCTATATGTGCAAGGATTGGAAAGTTTGGGGTGTTCGTGTAATTATGTGCATGTGTGTGTCGTGTATATTGCAGGGGAGACTTTCTTTTTTTTCTTTTCCATTTTCTGATCTCTCTCCCGATCCCTCTCCACCTCTCTCACTCTCTCACCCAATCACTCAAAAACCCATACCAATCAACTCCCAAACCATTTTCTACTTGCATTTTGGGACTTGTATCTCGTTGGATAAAGCTTGGTTCGGAGTATTTTCGCTTGATTTGGATTCTGAAGTTAGGGTTCGATCAATCTCTTTATTTTGGGCTTGGATACTCGAGGTAGGAAATTCTACCTCTCTTTATATGTTATTTGGATTCTCCTATGTCTTATTTGAGTATTTTCATGCTTTGTTTGAGCTTGTATTGGTTGTTATTTGGTCTGGATCAAAATCTGTCATTTGATGAAAAATCGTCAAAATTCCGAATTTCTACAGGTAGGACGTTTTTCTCTACTGGTAGAACTTTGTAGCCGTGATAAGGTGTACCCACTATTTTTTTAGTTTATACAGGTAGGACTTGTTCCCTACCGGTAGGATTATTATTTTTCTTGAACACCTACCGATACTAATTTTTCTTCTACCGGTAGAATTCTTGTGAACCAAAACTTCGTTGATTCTATTCTGGGTTTCTATCGGTAGAATCCATTTTCCTACGGGTAGGTCATCGGTCAACCTGCCAGATCCTTCGTGTAAAGTAATTCTTTTTTTTCAAGTCCTCAGTTGGTTTATGGAATCATGGATTGTTTATGTATATAATAATCAAATTAGAATTGTCAGTCACCCCACGTTTCCTTTCTTTCCTTTTTGAATGACGTGACACGCGCAGGGGTAATCAACTGGTGGAATTTTGGAATGAAAAAAAAAAGAAGAAGAGTTTCTTGCACAACTTTTGTACGAACGATACACTTGAACATGTCTAGGGACCTGACGAGTAGTATTGCAATCCGTTCTCTCTCTCGACTCGTAAAATTCTTAGGTTCCTTTAGTACATGTTTTCACGGACTCCGAGTATAGAAACTAGATAACCGGGCATCCCTGAGTCTAGTCGTGGGTTAATATGTGCCTGTAGAGGTATGGTGAGGATGTGTGGTATTGTGATATGCTTAAAGGAATATGTGTGTATTAATTAATTAGTTAGAGTCTTAATATGGATGATAGTTTGGGACGTTTTGAAATGTAATCAACATGGTGGATTAGTAGATTGTTTAAAATGCCTGGAGTGAAAATCGAGGTTGCGAAAGAACTGTTGAGATGATAAAATAATTGGTGTCCTCACGACTCGTCGAGTCTTTCAATTCTTTTGGCACCCTTCCTATGAGATTCAAGTGTAGAAACCGTTGGATAGAGTATGGTAGAATTATACGTACGGGTTAATATGCTATGTCAGATGCAAATGGGTAAACTAATGAAAAGGCATGAACATATATATATATATATATATATATATATATATGGAAATTAGGTAATGGTTAGTTGAAATTTTGTAGTACGATCGTTAGATTGATGATGAAGTTGACTAAGAAATGATGACGATTATGTAAGATATGAAAAGTGACCCAAGTGGTCGTTATTGCGGGAAAAGACTCGGGGTGACCCTACGCTTGAGGGAACTAGACCCAAGGTGACCCCAACTGATTATTATTATTAAGGGAAAAACTCGGAGTGACCCTGCGCTCGAGGGAACTAGACCCGAGGTGACCCTAGTGATCTTTGATGGGAAATACCAGATTAAATGAAAAGGAAGGTGTTGCAATAAAGGGATTTGATGAAGATCAATGTGGACACGAGAAAGATTGTACTACCGTACGAAGAATAATAAGATATTTTTTTTGAATTGATTATCGACAAATGTGGAACAATGTGAGTTTAATAATATCTTTAGTTAAAGAAGCAAACGGCTAGTGACATTTATATGAAGTCTAGGACTTTTAGACGTTAATTTGCAGCTTGTTGGTAGTCACTTGTACCATAAGCGTATCTGTCAATACTCATTCATTCTCGGTGCATGATTCATTCAAATTACATATAGCGTGAGCTTAGAATTTTCTACCGGGCTAGTGTAGCTCAACCAAATCTTTCTTTTCAGGTTCTGATGCCTGGCAATAGATTGCATGCATTATGTGCTTAACAGTAAAAGACTTTTAGAAGCTGACATCTCTGGTTATTTCGTCATCTTTGTGAAGATCTCATTTGTTAAAGATGGTTTTGTAACTAATTACTACTGAAGTTTCTTTTGACTAAAGTTATATTTATCTAAACTTAAGGACTTGTTTTGTAAATTAAACAGGTGGAAAACTCCTTTGGGTAACGTATATGATATGCGAGGTTTCTCTTTTATTGAAATGTATTATTTAATTATGTTGAAAATCGAGGACGTGACATTCATGATTAACGGGTTAGCTAAACTAAACAAGCAAAAGGCATGAGCGGCAAGAATCAATGGCATACCCGCCCTGACCTCCTACTTGAAACAAGAATGGGAAGAAAACACTTCTACACTTGAACTTAAACTTCTTTTTTCGCTTGTACAAAATAGTAAAACACATCCATATTTATATCAATTCTTGGAAGGTTCTAGATAATTTTCTCAGTAGATACTATAACTTTTAGTTGTCAAGAATACTCTACATCTCTTCCAAAAGTTAGATATTCTAGAACTTCTACATTTATCTCTTCTCCGATAATATATTCAATTTTAAGTTTTTTATTGGACTTAATTTATCGGGCCAAAATACTAAATCTAATTTATATGTTTCAACAAGCTTGTCGGTGAGATGGGTTCTTCACTTTCTGGTGTGAAATTGAGAGTGAACAGTCACTGGTTGTGAACAATTTTACGTGCGGGTATAGGGTGGATTTTGCATACTTGTTTCTACTACTTGCTTCCATTTGTAACAGTATCAAAAGGCCAAAAAATCGTACATATCAACCGTTACATACGCTATATAACAGTTGATTTTTAAAACCTGAATTCACCACACATTTTTGCGGGGCCATATTGTAATGGCACAAATCATACCACTCGGATTGCACCTGAGCACTCAATCCACTCTCCTCAGGTATGCCTGTGCTACTCCACCTAGATGTCTTATAGCTTGGTGGAGTGTCGCTTGAAAGTGGTGCATGTTTGCTCGGACATCATGTTCGGGACTCTTCAGTACAGACACCTCGGGGTTCTGACAAAGTCACTCGGGAACACCGATTCGGACCCAGCAGTTGCAGCTCATGTGTTCAAGAAGAGAAGTCTTGTCCTAGGGCTGACTCTCTCTCTCCCCAGGCGATTTCAAACCTAGGGCTTTCCTCTGCCGCCTCTTGCTACCTAGGAGGAGGAGGGCTCCTCCCTTCGAGTCCTATTTCCTCTCTCATCCCCCTCTACTTCTCTCTCCTACCCTTTCCTCCTCCAGATAGTGTCCCTTAACTTCTCCTCCTCCGATTTTGATGGGTTACCGCCTTCCCTGGCGTGGGAGGGTGAGGCGTTTTGTCTCCAACCGGTGGTTCCTTGGCTCCAACAGTATGCCTAGTGGCATGGGTGTCTCGTTGGTCGTGTGTGGTTTAGTCTGGTGGCGTTTTGGTCTAAATCTGGTGGGCGTAGGTGGTGGGTGGTGGTGGGATGGTGTTCCGGTAGTTTTTTTTTTCTATTTTTGTTTTACAGGTTTTTTCATATATCTAGAAAATGATTGTGAAGATGGCGGTGTTGATCTATGGTGGTTCAATTTGGTGGTGGTACGGAGGTTGTGGCCCCCATGGCTGGGTTGCTCTGGTCGTTTTGTGTGCCAAAGTTTGGTCAGCGGCCACTCCGAGCTCTCATTCGGGTGCGGAGCTAGCAGTTCATCCTTCTGGGTTGTTACTGTTCACCGGTGGAGATCGTGTTTGTGCTCGGGTTCGTTGGGACTTGCTGAGATTGGTAGTGGTTTGCTCCACTTTGCCTTGATTGCTTTGATTTTCATTGTCGTAGGCCAGGCCGGTTTTTGCCACTGTTCTTTACATCTGAGAGAGGTCGGTTTGGCTTAACAGCGAGGCTAGTTTTCCTATGGTTTATGCAGCAGTGGAGATTGAAGTGGTTAGGGTTTGGGTGCTGGTTTGGGTGGACCGGGTTTAGGTGTTTGGGCTTTTATTTGTTTTATTTGGGTGTTGGGTTGAGCTTTAACGTTGTTTGTTTTGGACCCTTATCGACCTTTGAGTGGTTTGGGCTTTGCCCTCGTGATGTATCATCCAATTTTTTGTTCGATCCTTTTCCTGTTTTTAATAAAATTTCATCTTTTGCCAATCAAAAAAAAAAGAGAAGTCTTGTCCTCGTGCACCTAACTGCTTGACCGTGTGTGTCATCATGATGCAAGTTGAGGCGGTTACAACACGTGTGTCATCATTAGGGCTAGGTTATGCCATGTTTTCCGTAACTACCTTACCCGATGCATCACATTTTGTCCTATCGAATTTAAAAAATCTTGCTATTGCCGGAAATACCAGGCCTACTAAAGGCACCAAAATACTGAAAAAGTTGAAAGTTATCATAAAATGAATATCTTGATTACTTAATTTATGTATTTTGATATAAAAATATCTTGTAATAATTATAATAATAGAATTAATAGTTTGAAATTAAATAATGCCATGAAAACTACTTCACAATCTTCGTGTCATGTCCTTGATAATAATATTCCCCTCTTACCAGTGGTCTATAAATTCCCCTTGAAAATTCCTTTGTATTGAATTATCGCGCATTTGTTCTCTTAAACTCTCACATTTTTCAAATTTACCCATAAATTACAAAAGTTACACCTGACCACCTTAAACTTTCTAAATCTTTTAATTTGGACCACTTATTAATCTTTAATCGTTTAATAACCTATAAAGATCCTATAATAGTTTTAGATGTTATTTTTCTCCAGATATGGTGAGAATTTCGAGAATGATATACATAAACTTACATATCTGTCATGTTAGGACTAGATCTTTATCTTTCCTTTTTTTAACATGAAGAGCTATTTTGCATCTTGATGGAGATGTAACGGTACAAAGAAGTATTAATATGGATAAAATAGAGTGATATCGATGGATGAGATTAATAAAAGATGACAATTCATACAAAGACCTAGCCTTTTTGACTATTAGAAATGCAAGTGTATATTCATACCATTATGGGCATTCTAGTCATATTTTGTGAAAAAATATGTGAGCACTATTTTAGGCTTTTTGACGGCAATTATATGACTGAGGACTAAGGGCTTGTTTGATAACCTAAATTCAACACTTAAAACTGAATCAATTAAATAATAAGTGATTCAGTAGGTTTCATAACGATATTATACATTGCTTAACAAATTAAGTGCTACTTAAAATGTAGGCTGAAAAGTTGAAAAAAATTAAGTAGCTTTGAACTACTTAATTTTGGCTGAATTCTTGTATACTTGCATTTAATCACTATACCACCATCACAACCATTCCCACCACCACCACCCCTACAACCATTCCACCACCACCATCACCACTACCACCATCACCACCACTCCACCACCACCACCACCACCACCACCACCACCACCACCATCACTCACACCACCACTCCACTATCACTCCATCACCACCACCACCGTTACCACACTGCCACCACCACCACCACACCGTCTTCGCCACCACCACCACAATGCCACCATTGCACAACTATCATTCCACCGACACCACTCGCTGTCACCATTACACCATCACTCCATCGCCACCACCACCACCACCACCACCACCACCACCGCTCACTGCCACCGTTACATCACCATCACTCCACCACCACCATTACACTACTATCGCCAGCACTCCAACACCACCACCGCCGCCGCCGCCGCTGCCACTTCATCACCACCAACACACCACCACAATCACCATTCCACCATTATTATAAGTACATAGTGACCATTAGTAAATTAAGAGAGAATCGAAATTAAAATTAATTTATCATTTTTTTAATTCAGTACTTAATATGTTTAGCAAACAACTTTTCAGCTTAAAAAATTCAGCTTTCAGCTTTCAGTACTTAATTGTTCAGCATTTAGTTTTAGTTTTATTAAATAGGCCCTAAGAAATGGCAGAGTTAACAGGTTTAGGTAGTTCATGTTGATCGAAGTGTCATTTTTTTTTTGTGTGAAAATGTCAAGTTTTTTAGTTTTGAGAGTAAGCTGGAAAAATGTGATAGTTTAGGGGTTGAAACTTAATTAACCCCTAAGAGCATCCTCATTAGGTTCGCTACTCCGCCTTGAAAACTAAAATAGCGAGAAAAAACTTGAAAACATGACTGCATCAACCTCGCTTGGGAATCTGCAAAGTTAACATTTGCTACAAGTGCTCGCTTCTTGCAATGAGGCACTGTTCACTCTATTAGTACTCCATCCGTCTGGATTTAATAGTCATTTTTTGAAATTCGTGCTATTTTTCAATCGATTATAGGTTTTAATTTATAATATTTTATGTAATTTTGAAACCATTGTCTTATAGAACTAATTGAGATTTACTAAACAAGATCCATATTAGATATAAAATTCATTATCAATTTAAAGATATAACTCATTTTTTATCCGGTTAGAATTAAACGAGAGACTATTAAATTCGGACAAAGGGAGTATTATTTTATTGTTTTCGTTCAGATTGAATTTTGTATTCATATGATATCTTGTGCCACTCTATCCAAACAATTGCCTTGTTGGTGAATTCATTCCAGAAATTCAAATAAGTACTTATTTTTTAAGAAAGCAATTTCAAGTTTAAAAATCATGTATTTACGCAAATAATTTTTGTAGCAATATGAATCTTGTTTGATAGATCTCATTGAGATCTTTTAAATGGTGCAAAAAATTGAAAATTTATTTTTCATTTACATTATTTTTTAGTTTGAAAATGTAAAACAAACAGTTTATTTTTTAAGAAGGTTTTTTGGAACGGGGTAACTCTTCTTAAATGTTGGAATTGGGAGGGTAGGAAGGTTTCTGGAACGGGTAACTCTTCTTAAATGTTGCAACTTGGAAGGGGAAAAAGCAATATTAATAAAAAAAGGTACAAATAGCAAACATAATTTGATCGTTAAAAAAGGCCAACGTTTTTTTTTTTTTACTACTTTGGAACCATTTTCAAATGAGAATAAATTCTTTGCAGTGTAAACATTTGTTTCTTCCTTATCAATTACATTGTCACGTTGCAAAACAGTGATCTCAATCAATAGAACATTTCGACATAGTGCAATATAATTGATTTGGATGAAACAAATATTTACACCGATGGTGTAAAGACTAAGGGAAAATGGCGACGTGTTTTGATAATTAATACCTTTTAAGGACATGCCAAAAACATTTATTAATGAACAAAATGTCCTTAGCAGATATTAATTATCAAAACACGTCATTAGCCGTCATTTTCCCAAGAATTAATCTCTTTTCAAATTTGACAACCTTGGCAAGTGGATCAAGAATTGTGACTTAGGTTTGTTCTCTTCTAAAGTCTTAGGGGTTTGTGACCTCTTATGTGCTATCAATTCTTTTGTGGCTAGTGCATACTTGATTTTAATTGAGACCCCCGCAAGTGGATGGTAGAATTGATCACTCAAAATTAATCAAAGTGTGCAAAAACTGACTCAAACACTTGAATTATCACAAAAGAATTAAAACTTGACAATTTTTTACGTTGTACATCGGTTTTAAAGGTGAAATCAGAAATACTAGTGAACTAGTTTTTACAAACTGTATTACTCCCTTCGTCCAACCCTTTTAGAGTTTAATTTTCCATTTTGAGTTATCTCTTCTTAATAAGTATCCATTTTATAAAATTAGTGGATAAAAGTTGGTACATTTTTCATTTTACCCATAAAAGTGTATTTCATTTAATGAGTAAAAGTGTAATGATGATATCTTTATAGAAGGTAAGTAGGAAAAATGGACGATGTCTTTTTAATAAGTTGAAGTTATGAAATTGGACACTTAAAGAAGAGTTGGAGAAAGTAATATTTAAGAAAAAAAGAGTTAGAAACAAATATCATTTAAAGTGGAAACATTATAGTATTATACATATAGAATATAGTCAGAAATAGAGAGGATACAAACATACATTTTTTAAAAGTGATTAACTAAAACAATAAAACAATTTTTTAAAATACAATTATAATTAAAATTTGAAAAGGCTGATACGGATTCTCTAATTCGTTTTCCACTCCTTCCCCTCCCTCCTGTCTGCACTCCATTCGCCCTAGTCCCAACCCCAATCGCACGCGACACCAAACCCCTCTCTCACACAGCGACCACCCAGAATGGACTACCAACAACAGCCTCACCACTACATGCGTCCTCCGCCGCCGCCGTCCACGGCGGATCCCTACCACCACCAACAACAACAACAGCAACTTGGGCAGCCGCCCGTCCCTCCGCCGCCTGCCCCCTGGTACCCCGCCCAACAATTCCAGTACCACCAACCTCCCTCGCAGCAGCAGCAGCACTCTCCGCCCCCTCCACCACCCCATCACCCGCAGTGGGCCCCGCCTCCTCCGTATCCTGCGCCTCCTCCTTACCATGCGCACCCCCTCCACGACCAGTACCAACAACATCCTCCCCCGTACCATGCTAATCCTCAGATTCCACAATCGTATCCTCTGGTACCTGACTTATACAGGCTTTTAGATTATGAACTCTCTTTTTTTTTTTTTTGGTTCAGTGCTGTTTTTTTTTGGGGTTAAATGGTAGGGATTAGGTTCGAAGAGAGGTTATTGTTAGACGTTTTAGATTCGATTCCCCCGCCAGCAACTCTTGGGGCCAGCCACCTCACCCCACGCGTAAGGGTGTGAAAAAGGCTGTGGGAGGGATTGTAGGGATTTGTCCGAGCTGTGCGCAAGCTGACCCGGGGCACCTTGGATTACCCAAAAATGATAAAAAGTATTAGATTTGAAGATAAAGTTTACAGAGCTAGGTTTAGTTTCATATCTTCTGGTGAGTTTGTAATGATTTGTCTGAGTAATGAGCTTTTCTTTATCCTATGACCTATGTAGGGTTTTGTTTAGCAGAAATAATGCTTGTTATTTGATTGCTGTTGTTTCTGTGGGATGTTAATGAGTTGGTTTAGAAAGGAGATTGTTACGTGCATTACATCGGTTATATAGCCCATTGAGTGTTCTTTTTAGTGATAATTTGGTACAGTCAGTATGAAGATCAAGCTTCTAGATATGGTAATTGCTTTCTTTTGTAAGCTATTTAGGGTCCATTTCATGACATGACCCCTTTTTTTTTTAAAGTTAAGGGCTGTTTTCTTTTGTTAAATGTTAAGTTATTAGGTCCTAATAGAGGTGATTGTTGAAGCTAGGTTTAGTTTCAAATCTTCTTGTGAATTTGTGATGATTTGTCAAGTAATGAGCTTTTCTTTTTCCTCTGAGGTACGTAGGGTTTAGTTTAACAGATTTACTACTTTTTATTTGCTTGCTGTCATTTTTGTTAGATCTTAGGCGCATTACATCGATCATATAGCTGATGGGCTGCTAGGCTGAGATTCCATTTTTCAAGCGAATTTGTTTGTGATTTGTTGAGTGGTGAAATTTGTTTTAAATCGTACGTTAAAAATGACCTACGGCCATTGTGGATGTCAACAGTGTACCTATCCGTTTTTTGGAACTAGTGAGTTTTTTGAGTTAGTGTTCTTTTTAGTGATAATTTTTTGGAGGCAGTATGAAAATCTAACTTTTGTTTTCAACGACAAAGACTTCACTACCTTAGTTAGTGTACCTATTAGCTGCTTTGAAAGCTCTGAAGCAATGTAAAACTCGACTAAGGCTATATTAGGATCAAGGATTCGGGGAGGGATTTGCTGTGGGAAAATTAAAGGCAAGGGGAAAACACGTTGAATTTGTGGACATAACTTCCTACCAAAAATTCCCTCCACAAATTCTTATCTGTGCCCATCATAAGAGATTTTTGTCTCCCGTATTCTTGCATGCACCCTAGTGTGCCTGCTGACACTCACCCTGGCCTGGCATGGACACCCCAATAGTCTAGGAATTCAGCCATCCACTAAAGATGTGTATGCTTCTGCCTCTTTTTTTCAAAAAATTTGAAAGCATGTGTGTTGAAAAATTTCTAGAGTGCACGCAGAAAACATGTGTTAAAGAAGTGAAAAACTCATGGACAAATAATGATATTCCTATTTTCAACTTTCTTGGAGAAAACACAGAATGCATGTTTCTTGTCTTATTGATGGCATACAAATAGGAAATGCATCCAAATCAGAACTTAATTTTATTGTGCATTGTGAGGAAATCCATTGTTATATTGGCTTTTGAAAAGGCTATAGAGTTCTCCACTTGTAGCGTAAATGGCCTCTTTCAAACGCAACAACTCTCTCCTGCCGTTTCCCTCCAGCGTTGATAGTTCACCTTTTCCTCTCATAGTTACCCTTTTTGTGCAATTGCAAATAAAGTAGAATTATGAAATTCTTTAATTCCCTTGATTTGAAACTGGATACGCTAATAGTGAAAATTTAAGCGATGTATATCTTTTGATGTTGTATTCGTGCACTTGGAATGTGTACAGTATGTTTCTTAAGAAAACTTGGTTCTTTCTAATTGTAGGATGTGATGTTTCTTTTGCTTCTTTTGTTTCTTGAAGACTGTTTTGTGGTGCATACCCGGTAAGGGTGATTACTAATTATTGTCAATCAATTTGCATGCGAACTAACAAGTAGTGTTTTAACGTTTGTAGGATTGGGGCAATGCAAATTGGGGCCATCATCAAGGTTGGGAGTACCCAGGTCAGTTGATATTAGCAAATTTCTTTCTGGAAGTCTTTTGTGTTATAACATGGATATATTTTCTTCACTTCCCTTAGTTGGATACCTATTGCAGTTTTTCTGTGAAATCTTTGAGTACTTGTTTTGTATACAAGTAACGTGTTGCATCCATGGATAGAAACATGATCATCAAATTAAAAAAGCCTACCTTCCCATTATGATGTTTGACATTTAGCTGGACGCAGATTGCACCTAGTACATAATTGCTATTTTTTCATGCCTGATGGAGTCTTGTAGTAACTTCATATGGAACTGTACGGAGCACTTTATATCCTAATGCTGTAACTTGTATTGGTACTACAGTTTATTGATTTTAAGACCTGAACCTGTTCGGCCCTTCATAAAGCTATGAAGCATGATTGCATGGATTTTACAGGCCAATGCAGGGTATGGGTATTAATGGAAGAACTCCTACAAGCCTACAAATTTGAAACAAAAAGGATATGAGTGATGTTGTGGCAATGTAAATATATGTGTGTATATGTTGGAGGATCATAAGGTATAGCCTTTCAGGCATCATAAATATGGAATGTGTGAAGAGAGTCATGGCTTGGTTTTGCCGTTTCCCTTAATATAAGCACTTATTGAAAAATCTATCCACGTATGTACGGATGTAAAAACATTGGATAATAATCTTGCTTTGCAATAAGAGATTGTTTCTTATTATAATATCAGAAGCTAATGTAAATGAGGGTGATGTTGAATGAACATGGTTTCTGGACTGAAATTTTATATGAGTTATCTTACGAGTGCTTAATTCTTTCTTCTTTAAAAACTGGACAAGAGGTCAACTTGGAAGAAATTATAACCTGCGAAGGTGCTCAAAGAATCGTTTACAGTTCACCCAACAATAAATTTCTAGTGAAGCATTAGCCTAGGACTTATCTGCACCATGGCGTGAGTGGGGCTGTTAGGAAGGGGAAAATCATCAGTGAAGGCCATCTTCAAAGAATGGATGCTCTTAGTATGTTCAGAGGGTCCAAGTGAGGATATTGACTTGTATCTATTTGACCAAGCATGTAAATGAATGTTTCACATCATGCTGCTTCATGTCTACCATGACACTGCTTTTGCTTTTGCTTCATTTTTTTTCTTCATCTGGAACTTTTCTAGTCTTGAGAATTGGCAGTGTGCCTCTCCCCCCAGGCTAACAAAGACTCAAAGAGTACTAGAGGCGTTTCCCTATTTTGTCTCATAAGTTATTGATTTTACCACTGAACTTTTCATGATTACTAAATTGAAGTCCATCAAAATGAAGAAGATTGGGCCGCCAAGGCCAGAGCTTGGGCTGCAGCCAATGCTACAACTGATTATCAGCATTCACAGTCACAGAATTATCAGGATCAGTATCCACAAACTTCTGATCCTCACTATCCTGATGTTCTTCAACCGTCGAATCCAGCATCGAGTTATCAGCAGTATCCACCTCTGGCTGCACCCTCACACAGGCCACATATGGCTCATTTGCAGGAGTCTGCATCCAGCAGTGCTGGACAATCTTCTTTTGTTCCGGAAAATTATTTATCTTACAGTGCTAGAGATGGAAATTTGGCAGGAAATTCAAATGCTGTATTTCCTCCTCAAAAAAGTTCACCTACAAGCTCATCGGTTCATCTGCAGGAGGTACCTTCTAGTTATTCTTCTGTTACAGGTAATAACTCACTTGGCATATTTATTTTGGATGTGAAGCATATGCTCAAGAACTGCTTCTGTATCACTTGAATTTTATTTGTTGAAGAGTGTCTAAAGTCACTCAAGTTATTTTTAGATGATGTAAATCGTTTGCTGAAGTTGTTCGTGTTATTTTATTTGATGATATTGTGCACTTCAGACCTCATGGATTTATTTTGATATTAAATCTGATCGATATGTTCTTTCTGACGTCTGAACAACATAATATGTTATTTCTTCCTTCTCACTATGTTTCTTATTTTTTTATTTACCTTTTATCGATGGAAGTGTTTTCCAATTTAGGCTTGGCCAGGAGGTGATGAATTTTTTCTTAATCTCATGAAAAGTGTATATGCTTAATTTTCAATTTCTAAATCGTCATCGTCTGCAGCTGATAAGATTCTTCAGGACTGTTGCACACTTTCTCCTGCACTTTCCTCTGCCCTCACAAGATAGCAATATTTGGTAGGAGAAAAGGTTACATGTGAGCAATAACGGGTATTTTCTCAAGGCTATTGTTGTCAACTCAACAAGGCTTTGTTCCAGTTCCATAGGGTTGGGCTACATGATCCATGTCTTCCAGTTGGCTGTTGTTGGGATGGCAAATCGTTTTGTCCTATTACTTGATTTGCGCAATTCCCATGCTTATCATCCCAAGTTCCCAACGTTTATGTAACTGGTGGTTGCACTTTCCTATGGTCAGCTAGTCTGTATGTCTGTTTGTGGAAGGCTTATTGAGCAAATGTTTCAGGATAAGATCGCTAATTTGCACCCTTTCAAAGATACCATTTTAGATGTTTATTACCACTGGAACTCAATTCATAGTTGGTAATTTTTCTTGGCTGTCAGTTTTGAAGGTTTTTGTGGCCAAAAAACAATTAAACTGATGGTTTTCTGGTGCTTTGTCAAAAGCCAAGCCATGGCTAATCGAGTTGCTCCAAGTAATAAGCCGCATGGCTACGATGGGCTGGATATTGTTTAAAGGGTATGCTAAATATTAGTAGCTTCTAGATAGTAGTTGGTAAATAGGCTTGTTAATTACTAGTGTGTGCCAAACAGATGGTTCTTGACTAGTTCAAACAGTCATCACCATAAGGGTGCTGCCATTCAGTCCCATGGTCATGAATTGGCCAAATACTACAGAGACGCCAGGTAAGGTGGCGGATAAAATGGGATTTTACATGTACAAATCCTTCGTATCCTGAATGATATGGGGGGAATATTGGTGCGTGTGTAAGATGATTGACAATGGCACTCCAAGGATCTATGTAAGTGGAAGCTTTTGGTAACGTTTACTAGTTTGTATTATTTATGCTAGTGGATTAGAAAGGGGTGCATTCACGTTGGTCGGTTGCTTGGGTAGAAATTTATAATTGTTTGTGCGCGAGCCTTTTTAAGTGGTTCTCATAAATTTTGACTTGAGTTCCAAGCCTTCCTGAAATGTAGCTAGTGTTGGAGGGGATAGTGATGTACACATAGCATGGGGTACAATGGAACCCCATGATCTATGTAATTGGAACCTTTTGTTGATTTTAGTTGTATAAATTTTCCTGGAGGAGTAAGAAGGGCGTGGTCGCATAGGTCGGTTGGGAGAAATTGTACTACGTCTTTTTCAGTGGTTCTTATAAATTTTAACTTGAGTTTCAAGGCTTTCTGTGATCTTTTTCATTTTTCTGTTTTTCTGAGATATTTCGAACTCTGCAAATAATTTATGCGCGGTTTACTTCATCACTAGTGATGCATTGAGAACAGAGTGGCTTAAAGAAATCCTTCAGTTAGATGGCATGCTTACCTGCTGCAGGGTGGGTTAGGTGATAATTGTATTTGTGTCAGATTGTTTAGGACATTGTATAACAGTATCTATGCTACTTGAGCCGTCTTTTGAAGATCGTTGTAATTTCAACTTCTAGGTTCTGTTATCCAATCAGAGCATTTTCAGTTCTTGCTTGTTTGGTTTTTTAGATAGTAAGAATTCAAAAGTTTTGCTTTCTTATGCTTCAGAAACTTGGGCTTTGTCTGCACATAACCCAGTCATTGGATTTATGGGTGACTGAAATAAATTCACAATGCCTTGTTTAATTTTCTGGTCAAATGCCAGGTATAAAAGAGGCTGGAGATCAGAATGAACAGTTCTACAGGACTTTTCCTTTGCCCGTTGATTCGAATCAAGCTCCGCACCATGTAAATCCGCCGCTGCCTGCCATTGGTAGATCCATTTCAATTGAACAACCCCATTATGCAGTTAGCAGCCAGTCAACCGAGGCCTCAACTGATCTTAGCGACCAGCCTTTAGTTTTTTCACATGGGTTTAATCATAATCGCGATCCACGCACTCAACCAAGCTACATTCATACTGATTCAGGGGCTGCTACTTCTAGCCATTCTTGGATTACCCCAGCTGCGCCTGGCACTGTTTTTCCTCCAATCCCCCCGGTACTCCAATCAGGACAACATATTTTCATTGTTAGTTGAATATTCTTGTTATCTTATGATATGAATCTTGATATGGGTATGCTAATATTCATGTCATTCTTCACAGCATGATCCTCCGATACCATCTTCTGTTCCTGGACATTCTGCAGCACTGTTTGGAAGGATGCCGGGACAAAGCTTCCAGCCTACGGTTCCTTCTGTTGGCGCACCCTTTGGCATTGGCGCAGGTAGTGGACACCATCCAACAACAGTCTTTACTCCTGATGTTTATGGGGTTCCTGGAGTTCCTGAACGCCCTAAAAAGGTAATTTTGGTATTTACTCCTAGTGACTTTTTTACGCAAATCCCCCTTGCTAATTGTACTACTTTGCTACTTTTACACTTGCATAGTTGTTCCTGGAATTTTAGTCACATAATTATTCCCACAATCTTTCCTTTATTTTTTTTTTTGGAAAATCCCAGGCTTCAGTACCTAACTGGCTTAGAGAGGAAATAATTAAGAATAAATCTGCAATTACAACATCTTCGTTAGAGCACCCAAAGGAGGAAACTGAGTCCATTGAAGATGAAGCTGTTGATAAATCTCTTGGGAAGGCTGATCAGGCAGATAGCAAAAGCATTGACTCTTCTAAATCGACCGAAGAAGAGGATGATGATGAGGTTTTTTTGGCTTATTGTTGATGCTTATTTCACATCTCTAGTGTTGGAATTTTTCTTTCCTGGATGAGTTCTATTCACTGGCTTAGTAGACGAGTTCATGATTTTTTGGAGTCAATCCCATGGTTAGTGGATGAACTTCCTTTTCGTGTGTGTGTGAAATTGAATTCCTATTTTATCTCAATCTAGGACGACGTGGAAGCAGCTAGAACAGCAGCAATAAACCAGGAAATAAAGCGTATTCTTACAGAAGTTCTCCTGAAGGTTGCAGCTAGTTGATGACTTTCATATATTATGTTTCTTTGGGGGTGTTTTGACTTTTGTTTTCGAACAGGTCACTGATGAACTTTTTGATGAAATTGCAACAAAAGTTCTGAGTGAAGATGATCTCACTGTTGAAAGTAATATATGACTTACAAGTCTTTTTCTGATTTATCATTTCTATTTGTGGTGTGAATATCAAGTTCTTGGATGACTCCCCTCCCTTCTCTAATTAATTTTATGCTCCAATTTTTTTTTGTTGCAGTTGACCAAAATGTGGTTGGTCCAAATCCTAAACTATCCCCATCTGCTTCACCATTTCCAACTCCCAAGGCTTCTGCAAAGGTTTTAGTTCCAGCCAAAGCTGAGGGACCTGAAAATGAAGATGGTATTGGAAAGTCGACATCTATGTCTCCTGGAGATGTGTTGGGTCTTGGTAGTTATGCCTCTGACGAGGATGAGGATGACAATAATACTGTTCACCCACAGCCAAGTACTAGAAGGCTTTCAGAAGAGAAACATTTAGTTGAAAATGGCAGGTCACAGGAAGAAACTGAAGGCCGTAAAGATCTGAGAAAAGAGGAGGGTGGAACTATCAAATTGGCTCCTAATGGGCACACAATTAGTAATGGTGATAGTGTTAATGAGCTGCGTGAGAAGAGAACAAGTAGAATGTCATCTGACGGTAATATTGGCTCCAGATATACGTCTAGGACAGTAGTCGGAGCTGAAGAAGATGAGGATAACCTTCGCAGTGATAAAAGGCCGGAGAGTGGTGATGCCTCCAGGACAGATCATGTTATAGGGGAAAAGGCTGTGATAACTGAATCGCCACTTGATAATACGAATTCCAAAAAGCAAGTTATGGATGAAGCTCGTGGTAAAGAAACCAGAAATAAACAAGATAAAGATGATACGCATGGCGAAATCAAAAGGAGTTCTTATGGAAAAGATATTGTCAAGGAGGCAGCTAGTGGTAAGGGTAGAACAGATGAGAGGGAAGATGAGAGACGTAGAAGGCAGGATGAGAGGCATATGAAAAGGGAAAGGGAGAGGGAAAGGGAAAGGACAGATGATAGGAATGGTTCAAAAGAGAAAATGAAAGAGCAGGGTGGTAACTCTCGGGAGAAAGCAAAGGAATCAGATTCAAGGAAAAGGTCTATTCATCCTGATGTTAAGGAGGATAGGAAGGAAAAAGAGAGGGACAAAAGAGCTAATGCTGAAGATGATGGTGATAGAAGAAGAGAACTCACAAAGGATGAGAAGGGAGAAAGATCAAGACACAGGCTTGCTAGTGAATCAAGCAGACATAAGAGGCGTCGTTCTTCTTCAGTTGGCAGTAGAGGTAAAAGCAGCAAGGACAATTCAGTGGTTAGTCATGCCAATGACTCTAGTGAGGAATTGTCGGATGATTCTAAAAGGTTAATCATCAGATCTGTCATCTTTCACTGGTATTCTGCTCTCATTCTGCAATGTAGTTTCTTATATTCTGCTTTGCCGCAGGAAGCTGCATTCGAAAAGGCGCAACTTATCACCATCACCTAACAGGTCTAGGAGAAGGTATTCAGTTTTTCTGAATTCTATTCCTTCTTCATCTTCTTCTTTCACGGTTTCACCACATTTAAGCATGTACATGTACATTCTCGGACCAACCTAAGCCTTGTGTCCCAATCTATTGGTTTGTATGGCAAATAGACACTTGTATTGACCCCATGGTAGGGAACCTAACAATAGTCAATTGTTCAACATGCGATTGAATAGCATGTACTTCCAAAATGAAATAGGAAAATAGCTAATATTTGTCTAATGGCCCCAATGTTCTTATCAAAAGGAAAAAGAAAGAAACATGGTAAGCTAAGGGTGATACTGATACCTGTGCTAAAGGGAGCATAAAGTTTGCTTATGCAATAGAGTGAAAAGCTTCATTTTTTGGATCAAGTATATATCACTGAGCTACGCCACCATCTAGACACAAAATATCCACGTTATGGTGATACCTGTACGAAACAGTTAGTATCCCATTTGTACCACTCAATTTTATTGGGTGGATTGATCCCTGTTTCTTGTATGCTGGAACTAGCTGAGCACAAAAAAAGATTTTGCTTAAATCGCAACGAAACTGAACCAAGCTCAAGCTTGTTGAGACAAAGCTTGAGCATCTGGCTTTGATCGATTTGTTTTCATACTTATTTGCCAATATCTGATAAACATGTATCCTCTCCTCAGTCCTATTGGTATTCTATTCTTCACTCTGCCACAGAATGTTCTTTGCTTTTTTCTTGGTTGGAATATTGTCATTTTGAATATATTCTATAGCTGTATTTTGGTGTTTGGAGTCACTCTGATCTTTTCTGGCTCTTGTGGTTCTGTGTTTTTGGAATTCTGACTGGTTGCTGCTTTGTGACCTTTCAATGGAGAGATGCAAGCACTACTGGGTTTCAAATAAAATATTTTTCCCTACTGTCATGTTTCATGGGTGTGATTTTTTCTCGTCTGTTGGTTTCCATTGCAGTTGAGGATGTTTTAAGACTTTGTTCTTGGTAATAGTGACATTGTTGGCTGAGATATAGTTTAGGTCTTGGACATTGGCTGTCTTTACTGCTTGCTTTACCAATTTTAAGGTATTCATGATATGGTAATATATCTTTTTGGGAACTGACATTTTGGTGCAGTGACTAGAACTGGGTATAGATTGGTCCTTGACTCCTCGATAAACTTTGGAGTTGATAATGTTATATGTGGGGCAGATCTGATTTCATATTGATAACTAGCTTTTTGCCCGAATTATCATTGGCTGTTTGTTCTCTGATCTTGTTTTTTGCTTTTGTTCACATGGACAATTTCCTATAAAGAAACTTCGTCTTGAACATGATTTTATGGTGTTGTCTTAATCAAGCCTTGTTCCTTAAGACTGTTTGTGAAAGTTTCTTGCTTGGTAATATTTTATAAACTCATCTCAACTACCATAACTCATATTCTAAACTTAACTACCGAAACTTGTGGTTCAACTACCTGTGTTAGTTGTCCTCCATAATATAACCTTTGGGTTTGTATGTAAATATAAATATTTTTTGTTAGCTGTGGGGCTTTTCTTCTTTTAGAAGATTTTGTCTGAATGTTGTTGATTTTGGTGTTTTTAATGGAAACATAGCACTTTAACTTGGGAGTTATAATACAAGGGGCATTACGAATGTTAACAATTTGGTTTTCACAATTGTTGTGGATAGTTGGATAGACCAAAAATGTCAAATACGAAGATTTCTTCCCATCTGTTGGTTCTACAAGGGCCAGCATGAATTGCCAGATTTGACAGGGGTTTGGATTTCAAAACCTGTGGGAGGTCATTTCTAGTATCTGATGCAACATGTGGTGCAGGGATTACTATCAGTTGCATAAAACATGGATACCAATACCTTGGGAGATGTGGTAATACCGTATCGCTAATCCTCTCACTATTAGGCCTGCAAGTTATGCGTTCTATGAGCTTATATATCGTTCAGTCAATCAAATATAGCTTAAAAGTTTTGGCTCACGTGTCTTTGTTGATCGTATTTCCTCTTCTTTTTGTTAATATTATTTTGGTGGTAGTCAATCTTATTGGATGACATTCGATCGCATCAGATGCAGAATAGGTTATGGCAATCCAGCCAATCCTCCTATAGTTGGCTCTGTGCAAGGCTGAGCCTTAGCCTATCTAATTACTATACATTTTGATTCACTGGCTTAGTATGGAATGTTTTCGTTTCTAGACAAGATTCGCGGTCTCCACATAGCAAGCATTCTCAGCGCAGGCATTCTCCCTACTCTTCTCTTGAGACTACAAGGTATGATACTTCTCAGTCTTTAAGGTTACGATTGTGTTAATGTACTTGTGGCACCATCCATCATCTTAACAATAAGCAACTCAGGTGATAAGCATCAAGTCTTGGACGTTTGCCTTAGTGTTTTCTTGTTGGTAACTGTTGCAATCTATTGCAGGAGGAGGAGATCAAGGTCCAGGTCACCTGTTCGCCGACAAAGATGATTGGGAAGGACGTAGTCTACAAATGCTTCACATTGGTGCGGGAAACGTCAGTTTGAAGGCATAATTTGCTCTACAAACTGAGATCTATCATACATCAAGGATGCAAAGACACAGGTTTTGCGTGACAGGGTATTCCAAGTTGTTGTCGTTGAGGGGAATAGAAGAGGTCCTATGTCATCTATGTACACATGGGTAAGAAGCTTGGGTTCGACATTATGATGCATGGTGTTGGTTCTACATCGACATTATGATGCATAATCTTCGACATGGTTGTATCATGTATGTCTTCACTCATATATTGGATGGGAAAACTGTATATTTTTTATTTTGTGGGATCAGGGTTGCATGTCTATTTTTCGTTTTCACTGTTATATAGATAGGTGGAATGGATATGTTTTCATCAGCAGTTGTTTCATAGTTTTGGTTCGCATCTACCTGTATCAAGCACTGAGTGAATTACAAATCCGAGATTTGTTTCCCATCCTTACGGGCCATTTGGAGTTTGTTTCAGATGTTTGGCATTAGTGGATGATTATATCTTGTCAGTTAGTGGAATGTTAATTTCCTTGGGGCCCAACTTTTGCTTGCTTGATTTCATTAGAAGTTTGGCCCGAAGACCCGAGTCACATGATCTATATGCATGATTCTCTAGGTGCCTGGGTATCCCACTCGAGTGAAATTTGTAAACATCCCAGATCAAAAAAAGAAGTTTGTAAACATTAGCTGGGAGAGGGTGTTAAACAGATTATAACTCTATCTACATCAAGTTACCTGCGAACTACTCTTATGATTACGGTACTTCTACTCCTATCTACTGCTACTCGTACTAGGATTATTTCTGCTCTGTATGTTGGAAATATTGGAAATGTGTAAAATTGATGTGTTATGGCTTTGAACCTCGTCCTCTGGAACCACTGCTATCTACTTATAGATGCTAGCTTAATATCCGTCAAATTCAGTTATGATACCCACGTTCGCCATGTATGCTAACACTTTAGGTTCTTTGAATCGGTTTTCTAAGGTTTCAATTCCCCTCGTGGATGCGATTACCCTTGACGTTGGCAGTTTCATAAGCATCTAGAACTGCCATGACTCTTTGTGTTCTCTGTGATTTTCTTTGAGAGTGAGAATATTCAATCCCTGCTTAAAGTAGTCATGGGCTATTAGAAGTAGAAAGAACAGTGGTGGGGTTCTCGCCGATAGAAAAAGTTTGCAGTCCGTTCGATAGTGATATATGGATTTTTAGAAGCTGTAAGCAATTTGGCACATGCCCATCTTTTAAGCTTAGCTAGTCGGTCACGATGGTGTGCTTCTCCTCCTCTAACCGTTCAGAGCACACATCGCAATATTACCGGGTGCATGCTTTGATATGTTGGCATACCTCCCACACTAGCGTTGTTCAAGCTGAGCAATACTAGTGGAAGCTGCCAAGACGTTGGTTACGATTTCCAAATCTTCGTCTCGAACCCTTGTTTTGAGTCTTTGTTAAAGAGTACAAACGCGAGTTGGGTTCCTGCACAGATTGCCGCGCTTCTTCTGCGCATGGTGACCGTTGTGTCCTTGGAAACAGGCGTCCAGCTATTGCAAGCATGGGGCGTCGGTGGAAATCAGTCTTGAAGAGACAAATGTCAAACTCTGGCCTTGACCGCAAACTGATCTTTGCATATTCAGGTTTCCATTCCACAACATTTGGATTTTGGCATTCTGTAAGTGCCAATTTTGAATCTGTTTCCATGTTGCAGTTCAACCAATGGTCAAGATTTCATCTTGACAATGGATGGGTCAAATCTGCAGAGGCCTTGTTGAGATCTAAACCAACGGTACGACAGACAGGGTTGCCGATATTGGAATTAGCTTTTGAGGTTGAGCAGTCTCAATTTCAGTATAGGATTTTTGAATGAATGCTGGGCTGGGCCACCTTGAATGGCATGAGCCGCATGCGGGGAGACCCACACGTATGGTTTTTGGGGGGATCTAGTCGAAAGACTGGCCGGCGCCAACCAATGGTCAAGATTTTGTCTTGACAATGGATGGGTCAAATCTGCAAGAGGCCTTCCTGAGATCTAGACCATTGGTTGTCAAATGGAGTCATGGACGGTTCGGACTGTGCACTACACCCCCGGTTCTACATCACTGCTAAGGGTTTGGGACTTATTGGCCTCTACGATGCTATTATAATAAATTTGATTAGGTCTCTCCATTTTTTCCCAATCAAATGGATAAATTACATGTAAAAATTATCTATGATTACTACAACGCCCAGAATATGTATTCCAAAACACCTTCAAATAGAGTAAACAAGAGTATCAACTGGAACAGGTCAAATAAAAGTAAAAAGCCAGTTCCCTATTTTGAATTCTAGAACCAGCGATTCACATTACTTGCAATCTAACATAAGAAACTGACCCTCGTAATTGTCAAAAACACTTGACAGGTTTTAAATTCCCACTTCAAAAAAATACTCTTGACTGACTTGTCAATTAACCACAGATACAAATTCAAACTGTTCTCCATACAACACTTTCACAGTACAAAAGAAGACAACAACTTAGTTGAAATCCAAGTATACAAAACCGATAAGAAAGCCCCCACGGGTATCGTCACAATCCACGACGCCACAATCTCCCTCACCGTCTCCGCCCGAACGCTGTTGAGTCCCCTCGCGAACCCCACCCCCATCACCGCCCCCACCAGCGTGTGCGTGGCCGATATCGGCAGCCCCAGCTTGGACGCAAACAGAACCACGGAAGCTGCGGCGAATTCCGCCGCGAAACCCCTCGTGGGGGTTAACTCCGTTATCTTCTTTCCAATGGTGGCTATCACCCTGTACCCCCACATCGTTAAACCAGCCACTATGCCGAACCCTCCCCATGCTAACACGTCATGTGGGATCACAATCTCGGCCCCACCGGTCCCGCCCTGGAGGATCGCTAGGGCGGCGGCTAACGGCCCGATGGCATTGGACACATCGTTACCACCGTGGGCGAAGGACATAAAACAGGCCGACATGACCTGCAATGGCGGAGCCATGATTTTGATTTGAGTGGCAATGTATAATAATAGTCCACTGTTGAAGTTAAATATTCTCCATACAAGAAATATTAAGTGTAAAATGAGTAAAATACTGGTCATTATTATTATTTTTTAAAATAAAAGGCTTGATTCAATTCTTCTATCGTCTTATGATTCGAACCAATATTTTTGCATGAAAAATCAAGTTATTTGGATGCCTATAAGTGTTTATGATTCGAACCAATATTTTTACATGAAAAATCAAGTTATTTAGATGCCGATAAGTGTTTCGTTAATAGGTACGGACTAGGGAGTATAAAATATCACTATTTATGAAACCGGGGTGGCACGTGCCCCTCCCCTGAATTTACCTGCATGTAGCCGAACACGCCGTAGACGATCTCGAGTTGGGCGCCTTTTGGGCCGGCCACGTCGGTGAGCAAGCCGATGGGCTTGGGTTGGGCAGGGTTGTGGGGTTGGGTTGAGGAGGGGTTGGGTGAGTTGAGGAGGAGGAGGTGGCCGAGTTGTCTTCGGATGGTTCGGTTGACTAAGAAGGCGGCGGCGGTGCCACATGAGAGGGCTTGGAGGAGAGCTAGAGGGAGGGTTTTGCTGAGGGGGAAGGCGGCGAAGGAGATGCCGGTGACGCCTACGAAGACGGCGATCGGTGCGGCGGCGGCAGCAGCTTGGCCGGGATTTGGAGCGCTGTAAACGAACTGATCATAAACGCAGAAGAGGTTAGAATTGCTCATTTAACATTTCAAAACTCATGCACTTGATACTGCTACTACTCTGCCATTTCCAAACAAAAAAAGATTGGATTTCTGAAAATAATTTCTCAATTGTTTTTATCTGATTGAGAACTTTTTTAAATGCTATCAAAAAACTAAAAGTTACTTTCATAGTATTTGACATTAAGACTAGCATAGAATCCCAGGCGGGAAAAAGTTGACTTCATTATAAGTTGGAATTATGAAGTTGGACACTAAAAAATGGATGGAGGATGTAGAAGACAATATTGTATATTCACATGTACAAAACAGAGAAAGGAGGGCGAGCAAATAGTAGAAAAGTAGTAGAGCCTAAAAATCAATTAGCATACAAATATTGATTATAGTCATGTAACATTATTTTATTTTATTAGATGAGTTGAGGATATGAAAACATCTTGGGAATGTTTTTTATAAACAAGTTCTCCCTTTCGAAAAATATTTTAAAAAATATGTTGGGGTCCCACATGTATAGTGTGTGACCCTCTTGCATTGGGTAGTGCGGAACACATCTGTGTTCGGATATGTGCCTTTATATGTGTTTGCGTTGTTAAATTTTGAGTGCTTTGGGCTTTCGATTTTATAAGGTTTTGAATAAGAATTCTAGTTCAATGAGAGCATACCCTGCGGATAAATTTGTAGACGAGAAATGAGACAAGTGCTCCCATTACAGGTGAGATCACCCATGAAGAAGTCACCCTTGCCAGTGAACTCCAGAAGACAGCTCCAGGTCCCCCATAGACAAGCCCAAATCCAACCATGGAACCTATGATGCAGTGTGTCGTGGAAACAGGCCAACCGTAATATGACGCCACCTGATGAAAGTAAACCCCATACGATGTCGGTAACCCTAATTTGGATTGAAGAAAACCCGGAATGAAGCACTACAAATTTGAATATGAAGTGAAATAAGTATGTACTATGCAAAGAGCTCAAATCCTTAAGGGAAGGTTATTGCGATGCTCTCAACCTTTTTTCCGAAGACATTACTACTGTCGAAAGGGCTAGCTACTTGGATACTAACTCTAGACTCTTGGAAAAAAGAGTTCTGCTTTTGGATATTTATTCATGAAAAATACTAGCAACTTATCCTATTTGATATTCTGGCCCTTGAGTAAACATCTTTACTTGGATACTACCTCTGATGACAGAGGGTATGTTTAATGTTATCGGTTAGCTCATGACATGTTTCTTTATCCGTCCGTAGCAACTAGCAAGTCATGATTCAGCATGCTTAGAAAAATAAATTCATTGTTCCATTGAAGCATTTTCCTGGAGATGATTAAGCTCAAGGAACAAAGAGGTTCATTGGTCTGATAGTTTCGAGGGAAAGCTCACCATCACCAACGGTATCGTTTCATTGTGCTCTTAGGCCTTAACAAACTTTTTAAGCCATACAGTAGATCGAGTTAGGCTCAAAGGATAAGAAAATTTGAATCTCTCTGGTACTAATTGTTACCATGATCACATCAAGTGATGCTCATAGTCTGGAACTATTCCCTTCCTAATTTTCAGCTCCTCTGTGATTACCTGCCTAAATACTTCTAGCTACAAATTAACTCCGGGATATTGTCATATTCTTCTTCTTGTCTACTTCCTTCTCTGTTCATCGACAATATGAGTAGCCCACAAATAGAAAAAAAGACAATCAGGTTGAAGATTACCACACAGATCACTCAAAGCTTACACAGGTGCCCTCAATACTAAATAAAATGCAGAACTGCAAAATTGCTTTCAGTATGCGTCTAACTGAAAAGCACAAAATGACAGCTGAAGCTAGAAAGCAACCACACTCAAAAGCTCATCTTCCATGGGGAAATAAATCATAAAAGGTACTTTTAATTCTTAAGTGAGAACTATAATTAAATCCCGGCTACGATCTCATGATCATGGTTCCACACTTGCCTGGTAATTCCCGTAATAGTCATGGCCCCATAGTAGTCATAACCATTCCTTATATCTTCCCTTTGGAATGCAGCTTGCATAAAATTCGTTCCAATTCACCAAGTTTCTGGTTCATCGAGCTACGAAATCCTGTTTACTACGAGAAGAGGTTGTATACAACACAGACTTTGAATTCATTGACAATGAATGTTAAAGTAAGCAATTATACTTGTCCCAAAAAAAAAAAAAAAAATCTCGGAATTTTACTTGTTATGCCATTTATCTGACAAAGAGGCATGCCTTGTATAGCAGGGTATCAAAGTCATTTCACAACACCAGTCTTATTTTCCCTTCCTATGCTGAATCGCCAGTATATTACTAGCAAATATAGTTCCCCACAATTCAATCACTACGCATGACAAACATGGTTACTGAAAAGAGAGCTGAAGGGAAATGTACCTGCAACCAAGTACCAGCAGCAGCCAAAGAAGAAAGCAATCCTGCGAAAAGCAACATATCCTTCCCTTGAAAAACAGTAGCAACAATTATCCCTTTCTGCATTGTACTAGTCACGTGAGTCCCCATTAAAAAAGCCCCGGAGAACTCCAACACCGCCGCCGTCAACACCGCCTGCTGGAGGGTCAAGGCCCCAGACCCGACCGATGTCCCCATGGCATTGGCAACATCGTTTGCCCCAATATTCCAAGCCATGTAAAACCCAAGCAACAGAGTTACATAGGAGAGCAGCTTAGTCTTAAACCCCAACCCCTGAGCCAGAGACTTCATGAAAAAAGGAAGTGTCAGAGCACCAATTGCTATACAAATTGATATGGCTGATGCTGTGCTAGATGATATGTGAAAGGCCTGGGCCATTCCTCCTCCGGACGACGGTTCCGCATCGGGTTTCGAATCTTCTTGATTCTCTTGCCTTTCTTCATGACCTTCTGCATAAGAGGATAAGGCGGCAAAAGGGTGTGTGATTCTACTTGATTTTGGTCTTAAACTTGAAAGAGAGATTTTGGGTAGAAGTTGGTTTTGCTTCAAAAGGAAAGAAGATGTGTTACCATGGACTAGTGAAGAAGAACAAAATCTGGGGAGATAGAGGTGGTGGTTATGGAAGAGGAGAGCTTGTGGACTTGTGGTGTTTCTGGCAGAAGATAAGCAATAAGACGGAGTCATGACTTAATAATAAGAAGAGGAGTGAGAGGATGGAGAGAAAGTTGAGGAGAGGGGAGAGAGAAAGGAATAAGGGATTATTTAGGTAGAATCTTGGGCCATGGAATGTAGAGGTGGAGGAGGAGGAAGAATGGAGGAAGAGAATTGTGCATTCTTTGTATTGATTTTGGATTTTTTTTTTTTTGTTTTGGTGTGGAAAAAAAGGGGAGTGGAGGGTGGAATTTGGCTGCTTGTTTTGGTCAGATTTGAACGAGTGGTGGTGGTGATGTTTCAAGGGGATTCCATCAACCCCACACCCACAAGTTTTAATTCCTTTGTAATTTGGATAAACGGAGAATTTAGATGCCCATATAGTACTATTATCTACTACAGGAAAGTTAAAGCCCAAGAGAGGGACAGATAGCCATACTCCCAAGTCTCCATTGGAATACTACTTCTTCATTGTCAAGTGGAAGGAGGAAATTACAACCAAGTTCACCATATATAGTCTTGCAATTCGGTCATTGCTTCTTTCTCCCTCATAAAATCATAGGGTAACAGAACAAAATCTTTAAAACACACACAAAGTAATACACACACTCATACCATGTGCGGGGTGTGGGCACAAGTATTTGTGCAAGTATATGTGGGACTAGCATTGCTCATAGAATAAACTAACAACCAAGAAGAGATTATTCTTCTTGTGGTTTCCTTTGCCCAAAATCTTTCAACTAACTTCATTTAAATGGATGCTGTTATAGGTTACTTCCGGGCACAAAACGTAGTTCATAAATTAGGTCACATGAATTCTTAGAATGACCCCAAAATCTCACAGCTAATTGGAATTAAGGTTTTGAATACCGTACCAGTTATAATACCAGTTTTCCTACCGGTATGGTACATACCGGTATTGGTAAGATACCGGGTACCGTTTTCGGATTTATCGATATTAATATTATTTGCCTACATAAAAGAACTTAATAGTATAATATAGACATTTACTAAAAACAAAAATAGAAAGTAACCCCGTATTTATCCAGGACCGTCCAATATTTACTGATACCGACTAGAATTTATTTACAAAGTTCTGCATAGACTGTTCATTCATTTATCACCAATTCCTACAAACCAGAAGAAACTAAGTGCTTAATGAAATGAAATGAAATTATCTGGATGAATGAAAGAAAGAACTGAAAGTAATATATGTTTATAGATTTGCTTTTGTAAACTGTTTTACCACCAAAGCACAGTACCATCTCAGTAATTCAATAGGTGTTGTGTTTTCAAAATGTAGGGAAAATATTCAATGAATTGAATGTCTGGAAGAGGTGGTGATAAAATGGGTAAGGTCGAAAGTTTGAATATAAGTGGATGACAGATAATTAGCATACGCAAGCAACAAAGATACCTCAATTCCAATTTGTTAGAGCACTAATATTTTGGTGACCATTTCTGATTATCACATTTTAAATATCATGTGATGGCCACCACTGTATTGGTGTCCTGTATAAAGTGATCTGAAAATTAAGTATGTATGACACAAAGCATACAGATAACTTTATACCTGTCACACTAAACCGAAACTCACTTGAATCTACACTATTTTTCTCCAACAGTTATTTATCTAAATTCAGGTGCTATATTATTCCCCAAAGATCGGCCGATAAGGTTATCATTACAAAAAATGTACTCTTTAATTGTAATAAAATCAACAAATGTGATTATTTGGTTATTTGTCTAAGTCTAACAATATGTGTTTCATATTTTATTTTAGGCCAATTTTCTGTTGAAGAACGAGAGGGGTTTTTTTTTTTTTAAGTGGAAGGGCTTGTTTTCAAATCACACAAATGTGTCTACTCCATCCTTGATGTTGATCCTTCTTGCCATTCACGTGTCTATTCCAATTTAAATGGAATTAGGCTCTTGCCTCAGTGAATGAAAACTGGAACAACCGACTCCACCCTCCCATCTTCACCGCCACCGCCGATGGCTGCATTTTTCCAAACCCTTTCCTCTTGTAATAGTCCTTCACGAACAAATCCTCCATATAAAACCCCAATTTCGCAAAAATTGTGCAATAATTCAGGAAAAACAACATAAAGCCGACCACGATGGCGACGCTTTCAGCCGAATGGAACGGCGAAGGAGAAGGATTTGGTGGCAGAGAAGAGCTGGGTGAGGCGCTTGAAGACGACCATTCTGGCGATGAGTTTGTGGATGAGGGGTGTAAGTTTTAATCCTGATAGGGTTAGATAATTAACACCCTACGTCATGCCAAGATCTAGAACTATCATGATTATCTCAGTACAATCATTAAGCGGAAACTTAAGGAATCAAGAACGGCGTACCCGGATCCATTTATGCGGAACTTGAGCGATCCAGTGATTAATTGAAGCAACCATAATGTCGCTAGAGTATTAAGCCCTAGGTGGAAAGCAGGTTTCTCTCTCTTGCCTTCATTCTAGCTGTTTAGTATATGACGTTCATTTGATAGAACCCTAAACGATCTTTTATAGGCAGAGAGAGGACCAGTTTCCTTATTAAACATTAATACTAACTTCCCATCAAAGTATAGCGTATTTAGGAAACAACTTCTCTATTTGACCAATATATTAAAATCTTAGGCATAAAGATGTGGAGAATCTCATTGGACCCATTACTCATATGTGCCATACATAAAACATGTGAGCCATAAAGACTAATTACAAAATTTAGTCTTACATTCTCCCACTTGGCACATATGGTAAACTTAAGTAGGTCTAACAAGGTAAACATAAGGCGCGCTATAAGTCCATATCTGTCCTTCTTAATTTGGTCACAATCATAATACTATTATTAGACAACCCACTAGTGCGAGTCATAGCGGTTCTACATCACGATGACGTAGTCCCTTCCATGTACCACAATCATTAGCAAACTATTTAACATAGTCTTAAGGTGAGAAGCGTTTTCATAAGGTCCAACAATAATGTCTTTTGTCAAAAACTATTCCTGTAACCATAAATCATTCACATACATGTACGTACACTAATCATTACAGGAAATTATCAGAAACACTTAATTGAGATCTCTCAAAGTGTCGAATAACATCATCATCATATTGCAGTCCATAAGCTACAACTACTATGGGTTAAGCTAGACTCATTCAATTAGCATAGTTCTTAAACGTCTTTGCACTAACTCTTTCATTAGTGGATCTGCAATCATAAGCTATGTGCTTATATCTTTAGTGACACTTTCGTTTCTGAAATTTTTCTTAGAAAAGAAAATAGTTATGGAATCATAAACTCTTAGCGACTTGGTAATGGTGTCGACAACCCCAAGTCCTAAGATAAATTTCCCAACATCTATTCATGAAGTATGGCCTCAAAGCACGCCACAATTCAACCAACATAATGGATAAAGTAATGATAGCTACTTTAAAACTTTTGTTTGTTCCTTCACATAATAGGGTCAACTAATCAAAAGTAGACTTTCTACTATCAAAACTTCAAACAAAATCTGAATCTAAGTAGCTAACAAACTCAAGATCGCCAGATTTCCTTAATGTGAGCATATAACCTTTAGTTTAAAAGTTCATGAGAAATAAACTTTTAAGTGCAAACAATAATATCGATTACAGCAAGCAAAGTACCGTCAACATACATGTCAAAAATATAAACTTACTCCCACTAATCTTTGGATATATACACTAGTTAATAGTATTTTGCCTTAATTCCAAAGAAACCAATGGTATCACCAAACATAAATGACCAATGGCAGGGAGCTTGTTTACATCCTTAAGTTCACTTCCTAAATTTGTATTAAAGTGCTCCTTTACTTCAATTGAGAAACCTTAGGTTGATTCATATAGACTCCATCATCTAAGCTTTCATTCAAAAGCTTATTTTTTCTTCCAAACGTAACCCCCAAACATAAAGAGTTACGTACCAACGCCACAATAATTTTTCAACGAGTTCTTCTCCGATACAAGAGAGAAGGCTCCATAAAATTACGCCTCCTTTATGAGTGTAACCCTTGGCCACAAGTTTGACTTTATATCGTTCTATATTGCCCTCTAAGTCAAAAGTAGTTTTGAAGACCCACTTACAATATACTTCCTTGTATTCTTATGGCAATCCAACGAAATTTCAAACTTCATTAAGTTTCAATGGTTCAACTCATCATTCATGGCATCAATCCATTTCGTAAAATTATTACTTTATGTGGCTTCTGAAAGTAAAATCGGATCAACAAAACATTCTTGTAGATGAATCAAATAATCATGCAAATAGCCAATCTCACGTGCCTTCGAGATATCCTTAATGCTATCTTCTTTGATTGTTCTACAATTTCTTCATTGGTGTCAATCTCGTTATGGAGTGATTGACAACTTACTTTGTTGTTCTAAATCATTCTGTTGTTTAACAACGATAAAAACAACATCATTTTAAGTTATGGGTAATGACACTTATACCCTAACTTTATGTGACCACATTCCATGGTTTATCACTCCCACTGATTTCACCATTCCTAAAGAATCTGAATGATCGATTTCTATAATTGTCGTACTATGGTTAAATAGTAAAACTTATACCCTTTGAATTTTCTAGAGCAACCAATAAGGTCACCATAGCTCATACTAAAATTCAAATTCTGTTATGTGAATTAAATATTCTAACCTCTGCTGGACAACCTTAAACGTTCAAGTGTCCTAAGTCCAGATTCCTTCCTATCCACAGTTCAAAAGAAATATTTGAAACTGCCTTACGAGAAATCAGATTCACATAAATGCAAAGATCTTTAGAGAATTTTTATATCCACTACATAATGGGTATTTTGGAGTTACAAAAAATACTTTTAACCATACAGACATACGATTACCTTTTAGCTATCACATCATACTAAATGGAATAGACCTCTCATAATATTTATCACATATGTCCTACCTCATGACTTTTACATTATTTTCTATTTGCCATTTCTATCTCAATAACATACACCTTAGCACTCATTGATTGAGATCTTTGTAATAGAAAAGCTAACATAATAGGAAAGTCATCTATAGGCGATAAAATAGGTCTCTTAGATGAAATTTCTTACGTCTATATAAATTACTTTAAGAAGCCTGCAATTTCTTGTGACTTACTCCTTACTGAATATGATTTGCTTGCACTTAATGCAAATCATACATACAAGAGATTAATAAAATTTTGGTTATATATCAATCTCTTAATATGCTTGATTGAAACATAATTTCACAAGATGAAGTAATTTCCATTCATGAAACTACTAACCAAACTAACATTATGATGCAACATAAGGAGAGTTCTTAATAAAATGGTCATCAAACATTAGTTTATTCAATCATAATAAAATACCATAAGACAATAATTGGTATTTTTCAATCACTATAAAATTTGGTTTCAAAACTTGGAAAACATAACAATAAAATTTAGTTCGAAGAAAGGAAACTAAATTTGTAAACATTATAGAAACCACAAAATGATGACCAACTCTTAAAAAGCAAATGATAAGTCATAAGTCCTTTTAATAAAAAATGTAAAAACTGTAATCCAATTCTTTAGAACTCAATGGGCTTATATTTTCAATAATTTTAAATCTCCCCGCATCTTGGTTTGTAAACATAAGTAGTAGCTCATAATCAAATCACTTCATAGTTGAGGGACGGTAATTAACTAGGTTTGATTCGAAACATACAAGATTAATAACCACTTTCCCTTTTCGAATCATTTTTATGTTTATGGCGAACTTTCTGATAATGCCTCAACTATTTACAGAAGGGACAAATATCATTACCCTTACATTCTTTCAAGTCTAAAATCATTAGTAGACTCATTGGCACTACATAATGCCAACTTCATATCCCATTTAGGCTTCCTTTACTTTAATTCTCAAATACTTTAGTTGAGTAAGCCAAATATAACATTTTAATGGCATTCTCAGACATTTCAAGCACAATAAACTCAATAAAGCTCACTTTAAACATTCACACAAACATAAGACTTGGTCTATTTCATTTCATTCATACTTAACCAAAATAAAAGAATTTCTCAAAAAACAATAATTTATCAAGATCTACTATTCAAAAGAAACTAATCCTTTTCTTTTTCAAAATGAGAAATTCAATCATTTAAATTAAAATGAACCATACCAAGCATGTGAATGTGAAGCAGATATAATCAATAATGCACACATAATATATGCTCACTACAATAATACTTTGAGTTACCAACAAATTAACAAAATAAAATTTGTCCAAACAATAATAAATAGTGCAACAGTGATCTGCCTTTGGGTTCATCTAATATTACACTATTAACAGTTATGGTGATTCCCTTCACCAATAGGACTAATCGATAAGGATTCACAATTAAGTAGGCTTGTTACCTTTGAGTATCCAATTCCAATCAGAATTGTGAATACTTATAAATTATCCTATTCCAATTTACTAATCACTTGGAAGTGGTGCACCTTTGGGCCAACCTAATATCCATGCAACTAGCAAACTGCGATTTGCAAAGTCATTATTCTTAACACTTAAAAATTGGGAATAATTTTCATATATAACTTAATATTTATGAATCATTCCAGTTGGGCCACTTTGGTAACTACCAAACTGTATCGTAATATAAATAAAAATAAGTGTTAAGTTTCAGTAATTTGATTGAAATCTATGAAACATTCCAGTTAGATCACTTTGGTGACTACCAAACCGTATCTTAATATTGATTTCAATCAAGATAATGACTTTTGCATAAACTTTAGGTGAAAAAGCAAGAAGAAAGTATCACTATTTTAACACCTCGTCATAATAGGTATTAGAATTTCATAATTTGATTAACATCTATCAACATGCCGGTTGGATTGCTTTAACCCAAACTGTATCCTTATATAGAGTCAAATCAAAATAGTAACATTTTCATGGACATTAGGTGAATCTTAGATTATTCACGATTCCATAATATGATTTGATATCTATAAGTCATTATGATCGGGTCACTTTGGTGACTACCAAATCTCCCATAATATATATTCAAATCAGTAACTTTCTTTATGGACATTCTGTACATGTGAATAATCAATTATAATACGACTAATCTACGAACCATTATGATTGGGTCACTTTGGTGACTACCAAATCGACCATAATGTAGATTATTCGTCGAAACAATAATTTTTCACACAACTGTTAGGTGAATAAAGAACAAATTATTCACAATCTTTCATCATTATTAAGCAATTTTTTTTTAAACTATGTATTTTTCTTACGAAATACAAAACCATAATAAGTATTTCTGAATTAAAGGAAAAATACACAAACAGATCATCATTAGAAGTATAACAATAATGTATACCGTTATACACATATATCATCCATGCACATATATCCGTACTGATACCCCTCTGTTCTTCCTAAGGAAGATCATAAGATTCTATTCCATGATTTTTCCACAAAGCAAGACAAAACGGATCATTATGAGAGGTAAAACAATATTAACAAGTATGCTTAAATCATTCATGCGCAACTATCGGCCCAGTAGATGTACTCCACCTTCCGAGACGAAACACGGAAATACAATATTTTATTCCTTTTAGAGAGCAATTAAAAACTCCTTTCCCAGTAAGTTATGTTATTAGAAAAACTATGTTTCAATTTTCATTGAAGCCGTGAGCATTAACGGCAAAACAGCGGCGATATATTAATAGCAAAGGTTCAACTTTTGATCTCCGCTAGTATATGGCGCCGGAAAAAAAAAACCGATCAACGGAGAAAAGGAAAAAAAAAATATAAACATACAGACATGAATCAACCGAAAACATAGTTAGGCCGACATACCCATATAGCCATGGTAAAAATTTATTCGGCGACTTCTATTGATTGCACATACTTAATCGGATCAACATGATAATTCCTAAACCTATGGCTCTGATACCACATGCAAGTTTTAATCCTGATAGGGTTAGATAATTAACACCCTACGTCATGCCAAGATCTAGAACTATCATGATTATCTCAGTACAATCATTAAGCGGAAACTTAAGGAATCAAGAACGGCGTACCCGGATCCATTTATGCGGAACTTGAGCGATCCAGTGATTAATTGAAGCAACCATAATATCGCTAGAGTATTAAGCCCTAGGTGGAAAGCAGGTTTCTCTCTCTTGCCTTCATTCTAGCTGTTTAGTATATGACGTTACCCTAAACGATCTTTTATAGGCAGAGAGAGGACCAGTTTCCTTATTAAACATTAATACTAACTTCCCATCAAAGTATAGCGTATTTAGGAAACAACTTCTCTATTTGACCAATATATTATTAAAATCTTAGGCATAAAGATGTGGAGAATCTCATTGGACCCATTACTCATATGTGCCATACATAAAACATGTGAGCCATAAAGACTAATTACAAAATTTAGTCTTACAAGGGGGACGTCGGATGTTGCGGAAAGATGGATTCTGGCAAAGAGTGACTGATTGGGTGGTTTTCCGGTGATGTGGTGTTTGGGTGTGGGCTGGGGTATGGTGCGGCGGTGGTGCTACAGCTGCCAATTTTGTCGGGCAGAGAAAGCGTGGATAGCGCCAACAGTTGTATCTTCTATTATATAATATAATATGACAGGGAAGTTTTCAAATCCCCTAAATTTTCTCCTATTTTATGGATGGGTACACATTTTTTCTACGGCTGAGATTACAGCGTAAGAAACCTAGCGATCAATTGAGAAATAATGCTTACCACAATAATGTCACATTTTCGGCATTGGTTCCCTACGATTCCGGGAAAGATTGTTACTACAATTACCATTTTGATTACCACGTTGTAGACTTTGGAACTAAAGGAAACCTAAGATTTAAAATTTGATTTAAACTACTATTGACATTTACAGGAGGATTAAAATGGTATGTTTGGAACTAGCTGAAAATTTGAAAATAACATCAAGCTTTGCTACTTCATCATAGCGATTCAAACATCGAAGGATCAACAAAAATATATTTAGAGAAACTCTGTATCAAGCTTAAATTCGAGGTACTACTAATGTTTTTTTTTTTGGATTGGAGAGTGTTCTTTTTAATTTTTGTTTTGGGATGTTAGTTTTGTTCGCAATCATGGCACAGCATATATCCAATTTCTTCGCAATCTTTTTGATTTTCTTTCAAAATCTGGGATTTAAAAATTGCTTTCATGGGTTCACAAAAGAAGTCATGGAATTTTAACCGGTGAAAACGGAATTAGAAGAATAAGTAGAAAAAAATAATTATTAATGGAATAAAAGGATTGGAATGGAAATTGGGGATTAAAAAAACAAAAGGGAATGGAAGAAACGGAGCAAACCATGTTGGATGGTTTTAAGCATTTAAAAATGGGTGGTTTAAACGTGAATACCCGGTAAACCGTGTGGTAAAAATATACTCAAAAACCCCACCAATTCTGTTTCCTTAATTCCCTACTCTTATAGGCCTTTATGAAACTCCACCAATTCCGTTCATTCCCTAATCAGTTTCATTCCCTAAAAAGGGACTTTATGCATATCCTATTCCACCAATTCTGTTTCGTTTCCTTAATTCCCTACTCTTATAGGACTTTATGAAACCCCACCAATTCCCTTCATTCCCTAATCAGTTTCATTCCTTAGGACTTTGTGCATATCCTATTTCCTTCCTAATCTTAATCTAACTCCCAAAAAATACGAGTTCCCTTCTTCTCTTCCTTTTCTCCACACAGACAGAATAACTATTTTCCTCCTTCAAACCACAAACTCAAGCAAAGGTATTCACTGGCTCCTGATCACTTTTACCAGGTTTTGTTTCCTCTCCCTACCCCTCTCTCTCTCCCTCTTAAAATTTGCAGAAATTCGCGGAAGTTTAATGGTTCATACAAACTCATTCCAAAAATTTACGTGTGCAAGTGGGGAAAACTAATGGTTCAACTTTTAATATTAGTTTTTAATTCCAACTTCTGATTTAGTTATGATTTTTTAATTCCAACTCCCGATTCTGAACCATAAGGACCATTGCAAATATCATCGAGACACCGATAGTGAGGTAATCTTTTGTTCTTCCGATAGTGAGGTAATCTTTTGTTCGTCTGCTTCAAAGTTTTTATGAGAATTAATGAACGGGGCTAAATCGACTAAATCCCCTTTCCATGGTTTAAAAAAACAAATACGTTATGTGAACGGAATGCCTGTGTTTTGATGCCATGTATTCCTAAGTTTGCGTCTAACCTATTGACAAAAGAGGGAAAGTGATGAGTGGTCCCATTAATGTTTTTGTGGTTTTGGAGTTTTGTTGGTGATTATTATAGCTTTTCATGTTTTCTTCATGTTTAATCAGAAGCTTCTGATTATTAGAGATGTTTTAACTTTTAAGGAACATAATTTGCAAGTATGGTATTTAGAAGTTGCAGACAGGCTTTATAGTATTAGATAGATCATTAACTCAATCATTTGAAATGGCCCATGATCTAGAATGTCCTAATCTTCTTCTATTAATGATCCTATGGGAAGAAGTACGCTATTACTATTAATAGAAAATTGACCTACTTCGGCTATTTTTATGGCAACATAATGTGGTAAATAACAGATGGTTATCTTTAGCCTTTGGTTTGATGTATTTGTTTTGTTATGATTTTTCCTCTGGCATATGTTTCCCTCTACCATTTTTTTACCTTTTTTGCTCCGGCATCTTTTATACGAATCTCTTTTTTATTATGCTATCACTGTGATGTTTTTTTCTCGGGCATTTTTTGTTAAGTATCTTCGTTCTTTAGTGTTTTGTTCACAGGATGAATACCTGTGAACCATGAATTTCAGAAAAAACACCTTGCGTTGGCTTTTACATTTGTTGTTTATTTTACTATAGGAAAGATAAATATATATATATATATATATATATATATATTTAGAGAATTCTTGCGTTGAGCTTAAAATTGAGGTACTACTATTAACGGAATGGATTAGAGGGTTTGCTTTTTTTGATAAGGAACAAATTTTTATTAGAACTTGACAGAGTATATTGAGATAACCAAACTCGATATACAATAGAACCGTGAATCCTAGAAAAGGAAAAGAAGATAAAACATCGTGATAACAAGGGATTGAAATAAGCCAAATAGGATCAGCACTGCCTCTACCAAAATCATCTTACACCAGACTTCATCAAAATCATCTCACACCAGACTTCATCAAAATCATCTACCAAGTTATGACCCCTATTTTTTTCCGGCCGAATCCCATGATTTATGAGGTCATTTATCTTTTCAAAGTATGATTCTCTTTTCCAGTACCTCTTTCATAGCACTATACAAGAACCCATATGTTTTTCCACGATGAATTAATGATTTTGTTCAGATTTTTCTTATTGGCAAGTAAGTCCATGATTTGTGTAATTACTTCTATTTTTTTTTTTTTGAAGATGTCAATGTATTCCAAAGAGTGTAAATTAGTCGTTATTGTATCAGCTGCTAGCAGTGAGCCCGTGCAATGCACGGGTATGCGAATTTGTTCAATAAAATGTATTGCGCGATTGCCTGTTTAGAAACACATGCAATTCGCTAGGTGCAAATAATTTATACTTTAAATATATATATATATATATTTATATATATATATATGTATATGTATATCGTTCTGACAATAGAAACTATAAACCCTTCGAGCATATCAACCTAATATCATTCGTGTGCAATAGTTCATTTCTCAGTTGTATTAGATGCACCGCAATAGGTCTTTTTCAATTGTATTAGATGCACACGGTGTGGTGTTATTAATATATTTCTTGCCCTTCCGCTAAAAAATAGAAAAGCCTAATATCGATTTAACACAGTGACAGGTAATAGGTAACTGCGATTGATTGAAAATGCAACACGACGAGGTCATATGGCAAGTTATCAGGCACAACCACTGCAGTTTCATGACCAAGTAAGTCTCGTCACTTCAACAGCATATTTCTTTATATGTTTCAGATTCAAAAACATTTTGACTGAATTTTTGTTTTTTTTGATCCGCATTTTTTTTTTGTTGGTAAATGCATTTTGACTGATTCGGTTTTCTGTTGTTGATCTATGTGTTAGGATAACGACAGGGAATTTCTGTCGGAACCCTTATAACGTGACTGGGATTTGCAACCGGAGCTCTTGCCCTCTTGCCAACAGTCGTTATGCTACCATTCGCGACCATGAAGGTACTGCCTTCTCGTCTCTTCTTCCTTTAGGCTTCGTTTTGATAGACGTGGTCAATAGTGATATTCAGGCTTTGTTTGGATAGACCTGGATTTCGTATGAAGGGATTTCACGTTCGTTTTCAGTTGTAATATAAGAGGTTTATAGCTGACTTGTGAGACTAGGGTGGAAGAGTAGAGGTAGAAGATCTGCTATCTTCGTTTTGATTATCTAGAACTCTAATGCTCCATTTTAATTGAAATAATTCTTGATTACCTAGTTGTAATTTATTTTCTCAAGCCGAGTTGAAATTTATTCTCACAACCCATATAGGCCTATCATGATCTCTGATTCACTATCCATAAAAAGAAGGAAAAAGGGGTTTTAATAATTTTTCTTCAGAAGTTATGTTTCTGGATGAAATTCTTAAATTACCAAACACTTGAGTGTGACTAGGGGTGTTAATCGAGCCAAACAAGCCAAGCACAGTATTGTTCAGGCTTAGCTTGATTCTTTATTACATGTACTCAAAGGTTGGCTCGAGGTTGAAGTTTTATGTTTGTGATAAGCTTGACTTGACTTGTGAAATATGCAAGTCAATCTTGAGCTTAAGCTGAGGTTGAACCTTATTAAGTTTCAAAATGAAATGGGCAAATTTAAAGCCATAAAAAAGGATTAGCATCATTAATCCAGGCAAAAAAAAAAACTCATAAACCTAAAATTTAGTTTCTAGATACATTCGTTAAATTAAAACCCTCAACCCTTAAATTTTCATATCTCACATAAGAGATTTCCTATTCGGATGCTATAGTAATGCAAAACTCGTGAAAATATCTATACGAAAGGCCGATGATCTCATATTGTGGGATATTTATTAATCTACCCCTATCTTTGTAATATTTACAGAATGATCTTTTTGTTCACGAGCTTATCGAGCCAAACATCCATATGCTTAAGCTTGGCTTGAATTCATAAACAAACAAAAAAACCTACCTGAAGATCAAGCTGCCTGCCTTGGCTGTGCTTTTTTATTGTGCGCAGCTTTTCCAGACCAGACTCTTCTTGGGAGTTACCGAGAAAGGAGACCGAAAAAAAGGAACTTGTTAGGTTTTGGAATGAGTTTTACAAGTGTTTATTACCAAAGACTGACAGTGAACAACTGGGTAAAATCCTTGAACAACAAGATAAGTCAAAATCTGTTCAATATAAAGGAGTCTTCCATTTTTTGACGCAAGAATAAACGAAATTCCCATTATCAAATTATCAATTAGAAAAGATCCAAATGAAGATAGAAGACATGACAATGTTGTTCGATGAGATATCGATGTTTAAGACTGCTCCCCTCAATCCCACTAAAAAGTCGGCCTAATGAAAACACTTATTTCAATGATTGAGCTTGACTTATATATTTTTTTAAACGAGTTTGAACAAGTCAAAAGTCGAGGCGAGCCCGAGCCAAACTCAAGTTGTTTGGTTCGTTTAACTGCCTTAAGTGGGACTACTTTAGTGTTAGAATGTTATAATAAGATTTGCATTACCCCATCTAATTCTAACCAATTAAACATCGGGGCAGTTCTATGGACAACTATTTAGACACCTAAAAAAACACCGCATAGTTTCCAATCAAATTTTAATGATCCGAGCCGCTCAATGTGATCAGAACGTGATTTTAAGGGTACGCGCAAAAAATCAACAAAAAAAAAGACTGGGAAGGGCTTGATCTAAGCAGTTTTTAGCTTAGATTTAACGAACGGTTCAATTAAAAACTGCTCAAAACAAGCCCTTCCCGGTTATTTTTTTTGCTAATTTCTCATAAGCACCCTTAAAATCATATTCTGCACACATTGAACGGTTTGGATTATAAAAATTTGATTGGGAATTATGAGATTGAGATTTTGGGTGTTTTTTTAGGTGTCTAAATAGTTGTCCGCGGAACCGTCCCGATTAAACATAGCATATGGAAGCAGTAGTGAAGAGGAATTGGTACATTACCAATATTGAGGGATAATTTCCTCTTTTACCTTCTCTTGCTCTTGCCCAGTGTTCTAAAAGGCGGTCTTGGCGGCGCTTAGGCTCTCGGTGGCAGGTCAGCAACACGATTACACCCCTCAGCGTTTCGTTCGGCAGCCAGGGAGATTCGGCGGCGCTTGGTTGGCGGAGCTAGGCGGCCTAGGCGGAGCTTGGCGGCCTAGATGGAGCTTGGTGGCTAGGCAGCTAAGGGTTTTTGCTGACGTGTTCTCCTGATTGCCTTAAAATAATTACTCCCTCCGTCCCAAACTGGATGTCAATTTTTGATATCTGTGTCAATTTCTATTCCTTATATCTTTCAATATGGATCTTAAACTTATGCAACATGGATCTTGTTTGATAGTTCTCGACTAGTTTTATTATACAGAGTTTTCAAACTCATGAAAAATATTATAAATTGAAAGATATAAGCGATCAAAAATGACACGAGTTCCAAAAATTGGCACTCGTTTTTGGACGGAGGGAGTATAAAAAAATTGCCAAATCGCTCAACAGTGGATTGCTGCCCGACTAGCGCCAAGCGCCATTTAGAACATTGCTCTTGCCGTGTGTAATTTCGAGCATAAACAAAGTTGAGGCAACCTATGAAACACAAGAATACTTCATCATACGAAAACCAAGTCTCTTGACTGTCTTGGTATTTATTGTATGGTCTTGCTAACCTCCATCCACTAGGCAAAGGATAATATGCCAATAATTTTAAACGAGTTCGAATATTAATGCATATCTCACGGATTTTAATACACTTTCACACGTATCAATACACCTTCCTTGGATATCAGTGCACCTTTTACCTATTATCCTACACCCTTTGGACGGAGGTTAGATTAATCCTTTATCGTATGGTAAAAATGGAATCTGCAATTTGTGATTCCTACGCGAGTGACGAGTCGCCTTGCAGGATTTGTAAGTTTGGGGAATAGTGCCTCTTTCATACTGGAATTTGGCTGCATGATCTTAATTCAGTGTGAAAAGTGTTAAATCACTAAAGTCCACTAGTTTAGCAAAAGTGTTTTCCCCCTCTTTATGTGGGGTTGTGAATCATAAACGTATTGCAATTTTTATTGGCCCATTTTATTGTATTTTTTCCCGTCACTTTCCAGAATAAATCATTTGGATATATGATGGGATGTGCATGTCTGTTTATAGCTGAATGTGTTTTTAATCGTCATGGAATTTTGTCGAGTTTCTGTAGGAGTCTTCTACTTCTATATGAAAACAATAGAAAGGGCTCATATGCCAAACAAATTGTGGGAAAGAGTTAAGCTTCCAAGAAACTACGAGAAAGCTCTTGAAATCATTGACAAACATCTGGTATTAAAGATCTGGCTAGTTCTTGTATTCTTGCAGGGGTAATTGTCTATTTTATCCTTTTGTTGAGGACATTTAATTGCTTAATGTATTCTCTTATTGGATATTGACAGATGTATTGGCCTAAGTATCTTGTACATAAAACAAAACAACGATTGACCAAAATGACTCAGATGCGGATATATATGAGGAAACTTGCTCTGAAAACAAGGTTCACACTTCTCTTTCTCTCATAGTTTCTCTAATAACATTATCTGCATGGTACTTCAAATGTTTGCAACATGTTTTCTGTTTCCATATACAGAAAAAAGGTCTATCACATGCTAGATAATGGTCGACTGCGTAGATTGTGTACTTATATGTTAAATAAATTGTTCAATTATCATGTGAGGGTAGTGACGGGCAATGAGAAAAAATGTGCGTGTGTCTTTACAGGTTCTAATTTTCCTTCAATTTTTCTTGACATTCTACATTTGCTTCAATCATTTGCATTTGGGAGGTATCAATTCTGGGTCTGAGTTTGATGTAATAGAAACTAGTGTATCATGGTTCTCTTATATCCGAATCCTTGTTTGCATGGGAAGATGGCTGGTTTCATGACAATTAATGGCTTACGTAGTCCCAAGGATCCTAACATGACTGAGTAGTTCTCCTTTTAACATTTTCATTGGTAATGTGCACGGAAATTGAATTGGTTCTCTTATACCACTGTTTTAGTGGTATTTTGAGAGCAGCCACTTTGTGCATATTGCCAAAGGTTCGGTCTGTCTCCAATTCTCCCCCGCTCATACCCCCAATGATTGGGGACTACATGGGTTCTATTGTTGTTGTTGTTGTTGTTGTTGTTGGTCTCACAATAGTATATGCCCTGGCATCCCTATCTCGACAGCATAGTAATATGTTTTTAGACTTCTACATTTTGTTAGGTTTAAGCTGCCTCTGACCAATAGTTTTGTGTATTCAGAGTTTAACCTTCCTCTTGGAAAGTTCCAGTTTCACCTTGGAATATGCATTGACAAGTTTAAATGGTTTGTGGAAACATGTCGTTTAAATTATAGGACTCACTCCATACTCTATCATCTAAATGTCATGTTGCCTATTATGATTACATTTCATTATGTTGCTTATGCTGCTGAGGTATGCTTAGTGAATTGAAATATCTATGGCCAAGGGTCAGGTTTTTTCCATCTATGCTATGTTCATGTTCCAAGGTTTGCTGTCTCCCAGGGAAAAGATAATGACAACTCCTAGGAAAGAGATAAAGAGAGAGACTATGAGAGAGGACAAGACTCTGAAAGCTGCACCCCCGGAAAATGTTGTAGAACTATTTTGTCTTGTTGCATTGATGCAAGTTATGTGTCCTTGGAGAAAGAGGTGTTGCTAATGTTGTTTACAATCCTGCAGATTATTGTAAAAGAAATACTTGAGCAGCTTAAGAAAGGAGTTTATGGTGACATATACAATTATAATATAGATGCATACAATAAGGTGCTTGATAAAGAGGTATTGCTTTGTGACTGACTGTTATGAACTTGATGAAGATAACTCTGCTGTCTCAAAGTGTTGAGAAAACAATAAGCTATTTGATATGGGCAAAAATATGCAGGAATATGAGGCAGAATATGTTGAAACCTATGAAGATTTTGAAGAGGAAGATGACATGGAAGATTTTGGTGATCTATCAATTGGAAGGTCTCACATAGATGTCAATAATGGTAAACCTTTTTTAATTGCAATTATGTGTAGCTTCATAGAACTTTTGGGTTGATTCGGTTTTGTCAGAATTCTGTTATATGCCTGATTTGTATTCCATATAGATGCATCATATTCTAAATCCGATAAATCTTTCTCGTTAATCATTGCTTACCTGTTTATTACATGTTGGACACTGTGCGATGTACGTAGGGGATGTAGGAAAAAGCTATGGATGTCCAATGTGATCATATTCTCAAACATCTTTATGTTAATCATGTGCTTCTCATTCCTGTTTTGGGTGTACTTGTGTTTGTTTTTGAAAGCACCTTAATATGTGAAGAAAATTGTATTTGAACATAATTCCGGATTGTATAGGAATGGATGATGAAGAGGAAGATGAAGAGGCAGTAGCAGTTGATCGGAAAGGATTGAAAAGAGATTCAAAGCACGAGAAAGATAAATCTGCTGCCAGGAAGAAGAAAGCAAGAGTACTCGTTGAGGTAAGGTTTGAAACATATTAGTCATTTTGTGCGAATGGTTCCGTCTCCCACTCTATTTTGTTCCTATAAGTAGGTGTATTATTTAGATTTCTTATGCTGATGTTAATAAAGAGGATGAAATGGAGGATGAGGAGAATTTTAGATTGTTATTTTTAGGACAATTATTTTCCTCGGAAAAATGCTATGCATATGATTATACCCGGGTGTTGTTAATTCTAGTGGAGTGGAAACCTCAATTAAGAATGCGAAATATTGCATGTGATTTTGTTCATTACAGTCTAGGATTGTTTACCAGTTGGTGTCTACACTAACTCCTCCGAAATGATTTACTTGTTAGGTTGAGCATGAAGATACGGATGAAAGACAGGTGGCCGTCCAATGAGACCTTGTGGTTGATTTCCTTCACATTTTTCACATCTGTAAACCAGATGACAGCAATCAACTTTGAGGCTTCTCTTGCTGTCGCCTGGGTGAGAGGGAATGGTTGTTCAAGGGAATGTGGCATTTTAGAGTTTGTAATTGTCGTGTTGGTTCAAAGATTGTCTTACCAGATTTTGGTCCTTTTTTTAATTTATTTTCTTCTTGTTACAATAGATTGAGTTGCATGTGCTACAGTCTACTAGTTATGGAGTTTTTTTTTTAAATGCTAGCTCTTATTGTGTTTTCTCTCCATCTTCCTTGTAGTATTTGCTGGCAACGTTTTTTTTTTTTTGGTAAACGGATTTACAGGCAAATTTGGACACTTTAATCATGGTTAAGTGCTATCATTATGATCCTTTCTACGAGATCTCTGAGTATGGCTTTCAAACGCCCACGCAGAGACATGTCTGCCTCTCTCTTCTTTATGGCTGATGGGATGGTGGTCATTGTGGAGGCATACATGCATTATTCCTTTCGGTTTACGTTTTTGAAATAGCTGTTGATCTCCTGCAGAAAGGGCATTCTCCTTTACAGTGCCGTGTTGTGCACCATTCGAGCTGTCCGTTCGGCAATCCAATAGCTCGAATCTCATGACCTGAGGTGAACCCGACTGGGCATTTGGATAATCTATGTATTTGGTCGGCCTTAGATGTTTGAACCCGAGGTGAACAATCCATGACTTGTTTGACTATGCCATGACCCGAGTATCCTGGCGACCTTGGACGTTAACTAAGTCTAACATATATGTTGATCTCTTTGGCTAAGAATGTCATTTTATAAATATCTTTGGCCTTTTTCTTACTTATTAAATCATCTTTTTATTTTGGACCGTTCCAAAATTTTTGCTTCATGTCAAAGAAATAGCAACCAAAACAAAGCAACCTTCCAATTTTGCCCTAGAAAAAGTTTGAGTAGACTGAAAGTGCACGTGGTTACATTTGTATGTAAAGGGGTAATTGTATAAATCTCAACAATTTTAAGATGACTCCATACCACGCTGGAATCTCCTTAAACAGCAAACAAAATGGGAAGGAATGAGTACTTGTCTCTATCTTCACCCCACAATTTCAATTTTCTCTCACTTTCTGTCTTATTTTAGATATTACTCAATTATAGTACTCCATCTTGATCCAAAGACAAGTTAATGCTTCACTTATTGTTATCATGTTTTTGGTAGCTCATGATATTTGTGTTAGTTTACACACATTTCAATTAATTATTGGAGATCAAATTTGATCAGTCGTGAAATTGAATTAAAACTAGGACAACCCCTCATATAGACTAGTCACTCAAGACTGGATAGCACTTACAAATTTTCAAACTTGAGAGCTATGAGCAAGTTTATCGGTTGTTAGGTAAAAATGCTGGTAAACAGTGCATTTTTTTTCATTTTATCTACTCATATATCTTTCAACACTACACCAATACTATCTATTTAACATATTTTCTATTAAAATATTATTACTTTTATTTTCTGGAGAGAGAGAGAGAACAATTAATAAAATAAGATACACATGGTGAATAGTGCATAAGTATATTTACCTATTCACTGTTTGTGGATGGATTTTACCTAGGTCTTCACCTAACCTGCTGCAATGCTCATTTGGGAGTTTTGCTTAGGTAAAATAGTTAAAAAAAACTCTTTTATCTCTTCCGATAAACTTACTCTTTGGACATATTCTCTAGAAAAAATACTAAAAATTTACCCAAACATACAAATTTACCCCTTCAGCTTTAAAGATAACACATTATTAGGTGTGGTGTGACGGGACAATATTCTTTTTGACAGAATTGACGGAGTATCACACCTGTGCTTCCATTTCTTTAGCCAAAAAAAAATGGGCTATAACTCACGCTGTTAACACCATGTCACCATCACATGCAACCCAACTCCTCGTAAAAAAACGATTTATAAAGGCACCCCAAAAAGGCTGCCCTTATTTAAATTGAGTTTAGTGTGTCATCTACAGTACATTCTATCCCTCAGAACTTGGCATTACACGATTTTTTTTATTTTTTTATCCATGTACAATTGAGATTCTGATTTTTCTGGGACGTAACTCATTTTCTTTACAGCTGACCAAGTTTTCCTCACCAACCAACTAATTAAGAGGCGGTAATTGATGAATTAAAAAAAAAAAAAAAAAACCCAACCAATTGGAGTGACAAACAAACCGCCCAAAGGAGGTGTAAAGAGTGGACATGACTCAGAAAAGATATTCCCATCGTCATCTCAAAGCTGAGAGATTCCCCATCAATGGGACCCCTTAATGGGTTTCCCTTTTCTTCTCATTTCTGTTAACGGTTAACCCTTCACCTCACCCTCTCTCTCTCGCGCTTTGTAATGTCTTGCCCAATTCACGCGTATCTCGACTAATTTTTTGAATCATAAACCACCGTCGGAGCAAATACTCGACTTGGACTGCCCCAAAAGAGTTTATTGGAATCCATGAAAAGGAAAGGAAAGGAAAAGAAAATAAAATAAAAGAGAAAGAAAATGAGATAGAATATTTACCATTCATTACATTTGAAATTTTTATTTTTTTCACACTTTCCCTCCCGGGGGAAATTTTCTTAATCTTTCTTTTTTTTTTTTTTCCTTCCTTCCCATGGGTTCCAAACAAAGTCTCAAACCTTGAAAAGGAGCAACCCCATCTCTTTCTCTCTCTCGCGCACGTACAGAGCACTATATATATAGAACTTTTTATCTGGGGAGATGGGCATCTCAGGAAAGTCGAGGCGGCTAGAAAAGAATTAGGCAAAGGTAACTGTCTTATTCACCTTTTTCTTCGTTTCCATTCGGTATCCGGGATTTTGTGTGTGTGTGTGTGTGTGTGTGTGGTAATCTTGGAGTTGTGTTCTGCGTTTGATCAATTGTGGGTTATGGGTTTTGTGTAATAGACTAGTGTGAATGATCTGATGCCATTGTTTCGTGTGTACGTAGCTGGAGTGGGTGAAAAGAAGCAAACCGGGAGTGGACAGGGCAAAGTGGAGGTTGCTGCTTTCCTTGAACGAAATGCCTCTCGAAAAAATCATCAACTGCTCCGACGGTTCACCCCGGGTTCTGTTGTCCGAGCCCGGCGGTTCAACTGCCGAGGTTTGTCTCTCTCTCCATAGTCATGCGTGCAATGGGGAATTGGGTGTTTGCTGGAGCTTAGCTTTTAGCTTTTTCTTTCGGTACCTGCTTGTTTGGCGCAGCATAGCTTCTGCTTATGGGGTGTAAAGAACAAACTTAATCCAATGATCAAATTTTGATAGTACTTTTTTGGATTATCAGCTTGTTTATGTTTTTTTAGATACATTAAAGTTCTTTCTATAACTTTATATGATAATGGGAATTAGTCCAGGTGCCTGTAAGCTGGCCTAGACACCCCCGGGATATAAAGAAATACAAGAAATTTGTATGATAATCTATACATAGCATTAACAAGCAGATAATCCAAAAGCTCCATTTTGACACTTCCGATGTCCAGTTTTACTAGGACCAAATTTTATCATCATCTAAGCTGCAACAAACGTCCATGAATTGGGTCTTCTAATGGTGCAAATCATTAGAAATTGAGTTGAATTGCTTGCTTTCATTCCAATATGAGCTGTATGAAGGGGGCATGCCATCATCACCAATGGTAGTGAACGTAAAGCACTGACATTACATGAAAATCCTTAAAATTGATCTAGTCTATCAATTGTAGATCAAAATTGTTTGTTACAAAATTTGGAAGCCCTGTCTCAAGAATGATGGATATGTTGCTTTTATCTACTCAAATGCATGACACAATTGTTTGTTACAGTAGAGATCACTACATGTTTCCTATGCTCCATAACTTTAAGGGCTTTGGCGACCATATCTGCTCAGGTTCTTCTCAATGGCGGGCAAGTTGTATCTTGGAAGAATGACCGCGGAGAAGAATGGCTTTTTATGAGCAGCAAGGTAAGCTTTATTTCCCTTTAGTGTTTTTTTTTTAACTTCAATTGATGGACATTGATCTAGTTTAAGGGCTATGGATGAATCGATATGCTAGAACCTTTTGGTGACAAAAAATATGTAGATTATTCATCCACCTATTGTTACCACACCAATATGCTCAACTAAGTTTTTGAGATACACCGGTTTTGAAAGTTTCCATTTTCTTGCATGACAATTTTCGCTATTTCTAAAAGTATCAATGGAAAGCAAGGAACAATGCATAGAAAATGATTAGTTGCTTAGTAACACAATCGTCACCAGTTCTATAATGGTTAGTTTCAAGAGTACTTCACATAATGGGATCTGAACTCTTGATGGGTTTTGATCGTTACAGCATAAAAACTGTCATGGGACTTACAATACAAAAAATAATTCCATAGTCCCCATTTCCAAAAATGTCTATTTTGTTTTCAATTTCCAAACCATTGCGTCTTTAACCCAGAGAATTATCTGTTTAACAACAATCTCTTCAATTGTTCCACACTGCAGGCCAATGGGAAATCATCTAAAGCAATCAGGGGAGGTATATCTGTTTGCTTACCACAGGTTGGCTTTGAGGAATCCTCTTAGACATTTATGTTCTTTGCATCACGAAATCATCCATAGGTGAAGAGTATTTTGATTTCCTTTTTTTTCTTTGCAGTTTGGCAATCTGGGGTCATTGTTCCACCCGTCTCCAAGGAACAAATTGTGGTCAATAGATAGCTGCCCTTCGCCTCGGGATGCAACTAGCAACCGGTCATCTGTAGATCTCCTTTTCAAGCCCACAGAGGAAGATACTAAAATGTGGCAACGTAGGTATGCTCTGCAGGGTTTCTGGAGTCTGGAGTCAAGAGAATTACAAGTATGTTGAGGGTTGATCAAACTTAATGATGGCTTTGTGCAGCTTTGAATTGCGCCTTCATATTTCCTTGGGCTCAGGCAAGCTAACTTTGGTCCCCCGTCTGAGGAATACTGATAACAAGTCTTTCGCCTTCACGTTTTCTATGTGCAACTACTTATCAGTATCTGACATCAGGTTTTGCAATTTGACCCTTGATTTATTTTTTGTATGGAATGCTGATGATGGAAACTGTTTATATTACAATGTTCCTCTTTCTGATGCTAGGAAGTTCCACCTGGCATGCATACTGTCTATCACTGCATTTTGGAGTCTAAAAATCGGTCATGCTATTGCCAGCTCACTAGGTTGTCAATAAAGCAAGAAGAATACAAAAACACATAGTTTCCAATGTACATTAAACACTTTTCAAGGCACTTTAACACATAAAAAACTGTGGTTTTTTTTGTTATTTTTCTGCCTTATTGACAACCCATTGGGATACTATTAGCATTTTCCCTTAAAAATATTTTGTTGTTAGTTGTTACCCATTTGCGTGAAAGGATGATAACTTATCAAGGCCTGTTTTGTTTGCAGTGAAGTGCGTGTTGAAGGTTTGGAGACACTTGATTACTTCGATAATTTGTTGAAGAGAAAAAGACTTACGGAACAAGCAGATGCAGTTACTTTTGATGGCGAGGTCTCTCTCTCTCTCTCTGGTGGAATTGTGTGCACATGCCTCGTTCATATGCTTATCAATGTGTCCTCTGATTGTGATTGCTCAAGAACCCTTTTTTCCAGAACGAACAACCTCCATTATTGACTCTTCTTTTCTGTTGCAATATTTCGATCTATATGGCTGAATGGATTTTCTGTTAGTTTGACATTATCTAGTACTAAGTAAAAAGAGACTATATCTTCGTGTATGTTGATAGGTTGACAGGGTTTATTTGCATACGCCGGCAAACATTGCTGTGATAGACCATGAGAAGAAGAGAACCTTTGTACTGCACAAGGAAGGCCTTACCGATGCAGGTTCCATATGGCTTTCGAATCTCTAATCGCTTTTGTGCTTCGTTTCCTAGTTCCTTTTGAATGTTTCCCAATACTTATATCTATCATGTGACGCAATACTAATGATTGATCACATTTCATTGCAGTTGTTTGGAATCCTTGGGAAAAAATGGCAAAGGCAATCCCAGATTTAGGGGACCATGATTACAAGAATATGTTGTATGTATGCTCAGCTGCATTTGAAAACCCAATTGTTCTAAAACCTATGGAAGAGTGGAAAGGCCGTCAAGAGCTTTCTGCCGTCTCTTCAAGTTATTGTAGCGGGCAGTTGGATCCTCAAAAGGTTCTTCTCTATGCTAAGCTCGCTCACCCTCAACAATGAACTGAACGAAAGCTTCCTCTCATTACATCCAGTCTCTTCTCCTGTCAAATATTGAACTTAGTTACATCTTCTTCTTGTATTAAAGCCACCCTAGCCATGTTTTAGTGAAATGGCTGTGGTTGCTGGAAGTATTTAAGTTTGATGGACCGGAAGATCATATTGGCTGTAAAACTTGGTTATGTACATCTTGGCAATGTTTGCCGCAGACAATTGTAACGAGTAAATGGTATCCTTCACCTGGAAACTAGCATCTTTATGTTCATATTTTCGTTCATTGTTCACGAGAAAGAGAATTGGCTTGTCCAAGTTTCAACTGGTAGATTTGTGATGGGATTTTAGGTATCAAGTCGTAAGTCCAAACTCCACCTAACTGCAACTATCTTGCGAGCAGTTGTGCCGCGCCCAAATAGGCCCTTGCATTAGTCCCCTCTGTGGGTACAATCCTCCGGGGACTGGACGGTTCTTTTAGACCTTTTTGGGAATCTTTTCTAGTGGTCCCAGTGCTCCAGTTCTTGTTGAAGACCCCGGACAAGACATGCATGAATCTTTCCAGCTATTTTTTGGAGTACCCAGTTGGCTTCCCCCCTTCAGGTAGCTCCCTACATGTTCTGGCCAGTGTTGGTTCCAGCATTATCAGCTTTCAGTTGCAGTTCCAGAGAAGAGATTGGCTTGGCTCTATTCCGCAGTTGTTCGCGAGTCATCAGTTCCGGCCTTCCCTCCATGCTGAAAGCATTTTGTAAATGTTTCCAAAGAAATTTATCCATACTTTGATGATTGTGCCTTTCAACATCAAAATTCACTCTGTGCATGGCCCTAGGACGTTTGACCCCCACACACATTTATGGATTCATACACTTAGTCATTTAGTACCTTACGAAATTGAGTGGCGATTAATTGTCATGTCACATGTCCGAGAGGGGTGAGGGGCAACTAATAAATTTCCGTGAATGAGGGGGTAAAGTTAAATTTACACCCACGGAAATGTCGGCCATGATAGCAAGTGGGGTCCTAAAAAGTGGTCTCAGACTCTCAGTGCCATGATTTCTCTTGTGCTTGATCCAACTGCACAGTATAAAGAGGAAGTGGTTTAAGAAAAAGACAATGCGACTGATGTTGATACTATTAGTCTTTGAGAGGTGATTTTCGCACTCCCTTTCTCTTAACCACACTTCCCTTTTGTTTTATTGTGTATGAAAATTCCCAAAATTTCTTAGATTTTGTACAAAAATCATTTTTATTAGACAACAACCAAATTGGAATATTGAAAGGTGAAAGGTGAAAGGTGAAAGGGTGTTTTGTTAACTTCGCACACTAAAAACAAAAAAAGGGAGTGTGGTTAGTAAAAAGGGAATTGCAGAAATTACTCCCTTTTTTTTTTAGGTAATGCAAGGTCTCTCTAGCAACTTACGCATATCTCGGACTAACCTCTGCAGTTCCTTTTAGAATCTTTTCACACGTTATGCTTGTGTGAGGTGATCCTATGAATTGCTGTCAATGAAAATAAAAACTAACGCTTTAGGTGGGCACAAACCCCCGAGTCTAAGGCCAAAACCACCGGATAATGTTGATGTTAGTTGGGTGTTAGTTAGGTTCTAAAAGTGATCAAATATAGGTGGGGGTTGATTGGTAGACCCGTGAGTGTCAGAAAAAAAAGGAGGAGAAATACTCTTGAGACATTGCCCATGGCCTTCTCTGGATCTTTATTAATTCAAGACTCCTGGCTATGTAAAATGTCTTTGGGCTGAATTTGGATTCTCTCTCTCTCTCTCTCTCTCTCTCTCTCTCTCTCTCTGCTTTAGTAAGTGTGGACTTGGTGGTAGAGTTGCAGCACATTCCTCAATCTTGATCCTCTCCAGGTAACCTCACAAATCTAAAGTTTTATTTCTGGAACAAATCATCAAAAAGTGTATATTCATTCATGTATGGTGTGAGTTGTCGTGATTCAATTCAAATTTTAACCGGCATTAGAGGTATGTGGAGGCTCTAGAATTTACTCCATCTAAGAGTTGCAAGACATGCCGCACGATCAAAAATAAAAGAGTTACGAGACACAACTGACTCATTGTTGCTCCTCTTTCTATTGATCTTTGCCAGTATGTACACCTCGGCTTTTTAAGCCTGAGTATATAAATTCATTATGTTCTCGCACAAATGCTTCTGCTTTCTGTTGTTGTTTCTACATTTTTGTGATAGTAATACTCTAACCTGTTCCTAATCGTTAGTCCACTATTTGATTTTTGAATGTTCCAACATGTTAGTAGTCTCCCACTTGAAAAATTAAACATCTAAAATTGGTTAGTTTTGAACACTATCCTCATAAATATCCTTCAAATAAGTCAGAAACAAGGGATAACAAAGGAAGTGGCATCTTGAGATTTGACTAAATCACTCTTTTTAAAAAGTTGAAATCTTCAAAAGGAACTGTTTGTCTCATTAACATTAAGAAACTGGAGGGAGTATCCAAATCACTACTAGATATTCAAGTTCTCAAACTGTGGAAGCAGTTGGATGCTTAATTGCAGGAGAAACAAGAAACTACAGAAACAAGGATGGAGAATGAAATAGAGAAGAGCAACAAGCATATGAAAAACTCAATGGAGATCAATATCCCATCCGGGACCGAGATGCCCTCACTCACCTCCCCGCCGCCTACTGGCTCGACAGGATTGGCTAGACAGGGAAGCATTACAAAGAACAACAACTGCCTCTGCTCTCCTACAAACCATGCCGGTTCATTCCGGTGCAGGTTTCACCGTAACCCAACCCCTCCCGCCTCGACCCTCACTGGACTCCTACGTACCAAGAGCATCGACTCCTCGGCATCATCGCTCAAGGACTCACACTCCAACAAGGCTAATGACACAACTGCTCATGAACCTAGTGCTGCTACTTGAAGCACAGTAGAGGCTCCCTAATTCTAGATGGGTATTGAAGTGCTTGTTTTGGCCTGTGATTATGTTGTAATCACTTCTATATATATTTCCAGTTTTCGACATTGATGTCTCTTCTTTTTTGTTGGCATTCATAGTTTTGTATCGCTTCCTTATCACTTCTTGCAGATTGATCACTTCTTGTAGATTGAATAAATTTCTGTAATGACATTGTAATTGCTCCTTTCTTGTTTTTCGTGTAGTCTGTGCTGGTTGGCGCGGCTGTTCATTTGTTCTGGATGCTTTTCTGACATGAAATTTCAGCTCTCTGAAGGGAAAAAACAAACACATTACACTATGCATTTGTTTTACTCGTGTCCTTGCATAACAGCATGATAGCAATTCGAAGCATGCTCCAAACGAGTTTAGATAGGAAAAACAAGCAATTGTAGAGGACTTCAACTGCAACAAGAGTTGTTCTATGTTTGATAAAAAATAGAGCAATTGTGTCGCATGGATTTTTAGTTTTTGTGAAGAACAAAATCAGACTTCTGCAGCTTCTTCAGTGAGTATGCAGAAGACTGTGGCAATGTTTGTATAAGAGTGTTTTAACTTATAACCTATAACTATTACTGAAAACGCGTCTATACATGCCCATGCTCTCTCCGAAGTGTAAAAATATGGCTATCTCAGCATGTAAGATCACCATTGTACGTTTGTGGATAAAATCGATTGGGGCACACTAGTACGGTAGCATCAATCTCTTAGCAAACAGAAATTTTCACGACCTTTTCAGAACAAGCATATCGAAAACTTTTTGATTGTTTTGTCTCGTTTGGGCAGTAATTAACCCTGCCTTTGTTACAGACATCCTATGTGCCAATATTCAGCTATCTAATCCTTCCACAGTTTTCCGAGGGGTTTGGTTGCATTTAGATTGTCCAAAATGCTGGACTTCTATTTGATTTGTGTTCAAGGTGTTGTATCATTGGTCATTGACAAAAGGATCATTGCACGGATTAACCAGGTTTCTTGTTGTGTCACCGCGCACCACAGGACATTTCTGGCAGTTTGCAGAACAATATATCACGTTTGTTCCTAGTGACACAGCGGCAAAAGTGAAAACGAGACTGGACATCCTTAGAGTAGACGAAAGAGGCTTCTCATTTAGAAAAATAACAAATCTTCCCCGGCCTTTGATTTCAGCGCCGTTTGGATTCTTGACACTCCCAACTCTTCGGCTACTTGTTCTACATCACATAAGGGATTAGGTAAAAAGAAATCCTGTGAGTATATTATGTTTATTAGAATGCCACAATTACAAGGCCACTCACTAAACAATGGGATGTACAGAACATCTTGATTTGCTGCTCAACGGTTCCATGTGGTTTTAGTATCAGCAATGCAGTGCACCAAAATTTACAGCTGAATAAAGAAAGCAACCTCAGATTTAACAGAGACGATTACAAAGAAAGTTCCTACTCGGTTTCCACAAAGCGAGGTTCCTCAAGAGATTTTCTCCTCAGGTCTCTCGAAAAACTTGTTCTTATTAGCATAGCCTACAACAACAATCCACACTAACTTTTACTCCCCTAAACCACAAGGCCTAATGCAAGAACAAAATACACCAAAATTACTGACAATTTTTTTCACCTGCAGTTCTATTAATAGACCACAATTTACTCAGCATCCTTTTAGGTCCAGTGGGAAGTGAACAAACGGCCTTGACTTTAGAATTATTTCCAATTTCATTGGTGTAATTGTCTTCCAAATCCTCGTCTTCAGCTAGCTTCATCCTCAAAGTTGCAAGCTTCGATTTTGGCGATTTGAGACCTGTAACGCTCCACTGATCCTCCGGTGCAACTGTAGTCGCGTTTGTACTTAATGATGATGTGGGTTTTCTTGGGTCACCATTTTGAGCAAAAAGTGCCTTAATGTTGCTAGGAAGCTCAGTTGCTGGACCACCAGCTGTGGCAGTTCTTGCTTGGTCAAAGAAGAGGACTTGAACCACCACCCTCAGTGGGAGTAGCTCGTTTTGAGCTGCATGCGTGCAAGCTTCCATTGATAATTTCTTGCAGTCTAGGATTTTGCACAAACGCTTTCTTTCGCTTTTGTTAAGATCCGGGTGTGCCTGGATATTTTTAGGAATGATAAGTGGTGTCACTTTTACATGTTCAAATTCTACATTTTTCAACATGTTCTAGAGTTGAACACCGACAAAATGTTACACAGAGCACAAGATTTAGAGACAATTCAATGTGCGACATTGCAAAGTCGGAAAATCAAAATGACAGGCATGTCTGTATGTATATATGTTAATATTGACTTATTTCTTGAACGGCACAAAAATATTTAATTGAATGGCCAAATTTACAATAAGTGGAAGTATGGTATAAGTCAAGTACCGACAATATCAAAACTAATCGTTTACCAAATACATTACCTAACATCAAGTGATTGACACTCGAGCTTGTGAACTAAATTGCGCCAGAAAAATGTTGACCACAGCCTAGTCCTAATTACTACCAAATTACCAATCCCTGAATATGACCGCGATAAGAAGGTCAAGGGAGCAGGTTATCTACTAAAATGACCATGACGAACATCCTAATTTCTAACCTCTGAATTTGTCAAAGGAGATTTTTTTAGAAACCAAGTAGAATCTGAAAGAAATTATCTAATCTTTTAAGAAAAAAGCCATGAAACAAAATTAAGAAGTGATCGAAACATAATTGCGTATGTTACTTACCTTGAGATAAATGTCAATTGCTCTGTATAGATCATCATGTTCGACCCTTGCGAAATCTGGTACAGCCTCAGCCACCGCAATGAACTTGGACAAGGGCAAATTCAGATCTCTTGCTATCTTTTGAAGATACCCATCCACAAGTTTCCCCACCTTAAGTTTTGAGCTATGAGATGCGGAAGAAGACCTTCTACTCTCCTGAAACTCAAATTTGATGTTCTCCGCGGACCTAGACCTCCTTCTCCTCTCAAAACCATCCTTTCCCCTGGTGGGACTAATCGGCGGACTCTGCCCTTGTAACATAAATTGCTCCAATATGGTCAGCACTATATCCACATCATATAGTGAACTATCTTTTGTGGGTATCAACAAGTCACTCACTTTTGCTTCATCTAACTGAATCCCAACTCTCCTAGCCAACTCCATCTTACAAGAAGATGAGGCATTAACTAGATTGGCTGCTTTCAAGAGTTTAAGCAAGAAACTACAGGAAACAGCTCCTCTTTCTGCTGGGAGTAAGCTTATAATTGATTCCAAAAGAAGCCTATGCTTCGATCTTAAATCCCCAACAACCGAATCTGAACCCAAGTCCGATTCTAAATCTTTATTGACATTTGAGTCTTTGGGTACATTTGGTAGCCATCTAGACGCATAAATCCTTAACGCGTCTCCGATAAGGTTAGAGGGTATCTTCCCACCAGATTTGATAGCTATTAGAGTTCTCCAAAAAAGATCAATGCTCAATTCCACTAAATCTTCGGCCCACCACCCTTTAGCCTTGTGTCTGTGGCTCTCTCCTCCGTTACAAGACACGTCATCTCTCCCTCTCCGTGAATGACTATGTGACATGTTTACCCTTGAGGGCTGAGCTATGATTTTTGCAGAAATGGCTTCAATGCATCTGCTTGTGATATCGAGGTCCTCGGACCACGTGGGGAATGACTTGGTGCTTTGTAACGTCACGATTGAGTCCTTCCACCCTTGAAGTATACAAGAGTTGAAGAAAACCTCAATTTTGTACATCAGGTTTCCCTTCTCAACATCTTCTGTCATCTGGAGGTACTCGGCAGCGCATCGTGCCGATACTATGTTGTAGGCACTTATTGTGATTGTGATGCCATAGCAAAACTTTGCACACAATTCGAACGCCTCAATTCCACCGGGGAAATCCGGGAGTTGGACTATTTGGTACTGTTGGGAATCAGGGCTTTCGGAGCACAGCCTCTGGAGGCGCAAGCACTTGGACAGAAGGGGAAACTGCATACCCAAAAACTCAAAACTTGTCAAATTCAAGAAATCGCGAAACATCATCCAAATGAAATGAAATCACTCGTCAAAAGTTATTACCACAACACAAAAGGGTGGATTTTTATGAAAAATGAAAGAGGAAACTGCATACCCAAACTTCAATATTTACAAAACGTGAACTCAAAATTTGGCAAAACCCGGATACAGTTTTCGTCATCAACTCGATTAAATCGGTCATACCTCTAGAGTCCACTTCTTCCCCAAAAACATCATCCAAATGACTTGAATCACTTGACATCATTAATACAACAAAAGGGAGGAATTTTCAAGAAAAGAAAAACGAGGAGGGAAATTTTACCTTGTGAAGCAAATACCTACTTCCCTTAACTTGAACTATGAGATCACTGGAGACTTCTGAGGAGACTGACCTGCAAGTATTATTAGCAAAGGAAACCCTTTAATTGTTACATGCTTCCTTCATATTATGCATAAATAAACTATTACTCCTACTATACACAGAAAACTTAGGTATATATATATACAGTAGAAAATATATTTCCAGTTAACTACTTACCTTACTGAATCAGAAGTGTAGAAAGTATCCGGCCGAGAACCAAGTTTCATAAACTTCATATTAGTCTTTCAATTTCCTCTTTCTTTTCTTTTTTTGGCTAAAAGATAAGCCTGAGAAGAGTAGAATCAGAAGAATCCTACTCCGTGACTGAACAAAGTGAATTTTTAGACCACAGTTAAGAACACTCCCTCAGTAACTCAATAAGACAGAATATCAAACCAACAAACAGAGGACCTGTGCAGATGGATGGAGAGAGAGAGAGAGAGAGAGAGAGAGTGAGGTTTTGTGCGTGTCTGGAGAGAGAGAGTGAGCTTTTGTGCGTGTCTGGTTTACCTGAGTGTGAGTGTCATATATAAAAACTATAACAGGTCAGAATGACAGATACCCAGAATATCAAGACACTCAAAAATCTGTGTCATCTCAGTCAAATTATAGACCCCATTCGATTTAGACGTACAAACAAAAATCAAAGGCGCACCAGTCCCATCACCATCATAAATATACCCATATATGCCAATCAATCAAAACTTTATAAAAACCAACAAAAAGATAAAAATAAATTATAAAAAAAACAGTGGAAGCTCTGTTAACTACCGAGCATTACTCAAAGTAGTAATAGACAGAGTCACAGAAGCAATTTCTCCTTAAAGAAGTCTTGGGATTATGTGATACTGGTTAGTATTTAAAAAATTAGCTGCCAATCATTTGCCGGGAAAAACCAAAAACTGTGCCGTTTTTTGCTGGTGAAAGTTTTGTTTGGTGACAGTAGAGAAGGAGGGAACTGGGTTCATGCCAGCGTGCAGGGGAGTAAGAGAAAGGGAAAGCCCTCGTGCTTATCCTGCGCCCACCTGCATCCTTCTCTGTCATCATTGCGCTGACCAATTGCAGTATGGCAGTAAACTTAACTAAGGCCCCATTTTGGATTGGGTCTTTAAAAATTAAATATTTATTTATAATTTTTAAGTTTAAAAATAATAAGTTTATTGAAATTAAAAAATATATAATATGAATTTTATTTAATATATTTTAATGAGATCTATCAAACCCTGCAAACAAAAATTATAAGTCCATTATTTTTATGTTTGAAAATAGATCTTTATTTTTTAAGTTTTAAGTTAAGAAAGTGGAACGGGTAACTATTTCTCAGTAGCTCAACGGAACTTCCTTGCCTCTCCACATGGAAGGTGAAAGTTCGATTCTCGTTAGGACTGGAAGTGCTTGGTGCAATGATTGATGTCTTTTGAGCTTGCCTACCCACATGCTACTTAGCGGTACCTCTTTTTCATCCCGTAAGAGGTAGGTAGATATCCATCTAAGTGGGAAAAAAAAAAATACTATTCCTCTCCAAACTGTTCACCCCCGGAATATTTTAGTCAAAGGCTATTTTACGTACACTCAGCATCGTACGCAGCTTTATTGCTAAATTAACTTTGGCAAGCAAACAAGAGTACAGCTTCTCTCGGATCCCTTCAAATGGATTGGAGAGAACAATTCCGGTTCGATTTTTTTTTACAATCTCACTTTAATAATTGAGATCGTTCATTTTGTTTAGTTCATTGATGACATCAAGTATATCAAATATAAAGTTTAATGGACATCATCTGGTATGATTTTGGAACAAATTTATTGGGCAAAGAATAAGATTGCAACATTGGAACAAAACTCATTTCTATTATTTTTGCCATATGAATATGTTTCGAAATCATATTAAATGATAATCAATCAATTTGATTTGTGGCATGTTTGATGTTCTCAATGAATTTAAAAATATGAACGGTCCTAAACATTAAAATAGGATTGGGGGAAAAAAATTCAGGCCTAAATTGGAGATATTTTTCTCTCCATTTCATTTGAAGCGATTGAAGAGGAGTTGGACTCAACTGCTATGTCGGCTAACTTTTTGGGGGGTTTTCGTCGTCATGGAGGTGGAGATATGGTTACTACATTTGGTATGGTGGTGTAAAAGATGGTGATTGTGGTGGTTGCAGTGGAAGTTGGTAGTTGGTAGTGTGGCAGTGATGGCTGTAGCAGATGTGTAGTAGTGGTTGTAATGGAGGTGGTGTAGTGGAAGGATGGCGATGGTGCTGGTGGTGGAGGAAGACAACAATGGTGCATAGCGATACAAGTGATGACTCTAGCGGCCGGTGGTGTAGTCATGGTAGAGTGAAAAGAAATAGGGTGCATGTAGCAGCAGGAACCTAATGGAATATGGATTATGGGGAGATAGTGTGGTTGGAGTGCGGTGGTGGTGCCAGAGAGATGGCGGTAGTCGTGGAAGGGTGGTGGTAGTAATAGAGGTGGTGGCGGGGGGAGCAGTAGCGATGACGTCGAAGTAATGGTGGCGACGTAAGGGAAATAAAGTGCTGGTTGTGGTGGTGGTAATGATGGTAGTGGTGGCCACGGTGGTGTGATGGGTGGTGGTAGTGGGAACTACAGTGGTGACAATGGTGGAATGGTAGCAGTGGTGAAGGAAGGCACTACAACAAATTCGTCAAAAGTGTTTTTTGGTGTAGTTAGGGGTAGACACAAGTATTGACAAATTCAATCATAATTAAGTAGGTACATATATTAAGCTATTTAATTTTTATGAATTCAATCAGAATTAATGTTTAGCCTACATATTAAGAGACACTCAAAATATTAAATATGATGAAATATAATGATCAAACCAACTTAATTATTTATCACTTCATACATTAGTGAGTAGAGAAATGGTTAAGCTAAAAAAATTTAGATCAAACACTTACCGATCTCCCATTGAGATGAATTTGAATGATCTCCTAATAAAAAAATGGGATTAAATACATGATTATAATTAGTGAAGTTAGAATCGGAATGGGCACACTGCACACCCTCAGGTGGACAAAACTGCTAATATACATAATATACACATGTGAATAAATATCAATAGAACTAGAGGTTTATTTAGTCGTTAACTTCAGAACCCTGTAATTAGCTGAAATATGCATGACCCACAATTTACAATTGGGGAGCTTCTAAAATAAGAGAAAATGTAGTTAGGGCTAAAGGAGATGCCATAAAGAGGAATAGGGCATCGGGGTGCATCACCATCACCTACGGCTTACAATCCGGGAGGTTCGAATATAAATCCACATCTCTTTAGAAAAACTCTTGATACGCCTGGGTATACAAAATGGAGATGAGATTTAATTAAAGTTTTTGTCTTAGACTAATGGCAACAGTCAAGTTATTTTTACTAAATAAATTTTTTTTATTCATATATTTGGTCCATTTAGTTAATTGGGAAAACTACTCTGGGTGTAATGAGAAATTTAGTTGATTGCATTTATAATCGCCATTACAGTCCACAAATATATGGAGGACCTGATTGAATTTTCCCTTATGTTTCATGCACGTTAATAGTAACTTAAAAAATATTTGCACTCATTCATGGCACAAGGACCATGGATAATAAAGAGACCGAGAGGAAGGGAGAATTTTTCATTGGCGGATGGGTAACACGTGGTGCCCGCTCGGCGCATCCGAGCCGTCCATTTTATTTTTGGAGGGCTCGGATTTGGAGAGAAAATGTTAGGGTGAGAGGAGAGAGAGGGTTTCAATCCGAACCGTCAAAAAATGTATTGAACGGTCCGAAGTTGTCGAGCGGGTATCATGTGGGATATACCCACCGGCACCGAAAAATTTCTCGAAAAGAAGAGGTTCCATTTCTAATTTAAGTTGGTGTGAAAGAAAAGAAAAAGAAACCGCATTCTTTGATTTTTAAGTGCAACTGATGTTACGATGACGTTGTATGTGGTCGAAAAGCAGCTTTATGTGTTGAATGCTCTACTCCAACTACTAACAAAAATTTAAGCTGGGGGTTGAGTGGGTCATGCCTTCTTTTTTTTTTTTTTTTCCTAACAATCAAATGTTCGGGTCAAGTTGCGGTCGCTTCAATTAATATCGGGATCTTAAAATTAACAATCGGGTAAAATCTTCAGTGATTTCAATGTTTAAAATGTTTGGAGTGCGTGAGATTCGAACATGCATCTACATGCAAGACAAACACTTAATATTTTTTTTCTCATGTTCAGTTGACTAAACTCCCTAGCTCGTATCTCAGTCTCGAATTGTTTTTTTGTTTTTTTGCTTTGGATTCTCTATTTGATGGATATGGAGATAATCTTTTTGATTAAGATCGAGTTAATGATAGTGAGAATGGTTCAAACGAGCGTGAGGGGGCCCCGCTGTGTTTGATTATTTGTTTGCTTAATAAACCTAGGAAGAGAGATGAACACATCATGATGTTAACTGTGTGGACCTGGAATATTAATTTCCATATCCATGCAAAATACGGAGTATCTCTTTATCATAAGTAACCATAATTGAGAGGTATGGTAATTGGTACAAGAGGTTGTCTTTTTCACGGAGGCTTCGTGAACAGATAGCGCGATCACAACAGTCTATTAGCGCAATTAATGGTTGATATTCGTTTTCAATTCTTACCAGTAAGAATTAATTTTTAATCCGGACTGTTCGAAAACACTTTGGACGATCGCGATTGGATTCCATAACTTATTCTTTACGGAAACAACCGTAAAATAAAGTTTTTCTATTGGTATAATACGTTTTCGGTTACAGAGGGTCTAGCAGTCAACTAGTTTGATTTTTTTTTTTTAAGAGGAGACTAGGTAGGTCATCTCAAAGTTACTCTCTCAGTTCCAAAACTTTTGATATTTTACATACAAAAATAGTAATAGCACTGTCATTTGGCCAAAAATATAATAAGGGTGCACACACATGTATGTCATCTTGCCCAATGGCACTGTTAGGATTTAAACTTGGGAGGGGCCAAAGTTAAAGCGAACAAAAATTTCAACCTCAAATTAGTGGAAAGCCATAATAGCAATGTTCAAAACTTTCAAATACACAATCTCCAATTTCTAATTTTGTATGATAGAACATGTAATACTCATCAATTCTCTCTCTCAATAAGAATGGCAACTTTATATATTTTGCCAAATTTGATAAGGGAAATGGCATTTGCCAAATTTGAAAAAATTATGGGTGTCAGGTGCTATTTGCTTTTTTTTTTTTTTTTTGAAATGGCAACAAATTTAGCAACCGGTGTGGTTGCTCTAAGCAGTTCAATTGGTTTTCATAGCATGATCACATGATAATTAGGCCTGCTCGTGGAAATGAAGAGGAATAATTTAGGGAAAGAATGCAAGGACTAAAATTTAAAGATTTCATTGGAGTTCATTAGTTCTAATGCCTCTTGAACTTTCTACATAGGTAAGCAAAATATATGCTTGGAATAAATATTTGCTTGCTTTAATAATTGCAACTCTAATCATCCTCTGACATGGTCCATTGTTTTCATCATAAATTTTGTTCGATGAGTGATTTATGGATATTCGAATTCAACTTATCATGGAACTCGTGGTGGACTGTTTTGCATTAGAGGATGATCGAGAAGGAATTATAGAGCAGAGGATCTTGCCCCTAGTATGTACCCAATTCCCTAAGATTATGCAATCAAAGGCACAAGTACGAATTTCTGCAAGTTGGGGAATTCTAGACATACATTGGTAAGTTGGTGAGTAGTTTTTTTTTGGGGTGAGTAGTTGTTTGTCATTTTGGGGGTGGAAAGTGAAAACAGAGGTGGTGGGCTGTGGCCTTGGGGGAAATAGTGATGTCTCAAGGGAGTGGACTTGATTATTGCAGGAAATTGGGAGCAACACCATCGGGGGAATATGACCCATGGCCATGGTTAGAATTGGCCCCATCGTTGTCTAGCAAAGATCTAGTAAGAGTTCACGACTCTTAGTTTATCTAGTTGTATCTTTTGACTTTTAAATGGGAGATTTAGATTTCGAGTCTATGTAAAGACGCCAAACCCTCTTTAATTGTAAAGCTACTAATTTCCTATTAATGTCATACTGATGTATACAATATTAACACACAAAAAGGAGCTAGTAAGAGTTCACAATGGTTTCTCCTAAGAGGTTTGTCTATTGCTTAATAAGGACTCTATACAAACTATTTCTTCTAAATGGACTTTTAGTTGATGCATGTAATTAGGAGAATGACCTGTCTCAAAATTTATATTTTGTGGAACTTTGTAGCTCATTTAGTCCGTTTAAACAATAGAGAAAATCCGAAAGTTTGTCTTAAATCAAGCTAAGTATTTATTTTATTTTTTTTAGATTTGCGTCAAGTTTTTTTGTTGTTGTTGGAATTAATCATTTTCAATGAAAGTACAATGTAAATAATTATGACCAAAGTTTTGAAAAATCAATAAAGGATTTTTTTGAGGAAAAATGTCTTTCAATTCGTTTTTCTCTAAAATTTTGCTTCAGAGCTTCCGTTAATATACTTTTCAAATTCAGATTATACTTTTCAAATTCAACAGATAAGGAATTTTGGATTATATAAATTTTTTTTTGGATTACATAAAAAATTGTAATGTGTTTGGATAATTAATTACGTTATAGATTTTGCAGAAAAGTGATGTGCAAATTCGTATTAAGAATTCAAAAAGGACCTTAAAAAATACTCCATTTTTTAAACTCTGCATTCTCCAATTTATTTCCGAATGTATTTTAGCAAAGAGTGTTGCTAATGGCAAAACTGTTTTTATTGGTGTCAAAACTATAGTGCATATAAACATTGTACGTTAAACAAGATTCAAGGCTTTTATGCACTCTAATGTTGGCACAAACAAAAACAGTTTTATCATTTCTCTTAGGGCTTTGTTTGAAAATTTTTTTATTTTGTTTTCAATTTTTTTGAAACAGACACCATTGTGCTACTATTTTTGTTTACAAAATACATAATCAATTCCACTAATTTACGGAAAATCTAGAAACACAAAAATTGCATATTTATTTGTTTTGAAAATATTATCGGCAACCCAAAAAATAAATAAACAAAAACTATTATGGTCATCAAACATATTTTGTGTTTTTATTTTTTAATAAATAAATAAATAAAAACTCATTTCTTATGTTTCATGAACGAAAAACTGACAATTTTATCAAACGGAGCCTTATAACAAATTAAATTCTACAGTAATTCGCTCAAGAACACTCCAAAATGCAAAAGTAGAAGACATATATAAAATGTGTGGGAAGTGCGTCGGTTTGTGTAGGTTGGTGTTCCATTTGGGATTGGGATTGCCGTCCACTACCGTTTACTGGACTGGGAGTAGTCCCTATCCTATCCTCTGCTACCCAACGGGGTGGCCAATCGACACGTGGGACCCTTTACTCTCCTATCTTGTTTCTCTCTCTCTCTCTCTCATACTCACACCCCACTGGAAGGAAAGGAAAGCCTGGAACAGAGTGTGGAATGGGATGGGACTGGAAGGCCTGGAACAGAGTGGGCGGGGCATCTCCAAAACCACTTTGGCTGGACGTATGTTAAAACGGCCTACCCAAGTTCCAAGCAGTAGTGCTGCCAAGCCGGGGTGTTTTGCCGAGCGGTCGATCCAACCGTTCATCTAGGCAATCGAAGGCACGAATTTTAATTCGAGCAACGGATGTTTCAAATTTTTATACGCTCAGATTTGATCCGAGCCGTCTGTGATTAGATGAATGACCGCTGTGAATTGAATATGGAGAAATAGCCCCTCCTAAATAACTTGAGAAGCTGGCATCTATCCTTAGAATTGGACATGTTTAGGCCTGAAGATGTGACACGTGTCTCATGTATCTAAAATACTTCATTTTATTTATGGAGATTGGAATTGATTGTAAACGTTGATTGCGAACCGAACTCCCCTGATGGTTGGCACGTGGCTCTTTGAATCCGTTACGAGCTCAAGTGTTTCCTACTTTTCAAGGCCTATTTCTTGATTTTTTTTTTTTTACATGGCGAAAGTTAGCATTGTTAAACCTATTCCTTGATTTTGCTCATCTCATTAACCATCTTCCACCGAAACTTGCTCCCATTAAATGCAATAGGCCACTGGGTATTCATGATCTGGTCCTCATGTATTTTATACTTATAATGTTTAAAATTAAGAAAACGTAGGGAAAATTCCCTAGATGTGCCCTTGCAGATTCGCCTGTGAATGCAATCACATCCTGAATATTTTCAACAATCCTGAAATGTAGTAGTTTGTTGCCTAGTAGCAGGGTTGGGTAGATCCGGTGTACCATTGTCATATTACAATTAGTTTCTCAATCATTCATCTTTTCGCACTTAGACTTGATAGATTTTGATTTTTTTATTCGACCATGAGCCAAATTTGCTTGATTTTGACTTTTTACTGACCATGAATCTGACCCCACTTGTCACGTGACACTCAATTATTGGCTTTTTATGGAAATGTCAAACATGGGTATAAACAGCTAGAAAGTGTACTGATAATATGACTAAAGTCTTAACCACCCTCTTTCTTTTTCTTTTTTTCCCTTCGAAGATCAATAATTTTAGTTAAGTAAACTTGAAATTCTTGTCAAACACACGAAAGTACAAAGTGTCTATCATTTGACTATTATGCACTTAACTCGTGTCTTGACCACCCCATTAGTTGAAGTGGACAGAGGTTCTGAACGCATTATCATCCTGACAATATTGCAAACTGGATCACCTATTGATAGACTTCTTCATGGATAATGCTCCAGGAATTGGCTTCTGGTACAGAAACTGATGGTAACACATACCTATTAGTAATTGAAAGTATATTAATTAATTCAGCCTCCAAAGTAAAGTTGACTTTGTTATGATCAGTGGCACTACTTGATTGTGAACCCTACAAAAAATTCCAGAATCCAGTGAGTTTTGTCCACCTTTACCAATTTATTACTGTTGAAAGGTCAATGGTGCACGTTTACTCTATTCGTAAATGGAATCACAAGGGACATGAAAAGTAACAGGATTAATTCTTTTGTGAGGACATGAATCACATGCATTTTCACACTTGATTTTTTTTTTATTATCAGTAATTAAGCTGGATTCATTCTTGAGTCCTACACTGATTATATATCAAGAGACACACGTATCTCAAAAAAAAAAAAAAAACGGCAAATAAGATTCTGTACGTAGTACTATTATATTTGGTTTTGGAGAGGGACGAGGTTGTGTACTTATAATGTTGCCGCTGTTTAATTTTATTCGCACTCACGAACTAAAAGTAATAAAGTATAGAAACCTTTAAATTTTAGGAGCTTTTCCGACACTTAGAAATAGGAATTTTCTAGGTTTTTCTTCAAGTAAAGGGATTTGCATGGGCCAATTTCATAACTTTTTTCTAAACTAACTTTAAAAAAATTTCTACAAATAGTGAGAATATTTGAAGTTTTTGCCATGCACATCTGTAGTTTTCTAGGGGCCCAGGCACCTCCGGACATGGTCGGAGCCACTAATAGACGCTTACTTACCCTACTTTTTTTGATTCCTCGATACGAAATATCATATTTTGCATTCTAGTATATATTTGCTTTCTGGACCGCATAACTGTTGTTGTTTTACTTTTTTATCCCGTGTATAAAAAATTCTTACTCTGCCCTTGCCTCCAGGCACGTCTCCCATAATTTTTCATAATATAATTCCTTGTTTGTCTCAAACTTGAAAACTATGCATGGGATGGGAGTATTTAGAATCTTGATATGAAACTACGTACCTCTTTTTGAAGTGGGCCATCTTTGTGGACGACGGGAGTTTGTCCATTTTTACCCTTACCCACCCTTTTGCTTTTGTCAAAGATTCCCGAGCAACTTGCAGTGACATGAAGGGACAGAATTGCCTATCACCTTTCAATCTTCGTTTGTTCTTGACTCGCGTTAAAGTTTGTTTCTTTTTGAATGGGATCGATTGGGTAAAGCTTAAAGACAAGGGGGTTCATGTTTAATGTGCACGATTAGTACTAATCCCGACCTAATCCAATCATTATGGGCTGGCATTTACTACTTCATGTCCCCCCCTTTTGACGTGAATGGGTCTATGGCGCGCTTTTTCTATGATTTGCCCAACTTCTTACCTAAACTTTTCGCTGTTTCGTATTAGTAAGTTTTTATAACCAGACGACTCACCCAGTTTGTGCGCATTTTGACTAATTTCGAGGCTTTAAAATTAACGATCGGACAAATTCTCCACTAACCACCATGTTTGGAATATTTAGTTTTCGTGAGATTCGAACATACGATCTCGTGAAGAACTAACACTTATTTACTTTTTCATATTCACTTGACCAAACCCCATGACCTTGTTCGGTTAAGAGTTTTGGATTTTGGATTTTAATCATTATCTTATTTCTCTTCAACTCATTACACATATCTCCAATTATTACTCTCATTTTTTTCTCTATCTATCTCCAATCATTACCCATATTTTCAATTATTACTCTATTTCTCTCTACACTCATTACCTACAAATCCAAAATCCCAAAACAGACGAGGTGGTTTAAAGTTTTCACCATCTCCAATCACTACTCTAATTTTTCTCCCTATCTTTCTTCAATCATTACCCATATTTTCAATTATTACTCTATTTCTCTCTACACTCATTACCTACAAATCCAAATCTAAAATCCCAAAACAAACGAGGTGGTTTAAAGTTTTCACTGTCTCCAATTATTTCTCTCATTTTTCTCTCTATCTCTCTCCAATTATTATCCATATTTTCAAGTATTACTCTATTTTTCTCTACACTCATTATCTACAAATCCAAATCCAAATCCAAATCCAAAATCTCAAAACAAACGAGGTGGTTTAAAGTTCACTGTTTTGCCAGAGGAAAGCTCGTATTATAGCCAAAAAATTACTCCCTCCATTCGTGTTTGTTGGTCCATTTTCGGTATTTGTGTCATGATTTAAATTGTCTGTATCTTTCGTTATGAATTTTGTATAATATAAATAATAAAGATCTATCAAATAAGATCCATATTACATATTTAATTACACGTTTTTGTGTAATTACTAGAAGGGCCAAGGTAGCTCACAAGGATTCAGGTTTTCTGGATCCCAGTTTCAGGTTTACTCCCACGTATCTAAGCAACTTGCTTGAGAATAGGCTCTCGTCCAATTTTCATCCGTCTAGATCGATTTAGGCTCCGTTTGTTTCGAAGTAAAATGTTTTCCATGTAAAATATTTTTTCAGAAAACAAACTTCAAACTTTTATTTTTCGGTGTTTGATTAGCACTTGAAAAATACTTTTAGAAAAAAGACAAAATAGTGTAGAGGGAGAGATGAGGCTTAAACAGTGAAGAGATCTGAGAATATTGAAATTGAATGTGAGTTTGGATTCACGATTGAGGAAACTGAGCAGTAAAAATTGCAGTAAAAGGCAACGGGTTCATTTCGAAACATAACTTACGGAAGATTTAAGGGTAAGTCATTTTCATCCAATTAATAAAAAATGCTTTACATGTAGAATGCTTTTCTCACTCTTTACACAACCAAATACCGGAAAATAGGTAAAATATTTTGCCGAAAAATATTTTATTCCCAAACAAACAGAGCCTTGGTTTTGAACCATGTTAAACCTTTTTTTATTATTGCCATATTAAACCAATTATTTCGGGTGATGATCTAGACAGTTTATTTTTTAGTTTTTGTATGGGGCTTATTTCTAGTTCTTGTGCAAAATTTCAGCAATACGAATAAATTAGCTAAATCAAAAATCAATACATGTATGAAAAAAAATCGAATTAGTGCAAGTAAAAGCGTATTGTTTAACTTTAAACTCATAGTTGTTTATCTATTTTTTTCTTGCGCTTACATGATTTGTCTACATATTTATCAATGTCTTATTAATTTGATTTTTTATACTCAGGAATTTTTATTTTTTTTAGCAAAATACGAATGAACAATTAATTATTAAAACACATCATTAGCTATCATTTTCCCCTTGGACTATCTTTACTTATCCAGAATGTACATTCTGTGGCCCAAAAGGCCTAAACTGGATGGGACTGCAAGGTTGGAAACTAGACAAAAGCCAATTCCCCCTACTAGAGCAATATGGGGCCAGTCCTGGATGATTTGGTTGAAAATTAAGATTTTCTTGTTTCTTGAATTCATTAATTAGGTAACCTGTGCAAAAAATCATGTCAATGAGACATTTAACCCCTGAATGTGACAGCTTAAAGCCTAAAACAAAAATGGAAATAAATTAGGATTGTGATTTTGGCACTCTAAAAATTGATGAAGGGGCTTCAAAACTGTACTGTGTAGATGCACAAAACGACGTCGTTTTGGAGCCCTTCTATCAATTTTTGGAGTGCTAAAATCAATTTCCATAAAATAATCGTATACAAAGTTTTTTTTATAAAATAAACACATTTATTTTTGTTGAAAACTTATTGGGTCTAGTTAATTTTGTATTCATTAAGAATGTTTTTTCTTTTTTTGGATACGTAAGAATAATTTAGTGCCAATGATGTTTAAAATAAAAATTTGGATATAAAAAATACAAAATGTGGGTACATTTTTTGAACTCAAGGGGTTTGCTTCAATCCCTTTGGTATATGGAGTAGTACCCATATGTAGTTTATTTTCAAAATTATGCTAGACATTCAATTCTTTATACTTAAACATGTTGTGATCTTTCAGCTATTGACATTTAACTGATCTTATTGTTTGCATGAACCATCAACTTGATAAGTCTAATAAAATAAACAACTTCAATCGAATCATAAAGTGGGCTTCATTCAGCATCACAACTCCTACCCTGATCCGAGTTCGAAATGGTCTTCAATTTACTCATAATTTAGGGAAACATTAGTCTCACTCGTCTTAAAATTAAGTAATTCCATTATTTATCCTTGAATACACTAACCTGAAAGAAAGAAGAACTCTTATTAGGACTAGTTTAGATGGACCGCATTTCCAACCTCAAAGCAACCCTCGATTATATGGGTTCGGTTCGATACTTCGGTTTGATTTGAAAAATCTAGAATGGACTAAAATTTGCTCGACTATAGATTGTCGACGGTCAACCTTAATCAAATCGACCCTTTAAATAAATAAAGGCAGTTTCGTGGTGATCTCGACCATCTTTTTACTATTTTTTTTTCGGTCAAACGGGAAATCTCCATCTTTTTACTATTGGCAAAAGGTTATCTTCATCATCATCATTATTAAAGTTTGAAGATACAGTTAAAATTTAGAGCTAAACCCAAAGTTGAGATAAACTTAACCGTGACGGCAGCAATATGTCTTTGATGAATGACGGATTTGATACGTCGGTCTCATCAGAGGGACTCTGATCATTTCTGTGCCTTTTCGTGCTTAAAGTTCATTTTTGAATCATTACGATGTTGATTTTTGACAAATTGCATGTTTTTTACTAGTTTGGAAAGGCAATGGAGAGAAACTAGACACATGCACGTACTGTTTAAGATTATAAAGAGAAACGATTCTGATCAGTCAAAGGCAAGGGGCTGCTTAACTACTGTCCAAATAGGTAAAGTAATCTACTTTTGTTTGCGGTAAATGGTGATCCTAGTCACATTTATACATATGGCCAAGAATCTACATCCGATTCCCATGGATCTTGCTTAAAGCATAAAGAATACCTATACATAAAGCATACCTAGCTATATATATGGGTTTTGAGAGCTCTAAGGCGATTTTGAAAAATCACAGCCGTCTTGCTTTTTTACTTGGGGGGAGGCGCCCCTCTCCCTCCTCCCCTGGGCTCCTCCTCCTCCTTCCGCTCTCTTTTTTCCTTCCCCTCTTCCCTATAGTTTTTTTCTTTTCGTTTTCTCCTCTCTCAGATCTGGCCTTCTCTGTTCAGTAGGCTCTGTCGTCACCGGAGTTGTTTGTCCACATGTAATCCGTTGCCGAAACTCTTGTGCAGCAGTGGTGGAGGCAGTAAGGGTTGTGATCCGATCGTCAGTTTTTGGGCGGCTGAATTTAGAGCAAGATCTAGAAAAGTTTTGTCTTTCCTTGTGAGAGTAATAAAGTTCGCTTTTGGGCGATTTTTTTACTGTTCGGGCTCGAGAAGATTAATATGCATCTATTGATGGTTTGCTAGAACTTCATTAGTGTGTTTATTAGTACATATAAATGTCTTCTTATGTCTCAAATTTTTTTTTCAAGCAATGTAGGATACGTATACTTGAGTTTGTAAATTGATTTTCTTAGTACAAATAAATGTCTGCGTACATAAAATTACTGGATCGGTACAATGTAGAGTAGTATTTCTAGGAGTGATCATAATAAGGGGCCGGGTCTCATCGAATTATCGAAAGGAATGGTTCACAATTGTTGTTCATCACAAGAAAGGAGAGAAAGCATTAATTGATGGGATTTGGGAATCATGCCTTTGGCTCTTTGTTGTCAAGAAAAAGTATGGAATGGTGATGAGCTTTTTCTATTCTTTCGGTTAAGATTTCATGTTAGTTACGTGCTCTGAATATGCAGTTGACAATTAAAGGCTTGTAGTTTTCATTTCCACAATTGGGAGATTTCACTCATCACGAATAACCTAAAAGCAAAAGGCGTAGTACACATCATCATCATTAATATATTCTTGTTGGATCACTCCGGACCGGCCAACCAAACGGGTGTAAAATTAATGCTGCAAATTAACCATCAAGTATTCACCACCCAGGTGTCCCAACTTTATTCCTACTTCCTAGGTATAAAATCTAGTCTACTACTTATTCGAAGCTCTCCAAGTACCATGTTTACTCAATACCCTTAATAAATCATGTAGCGATAAATTTTACGGATGTGCCGACAATAATTATTGTTTTAGAGTTATTGAGAGATGTAAAGTGATCTAAATGCATTACAGTAATTCAATACCTGAAAGTACGTTCATACCATGAAAGTGAACCCCATGGTAGCTTGAAAGTAACTCATGGTAGCTTGAAAGTAACTAATAACTTATCTTATTCCCCTCAACATTTTGTGGGGCTTGCTTCAGCTAGAGATCAAAATAGGTTGACCCAACTCATTTATGCTGGCGCCCACTAGTTGTTTTTGGTGCTCATCATTTTGGCCCTTTGAGTCAAACTTAAGCTCAGCTCTATTCAGGGAGATGTCATGGTTCGTCTTGTACATACATAATGTTGGTATATTCTAAGAGTTTGGACCCTCTCCAATCCTCATTTTGGATTGGAGTCACTGGGCCAAACTGTTCCATTCCCTTATTCTCAAACGACCACTACCACTTATCACGAATATCTGGTGAATTAAATCAATTGGACTCGAGGACGGTGCTACAATGGGTCAAGTTTTTACTACGTTTTGTGAAGACCCACAATTTTAATGAAATTGCCCCAAGTATGAATCAATCCTACTATAACTATAAATTTGCCCTCTTTTCAACAATAGATTTAATGTCATTGACCATAACTCAACAAGTGTCACTACTACTACTCATTCAATGTTAAAGAAGTTGGAATTTCAATTACAATACACACTGCAAACTTCTATGCATAATTCATGACTACGGGGACATTTTTTCCACAATATGACAGTTTCCTATACAAGGGCTTTCAATCGCCAATATTTTTCTAGTAGCAATACATGTTCAATTTTTATCAGTATGTTCCTAAATATTGATGCACAACTATATATTTTGGCTCCACCTCCGAATTTGGATTAGGGCTCCATGTCTGCCATAGGGTTGGGTGAGCATCTCAGCCATCTATCTTAATGGTTCGGATTTAAACACAAACTTTTTCCAATGAAGAGTTATTTTCTTCTGTAGAAGAGTTTTTTTTTTCCTTAATTCCAAACCGTTGAAAACATTTTGAATGACTAAAATTGCCCACTACAGCCCTCGCTACAGGGTCTCCGGATCCATATGACAATGGATGTAACTTACTTGCTTGGTGTCCAGAAGATGTTGCTGGTTAGCTAGCCCTACTGAGATATATTTGCTGCTGGATCAGTGGCCAAATATATATGGACAAGACTTGTTTGTCACACATTAAATTATGCCCTCCTGAAATTCTGTCCCCACAAGACACACACCATCAGTACACGTGAAGTTGGTCTCTCTCGATCTTAGAATTATCCTCCTCTGTTATGGAGTACTCACTTTCATATACAGCATTACACAGTTAACCCAAAAGTAAAATTAAGAGGCAGATGCATGGCCTGTTGGTGAGGGAACAATAGTGATAAAAACCCAGATCCCATTCCCACCAAAGGATATATACTACTATACTTAAGTTGAGATGAGCTACCTGGACCCAATGGGTTCGATTTTTTTCAACGACAAAAAAATTTCATTAATTTTAAAATTGTTACAAGATCCAATGGGTCCGTAACATCGGATCTTCGACACACAACACAAGTGATTGAGTCACCCTCTAGTTTTTCCAAAATAAGCCCCAGGCAGGGGTTTATTTCGTTTTGTCCTTATTTAATTTTTTTTTTCACATTTGTTACTTTTGCGTCAAAATTTGGAGGATTGTAAGTTCATCTCGACAAGAAATCCGAAAAGTAAAATATTACATGACTTTTACCCAATTTTTTTTTGGAAATATCTAGCTTTTAGCACTTTTAGCCCAAAACAAAACTGAGCTAAAAGTGTTTAAAACATGAATATTTCCAAAAAAAATTTGGGTAAAAATAATAATTTTTTACTTTTCCAATTTCTCTCGTCGAACCGATCTAATAATAATTCACAAAAATTTGATGCACAACTAACAAATGTGAAAAATATATGAATAAGGACAAAACTGAAAAAAAGCCCCAGTTTTATTTTGAGAAACTACGCCTAAACTTGGAGGTGACACCAAAAAAATTAATACTCTCCCACGTTTTAAAAAGAATGTCCGGTTGAATTTTTCATTTGGTCTTATTCAACTACAAAAGGGGGGAAATGTGAGGGCTCTCATTCAAGAGATCGAATCCGCTTGGCAGCAGCCCCGGATTCCTTCTTCCAACAAGTTGATACCGTCATTCAGTTCGGAGTCACAATTTCAAACTAACGGAGTGGAAAACATGAAGTTATGTAAGACACTTTTTTTCTTTTCAGTTGATAACCGAAAGAAAAAATCTAATTAAAACTAAACATGTATTCACTATATAAAATTTCAAGTTATAAGCGACGCCGATGAGTATTCATGTCACTTTTTATACATTAAATGATTTCATGGGGCAATTTGGTCTTAATCAAGACCTTGCGATCGAGACAAATATTTGTACACTAGTTCCATTAGGGGGAGATACAAATTTCACAATCACTATAAGCTCGAATAACCGAATTACAAGCCCTATTAATGGGGAGAAATAATCTCAAGAAATACAAAAGAAAGAACACATAAGCGAGGAGACTCAAACTTCTGACCTCCTGATGAGATGCAAGAATTTTTTCCCGACTGAGCAAGCCCTATAAGGGCAAATCTGGGCTTTCCTTTCCAATCTTTAGGTTTAGGGCCTAGGTCCAAAACGGAGTTGGACTCCTATAAGGGTTTTCAAGAAATCACAAGCCTAGGTGGTTTGATGATTGGGCCATATTAAATTGCGGTTCAATAATGCTACCGATGACATCATCATGACGTCATTGAAAAACAACATTAAAAACCAACGTCGTTTTGTTTGAACAAAAAAAACCTCAGGTCGTGCCTTTCCTTCCCCTTCTCCTCCCTCCTTTCACACTCAACAAATTCAGAGAATAAAGAGACGGGTTCCCACCACCACTGCCACCGGCGACCACGCTTCCCACCTCCACTGCTAGAACCCAACCCCAGCACTCCTCACCGCCAGCGATCGCCACAACCACCGGCTTGTGGGCAGTCTGATGTTGTTACCCTCACCACGAAGGTCTCTCTTCCCTTTGTTTCAATTAGTACCCTTAATTGATTCTTGAGTTGTTGAAAAAAAAAACCCTTAATTGAGTTTCTTGAAAAAGAACCCCTAATTCGAAAATTAGGGTTTCGTTTCTTACAAAAAAAACCCTAATTCTAAAATTAGGGTTTCGTTTTAAACTTAGAGTCAAATTGGCTTACTCTAATGTTAAATGGATGGAACTGAACTGTTATGTATAGATGAATTTACAAAGACTAGTTTGTTTACGTGATTGTCCTGAAAAGAAAGAAAGAATGTATTTGAAAGTCGTGAAAAAAAGAATGCATACATCTTGTGTTGCATGATTGTTTTTTCGTGTATAATGTTTATGGCAATTGAAATCATCTCGTCATTAAAGAACATGCCCTATGCAAAATCATGCCTAGACATTGCTTAATTCTATAGATGGCTGTAAATGGGAGGCTTAGAACCAGAGACAAATTGAAGGGTATTCTTCATTCTGCAATTTGTCCTCTATGTAACCAAGTAGATGAATCTGTTGACCATCTTTATTTTTGATGGATTGCTACTCTGTCTCCAATTCAACTGTAGGAAGAATGTTTTTTGTGGCAGTTTGCACAACTTCTTCTAACTAACTGGCTTAATTACAATTTCAAGAATTTATAGTTCTATTCCCTGTTGCACCCTCTCAATATAATTTGTAAGGACCAACCGCTCTGATACCAATTAATGTTGATAATTTTGATTATTGGAAATCTAGAATCAAGGCTATAATGAGATCAACCGGTGAAGAAATTTGGGACTCTTGTATTGTGGGGTACACTCGACCCATGAAAACTGTAGACGATAATCTGGTTCAAAAAACTCGGTCTGAGTTGTCAAGCACGGAAAAACCTTTACTTCAAGCTAATAACCGTGCACTTGATATTTTATTTACTGCTATTGATATAAATGAGCACAGGAAAATAACTAACTGTGAAATTGCGAAAGGGGCTTGGGATAGTCTGGTTACTTGCCACGAGGGGACAAACGTTGTTAAGCAATCTAAGCTGCAAAGGCTTACCACGGATTTTGAGACCAACAGAATGCAGGAGGAAGAGACCTTCAATCAATTCTACTCCAAGCTCATCGCCATCGTCAATAGTTGTGAGAACTTGGGTGAGCCAATTCCTTCTTTTCATATTATTAAGAAAATTTTGTGCTCCTTACCTCCTAGATTTAAAATTCAAATTACTATGCTAGAGGGTAAGAAAAAGTTAAAAGAAAAATCTGTTCAAGAAATAGTGCAATTCTCCAAACTTATGAGGCTGACCTGTTGCAATCTGAACCTGTTAAATCCAAAGTAAAATCTTCGGAGACTCTGATTACTTTTAAAAGTACTCAGAAATATAAGAAAGGTTCAGATAATGATAGTGATGTCGATCTTGAGGAGATAAAAGCATTTTTCATACAATTTAAAAATAGTACGAAAAAGAAAAATGATAATGGAAAAGGAGAATTTTCTGAAAAAAATAAAAAAAGAGGGTAAAGAACCACCTGAGGGACCACAATGCTTCGAGTGCTATGGTTTTGGTTATTACGCCCAAGAATATGCTAACAAAATGAAAAAGAAGGCTCTTGTCACTAAAACGTGGGATGATAGCGATTCTAATGAATCGAATGAAGAACAGGGCCCGATGAAAATGATAAAAGAAATTTTTTGGCGTTTGGAGTAACCTCAAATTCACATGGTCATTCCGAATCAAGTGGTTCTGAAACAAATAATAGCGAGGCAGATAGTCGTGATAACATAGATGAGGTTAGAGAGAAGTACAACAAACTTCATGTTTTTAGTAAAAAATTAATAGAGGCAAGTGAAAAGCTTTCTGATAAGGTTACGAAATTAGAGAATATTTTGAATGAACGCACTCAAGAGAGGGATGAGAGAAATAAAGAAATTGAGCTCCTTCTTGAGAAAAACAAAGCTTTGACTGCTAGCTCCAAATCTAAGGATAAATCAGAGGATGACACACAGACAGGGACCAAAGTATTGGATCATATTCTGTCCATCCAACAACGACCTAGCGATCTTTCAAGGCTTGGTTATCATGCAAAGTCTTCAACTCCATCGATAGGGAGAAACGAAACTAAACGTCAAGGTAAGAAGACTAATGGGAATGACATGCAAAACATGAATAATTCTCCTACGACAAAGAAGCAAATGGCAACAGAGGTAAGGGGACATCCCAAGCGCAAAGAGGTAAAACCTAAGGTTATTTATGCTGATAAGTCTAACGTTTTTACTCCTGTTGCTAATAAATTTGTCCCCACTTGTCATTATTGTGGTATGACTGGCCATATTAGACCGTATTGTAGGAAGATGCATGAATCATACACTTCACATGCACATATAGCTCGTTCTTATAGTCATAATTATTTTTTGCCCACTTGCCATCATTGTGGACTTAGAGGCCATATTCGTCTGTACTGCTTTGCCTTTCATGGCTATCACAGGATACCTCCCCGTTAACCTAAGTTGAATAATCGTAAGGAGTATTTTCAGAGGCCTAGACGTAGGATGCCTTCGCATGCAAATGTTGAAAAATCCATGACCACTAATGTTGAAAAGGGTAAGACTAGACAGATTTGGGTCGTAAAACTGAGTTGGTCTCTAATGCTGATGATGACCTTGATTCTCTAGATGACTATAGTTCATCTGGAGAGGTTAACCTCTCCTTTTGAGGCTAGGACATGCTTCTATAACCTAGGTTAATTGTTCTTGCATATCTCATTGCCTAGAATTATGGAGTTTCATAGTTTTGTGTTTCTTTTGTTTCATAGTTTTTTGTTTTTGTTTTTAGTCTTAAATTTTTTTTTTTAAGAAAAGGGGGGTTATGAGGATTGAGCATGATAGTCTTTGGTGCGTAGTTGAATATCATTAGATTTTATGAACATGTTCATCCAAATTTTTGTTGCAATTATTTCATGGTATTCTCACTGTAATTAAGTTTGAATGTTAATATATTATGAGTATTCGACATTATGTACACTCATCCATGGCTATTGGTCAGGTTCTCAAATAGGGATCACTCTTCTCATATGCTTCGTTTTATCTTGTGTCTTCCCTAAGCTGTGACCACCTTTATTTGGTTTCCGTTGATAGAGCCCTCGCTTATTCCAAAAAAAAAAAAAGAAAAGAAAAGAAAAAGGGTAATATATATCTTGGCTTTTGCTTATCCGGGCGTTCATCGAGTAACCGGACAATTGGGGTGAGGTATTATCTCTCTGAGCGTTCGCGTCAAAAAAATGGATTGACCTTATGAAGGCACCCATGTTGGACCATTTGCTTAGTAACTGGGCATTGGGTATAAGGTATTTGTGGGCTCCCCGACCGGCGCGCGCTCAAAAAGAGTCGCCACACGAATTTTTGAAATGTATCTTTTCTCGGCCGAATACAAAGGGGGACTGGCCCAGAACGTGTTCACCTGTTTAAAGTCAGCTTCATTTGAAATTGAAGCGTCTGTCAATGGCTTGTTTTGTGGGTGCCTTAATGCATTCAAATCCATTTTCATTATGAATCCTGCCACGAAAGAACTCATTACCCTTCCCCCATTTACTACGCCAGCAAGCTGTCACGTCTGTCATGGAGATCCATTGGTGTCATTTGGGTTATACCGTGTACTAAAAGAGAGGCATGGACAATTGGAGTACTCTCATTGCGAATGTGAAATTTTCACTTTGGGCACTCTCATGGAGAAAGATTGACATTGTTCCCCAGGCCTCCCACCTTGAGTTTGGTTCATCTGGCATTTGTGTTGGTGGAGTTATACAATGGAGAAATACCAGGTATTATCCGAAATGTTCTCGTACTGTCGATGATGAGGTCGTAGTGGCATTTGACCTCAAGGAAGAGAGATTTCAGGTGATTTCATTGCCTGGGGGATTCTCATGCATGCCTTGTCTGGTAGAACTTGGAGGCCATTTGGCTGCTTGTCGGGACCCCATTGAGGAACTCCCAGAAAATGTACCCGTGGAGCTTTGGATACTAGAGGACTATGACAACTGGGGTTGGGTCAATGAGAGGATCACCCTGCCACGGGATATTGTTCGACCACCTATTTATACAAACGGCGCAATTCAGGCAGGTGAGATCCTCCTGCATGCAAATCTGCCGCCGCCTGTGTCTACTCACCTCTTGGAGATTTACTATTATGGTCGGAACAAAAGAAGTTTAAGAAAGATCGAAATCACAGGGCTTCCTCTTCCGGATTCAGAGTTCATGAATGTCTTTAATCATGTTGAAAATCTGGTTTCCTTGCGAGATATTTAAAATTTTCTACTATCATTTTTGTTATTTCATTTTCTTTATGTAAGTCTAGTCATTACAATCATTCGTATGTGACATTTTCGTCGAGCCATCTCCCTCGGTTTTGGTGTCCAATGAGTAATTTATGGGCATTGAATTATTAGACCATTACGCTTATTGATCTGGGTGTTTAAATAATCACTTCAGATCCAATGATATCCTATGATAGTACTAATTCACAATGGGTTGCACACTTGCATCCAATGATATCCGGCATTTGATCCTTGAACCATTGTAATACTTGTTGATTATCTATGCAAATTTTCCACAGAGCATTGTGTGCAAGCAAATCTCACAATCAAATTATACATCAAAGGTAATTCAAAGTACTGATTAGAGATAGGGGTAAAGGTAATGAGTGTAGAGAGAAATAAAAGTAATGATTGAAAATAGGGGTTATGAATATTTGTTGAGTTGAATTTTTTTTTCTTCCAAAAACCTGACCGAACAAAGAATTAGTGTTTTCCTTTTGTTGAAGGTACAAGTAATAAAGTTGCTCCTCGTTCTAATAGCTTAGTCTTTTAAATGAGTTTGTTGTTAACAATCTAATATGATATTAGAGCAGACAATAAATTCTGTGTTTAAATCTCACTGCCTTCCTAATGTTAAAATATTTACACCTGTTGAGCCCTCTTATGGAAGAGAGCTTGCCTGGCTACACGTGAGGCGGGCGTACAATTAATAAACTTGCTCTTTTCTCTAACAACTTAAACTTTTAGATGAATTGGTGATTAAGAATCTAATACTTTTTTAACATATCCATGGTAATGCATCATACAAATTAAATTATCTAATTGTCATATACTTTTATTTGACTGCCCCCTAATGAATTTGCATAATTACTTTAATTTTGGGCAAAGTCCACCTTCATCCCTTGTGGTTATCGCCATGTGTGGATACTCCTCTCATGGTTCAAAACTGAGCACATAATGTACCTGTGGTTTTGAAAATATGCGGATAGACCCCCTGTCATCATGTTTTCTATCCATATTAACGGAGGTGTATCTCACATGCCTCTAGAATGTAATATGAGTAGTTCATAATGTATTAAATAAAGAATAGAGTATCCCTGTAAAATACTATCTCGATCAGGTATCAATAACCCAGTGATCTAATTTTTAGTGAATTCAAATTTGAAATTTAATTTCATAACAAAATCGATTTGACCATGAGCTTTTCATTTTTTCATTGACTTGAATTTTGGCATAGATGTAGTACTCGTCAAAATTTGCAATATTAACAGTTTGGATTCAATTTTTGATATATGGGATGATGTATCTAGATTTTAAAAGAAGAAGAATCAGTGTGTGTTTTTTTTAACACATCCACGCTAATGCATCATACAAATTAACTAATAGAAATCCAAAGATTAGCGCATTAAAAGAAGAGTTTGAATCCCGATCTTCTATTTTCTTGTCACCTAAGTGCACTCTTAATGCCGTGTGTCGGGCGGAAGTGGTTTGGAAGCCCAATTCATGGTACATTTGTGTGAAATCAGGGTACATTTTTTTGAAATCATAGATTCGTCGTAAGAGGAAAAATTTACTATGGTATAGTTATTTCACATGGACAAATATACCCTCAATTCAAAAGCAATTTCCACTCTAATCCATCCCCATTTCCTTCACTCGTCTTCGATCCCCATCTCCCCCAACCTGATAAAAAAAAAAACCCCAGGTCCTCTCTCTCTCGCGGCCATCTTCGATCCTTGTCCTCCGACGATTGGCCGTCTTCATTTGACAGGAGACCGCTGTCATCTTCCTGCTTTTGTGGCATTTGAGTTCCTTGAAGGAGTAAATTGTTTTTTTCTTAATTTTTATGCTATGTCATCTGAATCTAGATTCCTAAAAGTGTGTTATTCTTCATACCTCCATTGTCTTGTCTTTTTTCATTTTCCTCTTTGTTCTCTTGTGGTGATCATGGAATGTCGAAAAAGTGGTCTCGACATCATATGGGATTTTTAAGCAAGATATCTGAAAAGGTTTTCCACCAGCTAGAGATTGCTCTGGCCGGGGCAACCAAACCCAATTATTCTCATCCAAGTGCTACTTTGACAAAACAGGGAGCAAGGTATATCCATGCATGGTGCAACATTTTCATAACAGGTGTCAGGAGCAAGAGTCTATTTTCAAAAATAAAAAATTTGAGAAGACTACACATAAGCAAGCCCAATCGTTCTCAGCCAGGTGCTAGAGTCAGAGAGCAAGGTATAACCATACAAGGTGCAGCATAGTTTCATAAAAGGAGCAATAATTTGTTTTTTTTTAAATAAAAACTTTGACAAAACAACATGGCAAATGCTATGGTGTCGGCCAAAAGGGAATACTGGTTATGCCTCTCAAAGGTTTTTTTGTAATTCTTTCGAGTGGTTGTGGTATGCCATTTTTGTTATAATGGCATAACAAGTCATTATTAATAACAACGCATAAAAAAATGTTATGCCTTCGAGTGGTTTGCTATGTCATTTTTGAAAAAGTGTTATGACCTAATATAATAATAATAAGACTCCGTTTCGGAAAGGAGAATAAGTACTTATTTTTTAAGAAGGTAATTTTAAGCTCAAAAATCATGTGCTTACGCAAATTATTTTTCTATCAATATGGATTTTGTTTGATAGATCTCATTGAGATCTTTAATATGGTGCAAAAAAAATTGAAAAATTATTTTTCATTTACATTATTTTTGAGTTTGAAAATGTAAAATAAGTACTTAGTTTTTAAGAAGGTGTTCTGGAACGGAGCCTAATAATAATTATAATAAAGGTTATGATGATACTATGGTGTCTCCGGTCATTTTGGAGACACCGTAAGTTTTGACATAATTTCACCATTATGAGTATAACTAAAACTTATTATAAGCATAACAAACCCAAATAAGGCATAACTAAGGAATATCTAAAAAGCCAACCAAGGCATAACCAAACCGAACTAAGGCATAACAAACAAGTTATGCCTTGTTATGATTTTTTTTTTATGTTTGTACTGAGTTTTGATTATGCTCATAATAGTTTTGTTATACCAAAAGTTACAGTATCCCTAAAATGACTGGGAACACTGAAGTCATTCCCTAAAAAATTATGCCCTGATCCACACAGCCATTTTGTGGTTTTGGAACCACACAAGACATAACGGGGGATGCCGTAAGGGTAGACATGCACCATAGCGTTATCCCAAACGACACATCGGTAAACCCAATCGTTCTCATTTAGGTGCCACTTTGACGAAACAGGGAGAAAGGTATATCCATACGTGATGCAATATAGTTTCATAAATGGAGCAAGTGTTTCTTTTTTTGAAAATAAAAAGTTTGACAAGACTATACCTTCATTCACGTTCAATTCTATTTTCAAAGGATGTCAAGCTATTTCACTTAAGATGCAACATTGTTTCGTAAAACGAGCAATAGTTTTTTTTTCTCCCCCGCAAAATAAAAGGTTGAGTTAGACATCACACTGTAACCCAGTCGTTATCATTTGGGTTCAATGTTATTCCTAAATGGTGCCAAAATAATTTACTAATGGTGTAATATTGTTTCATCAAAGGTGCCATATCGTTTCATCAAAGGACTAATAGTTCTTTTTCCCAAATCAAAGTGATTGCAGACCGGCCCAGGCACAAGGCCCAAGCTTCTTGGGCCTTGGACATCTCAAAATTTTAAATTTTAGGCGCACTCTAATATTATTTGTAAATCAGTATATATATTATTTATTCGTATTATAAAATAAATGTCTTTGTCGGGTCAGCGGTAAATTGATTTTAGTCCGAATTGATTTTATAAAGACTAAAGTGGCTATATAAAGAAATATTTCTATCATTGTTGTTGAATTATAAAAATACGTAGAGCACCACCCCATAATTTAGCCTTGGGCATCCAAATCCCTTCGCCGGCCCTGAGTGGTTGGATTAAGATAACACACTAGCAACCATTTGTCTCCATTCGGGTGCAATTTTATTCTCAAAGGGTGCCGTGTTATTTCACCCAGGGGGTACAATATTTAGTTCATAAAAGGAGCAATAAGTCTAATCACACAGATAAACTACACAGATCTCATACATATTGCTGATGTGTCAAAAAAAAGAGGGACCCACAATCTATTCAAGGATGGATTTACCTCGTTAACCTCGACTCTCTCTCTTCTCTCTCTCTCTCCCAAAACACTTCTTCAAGTTTCAAACCCAAAATCGGTGATTATCCCCCAATCGTACATCTCTCCCACCATTCTATACCCCATGAAAATAATCTAAACAGTGAAACAAAATAAACCCAAAAAAATGAAAATCTCTCCTCTAAATCATCTTCCCCAATTTCTCTATTTTCCTCTTTTTCCCACGCATACTCGATCAGACCTCGATCTGTCCAAACGGGTCTAACTCATCGACTGAGTCGACTCACCATTAGAGAATAAAGCTTCCCCGCTGTTCCTCTGCAAAGAATAAAGTTTTCCCATCAAACGGCTAAATTGCAAAAATCAATTTTTACCTGCCTCCCATTCAGTTTTGGGTGGGTGATTTTCTTTTTCTTGGACCTCTGTCATTTTATAAACCGAGAGAAATGGATATTTCACTTTTGCTTTTGTTCTCTGGTAATGAACTCATTTATGTCATTTGTATCTCTATGTACATAAAGCTATACACATACATGTATATATTAGCTAATCTCTTCTTGGCCACGTTGGAGAGAGAGGGAGGGAGGATTTGGGGGAATTGATTTCGGATTTACGAATATGGGTTTTGGGAGAGAGAGAGAGAGAGAGAGATGATTTGGGGGAGTTGAATTTGGGTTTTTGGGGAGACAGAGAGAGTCGAGGCCTCGAGGGTAACAAGGGAAATGCATCTTGGAGTACGTGGGTCCTTATTGTTTTTGACACATCAGCAGTATGTGTAAGATCTGTGCGGTTTATCTGTGTGGTTAGACTTACTCTAAAAGGAGTAATGGTTATTTAGACGACACATTGCATGCAACACGTCGTCCTCATGCGTGTGCAATACGGGTGCCAAAATAAATCAATCAAAAGTGCTATAGTACTGTTCCATCAAAAGGAGCAATAGCTAAAGTTGAAACTTTTCGAACCCGGAAAATTTGATGCCTAAACTATGGCTGTAGCAAAAAATCAAACTTTGAACAGAACATAGTTGAGTATCGATCATTGGGACTTTTTTTTAGACGAATCCATACGTTACACTGCAATCCGGTAATGCGCTGGCAAAGATGCTTGCATTTTTTGGCTCAAATTAATGCACTAGCAGTGATGCACTTGTGGCTTCGGTGGTTGGAGTCGGAGGCTTTCTTGAATCTGGAGAAGAGGGTTTTGTCATTGGTATGGTGGTGGTGGTGCCCGGGATGCTGCCAAGCACCCACCGCGAAGCGGGGTGCCGAGCGGCATCCCGGATATTGCATCAGGCCGTTCATCTTGGAACGGACGACTCGGATTCAATCGAAGAGCACATACAGATCTAAGTTATCCATTACTCGGTTAAGATACGAGCCATTAATTTTCAAGATAAACGGCCAGTTCGGCCGCTCGGCACTGCTGCCGAGCACCCCCGCTTGGCAGCATCTCCCAATCTAGGAGCAAGGGGAAGGGGAAAACTTTGAGAGGGGAATTCAAGACTTTTTAAGATTATGGGTATTTGTCTCCAGATTTTTTTTTCTAGTGTATGCGCAATTAATATTTTCCTTCCTATCCCAGGCGCAATTTCATGAAAACCTCTTCATGAGTTTGCAATTGTTTGCCCCAACCTCCGCTGAAACGCGATTTTCGTACATACATGTGAGGTTCAATAGTCCCTTTTTTATTCCTTTCAGGCCAAAAGGCTTGTAGCCCAATGGTATTTTTTAGTCTTTCCTTTGTGAGAGGTTAGGACTCGAGTTCCATCGGTGGCGTTTGTGGTTCAGGGTTATAAACAACATTTGAGCTCCGTGTGGACTATAATTATCCCTAACTCCCGTTGACTTGTACCGCTTGGGTATGGACATTTGACACGCAGTTGGTGGGTTGAGTTTCTTGAGTAGGTTAGATTAGATATTTATTATAAAGTTGCAAACCAAGTCAGAAAACATGAAGGTTGACCCAACTAGTTGAACATGAAACCAAAAGGAAACGAGGAGGTAGTTTCCACTGGGAAACCCCACTTCATTATTTGAGTGCCAAGTACGCTTGTTTTGTAGGCTCTCACTTCTTGTTCCACTGAGAATTTCCACGACTTTTTGAATTTTATTTTGCTTTTTTTTTTAATTCAAAAAAAATTCTCGTCCGTTAGTTTTGCATCTCACTTTTTTAGGTTTTTTTGATTTGTCTTTAGGACGAATTGGCAAAAGTAAAAAATTATGACTTTTATCCAAATATTTTGAAAAATAACTACTTTTTAGCAAAAAAATAAAAGTTGACTTTTTTGGCTTAAAATTGGATATTTCCAAAAAAAAAAAGAGTAAAAGTTTTTTAAAAAATTACTTTTTCGAATCCTCGCGTTGAAACGAATTAATAATCTACAAAAGTTTGGCGCAAAACTAACGAACGCAATTTCTTTTTAAAATAAGGATAAGACCTCCAAATAGTGCTAAAAATTAAGCGGAATGGAATCTCAGTATAATCCAATTTAATCGAATAAAACAACAAAAATCAATAAAAATAAAAATCCAAGTTCTCTCTCTCTCTCTCTCTCTCTCTCTCTCTCTCTCTCATAGTCGAATAAGATTTTAATGCATGTGTCTGATTTGGACCATGTGATAGGTCACAAATTAAAGGATCCGCACTCAAAACTTTGAATTGATCTAACTTGATGCATACGTATGTAAACCAAGCATCTATAAACAGAAATACGTGGAAGGATTCTTTAGAGGGGAAGAACTAGGAAGTTAGTTAGTCCCAGTTTCACTTTTTTCAAAAATCTTCTTTTTGAAAAAAAAGGTAATTTCAAATTTAAATATAATCAAAATGAAAAATAATTTTTTGATTTTTTTTGCACCGTTTAAAATATCTCAATGATAACTATCAAAAAAGATTCATATTAGTAGAAAAATTATTTGCGTAAATACATAATTTTAATTTGAAATTATCTTTTTTTGAAAAAAAAAGTTTATATAAATAGTGGAACGGATCTTTAGTTCGATGAATTTTATGATAAGAACAACAATCAGTTTTATAAATCTAGGAGACTAGTTCGATGAATTTTATGATAAGAACAACAACCAGTTTTATACATCTAGGAGACTAGGAAGGACCACATTAATATAATCACTATGGACGCGTTTTCAATGCTCGATAAAAAATTTGATTACTAACTGAGAGATAAATCGATGCTAAGCGCACACATTTTTATAACATAAATGTGTTCTGAATCGTTCGATGAACATGAGTTTACATACATCGAACGGTTTTAGCAGGACATGCTCCTGTCCTGAATCGATCGAGTTTTAAAGATTTGTGCCCAGACTTTGTGATGGAGAAACACGTCATACGCACAGAGTCGTATGGGTCGGCCATTTTGGTGGTTGAAGTTTTCATTTTTCAACATAAAAAAAGGCCCACACTCCAGTTGAGTCTCAACCGCGTCCGTGTCACCGTGTGTGATGGGGCTCCCCTCAATCATTATAGTAGCAACAAGTACTCCCATTGATTACTTGGAATTCCACATTGACCCCTTCTAATTGGAACCTGTCAATGAGTTTCCATTTTCCACTACTATTTGGAGGAAACATAATTTTGTCGTGTTATATCTTCTCATTTTTTTAACGAGTATTTATTTACATATATATACATCACGAGAGTATATTTCCCAAGAATATTTATTTGTGCATCTCCAACTTTGGCTTTAAAAGTGGGGATGTTAAATTTTTTTTGAAAACTTATGTGGCAATTTGATATGTTAGATTTGACGTCTCTGTGATGTCCACTCCAACCAATATGCTTAATTATTTATTTAAGGATAGTTATTAAATTTTGGAGGGTAAAATAACAAAGGAAAAAAATTTGACATTACATGTCAACGTTGACAAGAGAAGAGATGTCAAATGACACCTAAACATTTGACACTTTGGTTGAACTTATTTCATATGTCAATTCTTTCATTTTGCGTGCCATGTTAGATTTGACATCTTGAGTTGGAGATGCTCTTCCGCTTGATGCCTTCAATTCTTTCTATGACTCCGCTTTAATGCTGTTGGTGTTTGATTCTTCCAAAGACCGCCCGTACCAAAGGATATTGACGCCACATAACCAAGGGGTAAGACAAAACTGCACAAGAGATGAATGAATCTCCCTCTGATAAGGAAACAAGCATGGTAGATCCGATAACGCAATAGAAGTATAGAACCTCAATGACAAAACCAAGGAGTTCTTGAACAAAAGGAATGAAGTTTGCATCGATTGGCTATGAAGGCAATGCCTTCCCGTCGCCTCACTTTATAGGGCGAGCGAGCTTGGATTTCACACATCGGTTCAACGGCTGAGGTTATCATGTCAAAAGTAAATGTCACTGATCACTACATGAAGCACTAGGAAAATTAGTCATATTCATACATGTTCGAGCAAAGGGAGAGACTCGGAGCCTGCCTGAAGTCAAAGTCAAGGTGTTCTCAAGAGATGGCTCGGCTTGGAGAACTAGTGGCCGGAGGCTTCCCGAGAGGACAGTACAACCATACAAGTCTTCCATTGCGGGACCTCGGCTTGGAGAACTAGTGGAGGCTTCCCGAGAGGATAGTACAACCATATATACAAGTGATGCCTAATCAGCCAAATTTACCTATTAATAGGAGGAAGAGATTGTGAGCAAGGAATCCGCAAACAAGAAAGATAAGTGCGAGAGTGCTTAGCAAGAAATTAGTTTGAGTCTAACATTCCTACATTGTTCGAGAACTAACCTTATCGTCGGAGGACATTCCCAGCCAACACCATCAGCCGGAATGTCGTAACGATTTTTTCTATTGCAAATAAAAAGTCAACCGGCCAAGAAGACCGCTCACTCATATTCTAAGATGGAACTCTGGGGTATAATCCATACAAATAGTGGAAGACCTAAACCAGGCTGCCACATAAACAAACATTGGAGATATTGAGCAAATAAAAGTGAAATAAACACTACTGAATAGATCAAAACCGAGACTTTCTCTCCCTAACTTTCAACTCAGGTTTTCAACATTTACGATTTGTTCGTTTTGGTATTTGGGATTTTGAATTTTCTCTCTGTGCATGATTCTCAATAAATTTTCTCTCAATTATTACTCTTTTTATCTTTCTCCACTCATTATCCAAAATCCAACTACCAAAACGAACAAGCCCTTAAGTTTTTGATGTGGGGGAGGGGCGCCGGGTGCCAACCTCTCCACCTCCCCCTCCTTTCTCTTCCCCCTATCTCCTCTCCTCCTCCCTTTTTCCTCCTCCCGCTCATTTATGCCACTCACCGACGTGAGATCTGAGGTGCTGAGTCTGGCAGCCATGTCCGGCCAGTTGGTTCGTGGGCCTGGTTTTGTCCGCCTCCATCTCTTTTCTTCTCTGTCTTGGATGGTGTGGCCAGCAAAGGGCAATAAGGTGGAGGTCGTGGAGATGGGTTACTTTTTTTTGTCTTTTTTTTTTTTTAACAGTTTTCTTTGTTTTCTCTAATTGGTTTTCCATGCTGGCGGTGTCTCGTGGTCTAGTTTTTCAGATCCGCCGATGGGGTAGCAGTGGGTTAATAATCTATTGGTGCGTTTGCCTGTGTGTCTATGTGTTTCCGGTCTGTGTGCCCCAGATTCAGGGTTGCGGCGACGGGCGTATAAGGCCTGGGCTTGGCCCATGGGCATTTGCGTAATTGGCAAGTTTTAGCAGAGAGGAGGGTTCAATTGCTGTGATCGCCGAATCAAACATTTAGCCTTTTAAAGAATTTTTGTTTTGGTCTGTGCGATCGGAGCTTGCTATGTCAGCTGGGGCTTGCCTCGAAGTTTTTCTCCACTACTTCTGTTTGAGGACTCGGTTAATGTATCCTCGTCCGGAGCTAGCCGGCGTGCTTATTGGACAGTGATCCAAGGGAGTGGATTCTTAGCCCTCTGTTCGCTTTCTTGTCAGATTTCCATCAGCACATGTTGAAGCCTTTGGTAGGGATGTCTTTCTGAGGCGACTCAATGTTGAGTCACCTAATCTCACCTACGCCACCCTCTGGTCGGTCTATCTTTGAAGTAACATGTTGGGAGTTTTGTGCTCGCAATTAGGGCTTAAGCATTAGTTTTCCTCTTTATGCTTATTGTTTATCCTTATCTTTGTATTAGATGGAAATAATAAAGATGAAATAAATTTTGAATTAAAAAAAAAAAAAAACATTGCTCAATAGTCAATAAAATTGGAAAATACTGTAAACATTTTGCTCAATAAAAAAACAACTGTGCTATTTGCACATATGTTTTTTCACGTATCTTTCACATACATTTTTGTGGGGCCCTTATCGGTAAGGGCTTTTGTCCTATAATTTTTGAGAAAATCCTTACCAATATCCGTTGAAACTGGTTTTTTACAGAAATCCTTCAAAAAACATTATAAAAAAGATAAACGGTTCGAATCATTTTGTGGGATCCCGATATGGGCTCTACAAAAATGTATGTGCAAAATATGTGCAAGATATGTGCAAAAATATATGTATGAGAATCATTACTGATAAAAAAAAAAAAGGGAAATAAACATTGGCGCAAGGCTCAAGCAAATGAAGAAAACAATTATCTAGAGCCATTCAAATAGTAAGCGCGTGGGGACCCAGCCAAACCGGTGTCGATAGCGAAAGGTCCACAAGAACCCATGTTCCCCTAATTAATATACTTTAACTCAATTTTTTATTAGTAATAATATTTAATGTGTTTGGGTTATTATGAAGCAAATCATGACACTCTAGATTTCAATTCACATAAGGTTGATTATTAGTATATTTTATATTAGCGTTTTGCCCATTGGATGTATGAGGACAAAAAAAATGAGTGATAATTTCCTTCTTGTTGTCTTATGCATAAGTGGATTGGCACGTATGACTTTTGAAATTTATTTTAATTTTCTTGCAAAATAATTAAGATAATTCCACAACAATAAAAAACAAAGAAATATAGAAAAGAGATAGGTTTCAAGGAGTTTTATTATGTTATTATTGATTGAATCAAAACAAAGAAATAGGTTTCTAGGAGATTTTATTATGTTATTATTGATTAAATTTAGTTTTCTTTTTAAGAAAAATAAAGTACTCTTATTTTACATTTTGTAAAAAGTGTAGAATATAATAAATAAAAACATGAAAAAAAAATCCATGTATAAGAGAGAGGTTAGAAAGAGACCTTCGTTCTTCGTTTTATTCTAGGAAACTACAGTATATACTAGTACATAGTACAATATTATAGATTTGTGGAGAGAGAGAAGATTGGAAAATAGGGTAAAAGACAAATCTAATACAAACGGCTTCCTTGTACCGATTATAAACTGCCACCCATTCACCAGAGAGGCACCAACACAAACCCACAAGGATACACCCAACTCACCCTTCTCTCTCTCTCTCTCTCTCTCTCTCTCTCTCTCTCTCCATCGCAATTGATAAAAATTCATTCATTCCTTCCTTGTTCTTCTGTTCTTGTGAAGCTTTGGTTTGTGTGAAAAGCGAGACTTTATTGTCAAAGGGAAGAGAAAGACAGCCCTTTTCGGTTGTTTAACGTTTGATCTGGGTTTCAGCGGCTGAGAGAGAGAGAGAGAGAGAGAGAGAGAGAGAGAGAGAGATGTGGAGATTTGTTGAGAAAATAAATACGATGGCGGAAGGAGGATCCCATTACTGCTCTAAGAAGACGGACGATTTTTGCGGTCGCGATTGTGATGAGGTAACAATTCCACCCCACCCCTTTTAACAATGAATCAAAACATTACAGGGCACTGATTGTTTTTGCTTGATCTGAAATCAATTTGTTTATCTTTTGTTATTCTTGTTCTTTATTTTCAACTACATTGTTGAATTTTTGTTTCTACCCATGTTTCGATTGGATTTTCTTTGTTTTGAACTTGCCAGGGGAAAAAGAGTGCTACTATTTGATTTTGACCTTTCAACTTTTTATTAGTTGATGCCCGATGGAACCCAGAAGAGAAAAAGGGGAAATTTGCTCAATTTCTAATTTTTTCTGCGTGAAACCGAATTTTGATTCACTGCTTTGCCCTATCTTCATTCTGCGATTTTGAACTCTTGAAGTTTCAGCTGAAGCGCTCATACATCTAACACAAGCACATGGACATATGAGTGTGTGTGCGGGTGCGGGTGCCGGGGGGGTGTTTACTTAAAGTACATGTTTGAGTGAGTTAACTTATGTTTCTCCCGCAACTTCTGTTTGGATGGAAAATCTAAAAACGGATTCCTGGCAATATTCGCGAGTTATTCCTTCACGAGATTAAATTACAGACGCATTTGGTCTTAAAGATTGGAAAACAAAATAACGTACCCATTTACAAAGAAATCCATCTCGAGCAATCCATTATGATATGCAAAGTAGGAGTGATCGATATATCCTTTCGAATTATGCTTCCTAACATAATGCCACTTTAAAGTTAGCCTGTCGTCTTATCTACTTGCTGAATACGCAAGATTTCTTATGCTGCCAATCCATAAGTGTAAGCTTATGCTTGACTTTGACTCTCTTTGTGTTGAGTCTTAGATACTAATTTTCTTTTATGAATCTGCAGGAGTCAAGCAGAATGTTGAGCATGTCGAGATTGCGGTGCATTCTGCAAGGAATGGATTTGAAAACTTACATCTTTCTGTTGGTTATGATCCCAACATTCATTGTTGGGGTATATTTGCACGGGCAGAAGATCTCATACTTCTTGCGGCCACTGTGGGAATCACCACCCAAGCCTTTCCTTGAAATCCCTCACTATTATCACCCGAATGTGTCAATGGAGAACCTCTGTAAACTACATGGGTGGGGAATTCGTGAGTACCCAAGGCGTGTTTTTGATGCAGTATTGTTTAGCAATGAGGTGGAGATGCTCACCATTAGATGGAAGGAGTTGTACCCATACATAACCGGATTTGTTCTCCTTGAGTCAAACTCAACCTTCACTGGATTGCCAAAGCCCTTGTTTTTTGAGAACAATCGAGATCATTTCAATTTTGTTGAGCCGCGTTTGACCTATGGGAAAATTCCTGGTAAATTTAGGAGAGGAAAAAATCCATTTGTTGAGGAGGCATATCAGAGACTAGCATTGGATCATCTACTTAAAGTGGCGGGTATTTCGGATGATGATTTGTTGATAATGTCAGATATCGATGAGATTCCAAGTAGACACACTATTGATCTCTTGAGGTGGTGCGATGAAATACCTCCAATCCTCCATCTTCGTCTAAAGAACTATATATACTCTTTTGAGTTTCTAGTGGATGACAATAGCTGGAGAGCTTCAGTCCACAGGTATCAATCTGGTAGAACGACATATGCACACTATCGCCAGTCTGATGTACTATTGGCTGATGGAGGGTGGCATTGTAGCTTTTGCTTTCGCCAGATCGATGACTTTATATTCAAAATGAAAGCTTATAGCCATGTTGACAGAGTGAGGTTTTCTCACTATATGAACCCAAAACGAATCCAGGAGGTGATCTGCAGAGGGGCTGACTTGTTCGATATGCTGCCTGAGGAGTACACGTTCAAGGAAATTATCGGGAAAATGGGACCCGTACCCCATTCATACTCTGCCGTTCATTTACCAGCACATCTTTTGGAAAATGCTGATGAGTATAAATTTCTCTTGCCCGGGAATTGCGAAAGAGAAGGTGGTTGATTCAAGTCTGGCCTTGTAAAGGTTGAAGCTGCAGATAAAATGACTCCTCAGGAAGGGTTGTATCGAACGGGCCGATTGATTGCAGTTTATCACCGACTAACCAGTATAGTTCAGCTACAACTCCGTTGATATTTATTTCATTCATCCAGAAGTTTTATGGAAATTTGGATGAATGTTGGATTTCTAGGGTGAAATCTGTATATAAATTCGTCTTAGGGCATGTCTCTTCTATGGGGAGCTTAGCTTCTTGTTGAATCCGCTAAGTCGCTGGGGGGAATGTATGCCTTGTTTGTTATTTTCCATTGTTGTGGCATGAGCACTGAGTTTGCCCCTATGAAGATGATATGTGACTTCTTGTTAGGAGTTTTGATTTGAAAGCAATCTATTCGTTTATTTTTTGAAGTCTTTTGTTATTTAACTCGTCGTTGATTTGTCGCTTGGTATCTTACTACGCTGATGATGATCTTGTCTGTTTCAAAAATGATAAGGCCAGCCTTAACTGTAATCGTTGGACTAGATAGCACAATGGACTTGGTCAATTGCTAATCCTAACCCTCTACCGAGGTTTCCAAGTGGTCGCCATGTTGAGAATATGGGCTTTGGCAAATGTAGTTTAGGGTATAATAGCACCTCTCTTCCATCAAATCCATACCGAAACAAAACTTTGTATGAATCTTTTCGCTAGTTTAGCAAATTTTCAAATGGAAAGAAGTTCAGGGTGACTGCATTGATTTACCAGGACCTTCGAACTTCTTTTGGTGTCTCACCCTGCATCTACATCCTTGTGAACAGTAAGGCACCATTTGTCCTGCCCGAACAGAGGCTGGCCAGAAAAAAGGCACCAGGATGCTTAAGTGAGTGTGTAGAAAGTTAAGGGTACTTAGAGTTACGGTTTTAATACTAGCCAGTATACTTCATGCTAGTGATGGAGTTGCCCTCTCATACTTCTAGTTGGTGCTTTAGCCACCAGGACTCACTGGTCTAGTAAAAAGTAACCACCTCGCATGCCTCCATAACAGAGTGAATACCTGCGTACCCGGATCCCCATTCTACTATGTAGAATCCTTCTAGAAGATTTTCTGTTGTGCAGACATGACCAAACCACTAGCTCTCATGAGTACTCTGCATTTTCCAGTTGTGCATCCTATGACGGTCTGTTATATGTCCTCTGGTAATCGCCAGCCCAGCCTAGTTCAGTTGGGTCTTCCTCTTACGAATTGTTCGGTCATCTAGATTAAGTCCATCTGGGCCTGCGCTCGGTTCAGTCTCGGCTGTCTAGTTAGTTCTGCCTCTCCAGGCCCTGTCTTGTATTGATCTCCTTTTGATCTCAAAGCTTGGCCCGCGTTTGGCCCGTGCCTTGGTCCGGATATGTTTTTTTTTACCCTTCTCCAACGATTTTTGCTCAATGATAGTATAAAACCTGTTCGTTTTCGGTTTTGAGGGAGGTTTTAAGAGTAATGAGTGGAAAGAGATGGATAGAGATAATTTATTGGGGACCATGCGCAGGGGTTTTGCGTACCAAAAATGAACAAGCCCATATTCCCTTCCCACCAGCATATGGCTGTGAAAATTGATATCAACTCTCCCATGACCCGAGCCAAAACAGAAACTGCTCCTCACAATCAAATGGTTGTTCATGTCATAGACCTCTCCTACAGTACCGTGTCGAATCTGGATTAGGCCTGGTTAGAGCCAAAATTCGAGAAAGTTGGCCTGCCTAATCAAATACAGTCAGTGTCCCAACTCTTTCTCATTACCTAGAATAAAATATGCTAAACTTGAATAAAATTACGGATAAGAATAAAGTTGAAACTGCTTTAAAGATTCACCAGTTGATAACAATATCCTGATCTAGAAAGAAACGTGGGTATCTCCTTTCTTCTTGAGTTTACAAGCCAGAAAATTAGGCTAAACGTGCGTTTGGACCGGTCAGAAACAGACTAAGAGAGGGAATCAGATTCCATCCAATCGTTTTGCAAAAGTAATTTGTTGTCTATAAATACTGTGGAACACCAACATCAACCATCCATTCCAGCAGATTCTAAACAACCCCAACGTGCAAAAGAGAAATGCAGCACAGAAGATCAGAGCATCAAAATGCCATGCATCAACGTCGCATGGATGCTATGGATACTACAGAAAGTTATGAGGTGCGTTACTCAACATATGAGATTCTGCCACATAAGCTCGTTGATGCGCCTCCCTATTCTGATATTGATTTGACATCCCATGGTTTTGAGGCTGAACGGCCAAAGGCTCAAAAGATGGTTAGAGTGGTCGATAATGATCATCAGAAGACTAGGTATGGTAAAGATTTTGCTGGAAAAGTAAATGAAGACAACGTCGATGCCAAAGCCAATGAATTTATCGAACATGAGCATAAGAAGTTCCAACTGAGGAAATGGTACGGTTGAAGCTAAAAACTGAACATTTCCAGGGAGGGGTACCCATTTGTGTTTTTATTATGTCATAGTGATCTTAGGAATGATTTCCTTTAGTTTGGCCTGACTTTGATGTTTCTGGTGTGTTTGAATAAAATGAAACTATTTCTTCATGTATTTCTCCTTGAGTGTGGGAAAGAGACGGAATTCTAAGTGGGTGCTTGGCACAGATTATGGTAGATTGTAGAGTCTCAGAATCTGTAAGAGGAGAACCATGTCTTCTGTTTGTATTTGTTTGTCCCAGGAGCAGAAAATAATATCTTCTGCAGAGTAAAAAGGAGAAAAATAGAAATCGCTCCTACACTAAAAGGATTCTTATTTTTTAAGTAATTATTTCTCGCTTTACGAGACATGTTATTTTCTCACAATACGTCACTTTTAATTCAAGTAGTACTTATTTTTTTTAGCGAAACGGAATCAATACTATAGATGCTTCTACAAACCCGTTTTCCTTTTATGAATACCATGTATTATGCAGCGATTATCAGTTTATGCATTTTGTATGTGAGTTGTGGAAGGGAAGACAACGGAAGAGAAAATAAAGAGAAAGAATGTAATAGAGAAATTATAGCAATAATGTCGAGAGAAAGGATCAATTAAGCGGAGATAACCAATATTTTCTTTCTTTTTCCAAAAAACGTATCAAACAAAAGGCCTGCAATTTTTTATTTTTTATTTACTTTAATTGTCCTTCCTATTTTTTCCCGAGAAATCGTAATTTGTTTGAAAAATGGGAAAAATAAGAGAATGGATGGGACTACAGGAAAAGTAGAGAGGGTTCAAAGCATGTCATCCTACTTGCACATACACTATTGCACATATCTTGCACATACACTTTTATGGGGTCCATCTCGGGTCTCAACAATATGATCCGAACCGCTCATTATTTTTAAAATAATTTTTTAAGAGTTCCTGTAAAAAATCAACTCGATAGGATATCGGTAAAGGCTTTTTAAAAAATCATAGGGTGAAACAGTCTGATTCGCACTGCGATTTCTGAAAAAGCCCTTACCGATATCCTATCAAGTTGATTTTTTACAGAAACTCTTAAAACATTATTTTAAAAATAATGAACGGTTTGGATCATATTGGTGGGACCCGAGGTGGGACCCGAGGTGAGCCCTATAAAAGTGTATGTACAAGATATGTGCACAAATGTATATGTCCTTAGCATTTTTGAAGCACATATACAAGTTTACAACTGTCCTACGGATATATTTTCCCTCATGACTACTTTTTCTTCATCTTTCTTTTTCTTTCTTCGTGAGTTTCAAAAAAACCTAAGTACACCCTACGCCCCATAACAATTTTCAAATTTAAAAATAATACATTTACTAAAATAATTTTTTAGATTTTTTTGGCACTGTTCAAAAAATTTCATCGAAATCTATCAAACAAAATCCATCTTGCAAAAAAAAAAAAAATTCGGTAAATACATAATTTTTAAGCTTAAAAATTGCACGTAGTTTCGTAGGAGACTAACCTTATGACACGGAGAGAATCCGTATTAACGAAACATACAAAGACCAATCTTTGATATTTTAACTTCTAAAACGGCTTTGATATTTTAACTAATGTTTGAAGTTGTTACAAAGATTAATAAGAATTCTAGGAATTTTGAGGAGCTAACGAGCAACGATGGTCTAAAATCTAATTCTAGATAAACTAATTTTTTTTGGCGCTTTTTAATCAAATTATATAGATTCTATGATTTTCAAAAGGTGATTGTGGGGGCCCACACATGTGAGAGGATTGTGATTGGAGGTGTGGTTGGTACCGGTAGGTTTGTATCTATCATTTTCCTTCAAATTCAAGTGTTATCTCATGTTTGTGGTGTGATAAAAAAAAAAAAGTGTTGCATCCTCACCTATCGACCATAGGGGTGTACACGATCCGAATTGTCCGGTTCTCTAGAAAATCAGTAACTGGACCATTTCAAACGGTTCTAGAAAATTGGGAACCAGAACCTAACCAATATATGAGTTGAATCTAACCAGAACCAAATAGCAAAATCTGTCTGGTTTTGGTTCTGTTCCGGTTCCGATTCTATCCAATTAGTATCCAAACCTATCACCGGTGTATGAGAAAGAGAGACGTGAGATTGAAATTATAAAGACTAATCCGTTAAATAAGGTTGCAAAGAATTGAAAGGATAGGAAGATAATCTATTAGAATAGAAAAAGAAGAAAGAAAATAAAAACTTTCCTAACAAATGAGATTTCATCTCTAAATAAAGTAAGTTTAACAAGAAAGAGATTATCCTACCAAATAACATACATATATTTATTTTTATATAATTATATACTTATATATATTAGTTTTAAATGATCCGGTCCGGTTCTAACTACGGTTCTTTAATTGAGAACCAGTAACCGAGCCAAAATTAACGTTTCTTATTTTTTTGGAACCATAACTTGACCGCAAAACCACAGAACCGACCAAATAGGACGATTCGGTCTGGATCGGATCGATTTTACCGTTCGAACGATTTTCTTGAACACCCCTAATCGACCATACCTCCAATCACACCTATCTCACATATGTTTGAATTTTATATCTATGATTTTGGGGCCTACAAATGATAGGACCAACACATATATGAAAAAATTGTGGTTGGAGGTGCGTCGATAAGTGTGTACCTTTCAGATTTTCCAATAAACATCATTATTACTAACAATTACTGTAGCTTAGTCATAGTTTCATAACTATAGTAATTAGGTTTATCACTTTTAATATTTTTTTCGTCCCAAATTCTTGTTCCTCTCACTATTTATGTCACTCAAACAATTGGCTATATCTTTAAATTTATATTTTGCCTCACGAATTGGCGCATAATACCCGTAATTTAGGCGATTGTAATTAAAGCGATGGTCTTCGTGAAATGTTGGAAAGATCAGATTCTTTACTGTTTATATAATGCAAGGAAATCCAAATGTGAGGAGTCCCTAGTTTACAGAAAATGATACCTACACATATGAATAATGCACAGATCTTGCAATGATCAAGATATGGGGCCCACTACGGGTCCCATACAAATGATCTGAGCCGTTCATTAAATTTAAAACATTTTTTGTAATATTCCAAAATTTTTAATAAAATAAAAATTCCATAATATTAGCTTTTCTTTAAACTCTTGTTTTAATTAATTAAATTCCGATTAATTAGTTAAGGACCGTCTAAAATCAAATCGAGCTTTCGGAAATTCACAAAAATATTTTCTATGATAATCGAGATTTCTTTTTCACTAAGAAAGACCGTGGTTAGCGTCGAAATGATTTTGTGACGTTGTGATTAAATTCTTAAAATTTCCGAAATCGAAAACCGAACGATCGATCACCGCGAGACTTATTTCGGTGTAAACCCGTACCAATTCCTACACTCATCCACACTAGAATATTTACCCTCACAAAACCTTCACCAGATACTCCTCTCCCTCTCCCGTAACCTCCCTCTCCTCTTCTTTCCTTTCCTCTCCAATTTCCCTATAAATACAACCCCTCCCCTCACCTTTAAAGCCACAACTCCACACCTCTCTCAAACCTCTGTCCAGTTAGGAAACCAGTAGATAGGTAGAAAAGAAGAAAAAAAAGAAGAAGCTTAAGCTCCTCCCATGGAGGATTAGGAAGAAAAAAAAACATAGAGAGAGAAAAACGGGTTTGTGACTTATACCACCTCTTAACCCGAATTAACCTTTCCAAACTTCCATAAACACCTCAAGCTTCTTAAAACAGCCATCATCGACCCAGAAAAAATCCCGGACAGCCGTGCTCCGGTCGTTTCCTCCGGCGAACCGAAAAACTCAAAAACTCGTTTAAAGCTTGTTTTGATCAAAACCGAACGTATGTACCTTTTCTCCTACTATTTCCAAGCATAAAAAGTAGTTTTGACGTGTTTAAAGGGCTGGAAATGAGCCGGGACAAAAAAAAAAACAGTTTGTTCTCTGTTTCCGGCAGATGTTACCATTCTGATATTATTTCTGGATCCGACTATCTATTTGATATTATTTACAGAGAAGACGACCCTTTTGATATTTATTTTACAATCTTAATGATATTTTTATTATTAAAAACTACTGACTTGATATTATTTTCATACTGTTAATATCAGTTCAGTATAAAACGTAATAGTTATATCATTTTAATTTATATGGTGGATTAAATGGATAATTGGTAATACTTTTATAAAAAAATTTAGATTATATGTTTGCTCAGACTTCTCTTACTACTTGATAATTACATATAATATCTTGAGATAAAAAAAAAAGTATTTAAATTGATAATACTTTTATTTAGTAATTCTAGAAAGGTAGTTAAAGTATAAAAGATATTTATAATATTACTTAATAATACAAAAGTAATAACTATCCTTGAGACAATTTTTTTTTTCTTAAAAGGAAATTTATTATAAACTATTTAGTATTTAGTAATATGTGGACTATTTTATAAAATCATAAAAAAAATTTCTAATTTGTCATTATGGTTCATAAATTAGTTATATCACCTATAAATAATTAGTAAAATATTAAAAGACTATAACAAAAGGACGATTTAATAAATTAAATTATGGCAACATATTTCATGAATTTCGATAAGTTGTTATTGTCTTGATTGTTGCTTTGTGAACATAGAAGTTAGACAATAGGAATCCCGGGTGGTATTCGTACGTTGAAATAAAATGATTAGACGTTAAATCCTTAGGGAAAGTGAAATTATTATTTTGTCACAGTTGTGACGTTATGGTCAGGAGATAACCAGAGTGGCCGAGGACCGTGGGATTCCTGAAAGAATGGTCGACGGTATCGGTACTTGTGGTTTAAGACCGGTGGATCATTATCTTGCGAACCCTGAACATGGCACTGTTGGATTTATCTTCCGGATTTTCCGGGGGTGTATTTATTGGATGAAACCGGAGTATGGGTATCATTTCTCACGGTTGGTTGGTTATCATTCGCTCCTTGTGATGGTACAGCCGAGTTCGACCCGACATGTAGTTTGGTCTTATTCGTCTGGGACCCCAGGCTGGGCAAGCAAGGGGAGGGTAAATCGGCAGAGTCGCCATTGTTCAGAGGTTGTTTGGGAGGATTATTTCTCATGGTGGAGAAATCTAGAAATCACTTAAAGACAAGATAATTCATAATATGCTCATAATTGCTGTAACTTTATTATTTATGCTCATTCTTATATCGGTTTTGCTAACCTCCGCCTACTAGGCGGAGGATAATATACACATACTTCCAAACAAGTTCGGATATCAATACATATTTTACGGATATTAATACACTTTCACAAATATCAATACACCTTTCTCGGATATCAATGCACCTTTTTATCTATTATCCTACCCATTTGGGCGGATTTTAGCATATTCCTTCTTATATTATTGTTTTTATGTTATGGGTTAATGGGTTTAAGGTATCTACTGGGTGATTTATCACTCACGATAAGTTCGTATCCTGGTAAATCGGTTGCTTCGGCGATCAATTTGCCAGAAGCTGCAGGTAATGATGACTTAGGAGATCAGCCTTGCGAGTTGGATCCGTACTATTCAGGAGAGGTACCAGGGGCAGAGACTGAGCAAGAATATGCTTGGAATCCGTATCATAACTAGAGTCGCTCTGAGTTTTTGCTCTGTGACATCATGTCACCTAAAGGCCTCCGTACATGTGGAGTAGAGTATATTAATTCTAACCTTTTGCTATAATAAGGAGATACTGTTCTGTGGTTTGTAATAAAAGAATATTATTTATGCTAAGTATAATATTATAATGCTTCCGAAATTCCTTGAAAATCGGGGCGTTACATTTTTTCAAAGGCCCTTGTGAAAAATCAGCTCAATCCGATACCTATAAATACTCAATCAAATCATCTAATGTTTTGTTTAGTTTCGAATCTGCAAGAAAAGTTAGGTGATTGGATCGAGTACTTCTTGATATTGGATTGAACTGATTTTTCGCAGGAGCCCTTGAAAAAATGTTTTAAATTTAATGAATGAATTGGATTTTTTGTGTGGGACCCATAGTGGGCCCCACAACTTGATCAATGCATGATCTATACGCTATTCATCTTTGTGAATAGACGTCTCCCCTAGTTTATGAGGGCCCGTGTAGTTGTTGGAAAAGAACAGAGAAGTATGAGAATATTTTGTATGCCTACTGATTTTGATTAACTTGGTATAATTCTGGAGTGCTCGACTGATTAATTATCTTTGCACTTCAGTGGGGATTGAATAGGGGTGAGCATGGTTCGGATTGGTTCGACTCAATTTGTCCTTTACTTAATTCTTGTAACAACCCGGATTTTCGACTCAATTTCTTTTTAGAGATTTATAAATTTTATTCTAGTAAAATTATTTTTAGTAAATTAGTTATAAAGATTTCTTTTAGTATAGGTTCCATATGAGTATCGTGTGCCACATACATCATAATTTTTTTCCGAATCAATTTTTTCCCAACCGTATGCCTCTCTCATCTCTCTGCCGACCCTCCCCCCTTTTTGTCTCTCTCTCTCCTTTACTTGCTCCCCACACCAAGCCAGCCATCCCCCTCACCCGTATCTCTTCTACATCTTATCCCTTTACCATTAATGCCTTCTCATAAATTAATCTTGCACCCCACTCCACCCCATCTCTATAAATATCTCTCTTCCTCCCTAGAATTCAAGACACCCTCTCCCACACTCCAATCTCAATTACAAGTCTAGAAAGAGAGAGAGAGAGAGAGAGAGAGAGAAGAGATCTAGAAAAAGAAAAAGATTGATCACACCAATTCGTTTTTCGTTCATATCACGTCCCTCTGTTCACGGCCTGTTTCTTCATAGTTTCTGTCATTTTTAGGCCTCAGTTTCTTCATGAATGTTGTAGAGGGCGTCGAGAGCTTCGATGTCGACCCAAGAATCACCCAAAAAGGTCAAGGATTAATAGAGTTGTCGCTGTCCAAAGATCAGTAAAATTCTCGGATTTCTGTTTCCAGACAGCAAACAGGACTTATGAAAACCCCCACTTTTCTCCTAGTTCGAATGGTTTTCGGGCTTCGACTTCTTCACAAAAGTTGTAGAGCGTTTCAAGATCTTCGCGTTAGACACAAGAATTGTCCAGAACGGCAGAGGTTTGATCAAGTTATTCCAGTCCAAAGTTGCTGCTAGAATACCGATTTTTCGCCGCCAAACGAAAACCTACCAGACTCCACTGAATCGTTTTGTCCAGATTAAAGGTATTATAATCCCTCCCATACCTTCCCCTAAGTATAATATGTGATTACGTATTGGTGTTTAACGTTCCGGAATGAAAGAAATCCAACCCGACGTCACGCGGCTGAAATAGTATTGCTCGGCTTCTGTTTCGAAAACCCACTGTACATAATCGTAGTTTTTTTTTTTAAACACTGAAACTGGAGTTAACCCCCCTAGCTTATCTGGTGTATTGATTTTGGTCCATAAGAGTTCATAACATATTATGATTAAACCCCTGAGTTTACTAAAGTCTATGCTTTAGCAACAAAAACATTTGTTTTGTTTCGTTTTTGATAAATATATTTTATTAAATGTCTTATTTGTATAAAAGCCCTCGATAGTGATAATAGTTTTACTTTTATTTCTGCAACTTAAATGTTAAATGGGTTTTCTAACCAAAATAATAATAATAATAATAATAATAATAATAATAATAATAATAATAATAATGTCATTATAATGTAAAGTATTATTTGACCCTCATCTATTGTATTATTATAAGAAATTATTTTACAAAGATACTAATACAAGCCTAGACTTATTAGTAATTGAACAAAATTAAATCTTCTTTATTAATTAAGATATTCATTAATAATATTAATTTGTTGACCACACAAGACTAAGGGTATCGGCTCATTCATAAAAAGTCGAGTGATTATTATTGTTTATTTCAATTATTATTTTATTATTTGTCTATTGTTCAAACTCTTGATTGATATGCTAGATTGGACCCTAGAGACATGGGGCGGTATGCGAATAGAATTCATTTAGACGGTATTAAGTAATGGATAAATTGGAAAGTTGTATTTTTTTTTAGAATGCCAGTAGGGATGGCCATCTCGGCCGACCCGTCCGAATCCGATCTGTTATCCGCTCCGAACGGATCGGATATTCGGGGATTTTTTCGGATATCGGAGCGGATTCGGAGTTTTTTTTTAAAAAAATTCGGAGTTCGGATCGGATTCGGATATAATTTTGCCTCCGATCCGATCCGCCCCGATTCCGATCCCCGATCCGTATCCGATCCGCCCCGAATGCCCGACTATATAAATACCTCTTATTACCTGTTAGGGTTCTAACCAAACACACCCAGCCCCATCTCTACTGCTGTCTGCCGACTTCCCACAGTCCACCGTCCACCCTGACAGCTGACGATCTCCCTCCCCAGTCGACTTCGAGTGTTGACCAGGGTAATCTCTCTCTCTCTCTCTCTCTCTCGTTCTCTCTATTGAGGGTCGACAATCGACCAGGGTAATATATATATATATATATATATATATATATATATATATATATCTCGTTCTCTCTCTCTTTTTCTCTCTCAATCTATTTGCATTCTGTAATCTACTAATCTCTCTGACTCTCTCTCCCTCTCTCGATCTGTTAGGGTTATTTCTTAATGGCGATGCCCCCTCCTCGCTCGAGATCTCCGACTCCAACAGGACCAACTGTACGCTCGTCAAGGTAAACCGAATGTGACGAAACAGGTAACAGGTTCGTTGATCTATTTAGTTTTTTGACATATGAAGCCTGCTAAATCAACTGCTGCTATGTGTGCAAGTTAACAACACCTACGTTCTTGTGCAGGTCATCTTTAAATTGTCTCTCAATATTTATCTTCACTGTATTTGCTGTTATTATTATATTTTCGGGTGTGTTTCTATTTGGAATTTGAGTTGGTAATGGATACGATTTTGTTGGATAATCCTCCATAAAATGTTGTTAACAATTGCATGAAGCAGTTCATCTCTTTTTAGGGGCCACCTATAGCGCTACTGGAATATGTAGGAGACAAAGAACTGATGTATCCAGAATACCCTGAACAAAATGAAAATTCTGCCCATTTTTTAGTCATTTGTCCTAAATTAAGTGCATCATCTTTTTATTGTGAGTGTGTGTGAGCTCTTGTGATCTTATGTTTATAAAATCTTTTATGTTTTTTAATATGTAGTGTGCCGCCAATTTGGGAAAGTGACTCTACGTCAACTGAAATTGAATCAAATGAGGCACAATTACCAACACTTGATAGTTCACAAGCAGAAACAGAGTCAAATCTCCCTACAAATGAACCAGAAGACCTTGGGTATACTTCTGATGGTGATAAAATATTGTCAAAAGCTAAATGTAGGAGTATAGTTTGGGAGCATTTTCAGAAAATAAAAATCAAGGACAGTGGTGTAGAAAAAGCAAGGTGCTTGTATTGTAAAAGAAAGTTTGTTGGGGATGGTAAGAGTGGAACAACACATTTGAAAGATCATACTAGTTCTTGTTTCATGAAAAAAGCGATTGACAGCAAGCAGAAGTTTATAACACCTAGTCTTATGATGGGAGAGGGTAAAAAGGCCAACATTCAATCATATAGTTATGATCCAGAAGTTGCTAGGAAACAACTAGCTTACATGATAATAATGCATAAGTACCCTTTAAGCATGGTGGAACACGCTGGGTTTAGGAGATTTTGCCATGCTTTACAACCTGCGTTTCATGTGATTTCTCGGAACACTATGAAGAGGGACATTTTTAAGATCTATGATGTTGAGAAGGTGAAGACAATGAGGCTCATTGAAAGAAACAAAAGTAGAGTTTCCTTGACTACGGATATGTGGACATCTATCAGTAAGAAAAGAGGGTTCATGGTTATCACGGCTCACATCATCGATGATTCTTGGAAGTTACAAAGCCGCATTCTAAGGTAATTTTAATTTTATGCAAGTTGAGTGTTGTTATTGTTATCATTGTTATTGTTATTGTACATTCATACTTAATAGTAACTATTTTATTTAGGTTCGTGTATGTGCCATGTCCACACACGGCGGAAGTATTGTGTCAAGTATTGATGGATACCTTTTTAGAGTGGAATATTGATAGGAAATTGTCTACTTTGACCGTTGATAATTGTACTACCAATGATGCAATGATTGATCTGTTGTTAGAAAAACTTGGAGGTGATCATATAAGGTGTAAGAGTTTGTTTCATGTGCGATGTGCTGCCCACATTCTTAACTTGATTGTGAAAGATGGTTTGGATGTCATTAAGTCTTCCATTGTGAAAGTTAGGGATAGTGTTGCTTATTGGACAGCAACTCAAAAGAGAGAGGAGACATTTGAAGGTGCAGCTCGCCAATTGGGAATTACTTATGGTAAAAATTTGTCTCTTGATTGTCCTACAAGGTGGAATTCCACCTTTTTGATGCTTCAAACTGCCATAAAATATAGGAATGCTTTTGGTCGGTTAAAACTCAAGGATCCCCAATATAAAAGTTGCCCAAATGATGATGATTGGAACTTGGCTGAAGATATATGCGAGAGATTGGAAATATTCTACAAGGTCACTTTGTTATTTAGTGGGACTTCATATCCTACTTCAAATTTATTTTTCCCAGATGTGTGTGATATTAAAGTTAGATTGTCATAGTGGGTCTGTTGTGGGATTGATGTAGTAGAGGAAATGGCCTTAAATATGCTTGAGAAATATGACAAGTATTGGGATAGTACACATGGATTTTTGGCAGTTGCAGTCGTGCTGGACCCAAGGTTCAAGATGTCCTTGATTGAGTACTACTATAAAAGAATTTACGGAGAGCATGGTGTTGGGATGGCGGAGGACATTCGAAGAAGGTGTTATGACTTGCTTACGTTGTACCAAGGTAAATCTTCAAGCAAGGATCGTAGTGAATCTTCAAGCAAGGCGCCGCCCTCTACCTATTTGAGGGATAGGACTTCTCTCTCCGATTATCTTGATCAACAAAAGAGGACTAAAACTGTGCATGTAAAGTCAGAACTAGATCGTTATTTGGAGGAGGAGCAGTTACCAATGTGTGATGAATTTGATATATTGGCATGGTGGAAGTCGAATGGTTTAAAGTACCCTATTTTGCAAGCCATAGCTAGGGATGTGTTGGCCGTGCCTGTGTCTACTGTTGCATCGGAGTCCTCTTTTAGCACTAGTGGTAGGGTGGTGAGTCCAAGTCGTAATAGACTTCACCCGAAGACTTTGGAAGCCTTAATGTGTACTCAAAGTTGGTTGGCGGCTTTGGAGAATGAAGGTAATTTTAATGATCTTTTCTTCTTTTTCATACTGTATTTTTTTGTCTTTGCTAATATGCTATAACAATGATTGGTTTTAATTAACTCTTATTTTTGTTCAAGTAGAGGTTCCAACTATCAATGATGAGGATGCGGATGTTGATGACTGCATGTCCGATGTGACAACTGTTGATGATTGATCAAGTTATGGGTAAGTTGTTTCATTTGAACTGTGAAAAGTTTTATGCACCACCTGTCAGAGTATGGAGAAAATTAAATCACATGCCTTGCATGATGAGTCAGTTCAGTAAGCCCTTAGCCCTGTTGGGGCTATAAGGTTTTTTATATATCACTGTCATTTCCCCTGGTTTGTCAATAATATGCATCCTAGCAGATTCCTCAGTTGCTTTTGACATTTGGTGGTTTTGCAAATTCTGTTTGAAGGGGTCGCATGGGAAGTGAAAACTTAAATTGCACAATATAGTGCAGCATGCTAAAAGCTCCTGGATTGCTTTTTCTGAATTTGGCTTTCTTTTTTCTGTCCAAATACTGTGTTCTCTGTTCAAAATAATGGTAGGATAATACTAAAAATGTAGACTGATCTCAGTTCTATAAAGTTTGAACCAATAAGAGAAGAAACAGTAAGCTTTAGAGCCCACTATTGCCCGTCAAATATTTTGGTGAGATGGTGGCACTGCATATGACTTCTCTATGTGAGAGTGTATCCCCACATCCAAAGAAAAGGAAGCAAGGTCAATGTTTTGTGAAAACTAGAAGGGCTTCATGCTATTGTTGGGCTTTCAGTTTTCATGCAATTTCAGCTGATTCTTGTGTGCTATGTTGTCGTTTGTGGTGCAAACGTTGCTTGATTTCTGTGAATGTTTTGCTATCAGTTGATTATATGTAGTAAAGAGTGATATGTTTGCATTTTATGTGACAGGTGGCACTATGGAATTTTTGGAGTTTGGAGTTTGGATGGATGCTTCTTTTTGAACAGATTGATGCGAATGGAATTTTTGGAGTTTGGATGGATGCTTCTTTTTGAACAGATGGATGCGAATGGAATTTTTGGAGTTTGGATGGATGCTTCTTTTTGAACAGATGGATGCTTTTTATTAGAGAGTGATATGCTTTCAATGAATCAATGGTGTGTCCATTTTTTTGGAGGTTCAAGAACTTTAGAATTATGTAATTATGAAGTATGGAATTATGTAATTATGAAGTATGGAATTATGAACTTAGTATTTTGTAAATCTCTAGTATTGTTGTTGGATGTAATGGTGTTGGTTTAACTTAATTGGCTAAGTTAATGCCTAATAGTTGTGGATTAATTGCCAGATTTGTGGTTTGATTGGCTAAGTCAATGTCCTACAAAAAAAAATTCAAATTCGGATTCGGATATCCGATCGGATCTCCGTTCCCCGTTCGAAGCGGGGATGGAGGACGAAGATAATATCCGTTCGGAGTTCGGGGCGGATTCGGGGGCGGGTGGGAGGTTCGGATTCGGATTCGGATAGTGCAATATCCGCCTCCGATCCGCCCCGTTGCCATCCCTAAATGCCAGCAGGCGGGATTTTGAGATGTGATGAGTTGGATGTGATGTTGAGAAACTGGCAAAGTAAGCCCAGTGATGAATTGAATCTAGCAGGAGTCCAGTGATGAATTGAAACTGGCAAAGTAAGCCCAGTGATGATTGTGATGTGGTACATAAGATAGGCGAACCCTAGTTATGATTCGGGCATGATAAGCTTCCTTTTGTTGTAATGAGAGGGATACACACTGGGTACATAACTTAGGTGCAATCCACGACAGCAAAAGAAAGTGAACTCATGGGACAGGGCATAGCTAGCTGTTGGGGAGGAAAGATCACGCGGAGGAGATCTTAGATTACACGTTAAGTCAATGGATAGTAATAAATCGGTTTATGTGGAAAAAGCTCTATTTTACTTGTTCGCATTACTATTATCCTGTTGTTTGCTAGCTGTAAAGTAAGAGGGGCAGTTGGGTTGGATTATTCTACTGGGTGATTTATCACTCACGGATATGTCTGTATCCTGGCAAATCGTTTGCTTCGGCGATCAATTTGCCAGATGGCGCAGGATTCAAGGAGGATGCAATTCGACGTGAAAAGAATATCAGAAACGAAGATCGAGTATGCCTGGAATTTGTATCAAGCGTACAGTCGGCTCTTAAGTTAATGTATTTTGAATCATTAAATTTATCTTGAATTTGTAATAGCTAAACTTTATTTTGGAAAATCATATTTTTTTAGCAAAATTTTCTTAAAGAATTATTTTATTTTGCTCCTGAAAAGTCGGGGCGTTACAATTCTTTTGTTTAACAAAAGTTTTTTCTAATCTGTTCCAGTAAAAGGTACCTTTTGTGTATTTGGTTTAATACTTTCAGATTTGTTCAAAGTATTTACTATTGTGTTTAACTTCTGTTTGTGAAACAGAAATGACTACAGAAACTGTGAAAGAAAGTGGGAAAACCTCTGGGTCTAACCCTCCCGTAACCCCTACTGCTGTTGTGACTCTGGTTCCTACCATGGTGCCTGTGAACCATGCTAAGAAGCCCAGGTTTGATGGGATATGCTTTGTGTGTGACAAGCAAGGTAATCAGAACAAGAAACCAGTGCAGGCCTATATGACTGAGATGGAGATTGAGACTCTCTTTGATGGGGTTAATGACTTGAACCTATCGGTTGTGGTTCCAGAAGTTAACTTGGTGGGTTCTAATCCCAAGGAGTGGTGGCTGGATACTGGCGCCACTCGCCATGTGTGTGCAGACAAGAAGATATTCACCACCTATCAATTGATGGAATCTGGCGAACAACTCTTTCATGGGAAATTCGTCCAGTTCCAAGGTAGAAGGACAAGGGAAAGTGCTGCTCAAGATGACTTCTGAAAGGGTGCTCACTCTGAATGACGTGATGCATGTGCCAAAAATTCGCAAGAATCTGATATCTGGCTCGCTCTTGGTCAAGAATGGCTTTCGTATGGTTTTCGAAGCCAATAAGGTTGTGCTGACTAAAAATGGGGTTTATGTTGGTAGGGGCTACATGTGTAATGGGCTATTCAAAATGAATGTATTGACTAAGGTTCCAGCCTCTCCGGGTATCAATGAGATAAACACATCTTCTGCTTATATCCTTGAGTTTCTTGAATTGTGGCATGGTAGATTAGGTCATGTAAATTATGGCACTTTGCGCCGTTTAATTAACTTGGACTGTTTGCCTAAATTTGATATAAACTCGGATCATAAATGTGAAATTTGTGTGGAGGCCAAAATGGCAAGGAATTCTTTTCACAAAGTTGACAAAAATACAGAATCTCTTGCTTTAATCCATTCGGATTTGTGTGATTTGAAAGTTGTTCAAACTAGAGGAGGTCATAAGTACTTTGTTACTTTTATTGACGATTGCACAAGATATTGTTATGTGTACTTGCTTAAGAGTAAGGATGAAGCCTTAGAAAAGTTTATCCACTACAAAAGTGAGGTGGAGAATCAACTTAGCAAAACGATCAAAGCAATTAGAAGTGATCGAGAGGGTGAATATGAAACACCTTATGGTGAATTTTGTGCCCAACATGGGATCATTCACCAGACGACTGCTCCTTACTCACCGTAATCTAACAGAGTTACTGAACGAAAGAACAGAACTCTGAAAGAAATGATGAATGCCATGTTGATAAGTTCAGGATTACCAAGGAACATGTGGGGAGATGCGATTCTTTCTGCCAACTATATTCTAAATAGGACCCCTCACAAGAAATCCAATGTGATGCTGTATGAATTATGGAAAGGTCATAAACCTAGCTATAAATTCTTACAAATGTGGGGGTGTTTGGTTAAGGTAGCGGTTCCTGATCCTAAGAGAGTTAAGATAGGACCAAAAATTGTTGATTGTGCGTTCATCGGATATGCTGACAATAGCAGTACATATAGGTTCCTTATATATAAGTCAGCAAATCCAGAAATCCATGCTAATATAATCATGGAATCAAGGAACACTACATTCTTAGAATATGTATTTCCATGGAGAAATACACAAGTGCCCAGGTCAGTTCAAGAAACTGAAGATATGGAAATTGAGGAGGACTCAATTCAAGAGGAGAAGGATGAGGATAAAGAGCCTCGACGTAGTAAGAGAGCTCGGACATCAAAATCCTTTGGTCCAGATTTCCTGACATACATGTTAGAAGCTGAACCTCAAAGCTTTAAGGAAGCAATGTCATCTCCTTAGGCTCCTTTATGGAAAGAAGCTATTAACAGTGAGATAGAATCCATTCTGCAAAATCACACGTGGGAACTTGTAGATCTTCCAAAAGGTTGTAAACCTTTAGGATACAACTGGATATTCAAAAGGAAGATGAATGTAGATGGATCAATTGAAAAGTACAAGGCGAGACTTGTGGACAAAGGATATAAACAAAAGGAAGGTCTTGATTACTTTGACACTTATTCACCTGTTACGCGTATAACATCCATACGAATGTTAATTGCCTTCGCAGCTTTAAACAATCTCGAGATACATCAAATGGATGTTAAAACAGCTTTCTTAAATGGCGATCTCAATGAAGAGATCTACATGGAACAATCAGAAGGGTTTAAGGTTTCAGGACAAGAGAAGAAAGTGTGCAAGCTAGTAAAATCTTTGTATGGTTTAAAGCAAGCACCCAAACAATGGCACGAGAAGTTTAACAATGTCATGATTTCAAATGGTTTCAAAATCAATGAATGTGACAAATGTGTGTATGTCAAGAGTATTGATAAAGGGTATGTCATTGTTTGTCTTTATGTAGATGATATGCTCATTATTGGGAGTAATAATGATATTATTAAATCTACAAAGAGAATGTTGAACTCTAAGTTTGACATGAAAGATTTGGGTATAGCAGACGTGATTCTAGGAATCAAGATTACTAGAACGTCTGATGGAATTGTCTTGTTTCAAAAGCATTATATTGAGAAAATACTTGAGAAGTTCCACAAGTATGACGATTCTATATCCAAAACACTAGTAGACTTAACATTGCATTTGTACAAGTATACTGGTGAGAATGTACACCAATGGGAATATTCGCGGATTATAGGCAGTCTTAATGTACTTAATGAATTGTACAAGACCGGACATAGCCTATTCAGTTAGTAAACTGAATAGGTATACTAGTAATCCAGGGAAGGATCATTGGACGGCAATAATCAGGGTACTTAGATATCTAAGGTTTACCAAAGATTATGGATTGCACTATACTCGGTATAAAGCGGTACTAGAAGGATATAGTGATGCGAACTGGATATCCGACACCAATGACTCAAAATCCACAAGCGGATATGTGTTTACATTAGGTGGTGCAGTTGAGGCTTGGAAGTCTTCTAAACAGACGTGCATCGCTCGGTCCACGATGGAATCAGAGTTCATAGCTTTGGATAAAGCTAGTGAAGAAGCTGAGTGGCTTCGTAATTTTTTGGAAGATATTCCGAATTGGTCTAAACCGGTGCCAGCTGTTTGCATACATTGTGATAGTCAATCAGCAATCGGTAGGGCACAGAATAATATGTATAACGGTAAGTCTCGTTATATACGTCGTAGACATAATACCGTTAGGCAACTACTCTCGAATGGAGTTATCACTATTGACTATGTAAAGTCAAAGGATAATATCGCGGATCCGCGAACCAAAGGGTTATCAAGAGAGTCAATTGTTCGTTCATCGAGGGGAATGAGGCTAAAGCCTACCAATTAAAAGTCTCTATAACGGCAACCCAACCTAGCTGACTGGAGATCCCAAGATCTTGGTTCAACGGGACAACCGAGTTGTATGAGACTTAGGAGAATCACTAAGGAGATTTCTCTCCGACTCATTCCTATGGTGAAACAGTGATGCCTGTAGCGTTTTAGGTTAAGTTTTGCTTTTAATGGTTCTTATACTGTGGAAATTCCAAGTGGGGTATAGCAGGATACTCCTAATAAGAATCACCTATGTGAGTGCGAAGTGGGCCGCTTCTATGAGAATTTAAAGGCTGAATTCTCTAAAGCACTCTCTGAAACCAGGCTATGTTCCAGGGCCAAAATGGACAAAACCGTAAGAACCAAACTGTGTTTGGAAAGATCTTGTGTGACTACTGTTGTCTTGGTTTACATAAACGGCTGAACAGTTCAAGACATCACGTTCACTGGTTAGCTAGTAAATCCGATTGTAACTCACAAGGGGAGGTTCAAAGCCAAAAGCTACCTTACTCTATACAGGTGATTTCCTATTGAACTTTCGTCATTTGCATATTGCCGCACATCGTGTTCATCAATTTCATTCATGTGGGGGATTGTTGGAAATAAGTGAACTGGAAATTGACTCCAGGGTAAACCATTTGATTTGGTTGTAATTTATTTGTCCTGCAATGGATAAATAAACATGGAGTAATTCAAATTGTTTAGTTTGACGCCAAACCAGGCCATGCGTGGTAACGGGTTCATAAAATTCTAAGGCTTAAAGTTTGTTGGGTACTTGAAGTAATTAATTAAATTAGTTACTTCATTTATTTAAGCTTTTGAATTAAAATTAGAGTTGGTTCTTAAACAAACACGTGGCAAGCTAAACTAAGGGGTGCCAATGTTTCATTTACCTTAGCAACATGAAGTGTCTCTTCATTTGTAACGTGGGAATGGAAATGAAGTGTTGGTTCGGCCAAGAACAAGTTTGGAACAGTGGTATCTCTTCAGCCGAGCCCACGCCGAACAGTTGTGTCTTTTTCCTAACACCATTTCGAACAGTCACCATTTCTTTTCGTTCGGGTGCCTACTTCTCTATAAATAGGACCCATCTCCTCCCATTTCAGTATCGAAAAATTCCTGCACTCATAACATACATATTCTGAGAGAGTTCTGCACAGTTTCCTGGTTCGCCCGTTGAACAGATTGTAATGCTACTTCCGTTCTTTGAAAATCGGGTAATCCTGGGAGGCAAACGTTCAAGAGACCTTAGAGCACCGGAGTGGGGGACGAATTTGCTTTAAGGATATAGTATTCTCTATAAATATACTAGCCTCGATTGCCAATTTCCGGACACCTGAAATTGATCCAATAAGTTTCTAATCTTGTTTAATTTTTGGTGTGTAGCGATTTTCCAGTTATAAACGAATCCCGGATCCAACACAACCTTCTACCACACACTAAGGGAAGAAGGAAGGATATCGTCAGAGTGGTTCATGTATGTTTATTGTGCAACCCCACAAGGAGCCATGCATCATGGGAACCAACCACAACTAGATCTCAGCTGGAGATTAATAAGAATATTTCCCCTGGTGATAATCCTGTAGGTGGTGGAGCTGGAGGTACGGGTGGTGGTGGTAGAAGAGGCGCAGGCGTGGAGCTGGAGGTGGTGGTGGTGGAAGAGGCAGGGGTGGAGCTGGAGCTGGTGGAAGAGACAGGTGTGCAGCTAGAGATGGTGGTGGTGGCAGGGGCGGAGTCAAAAATTCTTGGCAGTGGGGTCAATTTTCTATAGCATAAAAAAATTTTATTTCATACTACTTGAAAGGTAAAAAAAAACGTTGAAATGGTAAACAAAAAGGAGTTCAATATTTTTTTTTTGGGGTTTTTTTTGGGGGGGAGAAGTAAGGATATTTTACTTTGCCCCTTTTTTTTTCCCTCAAGTTTCAAACTTTTAAATGGACCGGGGCAAATTGTAATTTAAAAATGGGGTCAAGTAAGCAATTTTGGAATGAAAACCTCAAATTTTGAAAATAGTGAAAGTGGTTTCTAGAATTTGAAAGTGGAAGTAAGCACCAAACAAACTTTCAAAATTAATTTTTGAAAATTCTGAAAATGAAAACAGAAAAAAGAATGGCTTCCAAACATGACTATTGGTCTTGTTTGGTAACACTGTCACTTTTCTATTTTCTATTTTCTACTTATTAAAAACTTGTTTTTGTTTTCCCTTAAAAAAAGTAGCAACAAAAAACATGTTTGTGTTAATTTGTTTTAAAAAAAAATTCCATTAATTGTCACCACCATCAGTTTCTACCACACTCGAAACACCCTCCTTCGTCCTTCTAACCCAATTTCCAAACTCCTCTTCAACATCTCCGATACCCCCAATCCTCCACCATCATCCCTTCTTTCTCTGCCACAAAACCAAACAAACCCACTTACCCGAAAAAAAAAAAAAAAACCCCACCAACAGAACACGTTTTCATATGTATATAGGTATCTCCGCCACTAACGGTGAACTTGTAGAATGCTTGAATTCACGGATTAAATCCCTGTGGACCCTCCAATTTTTTCATGAAGTCTACAGAAAACTGTGTTTGATCCGATAACTATTTCTCATCCAAAAAGATAATCCATTTGTCACCAATGTATCCGTAACAATCTTATGTTTTATCGGGATAAAAGTGGAATCGAAGCAGTTGACGGAGTTTTGGGGAAAATCCGATAGATAGAAGGCAGGTCCAATTAGGGCGGCAAGACAACACTCAACAGTCTAGGAAGGCGGTTTAAATTACTGTTGTCCCATAGCTGTTGTGCCAATGTGGGTGTTTTTCTGGCTACCGGTGAATTTGTCAGAGCATAGATTTGAACTTAACCATTAAGAACGGATTGAGAGGACTTTGTCATGGTAGAGGCGGAAAGAGGATGCCAGAGAGAGAGAGAGAGAGTTAAAAGAGCTCTTCCCGGCAGCCGTTTTCTGCTTTTGAAAAAAGTAGAAGCTGAGTTTTGCTACTTTTCTAATTTTTAAAAATTTTGAAAGTCATTCTCTCTTTTTGGAAATCAAAATAGACAACCAAACATACTTCCGTGTTCAGTTTTCAAAAATTCCAAAAAAGAAAACAGAAAACTGAAAGTGAAATGGTTACCAAACAAGGCCAAAAGATTTCTTCTCCAAAATTTGTTTCCTTTGTTTTCTACAAAACTGAGAAGGAATTCCAGATAACAGTGGATTATAAAAATGATTTTGCCTTAACTAGAAAGCAATTAAACAAACTTCCAAAGATCAGATAATATCCAATTCAAAGAACCTGCAAGTCTAACTAATTTACCGAACCGAAGCAGCATATAAGTAACAATAAAAAATGATTACTCCGCAAATTCTAATAGCCACTGATTAGAAGAAATCTGTTAATCTCAAATAATCCCAGAAATCAGACTTTGATATTTCCAAAACTAATGAACTAGAGGATAATCTCGTAACAAAGTTTGGGACCGATTGAAAATATAAACAGATTAGACAAAACCGCCCCCTTTCCAATAAATAAAACGAATTTACAAATTCGAAATTTGCTTTAAGAATGTTGGATCCGGGATTCGTTTATCACTAGAAAATCGCTACACACCAAAAATTAAACAAGATTAGAAACTTACTGGACCAATTTCAGGCGTCCGGAAATTGGCAATCGAGGTTAGTATTTTTATAGAGAATACTATATCCTTAAAGCAAATTCGTCCCCCACTCCGGGGTGCTCTTGGGTCTCTTGAACGTTTGCCTCCTAGGATTACCCGATTTTCAAAGAACGGAAGTAGCACTACAATCTGTTCAACGGGCGAACCAGAAAACTGTGCAGAACTCTCTCAGAATATGTATGTTATGAGTGCAGGAATTTTTCGATACTGAAATGGGAGGAGATGGGTCCTATTTATAGAGAAGTAGGCACCCGAACGAAAGGGAATGGTGACTGTTCGAAATGGTGTTAGGAAAAAGACACAACTGTTCGGCGTGGGCTCGGCCGAAGAGATACCACTGTTCCAAACTTGTTCTTGGCCGAACCAACACTTCATTTCCATTCCCACGTTACAAATGAAGAGACACTTCATGTTGCTAAGGTAAATGAAACATTGGCACCCCTTAGTTTAGCTTGCCACATGTTTGTTTAAGAACCAACTCTAATTTTAATTCAAAAGCTTAAATAAATGAAGTAACTAATTTAATTAATTACTTCAAGTACCCAACAAACTTTAAGCCTTAGAATTTTATGAACCCGCTACCACGCATGGCCCGGTTTGGCGTCAAACTAAACAATTTTAATTACTCCATGTTTATTTATCCATTGCAGGACAAATAAATTACAACCAAATCAAATGGTTTACCCTAGAGTCAATTTCCAATTCACTTATTTCCAACAGGTTGTTCTGCGAGATGAAACCCTCTCGATTTGACAATCTTTCAATTTATCACGACATTGGGATCGTTTTGCAGGGAGGCCTAAAAAAACATCCATTAACGTACTTCGTCCATTTTCCATAAGAAAGAACAGCTCCCTAAAGCCTAAATTAATGTTCGTCATCCTCAAACAATGGACCTCTCGCATATCGTATCCCCTCTCACACAAATTTGCCATTCTGAGACTTTTACGACAGCTCCTTTGTATTAAAACAATAGAGAGTCTGATTTATCTTAAAGTTTGCACAAATTATTGTCGAAAATACCAACTCCTAGATTGCGGGGATTCAGAAGCAACTGGTGAGGTATGATATGAACTATCGGGGAGGCATTAAAATCTTGTAAAAATGAACGGACACAACAGCATGAAATAATTCACATGATTTTGGAATTGGAAAGAATATGTTGATAACAGCAACATGGCTGAATTTCATCGTATGGTGCATTTATATTTGTTGTTTTAGGAATTGTTTGTCTATTTGGAGTTATTCTTTCTTAATTTTCTTTATTTTTAACCACCTGAGAGAAATATTTTACAATAAAGTCATTAACAAAACAAGCTCGATCATTCTAAAATTTGTCGATGTTCATTTAAAACATATTTTAAAATTTTTGTTTGAGATTTTGTGCTCATTTTTACCTAATTTAACAAGTATGCGTTATAAACTTTTGTAGTTAGTAATGCATATCTTAATTCTGTACGATCCTACTGTGGTTGACTAAAAAAATAAATTTTCGCCATTATGATTAACAGGCCCGCTAAGCTATATTCTTGAATCCGTCCCTGCGAGTAGGTATAAGGTCCATCACCAATTCCAAGCGAAACTGTAGAGAAATGGAATCAAATTTTCCCAAACTAATTCAACTTTTTAAAACCTATTGGTTTTGTACCGTATCTATGCCTTTAACCATTAAAGCATCCACAATGGTATAATCAAAATTAAAATGTTGCTAAGATTAGAAACATTTGTTTAAAAAAGAGCTCACAGTGGATTAATCAGACTTAGCAACCTCTTAGCAACTCATCAAATTTTGACCCTTGGATAATGAAAACTAGCAACTTTTTGCCAATAATCAAATTTAGTTGTCTCCATATTTTCTCAATTAAGTATACCATCATTACACAAAAACATTCTCTCTTCCATTTTCAACATATTTCTAAGAAAAAATACTTTTTAACAAAAGTTTTTTTTTTTTTTTTGCAAAAATTGTTATTTTTTTCAAAACTATTTTTTTGCGAAAACTTTATATTATTATGTTTTTTTTTTTGCAAAAACAATTTTTTTATTAAAACTTTTTTTCAAAAACTATTCTTTAAAAAAACTTTTTTTTATTCAAAAACATTTTTTTAACTTTTTCCGAAAACTGTTTTTTTTTTAAATCAAACTATTCTAATAACTTATTTTTGTTAGTTTGAAACCTATTTTTAAAAAATTGTTTTCTATGTTCACAATTTTTAGATTTTTATAAATTGAAAATGTAATATGGCAAGTTTTGATTATTCAAATTTGATTGTACCATTGTAGATTTCTACATTGCTAACTTTAACAACCCCTTAAATGCATAATCAAAAGATGATGTGACAATTTTTAATTATTAACTTTTGGTTATTCTATTGTAGATGCTCTTATTTCTGCAGTTTAGTCATAGTTTCACAACTATAGTAGTGATTAGGTTTATTACTTTTTATAGAATTCAAAATCTACGATGTAAAACAGAATATGAAGTGATAAGTTGAAATTGGAATAGGATATAGGGCCGGCCGAAAATATTTAGTGGCTCTATACAAAACTGTGGAGTGAGGCCCTAACTATTTTTGGAATTAAACAATAATATAAAGAAAATGTTTGTTTATATAACCATTTTCAGTCTACATTGTGCAAGTTAAATGCGTGCTTCAGTTCCAGTGGCCCCAGTAGTTGCCTTGTATCCTCTCTTGATTTGGGTGCAAAACATTGCAACTACAATATGGAGAAACTTTTAGGTATCCCGGGCATATCAAGCCCATGGTATCCCCTCCGGTCCGTTTCTCATTTTTTGACCATTTTTTGATCACATATATCCGATCGATTTCGTTCATTTTGTAGAGTTCGGCGAGAATCTTAATCATGCCAAAAATTGTGTTCATCAGACTTTATTTGATACATGATTGACACACGTGAAAATTAAAGAAAATCAAAACTAAGTCCAAAAATACATTGAATCAAAGCCCAGTTTTGATTTTTTTGCAATTTTTACGTGTGCCGATTATGTATCAAATAAAGTCCGATGAACACAATTTTTGGCATGATTAAGGTTTTCGCCGAGCTCTACAAAATGAACGAAATCGATCAATCAAATGTGATCAAAACATGGCTGAAAAATGAGAAACGGACCGGAGGGAATACCATGGGGCTTGGTATCCCGGTATACTTAAAAGTTTTTCCTACAATATGGAATTATTTTGGGCAAAAATACTAACTTAAAACAAGGATAGCAAAAAGAGCAATTTAAAAAGTGTGAATTTTGGTTTACCTAGTGCAAAATGAATAGCAACTTCTCTGGTTTTGTTTGATTGAAAGTTTAGATTTGGTAGTGAGACGAGAGAAATAAAGTAATGATTGAAGATAGAGGTAATAATTGGAGAGAGACAGAGAGAGGTGAGAAAGTAATAATTAAAAAAATAAGGTAATGATTGAAAACAAAACAAAAACTAAAACTGAAATATTTACCGAACACAGCCACTATCATCTTCTTTATCTCTATTAAACAAATAGTATAAAAAACGGATAAAAAAAAACAAATAGTATAAAAACTCAACGAGGAAGAGAGAGTGTTAAGTGAGAGAAACAATAAAAAAAGCATTGGTGTGTGAACAATGCTTTGTTGTCTGTAAGTAGAGAAGTACTACTTAACAAAATGTATAGGACGTAAGGGCTCGTTTGGATGCGGGATAAGGATTGGGGGTATTATTTATGAAGAGGGAATAAAATAGTAGAGGGTATTGGTTAATATAGGATGACCGATATTAATGTAATGTTTATAGAGGGGGATTAAATAGTAGTTGATTTGAATGAGATATTAAAAATGGTGGAATAAAATAGTACTTGGTTTGGATGGGGAACAAAATGGGAGAATAAAGTTATTTTGTAGTTGAAATGGAGGAAGAGGGGGGATTATTTCGGCCTTATCCGGTGGTATTAACTAATAACACCCCAAAATCTATCCATAAATTATCCCCCCTCAGGGGGGTATTGGCTGGTCTTACATAAAAGGGGGATAAACAAAGAACCCCTAGTTTTTTGGTTACCAAACCAAGAAATAAGGAGGGGCCAACGGTCTTATAGGGAGCTAAGTTCTAGGAAAATGATTTTCGCGCTCCTTGATTTACTGCAGGCGCTCCACCTTTTTATTTTTTACACTGTGGTGTTGCCAGCAATACCACAGTGTAAAAGCAAAAAAGTGGAGCGCCTGCGGTAAATTTTGGAGCGCGAAAATCACTGTCCTGAGTTCTACCCCTTTACAAGACTGCTTCCAAACGAGTGCTAAGGGTTATTGAGACTGTTGCACTTCAGTTTTGTTGATTTTGGTTAGGTAAAATGGCTAAAGTGTCTTTTTTGCTATGCCATTGCGCTTTGGGGTGTACATGGTTCGGATTGGTCCGGTTCTCTAGAAAATCAATAATCGGACCATTTCAAACAGTTCTAGGAAATTGGGAACCAAAACCTAACCAATATATAACTGGAACCTAACCAGAACCAAATCGCAAAACTGGTCCGATTTTGGTTCGGTTCCGGTTCCGATTCTATCCAATTAGCATCCAAACTTATCACTAGTGTGTGAGAAAGAGAGACATGAGAATTGAAAGAATAGGAAGGTAATCTATTATAATAGAAAAAGAAAGAAGAAATAAAAACTTTCCAAACAAATGAGATTTCATAAATAAACTAAGTTTGGTAAGAAAGAGATTAATTAACCTACCAAATTACACACATATTTATTTTTATATGATTGTATGTGTGTATTTATATATATATATATATATATATATATATTAGTTTTAAACGGTCCCATCCGGGTCTAACCACGGTTCTTTAATTGGAAACCAGTAACCGAACCAAAATTAACGGTTCTTATTTTTTTAAAACCATAACCTGACCGCAGAACCACAGAACCAGACCAAATAGGACGGTTCCGTCCGGATCGGACCGATTTTACGGTTCGAGAGGTTTTCTTAAACACCCCTAATTGTGCATGCTCTTAGAGCAACTCTAGCTCATCTATAAAATTCCAAAATGGAGAATATATGTGGCATGTTAGAGGGAGATTTTATAATTTATTCTCATTTTTTTACACGTTATGAGAAAATCTATGCGGACCCAGCGTACTTTTTTAGAGATTTTGTCTCCAAAATGGGAATATGGTCTCCATATTTGGAGACCCAATTTTCTAAAAAGTAGGATCGGTCCCTCTTAGATTCTTTCATAAAGTGTAAAAAGTGAGAATAAATTATAAAACCTTTGTTCAATATGTCACATCTATTATTTATTTTAAACTTTTAAAGATAGGTTGGAGATACTCTTAACCCTACAACACCAAAGGCACTTCTTTTGTAACGCAGGCAAATAATTATTTACTTATTCAAGAAGGGGCCTCTATTATGGGATTGGAGGTCCTAGGGGGGCGACTTTGATCTTAGCCTTGCCCTAGGGCCAAGTCTGATTGGATCCAGATGCACTGTTCCTTAAAGGGTCTGTGCAATCCTAACCCAGAAATGATATGAGTACAGTATGTTAGAATATTGTCAGGCTTATGTTAATCCCACATTGGCTAATTGAGTCATTGTAATGAGTATCTCATAATATAAATAAAACTTGTGTGTGTTTGGGTTAATTAACACCCTGAAACACTTCTCTCTCATTCTCTAAACAACATGGTATCAGAGCTAGGTTTTCGGGCTTTTCCCCTTTGTTTGTGCCATAGTTGCACTTTGTTTCATTATGATCCATGTGTTCCGGATCCTTTGTTGACCTCTCCACCTGCGAATCAGGAGTCGCACACGCGGGGGAGTGTTGGGATTTGTCCCACATCGGTTAATTATCTCCTCCAAAACTAGTATATGAGCCTGAACAGCCTCTCCACTCTTTGCCAATTGGTTTGGAGTTGGATGCTTTATATGGTATCAGAGCTACAACCTAAACCTAACCCACCATAGATTCTAATCCTAGCCCACAAGATTAAGTACTGTAGCTGTCGTGAACAGTGTCACGATCTGTGAACAGTAAACAGCAAACCCTAGCCACCATATTCCAGCCATAAACTCACATACAACCATAACCCAACCACTGTGACCCTTCCGTGACCGTCGCCAGCCACCGGCGACCCTCGCCAGCCACCGGCGCATCTCCGGCGACCCTCGCCTGAACCCCTATGCCCTCGCCTGAACCCCAAACATCGTACCCAGTTGATTTCGACCTTCAATATCCCTTGAAAATCAAAACCCAGTTGGTTTCGGCCTTTAACACTCTTCGAAAATCAAGACCCAGTTGATTTCGACCTTCAATACCCCTTGAAAATCAAAACCCAGTTGGTTTCGGTCTTCAACACTCTTCGAAAATCAGGACCCCGTTGATTTCGGCCCTTATACATGCTCGAAATAGCCCTCCACCACTCGGTTAGATTGAAACAGTCAGCAATATGTTCGTTGGGTTTTGATTCCCCAGGAGTTCGTGACCTGTTGGCCTCCCAGGTTTTGTAGTCTGCATATCTGGACTGTTTTTGCTTTATCCGCTATTTCTGATATGAAAGTTTGGGTTGCGGAGGTTCTATGGCTGTTGGTATTCATATTAGTATTAGTGTTGTTGGTAGTAGTTTGATGCATGTCTTTGGTCAGTGTTGATAGAAGTTTCCTTCGTTGGTTGCCGGATCAGTTGGTTTTTCTTTATTGTTGGTTGAGGTTGTCGTGATTTATTGTTTGGGGTGCCTCCACATTGTTTGGTAAAATGTCTGAGCCGAAGAAGGATTCTGATTCTGGTACTATTTCTAGCTCCGGTTCGACTCTTGTTGGGAGCTTACCTAGTGGTTCTTGGTCTCGCGATAGACGTCCTATTACCTCCACACCATCAAATGGGGGCAATTATGTTCTTTGGGCTAAAGCTGTTGAAGTGTATTATATGGGTCAGTCAGAGGACTCTTATTTGACAAGTGAGTGAGCCCCCTGCTGCGGATGCACCCACATATGGGGCTTGGAAACCTGTTGATGCCCGTATTCGTTCAGAGTTATGGAATAGTATGACGGAACAGGTTGCCAGTACACTAATGTTTTGTGATACAGCTAGAGAGGTGTGGACACAGGCAAAAGAGTTGTATTCAGGTGTCGACAATCTCCGTCGTACGTATGATCTTCATCAATCTTTCTTTAATATATCTCAGGGTGATGATTCTTTTGAGGATTATTATGCTAAGTTCCGGCGTATTTGTCATGAGTTGGATATCTGTGAGCCACTTTCTGCTGATATTCAGGTTATACGACGCCAGCGTGAGCGTATGAGGGTTACTCGTTTCTTATCTGGTGCATCATCCACTTTCAAACCTGTGGGTAATCAGATTTTGGGGGACCGTGACTTACCTCCTCACAGCGAGGTATTCAGTCGTCTCCGGCAGTCATCGTCTATTTCTGGTGCACCGGCTCCTGACCGTTCTGCTTTGACTTCCGCTGTTTCTGATAGCTCTGTGTTCTCAGTCAGCCGTGGCCGTGGTCGCGGCCGTGATTCTGGGTTTCGAGGTCGTGGTCGCGATTTTGGGATGAATAGTCGTGGTTTTGGTGGCCGTACAGACACTGTTATTGGTGGTCGCGGTGATCGTACAGTTAGTCGTGGTGGCCGCCTGACAGGGGGAGGACGAGGTCGTGGCCGTGGTGCTCGGTTGTGTACTTACTGTGGGGGGACCAATCATTGGGTGGACACATGTTATGAGTTGCATGGCTTTCCTCAGGCTCATCAGGCCACTGTCTCTGAAGATATTGGACATTTTGCTCAATCTTCTGCTGATAGTGTGGTTGTTTCAGCTGATGAGTACCAACGGTTATTGCCATTTCAAACTGCAACAGGATCTTCCACTGCTACGCTTGCTCAGACCGGTCCATCTATTGCTTGTGTTGCCTCTTCTTCTTCCTCTCCTTGGGTTATTGACTCAGGAGCTACTGATCATATGACTGGTACACCTGCTTTTCTTTGTGATCGACAGCCAGTTGGTAGATCATCTCATGTTACCTTAGCTGATGGATCTACCACTGCTGTTACTGGTTTGGGTTCAGTTCCTGTCTCTTCCTCTCTTACATTGACATCTGTCTTACATGTTCCTCGTTTCCCATTTAATCTTATGTCTGTGAGTTGTCTTACAAAATCTTTAAATTGTTCCGTTACATTTCTTCCTCATGGCTGTGTTTTTCAGGATCTCACGACGGGGAGGAAGACTGGTGGGGGCATTGAGCGCGGTGGCCTATATTACTTGACAGTGTCTCAACCCATTGCCCTTCAGACATCAGAGTCTCCATATCAACAGCACTGTCGTCTTGGTCATCCCTCTCTTCAGAGTTTGAAGCGTCTTGTGCCCTCGTGTCGTTTCATTAATAAGTTGGTCTGTGAAGTCTGTGAGTTTAGTAAACACCGTCGAGTCAGTTTTTTCCCTAGGGTTGAGCGTCGTGCGTCGCGTCCTTTTCAGTTAGTTCATTCAGACATTTGGGGGCCTATTCATGTGCCCAGTATTTCTGGTTTTCAGTATTATGTTATCTTTGTGGATGATTTTTCTCGTATCACATATCTTTATCTAATGAAAGAGCGATTTGAATTAAAATCTGTTTTTAAATCCTTTTACATGGAGATTAAAAATCAGTTTGATACCTGCATTAAGATATTTCGCTCAGATAATGCCCGTGAATATTTTCATAGTACACTGTCTCAATTTTTTGCTGATCATGGCATTATTCACCAATCATCGTGTTCTCGGACTCCACAACAAAATGGAGTTGCTGAGCACAAGATTCGGCATTTGTCTGAGGTTATGCGTGCCTTATTATTTCAAATGCAGGTTTCTAAGTCATATTGGAGTGATGCTGTCCTCACTGCCTGTTACTTAGTCAACCGCATGCCCTCTACGGTCCTTGGTGGTCAGGTTCCCCATAAGGTCTTATTTACCGATCAGACTCTCCATTCCTTACCCCCTCGTGTTTTTGGGTGTACTTGTTATGTCCATGCTCTTGACCCTGATAGAAGTAAACTTGATCCTCGATCTTTTCGGTGTATTTTTCTGGGATACTCACACACCCAGAAGGGGTATCGCTGTTACTCCCCTACCTTACGTCGTCATTTTGTCTGTGCTGATGTCACGTTCAATGAGTCCTTGCCATATTATTCGGATCCTGTTACTACCAAAGACCTCCTTACCCTAGAGTCTGTGTTACCTATGGCTGTTCCCACTGGTACTGTTCTACCTAATCCTTTGCAGGTTTATGTTCGGCGTTCCCACGCCCCGGCACCACCCCAGCCTCCACCTACAGAACCCTCCCAGCCTGCTGCACCATCTTCGCCCGCACCTCCGTCTCCCCCCCTGTCGCTAGATCCGCCTGCTCCTCGCTATCCGACTCGTGAGAATCGCCACCCGCCGGTAAAATATGGTTTTTCTAATTGTTCTCGCACTTCTCATCCTCTTTCTCGGGTTATCTCATATGACCATCTCTCTCCATCTCTCCGTGCTTTCACTACTACTGTCTCCTCTGTTTTTGTTCCTACCACTGTTCAGGAGGCCTTATCACGGTCTGAGTGGCGGGCAGCTATGGAGGATGAAATGTCTGCTCTGCATAATAATGGCACGTGGGAGTTGGTTCCTCTTCCTGCTGGTCAAACTACTGTCGGCTGTCGTTGGGTCTATACTGTCAAGTACCTTCCTGATGGCAATGTTGCGCGCCACAAAGCTCGTCTGGTTGCCAAAGGGTACACCCAGACTTATGGTGTTGATTATTCAGAAACGTTCTCTCCCGTTGCCAAGCTTGGGTCTGTGCGCCTTCTTATTTCTCTTGCTGCCAATCTTGGTTGGCCGTTGTTTCAGCTCGACGTCAAAAATGCCTTTCTCCATGGCGATCTCCAGGAGGAAGTCTACATGGAGCAACCACCTGGGTTCGTTGCTCAGGGGGAGTGTCATAAAGTATGTCGTCTTCGCAAAGCACTCTATGGACTTAAGCAATCTCCTAGAGCATGGTTTAGCAAGTTTAGTGATGCAGTTATGAAATTTGGCATGTGTCGAAGTCAGTCAGATCACTCTGTATTCTCCCTTATGTCGGCTCGAGGGAAAGTATTGCTCATTGTTTATGTAGATGACATTATTATTACTGGAGATGATCAAAAAGGGATTGATGAGTTGAAACAGTTCTTACATAGTCAGTTCCACACTAAAGACTTGGGTAAGCTACGATATTTCTTGGGCATTGAGGTAGCGAGGTCCAAAGATGGGATCAGTCTGTCCCAAAGGAAATATGTGTTGGATATTCTAGAGGAGACAGGTTTATTGGGAGCTAGACCTGTGGAGACTCCGATGGATCCTAATGTGAAACTCTGCATTGATCAGGGGGAGGTATTTCCTCATCCAGATCGGTATCGTAGATTGGTTGGTAAGTTGAATTATCTTACCAATACACGTCCTGATATCTCATTTGCTGTTAGTGTGGTGAGTCAATTTATGTCTGCTCCTCGTCTTTCACATTGGGAAGCTTGTATTCGCATTGTTAAGTACCTTAAGACTCATCCTGGACGCGGTTTGTTTTACCGTTCTAATGGTCATTTTCGTGTTGAGACATTTACGGATGCAGATTGGGCAGGGTCTCCTTCTGACAGACGTTCAACAACTGGTTACTGTACGTTTGTTGGTGGCAACCTAGTTACTTGGAAGAGTAAGAAGCAAACTGTTGTTGCAAGGTCTAGTGCAGAGGCAGAGTACCGTGCTATGGCTCATACCACATGTGAGATAGTTTGGCTGAGATCCTTTCTTGAGGAGTTGGGATTCCAAGTACAGTTGCCCATTCCTATGTATTGTGACAATCAGGCAGCGATCCATATTTCCTCAAACCCGGTGTTTCATGAGAGAACCAAACATATTGAGGTAGATTGTCACATTGTTAGAGAGAAGGTTGACAATGGTGTGTTGGTTACGCCCTTTGTGTCCACAGGAGCTCAGATCGCAGATATTTTTACCAAATCACTGTTTAAACCTCGTTTAGAATTCTTATGTAACAAGCTGGGACTTTGTGATATTTACTCTCCAGCTTGAGGGGGAGTGTTAGAATATTGTCAGGCTTATGTTAGTCCCACATTGGCTAATTGAGTCATTGTAATGAGTATCTCATAATATAAATAAAGCTTGTGTGTGTTAGGGTTAATTAACACCCTGAAACACTTCTCTCTCATTCTCTAAACAACACAGTAAAAACTGTACAAACAGCTTGCACAGATCCATTTTGGACCCGATTTGGGTCCCATAAAAATGATTGGAGCCGCTTATTTTGTTCAAAATTTGTTTTTTAGTGGCTCTGTAAAAAATCATCTCAATCCGATATCGGTAAGGATGCTTACGAATCATCCAATTTTGCTTCTGACTTTAGGCTAAATTCTGAAGCAAAGTTGGATGATTCGTAAACATCCTTACCGATATCGAAATGAGATGATTTTTTACAGGGACACTAAATAACAAATTTTGAACAAAATGAACGGCTCCGATTATCTTTATGGGACCTGAATCAGGTCCAAAATGGATCTGTGCAAGCTGTTTGTACAGCTTCTGCTGTACCTCTAGCACTGCTGAATCCTAACCTAGTATTTTCTAGGCCCTTGTCAATCCCCGGTCCGTTTTGATGTTTTAGACCTCGTCAACATCATTAGGTATGCAAAAAATCATGTTAATCGAATATCAATTGATTTGTTTTAGTACGAAATATATTTATCTCTAGCAACATGGATTTGTATCCAATGTTGCAATGTTTTCTAAACCCATTTTACCTAAGATTATTTTTGAAGATATATTACTCCCTCTGTTATTAATTATTAATCCCTCTTGGGACTTCCAATTTTTTTTAATTGTTAATCCCTTTTATGACTTCCAATTTTTTAAGTGTACATATATTGATTACAATAACATTAAATCTCAATGTGTCATCCTCTAAAATTACCCCTTCATTTAACTCATTTAGAATACAATAATAGATATTTGTAAGTACACTTTTAGAAACTTACCATTTACTTTTCGAGGGGACGTACGTTTTGGAGCACCCCAAAATCGACTAAAGTAGACCAACCATTAAGAACAGAAGGAGTAACTAATCTCCGATTAACATGACTTTTGGCGTATAATGTTCTCGACGAGATCTATAATATCAATGATTCCGATCATCAAAATGGACCTAAGTGGACCCTAAAATGATCTAGACACGACTAAAGGTATCGGAGAGGATTCCGTTCCTTTGAAAATTTACAATTTCTTTACAACTACAAACACAATACACAAATGCTCACATTTATTTAGGAGCCTCACACTCATTGAATATGTGACGTGGGTGGGTCAAAACATGAATGTGAGTTCGTATGTAAAAGTATTATTGTGAAATTTATATCCACCGTTGTCACAAACGGGAGAGGATCCCATCCAATTTGGGTTCCAACAAGTCCGGTCCAGTTTTGGACCATTTGTGGCCCCTTTCCGGACCCACAATAGCGATCGGAACTGTTTATCTTTCATAGTTCATCGAGAACGTTGACCACACCAAAGATCATGTTGATCGTATATAATTTGATATTATATCAAAATACATTGATTTTCAGATAATTGTGTCAAATGGGTTGCAATCTAGTATTATACACTTTTTTTCTTACAAACTTAATGCATTTCGAAATTACGTCAAACGATATCTGATCCCCATGGAATTTTTTTTTTTACTACTACTATATTCAAATTTTCTAGAAATTAATAGACTGACCCATAGATATTTACAGTGACACCACACAAGATAATTTTTCCTTCATAGTCGATACAAAATCAGAGGCAACACTGTACAAAACGAAAAGCAAAACGCATTTATCACCTCTGTTATCTTCGAGTCTTCGATTCGACCGATCACCGACTTTGCCTTTTAAATTTGTATATACTCAAATTTGATATGAGTTGTTTGATTTTTTGGCAAAGTCTATATAAGATATGAGTTGTTTGATTTTTTTGGAAAATAATTATATAGACTTTGACGCTATTGACATTGAGACTATCATGGAACGATTTTAAAATGTGAAATCCCGTCAAATGCAATTGTAGAAGCTCACGTAGCTTCTTTTTTTTTTTTTTTTGGTCGAGAACTTATAAGTAAGATTATTTTTATTTTGATATTTTTTGTGTTCAAGTTGAAATGTTTGTCGAGCTTTAAATGTGATTTTTATTGGGAACAGGTTATTAATTGTGATTATTATGTTATATTTTTTCGGTCTTATAATTGGCCAAAGTATTAACGTTTAAGAATGACCTCATACACCGAAATTCCTAGAGTCGTCACTGATTGTGGATCCAAAAATAGTCTGCAAATGATCCAAACCGAACCTGGTTGGAAGAAAACTGAGCGGAATACGACCCCGTCACAAACACTGGTTGCTAGCTGAATGAGACATTTAACGACAAATCCTCGAAAAAGAAGCTGACGTTAGACGCGTTTTCGACATCCAGAAAATTCCACCCAACTGAAAAAACCTCAAAGCCACCACCACGCGTCCCCATTAGATTTCCACTTCTCCAAAATGTTGATAGGGCACGTGGCAACATCAAACTTTCCCTCCTTTTTATGAGCAATTATTAATTAGGACATGTACGGTTTGAGATTTAAAGCTTGTGTTTGATTAGGAGTTTAGTTTAGTTTAGTTTTGGTAGTGAGTGGATAGAGAAATAGAGTAATTATTGAAAATAGGGATAATGATTGGAGGGAGATAGAGAGAGATGAGAAAGTAATAATTGAAAAAATAGGGTAATGATTGGAAACAAAACTAAAACTAAAACTAAAAAGAGAACCGAACAAAGCAAAAGAAACTTTTCGGAGTATTGAGTCTAGAGAGATACGTAGTATATAGAAAAATAAGAATAATAATTAAAGTTAAAATTTATTGAGAACCGTGAATAGAGAGAAAATGTTGGGAGTCCCAAGACGAACATGATCGTTTCCAGAGTACCACATGGCTCTCGTAGCACTCTTAATTATTTATGTAGGAACCGATCATGCCATAAGAATATTACTATTCACCTTTGTTGTATGGCCGAGAAACGATGAGGTATATGAACTAAATGAGGGTGTGGGAAGTACCATTTGTAGAATTTTTAGGTGCAAATAGAGTATCACTGAAGTGGTTTTTGTGCTGCACATTTGAGTCATTCAAACATGCATTTGGTTGCATTTTTTGAATGACTCAAATATATTGCACAGTATTTACAACAAAAAATTTCTCTACCACTTTACAATGACAAATTTTTCTATGTTATGTTTCGATTATTGTATGAATAGTATTCTTGATTGTTTTCTTCCCAAGTGAAAAGCTCCCCCTACTCCATATCGCACGAAAACCGTACACGTGTTGCCACGTGCAACCACTGCCCCACACCACAGTTTAACCACACTTCCTAACCACGGTTAACTAATTCGCGGTTAGGCTGTACTCCCACCCCACACCCACTCACCCAGTGACTATTTATTAGCCACCGTATGTAGTGTTCTGTTTCAATCTAGCCGTGGAAGCAACTTGTCTCTGGCAACTCGTCTCTGGCTGCTCACTCTCTCTCTCTCTCTCTCTCTCTCTCTCTCTAGTTAAGCGGAGAGGCTTTTGGTCGGTTTCTCTTCTTTAGGAGAGAGAAGATGGGTCTGTATAATTACTTTCCAAACCCAGGTGAAGGGGTGCTCCCAGTGCTGGTAATGAACACGATTCTCTCAGTAGATCTGTTGAAGAACATGGTGAGATCAGTTCTTCAAGTAGTTAGCTTTTCCTCCGCTCCGAATTCAGAGCAAGACCAATCACACGACAGAAACCCGCCTGTTAGAAGACTCGTTTCAGTCACCAAGTTCGAGTCTCTGTGCAGGAACAGGGCAAATTTCGCCAGTTCCGGTGGAAATGGCGGCGGCGTGCAGTGGTCCTCGTTGGATTGCTGCTGCTGCGTGTGTTTAAGTGGGTTTGAAGCGGAGGAGGAGGTGGGTGAGTTGTCCCATTGCAAGCATTTCTTCCACAGGGGTTGTTTGGACAAGTGGTTTGATGATTACCAGCGCAGGACCTGTCCTCTTTGTCGTTCCATGATTTGAGTTCTGAAATTCGAATTTGGTGAAGGAAAAGGTAGTAGGGATAGATATTGGAAAGGAATGATTTCCACCTTTTTTTTTCCTTTGAGCAGGAGTTGGTATTAGCTCTAGGTGTAGCAATCTTGGTATGCTAAAGTCTGGATTTGTGTTCGCAAGTTGCGAATAATAACAGAGGATCAGAAATGGAAGATTGAGTGTGTTCATTTGGTAATCTTTTGAGAATGGGTACTTATTTGAGGACTCTGTAATAACAGTAGTGACAGTGTTAAAATTGCCTATCGAATAATTTTTTTTAATAGATGCTTCTCTCAATAAGCTCTACAATGTGTGCGGTTCAGCTTAGGAAATACTGTGCACACAAATTTGTTTAACTTTTCTTCAAATTGAGTCAATGACTAACAATTATGCTGAATTTTTACACGATCACGCGGTTGAATCGGATTATATGTGTGGTACACAAATTTGTTTAACTTTGTAACTTATGAAAAGTTATGAAGCAAACACATCATTTTGAGACATCCTAAAAAGGAATATAAAGTGGGACAAAGAGAGTAAGTATTAAAATTGCCTACCGATTAATTTATTGAATCTTTTAAGAATGGGTACTTGTTTGTTTTGGGTTTTGAATGAGATTTTGAGTGGGGAGAAATAAATAAAAAAAAATGTATTGGAGAGCGTGTGCATGAACTTTAAAGCCTCCAAATGAACAAGCTAATGTCAGCGGTTCAGATCAAGGCGATACCGTGCACACAATTTTGTTTTAACTTTTCTTCAAATTTTTTTTGAAAAGACTTTTCTTCAAATTGAATCAATGACTAACAATTATCTAATTGCCCACATAAAAAACTACTGTATGAGAGAGTGAGGAGCAAAAGAGGAATGTGACAAGGCTAACTTGGTCTCAAAACGGCGTCGCTTTTTGGCGCTGCCAATTCCAGCGATCTCGCTACAAGGGCCTTGCCTACCAACTCATGGGAGCGATGTTGAAACAAGATGTGGGTTGGAGATCGAACCCTTCGTAGATTTTCTCTGATTATCGTCAATCCAGCAAAATGAATTTTTTGTAAAAACTCACTGAAAATTTTAGGGAAAAATGTAGTCATAATCAAACAAAGGTAAAAATTAAGTAAAAATCGCATTCTAGCTTTTTAAGAAAACACAATTATTACTCTTCCAAACAATAAATTTTCAATATTACCCTTAATTCTTTTATAAATACAATGATTACTTTTTAAACTCTAGTTCATTTTCCCCCTCTTTAATGTTTGAATTTGAAAATGGAGAGTAAACATGCAAAAAAAAAAAAAACCTCAATTTTTTCCTAGTGAATACGGACATGAAACTTGCAACATCCCAAAAGAAAAGATGAACTAACAATTTGGGACAGAGGGAGTAACAAAAAGTAGGTAAAGGATGGTGTTATCATAATTATAAAGGGAAATTATATTTTACACTCTCCTAATTGATGCACACTCTTTTTTTTTTTTTAGCAAATGATTTTACGAACCAGTCTCTGCATGCATACACTTTTTACAAATTTCAAGAACTGTTCCGTATATTCATCCACTAAAAGACAGAAAAAATAAGATTTGCCTCAATTAAGAGAGGGTAGAAATCAATATCCCTATAAAGAATGTATATAGTATCTTGAGCCTACCTACTCTCTCATCTCATCAACTTTTGTGGCATTTTTGTAAATCAAAATTACTCATCCCTGTGGATGCTCAAATGGACTTTAAAACAAGTGCACATCGTCACAACATTGCTAACCAGAAAATGGCTCGAGAACTTTCCGCTCCGTTTCGCAACCATCGATCAACATATTCGACCACTAATGGTAACAATTACTCCCTCCGTCCCTTATTTATAGTCCGGTATTCCATTTTGAGTTGTCCCTTAATAAGTGTCCATTTGATAAAGTTAGTGGATAAAAGTTGGTGAATTGTCTATTTTGTCCCTAAAAGTAAATTCCATTTTGAAAAGTAGGTGAGTAAAAGTGTAATGATGATGGGTAAATAGGAAAATTAGAGGAAAAAGTTGATGTGAAAGGTATAATGATGATGTCTTTTTAATAAATTGGAGTTACGAAGCAGGACATTTAAAAAGAGACGGAGGGAGTAAAATTAAGTCGAATCATTGTAGTATGAATTCAAACCATTCGGAACGATTCTATGGCTAGTTATATGTAAAATTGAGAAAAACTTATTACGCCTTTACTCATCCCGCATCCTTTGACCTAGGGAACTAGGTACCCCGCGCTTCTGATTGATCCATTACACTAATCTACTATATAGGTACACAAATGTAACACTAATGACCCCATTATGATGGAGGTGATTGCATCCAGCCCACACCACTATCGAGCCGTAGAATTCGGAGGGTCAATTCCCACGGATATGTAGTAAGCTTTTTCTGCATTCGATAGCCGGTCCTGAAACATTTTCCACTCTCTTCTACACCTCTCCCGCACCTGGCCAGCAGAGGGACCACAAAATTGAACAAGTTATTGAAATCATGAGCACAACTGCATCTGAGAGAAACTTCTTGGACTAAAAGTCCGCACGAAAAATCGAGCATGAAGAAAACACGTGAATATATTCAGTCTTCACTATGCCCATGTATGGAGAGAGAGAGAGAGAGAGAGAGAGAGAGAGAGAGAGATTTGGATGAAAAGGAACGAACAATATGATTCGTAGAAGGAAAAAAATTAACTAGTACAGGAAGACAAGAAATAAAATTAAATACCCCTTGCCATGGTGGCTTCCCATTCTCTGCTTGGCCCTATCAAAAGAGAAAAGGCTAGTTAGTTATGGCTGAGCAAGTATGTATGTGCATATAATATAATGTGTGCCGAGCAAAAACAAAAATATAATGTATGAAAAAATGTGTGATAGCTTGCATGTTCTTGACGAAATGCTTTCAACTTTTACCTGGTTTCCGAGTGTTGGAACCGTTTGATGAACTATCCACTGAGCATCGACGACTCCAATTTTCTCATGAGCCGGCTGATTAGAAGAAAAGAGAAATCTACTCATCATGCCACGGACAATGTCTTTTTACCAGACCGTTACGTGAAGAATAAAAAAGATAAATATTAAATGGGACGAAAGAGAATAACTGACCTCAACGCATTTTTGAAGGGCAAAGTCCAGACCCCATCCATGGACCAAGTCATTCTACAATGCCCATCATAATGCATCAAACATACAGACTACAACGAGATGAATAATAGAGGACTTGATATCCCTTAAAGGGCCGTTTGGCTTGCTTGCTTAATTGCTTCTTGCTTAAAAATAAGCAGCAAGATAATAAGCTTGTTAGGAGGAGCAGAGTTGCTTAATTGCTTAGGCAATAAGCAAGCAATTGGTAGGGACATGATTTTCCTTACTGCTTATTACATGAAATAAGCAAATATTTTGCAATGTCACCAACTGGGCCCTAAAAATGGATAAAATTGTGAAGACTGCATACCTGAATCAAATGCCACACACAGCGCCATGCATCTCTAGAAAACACCGGTGCCATGATCTCGATAAATCTGCAGTCACAAAAACAGAAAAAGAATATAAGGCTCCACTAGCAGATCCGGCAGTTATAAAGAAGATGTGGAATAATGATGCTAATGACAAGTAGTTATACGCTGCACAAGGAGGCATACGTGGGTGCTTGCACCAGCCCGGTTTCTCCTCTGTTTCTCTGGTTACAACAAAGGCAAACAAAAGACCAAGGAGACAAGGTTATTTCATCAGTTGACAACTTTATCTTAAGGAAGACAAGGTTGCTGTTTGGTTGCCTTTTCAGAACACTTATTAAGAAACCATTCTTAAACAAAAGTCATTGGTTTCCAATTCCATTTAAGTAATTTAAACCATTGGATTTCAACAATTCTAAAAGTTTTGATCGTTTCTCAAAAGTTATGAATCACTCCGCTTGGTTTCCATTTTTGAAAGTAATTTTTAACTCTCGGCACAGTTTTCAATAAATATCTCTCTCTATCTCTCCCCACTCAACTCTCAAAAATAACTTTCTAAGATGTAAACCGAACAAAGTGTTGTGTGAAAAAAAAATCAAGAGTTTCAACATTAGTCAACCGCAAAAAGTTTTTTCTGACAAATTATCAGAAAAACTGATTCTATATCTATCAAACAGAGCCGCTGCATAAAATTTCCATCATTCTTACTTGTGAACTTCACGATCCACTCTTCTCTTCGTCATTTGCCAAACTAGCCCCCTTGTAGGTTCTAAACCAGGTTGGGAAATTTCCAAGCCATGCTTTCGCACAAGCCTTATGTACCTGGAATTGACCAAATAATGGACACAAGTCTCAACCAGATGATTTTAAAATGTCATAAACATGGCATTTCTTGGTTAATACTCACTCTTCAGCATTAAAATGCTCAACCCCAAGGTCTTCATCCCAGATAAATATGTAATCATATGCAGCCACAATGTCAGGATGCAAAAATCGTTTTGCATACCACCTTCAAAATTTGAAGCAGCAGAAAGTGTAAGCAGGATATGAACAGGCCGGATAGATGCAATTATTGCAACTAACAATAAATATAAAGTGATTAAAGTCCATGTCCAATTTCAGGTAATTCCTCACCATTTTGTTTGCTTTGGTGAGCTCACATGAATAGCTCGCTTTGACCACTCAAACTCATCCCATTCAGTTGTTCGGCCATCATAATGAAACAGAAGTATTGTGAAGTTTTCTGAGAACTGTCAGAAAGACGGATTCAGTAGAGAGAGAAAGAGAGAGAGAGAGAGAGAGAGAGTCGGCCATCATAATGAAACAGAAGTATTGTGAAGTTTTCTGAGAACTGTCAGAAAGACGGATTCAGTAGAGAGAGAGAGAGAGAGAGACCTTTTTGACTGCTGCATTCACGTTATCTTTCTGACCATAACCAACTGTGAATGTCACAAGATACTTCTGTTTGATAGTTAAATCCTGCAAAAGCCAACACGATCGAACACTCCAAAGTTCAAATGAAAATTTACCACATCCTACAAATTTCATCCTGAGTGGGTTAAACAAAAGGGGATCCATTAGAAAACATTCAGATTAGTGCGGGCTATTGAAGAAGATAATGTAATATCAATCCATCATTGCACTCCTTTGTGCTCCTGGTAATAATACATATCTAATGATTGGTTTTATGTGCCCCATAGTGCTACATTTAAAAACAATTATTCCATCTATTTAGTGGTTTGTATAGTTGTTTAAAGAGTTCAATCTGTAAAATCTAAAAAGGCAAAGGATCCTATCAGATGTCATAAAAAATTTATGAATTCACACTTTTCATAGTGAGAAATTATTTTCCACTGACCAGAATGCATTTGATTGCCCTTATTCTTGCTTCTCATTTCAATAAAATGTAAGTTTCGGTATTTCATACAATCTTTTTGTCCCTCGTATTTTTAAAAAAAAAAAAGAGAAGAGAGAGAGAGAGAGAGAGAGAGATTCAATCGCACTAAAAAACCCAGAAAAACTTGAAGTTCCAAGTGAAAAGATTGTGACATGATTCTACTCCATTCATGTAACAATTCAAATAACAAACAAATGCAGATAAAGGTGAAAAAGAAGAGACTCACCTCACTAGGTAAGCCCCACAATCTGCGGAGATAGAAGTCTGAATCAGCTGCAACAATGGCTGGGGGTAACCTTTCTGCACCTCGTGGATTCGATGGGACCCAAATCTGTGTAAGAGTCATAGGGAAGCAGGTGATGTCAAAGATGGATATAGCTGCTCAACTCTTTGAGGTAGGAAGTTGAAAATTGCTCTATATGCAAGCAATCTGGCAAATTTAGGAAGAAAATCTGGCGGTAGTTATAACTTGCGGGAAATTGACTAACTATGAACTCCAAACCTAATAATATGACTTTAACATGGTATTAGAGCTATTCTTTCACAGCGCTTTTGGACAAGAATCTAGTTCATATTAGCATACCAATTGATTTCCCCTTTGATTGTGCAATAAGGGCAATTTATTCGTTATGATCCCTATGTTTTGAATCCTTGTTTACCTCTCTACGCGCACGTCGTGCAGTACTGGGCCAAGGGTCACGCATCTGGGGTGCATCAGAGCCTTGTCCCGAGTAAATTAGGCAATTGGTTGAGTTAGATAATATAGCGGTACATCATGAAACAAGTCTTTTCCTGGTTATTTTTCCAGAAAACAGGTAGACGAAAGAAAAATACTAGAAGAAAATTGTCAACATTTCAATTCGCAACACTTGCGGAAAGGGCCGGCCCAAGGTATTGGGAGGCCCTAGGCGAAATGTTGGGGTGGGGCCGTACATATTTTTAAACTTAGATAACAATAATACAAATGTTTGTTATATTAATGTTTTGGTCCATATTGAGCACGTTAAATGCCTTTGTTCTGGTGACTTAAGTGAGTGCGTTGAGTCCTTCCTGACCTATGTTCGAATCACGGCAGCTACAATCGCAAAGCTTGAGCTTTTTTTGGCGAAAAAAAAATTAAAAAGGAAGTTACCTTGCCAGGATTCAAACTTGGACATTTTGTAAAGCAAGGAACAACTTACCACTAAACCAGCATGGCAGGAGATGAGGCACAATGTGGGTAGACCTTTATCTGCAAAGGTCTCTTCACTTATCCATAACGATGCGTGGAAGTGGCCTCGACCACGCAGTGCTATTACGCGAGAAATTGTCTCAAATAGTGATCCATCTTTGCTTCCTAACGCTTCTGTTCCTGATACCGTGAGATGGACTCTTTGTAAATCAGGGGTATTCTCTGCTAAGTCAGCATGGCAGGAGATGAGGCACACTTTCCCTTTAGTTCCTTGGTCTAAATGTGTTTGGTTCTCTCGTCACGTGCCACGCTGGGCTTTTATTGAGTGGTTGGCTTTTTTGGGTTGTCTCTCCACTAAGGATAGACTTTATAGATGGGGGGTGGTGAGAGATCAAAGTTGTCCGTTTTGTCAAAAAACAGATGAATCACATGATCACTTATTTTTTGCTTGTGAGTTTTCCAGAGTGGTATGGGATATTCTCTTGCAGCGGAACAATGTTAGCTGGAGGAGCTCTGGGTTGTCTGCAGAGATGGCTTGGGTTATGAATCACAGGGCTGACAATTCATATTCCAGTAGAATATATAAACTTTCATTGGCTGCTGCTATCTACTGGATTTGGAGAGAAAGAAACAAAAGAATCTTTCAGGGTCGTGGTGTTTCTTCTTCAGTTTTGGGTGGGCTGATTATTGATGAAGTCCGTGCTTGTTTATGTTCCTGGAGAGGCTTGAGGCTATGTGATGGTACGAGGTTGTTAGCTCGGTCTTGGAGTCTTAGTTCTCGCATTTTTTCTCTGTGATTTTTTTTCTTGTTGGGTTTGTTTTCTGGTTTTCCTAGGCAACTAGGTATGTGTTAGTTATGCTTGGGTTCCCGTTGTATGTTGGGATTCTCCTTGGTTCTTAGTTGGTTTGCTTTATAAAATGGTTTAATTTCCCAAAAAAAAAAAAAAAAAACTTACCACTAAACCAACAACGGTACTTGTTTCATTCTACGAACAAATAATATATATACTTACTTAAAGAAGGGGGCCCTATTTTGGGCCCAAAATTTGGAGGCCCCAGGCCGTGGCCCCTTGGGCCTTGCCCTAGGGCCAGCCCTGTTGCGGACAAGTAAATTTTCTAACATGCATGAAAAGACAACTGGCGCAACAAGGAGACAAAATATACCTTAGTACTATCCGGTTTTTTAGCTTCAATTGATGTGTTTTTGTTTCCCTTCAAAGCAGACCATGCATTCAAAAGTGTGTGTGTTGAGAGGCCGGAATTTTTATCCTGAAGATCAATGGATGAAAGATTCAGCAGCGAAATTACAAAACAATTTACAAAGAAAATGTTATTGTGCAAAGTGAGTAACTAAGATAAACATTAAATAGCATGGAAAGGACGGGCAGAAGTTGAAATATGTGGACAGGAAAAAAGCATTTCTCGTGCACCTTTGTTAACGTAAGTGATGGAAATGATACTCCTATCAAGAAGCCCAAAACAACCCCAACAAAAGTTGTCACAATAAGCCTCATGGTATCGTTTGGTTTTCTAGAAATTGCACTGCAGCCAACAAGATGGAAATGGAAAGTAAACAAAAGTTGTATCACATATGACCTCTTTTACTCTAGTCTCTAGCTCAGTTCTAGTTTCAAATGTCAATGAAAGTTCCAAACCTGCGTGCAAGAAGTCCCATCTATTTATGGTCTCCTGGTCCTATGTAAACAATAACAAGAAGCTCCAAGAGCTACTTTGCATTTCCCAGCCAATTCAGAGGGACCACTCCTTCAGAAGATAATAGAGCCCGCGTACAAGGAAGATAAGACCTGAAAGGATGCAGAGTTGTAATGGAATATGTAATAGCAACAACAATTTTGAAACAATATGAAATTATTGAATACAATTAAGTAATGCAGATAAGCCTTAAGGGAACACCCAACAAAATATATTTAAAAAGTTTTTGTACTCCAATCTCAACTAGAGGGTAAAATTTCAAGGGACTAAATCTTCTGCAGTCGAATATTCTAATGATTCTTCAAATGACAGATCACAACCAAAAGTTGCTACCCAAGTCCAATTGCATCAGAAACGCAATATCAGCAGACAAAAATCAAGATTTGCAGAACCAAGACGATGGCATCCACCTGCCCAGAATGCTATTTGGAGCCCACCTTCCTTTTCTTTTCTTCACACAAACCTTAACCAACAACCAGTGTCTGGGTATTTGGCTAAAGCCATGTTATCCTTACCCCTTTCCTGTCTTCTTAACTCATCTTATGAAACTAAATTATCTATGCAAAACAACAAAAGCCAACGGAATGCCTTTATCAAGTTATCAACAACTACAACTCAAACCCACAAAGTAGCAACCCTTTTTAGACTCCCGGGGACTAATTCAACGGCCACCACGGCACATGTGGTTCCACCCCTCTATACCCTCCTCCGAATCTAACTCCATAATCAATCAAGAAACTAGCCATGTGCTACCCCTTTGAAAATTGCAGTTCTCTTGCACCTAATATATTACAAACCTAAGCATCCCACATTCAATTCCCCAACTGGGTAACCTCCAAAAGCTAGCCACCGTGTATGGTTTTTGACCCTTCTCACAAACTAAATTATCTTCATAAAACGCAGCCAACCAAATTCCCAGTGGCCTACCAATACTGTCAGCAGGTGTTTCTTAATTCCAAAGATAAAGCAAATAACTTAGAAGCAAATTTGCCTAAAGACAAAGCTAACTCAAAAATCAACAGACAAGGCTACCATACCTAAATTATTTAACAGCATTCGCAGCAATTCGTTAAATCTATGAACAACCCATTACTTGTACCATTTATCGCTTATATTATATACAAACATATGGATAATACCCATGTATATACATATACAGATATATACGTATACATAAACAGAGAGAGAGAGAGAGAGAGAGAGAGAGAGAGAGAGAGAGAGAGAGAGAACCTGACGGGCAGTGGTAAAAGACTAGGAATCACGAGAAACTAGTTTCCCAGTGAGCCGCAAATCTCGGCAAATAAACGAGGGAGGAACAGCTGCTCACAAGCTTCTTGATCGACTCTTCTGTGAGCAAATATATTAATTCAAAAACGTTTGTAAAATCTCAAGAAAGAACTTTTTCCAAGGAAAAGGAATGTCTGATCTTCTCGTGAGCTTTATGGGGCAATAAAAGATCTTCCCTTATATTTGAAAATTCAGAGGGAGACGGGGAAAACGAAAAGAACGTCGGTTTGACTGTAAATTCGGAAATTAAAACTTCCATTTTTCATTCTTTTAAGCCACGTTTCGCTTTCTTTCAAAAAAATAATAATAAATAATTTCAAACTCAAATATCAAAATAATGAAATATAATTTTTTAATTTTTTGCACCGTTTAAAAATCTCAATAAGATCTATCAAATAAAATACATATTGATGGAAAAATTATTTTACTATATAATTTTTTACCTTAAAATTACTTATTTTTCTTAAAGTTCTTTTTTTTAAAAAGTGGAACGCCCTCTTAAATGGGTAATTAGCAGCTTCATTAATATCCTGTGATTCCCCGAATGGTGGGGTGGTGGGGTCTTTGCTCAGAACCCCTTAAATTGGTCCATGATTTGCTTTCACATTATTGGTTTTTTTTTTTTAACAATGTCTCGGGTCACTTTGCGCGCGTCTCAAACTAATCTTTAAAGCTCCGCCCACATGCATTTCACATGTTTATGTCATTATGCGTATAGGTGAGGTAACTCCAAAAATTGTTGGCAAGAAAAAAGTCAAACTTGAAACTTTAAGAGTGAGCGAAGTCCAAAGTCCAAATGCCACTTGGCGAACCCCACGATATTGGTTTTTGCCTCCGTTTGGGAAAAAAGCAATTATGGGGCCAAATTGAAAGCGTCCTAATTTTAGTACCAACTTTATTTCCAACCAAGATTCAAAGGCAAAAAGCAAACAAATGTTAGACAAAGTTTGGCACATAAGGCAAAAAAGCAAACAAATGTTAGACAAAGTTTGGCATATGTACAAAGCCATCTGCTTTCTAGAATTTTTTTTTTCCATGTCAATATGCCATTCCGCTTTCTTTTTAAACCTTGGTTTTCAAAAAGAAGATAATTTCAAGCTCAAATATAATGAAAAATAATTTTTTGATTTTTTTTGCACCGTTTAAAAGATCTCAATGAAATTTATCAAATAAGATCCATATTGGTAGGAAAATTATTTGCGTAAATACATAATTTTTGAACTTGAAATTATCTTCATTTTCTAAAAGTTCTTTTTCCAAGAATTCGGAACACCCTAGTCTTCTAGTCAAAATTTGATATTTTTTTTGTTCGTTTTTGTTAGAAAATTATAGAAATAAAATAAATATGAATTCAACTTAGAAAAACTCCTAAAAACTTGTTAGAAATGTAAGAATAGATGGTTTGGTAGTTAGCCAGAAGGCCATTGATGAGGATGGCATCATGGGTCTTATATTTAGATACCAACCACCTAAATTACCCACCAAAAAATCATTGACTTAACTAGGTAATTTGATTTTCAATTCGTGCAATTTGAACTAACTAGGTAATTTGATTTCAATGGTAAAAAAAAAACTAACATGGTAATCACTAATTGCAAACTGCAAATAGAAAGCCAAGACATGAATTCTATTAAATTATGCTTAAGCATATAACAGGATATGAATTTTTTTATATGGAAAAGGAAAAGTCCATCCTCCATGTTTTTAGCACATGTGGTGATAACTAATAAAAGCAATAATTCACTACGGCTTTATGAATCAAGGTTTACTCGTGTAACGATTACTCATTTGATTATTCAAATTGTTCCTTTTGAAGATCTCAATATATAAAACATAACATTCATAAATTTAGGTTGATCGGATCTCAAATTTATCTTAACGAATCATATTTGTCTTAACAACTATGGACAACCAGATTCTGATGATCTATTGCTCTTGAATAAGCTTTCATGAATGTATGGGAACCTTAATTATGGGCATAGATTTAAGAGGGTGTTTGGGCGCCCATTGTTTCACTTTTTCATTTCTCAGTTTTGGCTTTTGGGTGTTTGGCACCCTGTCGGCAAAATGGCTTTTACCAAAGAGAAAAGAGAATAAATTTTTTACACCGCCGGTGTAAACATTTGTTTCCTTCAAATCAATTGTATCGAGACACATGTCAAAACAGTGGTCCCAATTAATAAAACGTGGCACAATGCAATTAATTTGGAGGAAACAAATATGTACACCGGTGGTGTAAAGAATTTATTCTCTTTTACGAAAATGATTTTTCCGTTTCGAACTTTCCCGTGCAAAAGGCAGAAAGAGGGGAACACCTCCTTTTTGCATTCTCATTTTGAACTCATTTTGCTTAAAGACCATCTCACCCTCCACAGTTTCTGGTAATACCCAAATTAAACAAACAACCTAGGTTAAGAAAATTAAAACTTTAATTTCTTCGGTAAGACTTTAATTTTTCCATGTGGGTCTGGTATTGGAAGACTCTAATTCGTTAGAAAAGTTCTTGGATTTATGTTTTCGTTATTTGTTCTTAATTAGAAAAAAACAAAAAAAAATAGTAGGAGACATTCAATTAACTAAAAATAATACAAATTCAAAATATAAATTTTACAAAATTGATTATACCAATATTTATACACATTATATCCCATAAATAATAAAGGGCAACATGATAAAAAAATCAACTCATAATTCATTTTCATCATATTCTCTCATACACTACTCCTGTTGCAAAATACATTCTGCACATATTATCCAAACACTCTACTAGATTCAAAAATACATTCTGATTATAATCCAAAAAATCGAAAAATCGAAAATGAAAAGCCAAAAAGTAAGCTCTCAAATACTCCTTTAGTAGCTTCACAAAAATTGACCGCTCAAATAATCAAAAAAATATGCAAGTGGAATGGAGTACAATTAGCGCCTCCCTTATACTCTCATGCGGTGCATGAGAAGGGTTTAATTCTCGTAAGTACCCATTCCACTTTTCAAGTCCCATAGGATAGAGTATTAACAAATGCCAAAAAAAAAAAAAAATAGTCCAAAAAAATATCACAGTGGTAACCATATGTTGCTTCATATGATATGAGTGATCAGATGAGAGATCCCCGCATAAAACTCTCTCTCTCTCTCTCTCTCTCTCTCTCTCTTTCTCTCTCTCTAGCATTATCCAACAGTGGTCAGTGGTAGTTGTCATAGCTTTCATGGAATTTATTCTCTGTCTATGAAGTTAAAGGGATTCCTACTTCCCCGTTCGGACAAATGAGCCAAAGTGGCTTATTTTTTGTCCTTATTCAAATTTTTTTCATATCGCGTGGCTTATTTTCAATTTTTTGGAGATTATTACATCCTCACGATAAGAGAAATCTAAAACGGAAAAAATTTTGACCGAAATCCAATTTTTTTGAATAAAGACGAAAAAATTTCAATAAGCCAATTTTTTTGTCTTTATTCCAAAAAAATTGGATTTCGGTCAAAATTTTTTACTTTTTAGATTCCTCTTATCGTGATGATATAATAATCCCCAAAAAATTGAAAATAAGCCACGCGATACGAAAAAAATTTGGATAAGGACAAAAAATAAGCCACTTTGGCTCATTTGTCCGAACGGGGTAAGTTCATCAAATAAGCTAAGGAAAGCTTATCAAAAATAAAATAAAAATAAACGAAGGAAAAATGAAATGGTACTCCATCACATAAGAGTAGAAGAGAAAATCTTGCTTTCAAAGCAACTGTAAATAAATGTTTGCGGAGCTCAATCTCAACCGTCCGAAAGTACTTTGGACGGTCTGAATTTTAAAAAAATTATTCCTGCGAGTAGTTTTTTTAAAATTCGGACAATTGATTGTCGAAATGGACGGCTGACATTGCACAGCTTCGTAAATAGACTGTTTGCAACTATTCCGAAAATAAGTTTCTCTCCCACTAGAATGCAAAATTTTAACAGAACGATGAGGTGGACCTGCAGGAAAACCAACACACAAAAAAAAAAAAGGAAAATCAACACATATATGATCACAACAAATCAAAGTCAAAGGATAACCTACAGAATTCCACCGGAAATCAATTTCAAAGGAGAACCCACATGGAGCATTATTGACAGAAGAGAAGTTTGCTTTTGTGGGAATTTGGATGCAGTTACTATTACGTGGCGGCTGGATGGATAGATTGGTAGCTTCACGTGATTCGACTCTTTGAGACAGCGTGTAGTGAGCCTCCGCCTCGGCTTAGGATCTAGACAGCAGCTTCATTTCTTTTTCATTGTTTTTCTTGTGTATTTTTCTGTGATGAGTTGGCCGTAGTTGTCTTTTTAACTGTGTTTGGATGGAATCGCTGTAAGTGTAATTTTGCATTTTAATGAAATGTGCTTTGGATTAAAAAAAAGTCTCAAAGGGATTGAACTCTGTGGACATGTGCTTGCTTACTTTTGGACTAGAGCATAAGTACGGTAAGTTACCACTCGGGGGTGTTTATGTTTTTATTCAAATTTTTTTTTGGCATTTATCAATTTTGTATTTTTTTTTGTAGATTATTATTTCAACATGACAAAAGAAACTTAAAAAATAAAAAATCATGATCGAAACCCAAATTTTTTTGAATAAAGAAAAAAAAGTTCATTTATTGGCTTATTTTTATCTTTATGAGTAAAAAAAATTGAGTTTTCGAAAATAATTTTTTAATTTTAAGATTTCTCTCGTCATGATAAAGAAATAATTCACAAAAATTCGACGCACAACTAACAAATGCGATTTCTTTTAATAAGGACATTTAATCCAAATGGATTATAAATTTGAGCTCGACTCGTTTGGAATGAACTGCTCTTGATGAGCCAAATCCATTTCATTTACTCTACGAGCCTCTATAATATTTTAGACAGTGTCCAATTGTCAATAGCAAATAAAAAATCGAGACACTTGGTCTAATAATTGTGTTACTGTACCTGGGCTAGAAGTTTAGTTAATAATTATACAACCACACACATATACACACTCACAAATGGGATAAGCTCCACACACTCGAGGTATGCAGTGTATGTGAGCCCCACCCCTTTGTAAATGTTTGTATAATTGTGTGCGGTTGTAGCACTATTGAAAGTTTAGTAAGTATTTTTTTTATGAAAATGAAGTTGAGATCTTTGCCGGTAGATTGGGTGGGAATCAGAATATATACTACCGTACTATAAAATTCTTTTGATATATGCAGCACAAATGTCACTGGGAACACGTGAGATTTCTTAGTAGTATTATATTAGTGACTGACATCGCCGTTACTCTTTTTTTTAACTTGCTTTTTTTTTTCTTCTAAGTTTATATACTCTCCCGTTCCAAAATAAGTCACCTTTTTAGGATTCCGTGTCATTTTAAAATGCTTATATTTTTTTATCTATGAAGTTTTATGTGATTTTAAAAACTTTGTTTAATAGAACTAATTATAATTCGTCAAATAAAATCCATATTCCATATTTTTTGTTACTCATATTGAAAGATATAAACAATTAAAAATGATGCACTTTCCCAAAAGTCACTCATTTTGAAACGAAGGGAGTACTAAACGTTGATGTTGCTTTATTAGACTGTAATCTCTCATTTTTTGTCACTCATCTGCTAATCTTTTTTTTTTGAGACTTCTTTTTTCAGACTTCTTTTTTCTTACAATGTGTTGAGAAATATTTTCACTCACGAAAATTTTATTTTAATAATAACTTGGTTTAGGAAACTTTAATTTTGTTCCACTTGATTTGACATGCTTCTATTAGGTAACTAGGATCAAAAATTTGAAACCCGTGCTATGCACAGAATCACAGTACACAAAAAGGGCATGTTTGATAGCCGGATTGAGGCTTGGGATAGGACTCCGAAAGTGAAGTGCACTTCAAAAAGTGTGTTTGGTTGGATTTTTATCCCATAGATTACAAATCCCATGGGATTACCAATCCCCCCATCTGATAGGATTAGTCAACACATGGGGGAGGTGTTACTACGAATCCCATCCCCATGGGATTGAGTAAAACCAGTTTAAAAACTCTTCTTAATCCCAATTTCAATCTTAATCCTAGCCAAAATAAACATGTTATTTACAATCTCACCTCATTCTCAATTCCAATCTCAATCATAATCCTGTGCAAAACAAACATTGAATAAATTATTCATCCTCTCATTAATAATTCCACCTCATCCTCAATCCCAATCCTAGTCTCATCTCATTACGAATCCCCCCAAAACAAAATTTGCAATCAAACACACCCAAAAAATTAACTACTAATAAATATTTCCAACCATAAAAGTTTTTGTTATGTTTTCTTTTAATAAAAAACATCTCATGTTACACACCTAGGGGTTGCCCTAGTAGTTCGGGCAAATGTCCAGGTTTTGGAAGTACTTCTCGAGGTCTGAGGTTCAATTCTCCACCGGGTAAGTATCCTGAAGTAAGTGGAGAGCCGTGATTAGTATGGCCGCGCTAGCTCCTCTGGAGGTTTGGGTTACACAGTCAGGTCCATATAATGGCTTGACTGTGGCACTGTTCCTCCGTTACCTTAATAAAAACATCTATGGTCTATTTGATTAGCGAGATAATAGTACAAAATGCAAGAAAGAGAAGAAAAACATACTTTTTTGTGTTCACTCAGCAAGAACATCCTAGAAAGTGATAGAAAGTGAGAACAGCCAAGAAAAAATATCTATAGAAAAGTTATCATCTCTACTCGTCATGATACAGTTTTTTAGGGGGTGTTCCAACTGAATAATAAAAAGAACTTTTAGAAAAAGAAGGTTTTTCAAGTTCAAAAATTATGTATTTATGCAAATAATTTTTTTACTAATATGGATTTTGTTTGATAGATCTCATCAAGATCTTTAAAACGGTGTAAAAAAAATTAAAAAATTATTTTTCATTTTCATTATATTTGAGCTTGAAAAACCTTCTTTTTTTAAAAAAAAAAAATTTTACTGTAGAGTTGGAACGGCACCTCATTGCTTTGCATAATTCAGGAATACCTACCTATGTTAGATTCAGAAATTAAACATAACAGGTTAAAAAAATGAGAGAACAGAGAATAGACATTGACCGGTTATACCAAAGCATAATTACCATGTCTAAATCAAATTGGTCCCTCAGTGGATGTGTCAATTAAAAGCAGCAAACCATGAATTAAAGGCTCCGGTTGTGATGCCCCAAGCGGTATTGGGGCATTATGCCTCCATTTTTTCTAAACCCTTGACCTTTTTCTTTTAATCCCAACCATTGGATCCATGCCACACACCCCCCCCCCCCCCCCCCCCCCCCCCCCCCCCCCCCCACAACCTTCTAAACCGGTTACTAAAAAAATTAAATGCCCTAATTTTTTTTGGCAATTCCTCCATCTCCTCACGCTACCACACCTCACATCTCTATATCTCCTCCATGGCTCCTCCACAGAGCCCGTTTATGCCACTCTTTCTCCAGTCGATCCCTCACTTTCTTCTCTCCGTACGTCTCTCTGTCCTTCAACACCTCTCTCTCTCTCTCTCTCCCTCTCTCTCCCTCCCTCCCTCCCTCGTGTGTGTGTGAAAGCGATAACCCATGTAGAATATGTTGGCAACCCGGTGATTACCCACTAATTGTTTGATTTGCTCTCAGGGGTTATCTTCTCTTGGGGCTACTGAGGTAGCTAGGTCAAAATTTAAAAGTATGGCTTGTGAATCATTGAAACTAATCTACATGTAATAATTTTTTCCCCCTGTTCTTGCCTATCCATTATGCGACAATATGCTTGAATGAATTTGTTACTGAAGTTACCAATCGAGCACCCATGGTTGGAGTGGAAAAATTACTTAGTTGTAAGAGAACTTCTACCAACGTAGCTTATAGTTACAGAGAACTTAAACTCCCTTTAGCATGGTGGTACTGTAGTTGTGATTGGGATTTAGACATGAGCAGATGACCATCATATCGGATTATTTCTTTCACAAATGAATGACAAATTTGTTGCTTATTAAAAGAGTCGGTGTATGATAATTTCTCCCCTTTTATTGTTGAATATCCAACATCTGAAGGAATTTTTCTTGATTTGGGCTTTGTTTACTTTGTCCATTTAGGAAACTTCAGCTTGTAGACGGTCCAACAATACAATTAACGAGCAAGCTCCTACAGGCGAAAGCTTTCATTGAGCAAGATCAAGACTGGTGGTTGGGGAAATGATCATTACTTTGGCGATCCGTTAGTCCTGGGAGTTGTAGATTGTGTTAAATGAATTTATGAATCCTTATGTTGAGTAACATTCTGTGTAGTCCTGGTAGCGGTTGAAACATTTCTTGTAACACATTCTTTTTCACACTTGTGTGGAGTGGTAAATTGTATAAGATGAATTGAATACATATTCTTTGTTTTTATGAATTTTCTGTCTTGGTTGGACTTGTTGGTGTATTTACTGCTGCTAACTGTTAATATATATCAGTGTTGATAAATAGAGAGATACCCTACCATTTTGGTGGGTATTCCATAAATTGGAAGTACTTACCAAGTTAATGAACATATTTACCGTGAATACTGTATGTATTTACGTATTTACTTGAAATTGGATGTACTTAACACAGACTTGGGAAGAAAATTCTTGGCAACTAAAGCTACTTTACCATATTATTGAACATACTTACCATAAATACTGGATGTATTGACTTCAAATTGGACATACTTTAACACATAATGATCTTAGAATGACATCTAAAACAAGCTTTGCTTAAGTAGTACGTAGCAAAAACCGTGGCATGATCGCATCAAGAGATAATAGCCGAAATTTTATTGTTTCGAAATAGAGATACTACTCTTTGTTAAATTGATATAACTAGAGGTATGTACTATCGCAAACCACAATAAATTTTTCTAGAGTAAATTACAGTAAACCCCCCTCAACTAACCCAAATTTTCACTTAACCCCCTCCAACTACAAAACTCAACAGTGTGCACCCTCTAACTATCCAGAATTGACACTTAACACCCTTTTGTTAGGTCTCCGTAGGAAAAATGCACCAACGGCCGTCTCCGGCCACCGGGCGGCCGATCCGAGCCGTCCAAAATTTTTTTTTAAAAAAACCGAGTGGGCTAGCGCGGGAATCAAAGGCATCCGACGTGCGTAGATGCTCGATCTAAACACCCATTTAAATTCTTGGGGTGTTTGGATCGAGCACCTACGCACGTCGGATGCCGTTGATTCCCGCGTTAGCCCACTCGGTTTTTTTTAAAAAATTTTTTTGGACGGCTCGGATCGGCCGCCAGGTGGCCGGAGACGGCCGTCGGTGCATTTTTCCTATGGAGACCTAACAAAAGGGTGTTAAGTGTCAATTCTGGATAGTTAGAGGGTGCACACTGTTGAGTTTTGTAGTTGGAGGGGATTAAGTGAAAATTTGGGTTAGTTGAGGGGGGTTTACTGTAATTTACTCATTTTTCTAATTTATATTGGTAAGTAATTGTTACCAATTAGTAAGTTTGATTATTTTTGTGGTAAGCGTGGCCTTATACTATGGTAAGAATGGTAAGCAAGACTTTAAACTTGTTGCACCTAAGAAGATGGCAAAAAAGTTTGAATATATAGTAAGTGTATCATTTTCAAAAAGTAAATACTAGCATAAACCATGAGATATTCACATCATGAAATAACAACTGAATGTCATGGTGGTAACAATGATCAGGTATTGCAGCATGCGTTGCCTTATTCTATGGTAAGTATGACATTAATGACAGGTAGGCATGAATGTATGTAACGTAACTAATGGATCATAATAAGGGTAGTTAAAAAGGTAACTAACATAATAAATTTAATGTCACTTAGTTCTACTTAATTTATATTACCTTGTAATTAAAGCATAATACCTCAATGACTAATAAAACTAAATAATTTATGAAATGACCATTATGGATCAATAGTAAGTGGTTTCTCATATATTAGCCTCAATAGCATTCACTCATTGATCGCAACCAACACTTTCGTTAACTACTACATCTACTAATGACATGATCACTATCAACCTATATTAACCAATTCATTTTAGCCAATTGTATTAATGCTCAACCATCACTATAACATTAATACAATTTGCCAATGACTCTAGCTACTATAGTCAATCATCACTCATTGAATATGACATGATAGTGATCATGTTATCTACTGATGACATGATCACTATCAATCTACATTAACCAATTCATTTTAGCCAATTATATTAATGCTCAACCATTACTATAGCGTTAATACAATTGGCCAATGACTCTGGCTACTATAGTCAATCATTACTAATTGTTACAATATCATGTTAATCGATTGTAGAAATCGTTTCAAATAAATAATTTAAATATAATTAGGAGATTATTAAAATAATATGGTTTATATTTATTATTGTTAAAAATTTGTTATAAGAAACATATATACACAAAGTAAAAATTTAATAGAATATATTAACAACATTAATTGTAAGTTATTCAAAATAATAAATGAATAATTATTTTCACAATAATATTTGTAAAACACTTTTTAATTAAAAATAATTTAATGAAATATATTAACAACATAAATTTAAAATAAAGGAAATTTTTTGGCTTATGGACCTAATTTCAAAAAATTGTAATAAAAAAATTTGTTTACAAATTAAATATTATTAAATCATATTTACATTTTCACCCCAATATTTGGTAGTCTATTACACAAATGATTAGAAAAATGACAAAAAGTAGGGTGAATAGAACAAAAAGTTGTGTGAATTTATAAATTTTCAGTAGTTAAATTTTTTTTCTGCAAAATGGTATATTTTCCTGCTAACAAAGTTCATTTTTTAGCTCAAACCGGCTACCTAGAGAACAAGTTAGAGAGAGAAATGGAAAAAAAATGTTGAAATACAGCCTTTAGTTGTGGTAAGTATGCCTTTTTTTTGTGGTAAGTATCAACATGAAATATGATAAGAAGAGCCAGTGTTTATAGTAAGTATAATGACTTTTTTTGGCTGAAAAAATGCAAAACCACCTTACTTTTCGAGGGTGGTTTTGATCAAAGGGCCCAGATTAACCTAAAACCTGATCTAATGGTCCATATTAAATGCGAGCATCATACCCAATACCACATTAGGGCATCATAGAAAAATTGCAAATTGGAATACCATGAATAACTAAGCTCCCCTTTCCAAGCAAAAAGGATTGGAATGTAACAGCCCGCGCTAGCTGACCTACTTATCCTTAGTCTAACCACGTGGCTTAAAAGGTTATCGCAGACCAGCTGAGCTACTTACCCTTAGTCTAACCACATGTCTCAAAATGTTATCTCAAGTTAATAGTAGTTGGTTGGTGTTACTATATATATAACTATACAGTTTCAGAGCTTCCCAATGTGGATCTCATGCGAGACCCCATTTAGGATCACAACGTTCTTGTTGCGCCTTATGGTTCATTACTTTCACCCACCAATCAATGTGAGACAAGTACCTGCCTAAGCACGCCAAGCTCCTCAAGCTCATCTCATGTGGGACCCGCCCAAGCATCTCAAGCTCCTCCCTTGTCGGGCCCACCCAAGCACGTCTCCTTGCGGGACCCGCCTCACACTTCCAGTGTCTCCTAGCGGGACTCGCCTCACACTTCTTGTTGGTGTCGGCTCTAATACCACCTGTAACAGCCCGCGCCAGCAAACCTACTTACCCTTAGCCTAATCACATGACTCAAAGGGTTAATCTCGATTTAATAGTAGCTGGTCGATGTTACTATATAACTATACAATTGCAGAGCTTCCCGATGTGGGATCTCACATGGAATTTCAAAAGATTACTTTTAAATTGAAACTTCTCTCTTCAGAAAATGTAATACAGGCCAGTAATCTAATGTTTGAAGACGAAGGAGAGCATACCAATATTTATTTCAAAAAGCCCCACTCATAACATGTCACCGAGGAATTAACAACTAAATTCACAATGTTAGCATTTAGCAAGCTATATATATATATATATATATATATATATATATATATATATATATATATATATATATATATATATAAACAGAAACGAAAAATCAAACATCCATGGTTTTCTGATAGTGTTGGAAAAGGGAAATCAACCATGCCCAGATCCGTGATTGCATTCTCAACAATCTTGAATGTTTGTGATCTCTTCTCCAATTTTAACTGCTCAGCTGATGAATTCTGTGTTGCTGTTTCCCACCAATATTGGTGACACAGAAATTCAATAGTGCAACACGCCAAAAATCTTCAATTTAACATAGAAGCGAACCTACAGAGAGATAGTTGGATATGAGACAAAAAACTCCAAAACATAATTTTAAAAAATCAGTCATTGAGTTACCGAATAATCTATTTGAATAGGATAGGATAGCTATTTGCTCAAGTCAATCAGGGAAAATCATGAATAATTATCTGAAGAAAACTTAAGTCATCTCTCAATGGTATCATATCTCTAACACTACCACAATACGAAGCAGCGAAATTCTTCAAGTCAAAGTTAAACAAGAAACTTTAAAAACACCATAACATTTAGTTGAAGATGTGTTTAAGGGACAGGACAAGATGATCAGCCAACAAAAGCTCTGGAAAGTTGAACAATGAATCATGTTAACAACTTCATTTTTTTCTCATATCTAAAGCTCCATAGGCCGAGCTCCCTTTATGGTTGGCAAGTTCATGACCAAAATAAACGTTTGCATGTATCTCTTTTGGATCAAGTTGCACCTCTCTTATACACTTTCATAGCGTGTCGGTTTTAGGTTTGTGAAACAGGATAGATATTATGTATTGATTTAGACTTTAGAGAGCGGTAATAGTTAGTCAAGCTCGGTTCTGAAGTCAGTGCAGCATATTCAGAGGCAGGAAAGTTGCTCCAGCGACCATCAGGCACCCTATCCATCGATGTTCACTAATGTGTTTCCGCTTGACAGTTTGCTTAAGCGAAATTGAAACTGTTTTGAGTGAAATTATTTGGCTTGAGCGAAATTGGTCTGGTTCAGTAGTCTTACAAATACAAATCTTTTAGGTCAGATGGGCGTGCGTGACAGTCATTCTTCCAGAGCTCTTGTTCATATCTCAAAAACACTTATAGGGCTTTTGTTTGTGTATCTTGAAGATTTGTGAATGCTTAAGGATTTAAGATTTGGCAATCATGCAAAGGTGTGATGAACGTGGATACGACAAGTAGTTCTTAGGATTCGTGGTGAGGTTACATGATCATTGATTAAGAATACTAGTAGTAACACAATGTTTTATGTGCATGATTCATTCCCTTGGTTTTTCCCCATTTATCCATTTTGCTTGAGATTGTGCAATTGTATAGGTTTTGCATGTAGTTGAAAGGCAAGAACTGTTCCTTGAGTTGCCTACTAAGTTGCAATTGCTCTCACCAAGCGGAAGCCTTTCCTTTGAAACGGATAGCTAGTAACTTAACTTTCTTCTCCTCACATACTTCGCCATAATCAAACACCTTTTCAACGGTATTCAACCAATAAACAAATTCATCCAGGTTTAGGCTTCCATTGAACTCGGGAAGTTCAATCTTGATGTTATTCTCCCACTTATAAGGAAACTGAGTAGGATGTGGCCTACGCCAATGCGGATCACCAAACAAGTTGTCAAAGTGACTTGGAGAGTCCTTGGACTCACCACTACCCTCTAATGCACTAGCAAGAATTGTACCATCGCCGTTAGGGTAGCAACTTGTTGCCTCAACTCCTCCATCTCATGGTTATGGTTGTCAATCTCAATCTCTACACCATTATTCACTACGAATCCTCTACCTCCTCTCCTACCTGTCCCTCGATGAGCCATTTTAACAAATCAAACGCAACTCCAAACAAGCAAGTCAAGACCATTCAACTCGGGACTCCAAACCACCACGTATCACAAGTAATCAACACAAACAATCAAATTAGCAACAAACCCATGACAATTCGCAAGAAATCGAAGCAAATAGCAACAAACTTCAACAAACAAGAAAAACCCAAATGAAATCGAACTTGAAAAGATTAAGATTGATTCCAGTGCCGAAAGAGTAGATCAAAGACCTATAGGATCACAGTTTCGAATTGAACCGAAGCGTAATTGACCCTTATTCAAAAGGGTCAAGTACTGAAGATGTACTTCGTAGGTCGGGGTTGCTGTTCGAGCTCCGAAAGGGAAGGATCGAGTGCGAAAAAGAGGGTAAGGGTCTGAATCAAACTCGAGTCGTGTGGAGTAGCATTCAAAAATGAGGGCTATGGTCTAAATCAAACTCAAATGGTGTGGGTTGGGTTTGAAATAGGGTTTTGAGTTGATCTAAGGCTCAATTTAGGTTCGAATAGGTGCGATTTAAGGTTTGAAACTATTCGAATAAGTTTTCATTTAGGGTTTAGGTATCCAATTTGTGATTTTAGGATGTAGATTTGGGTTTAGGGTGATGCGAAATAGGCGAGGAAGGCTTTGGGTTTTGATTTTTGGGTGAGTTTACGATTCCGGCGAGGCTCCGGCAAGGTTTTCCACACCGTTTTAGGGTTTCGATGAGATATTCTGGCGAGATAAACGGCTAGGATTGAGCCTTGAAGTTCTAAGTTCTTATCTCTTTAATGCAAACCAAAAATCCCATAGATAATTCTAGAAAGAGAACGTCCAAAACGGGGACACAAAAAGTCTAAACTCTATATGTCTAATGTTTACTCCTATGATGCACAGACGCGAACATGAATACAGATACGGACAAAAAAATGAGGACACAGACACGGCGAGGGACACACCACGTGTATATTTATCTATATCTATATTTCTTTTCAAATTTTTTCCAAGTTTAAATTGCAAAATGTGGACGACAAAAAATCCATAGTTCCCATACCATTCAAACAAAACAAGACATCCAAAAGATCAATACAACCCTATTAAAAAATTACAATTTGACCTCCAAATTTTTTTAAAAAAATTACACTTTAACATCTGCCGTGTCCCCATTGGTGTCTCTCCGTGTCCCAATAAATATTTAAATTAAATTAGGGGATACACCATGTGGCGTGTCCCATACGTGTCCCCTTGTCCGACACTGTAATACGTGACCTCTAAAGGCGTCGGTGCTTCAAGACTCACAAAATGACATAAATAGCCTTAATTTTACTACATCATAGACTTGTAGAGATTATTATGAGCTCAACCGATGGTGCTTCTGGAAATGATGTGAAAGATATGACAACTTAGGAGGCTAGGAGCTAAGTACGAATCTATAAAGAGTAGTATCACTAAATTTAGCCCAAGAAGAAAGCTAAAATTATATGTCTCGGGGGGAATGTACGAAAATGACACAATTCAAAGTGGTCTATCCACCGCCCAATGTTGATGGTTCAGTTGGAGGTAAAGATGGAGTATTCATCATCTCCATAAATTGTTTAATATATGAAGACATTTCCAATTTACACATCCACTTATTGTTCATTTTTTTACACATTTACATACATAATAACCAAAACAATTCCCATTGGATAGTGGTTCGCATATTACTTTTATAAAAATGTGAGTCCCAGATAAAGTCTAGAAAGTCTAAAGAGGAGGATATACAAAAGAATTGTCCTTGATGCAAAAATGAAAAACTAAATAATAATTATAGGTATGCCGCACATTATACCACCGTAGAAGGGACTTGCTCATTGACCTCAACCTCATGGCTGACACTGCCTACAACATCATCTAACCACTCTATATAGCTGAGTGATGAGAGGTTTAGATGAGGTCATTCGAGTTGTCGGGGGGTCGGACCTACTAAACCACTCTCCACAGTCATTACTCATTACAAAAGAGAAAAAGGACGAGAGCTTACCAAACAACCGTAACTTATCCTTGGAGCTCTTAATAAATCTCGGCAAACTTATTTGGGTAAAAGGAAAAGGCAAAGCATATGCAGGGGTATTTTAAAACCTTGAGCTCAACTACTTAGAATTTTTACTTACTCGTTCCAAAATCAAGAATAGTGTGATTCCCAATCAATACACAGATTCTCGAAGGTTTCTTGCAAGTTGAGATTCACCAAAAATTATTATATAAGAGAGGAAGGATCAAATTCAATGACAAGAAGCTAAGACTAGAAATAAAGGCAAGAACTTGTACCTGCCAATATCCGTAATTCTGAAACAACAGGAACATCAAGAGTCCCTCTTCCCCAATCAACTTCAGCAACTTTCACGTCCGCAACATTAGAAAAAATATGAGGAATCAAGGATACCAAATTCTTAGTTGCTTTGTGCACATTTATAACGTACACTTAAGAAAACACTGTGGTCAAGCTTACTCATAAATGAACAAGAAGATTCAGAGGATGATGCAAAAGGATCTCAATATCTAGAATGTTCAAATGAAATGGATATGAAGTATGAACTAACTGTTGCAGCATCGCTCGACTTTAACTTGAGAGAGCTGCGAAAGATGTAATTTATAAGTAGAACCTGTAGGGCAGACAAGCATAGTCTTGACTCTGGACCTTGAAGTTAGGAAATCCAAGAAATGAACAAGAAGATTATATCTAATAAAAAAACACAAACAAAAGAAGCAACAAATAAAACAGGGACAACTAATTTTGAGAGCTACACAATTAAAAAACCATTTTTTTGGCAAGATGAAAATAGAATAAGGAAGCCGGTTGGATGACAATCACAGATCTATGTATGCAAGTATACGGTAAAAACAGTGTAAAAATCATTGGATGAAACATAGAGGACTTTCTACCGAGTCCCGAACAAGGTAACCGGAAAGGGGAAAAAACAGTGGACTCTGTATTGTTTCGTGTTGCAAATTATCATCTTGAATGTATAAAGCGCTGTATTGGAACTAAACCAGGAAACTATCATGCTGGTTCTTTTTTGTTCTCTTCTAATAAGACTTTTCTAGTAAATAGTTCAGGGGTGCCAAAGTACTTGGTTAGAGCCGAGTTGGAGCTGAGATCGAGCTCATGGAACTTTGTGGAAAAATGTGAGTTTGGTAAAGTATGTAATGGTGGTAATTCCTTTCCTCTGGACCTTGTACACTTTTGATCCATAACTGAATGATTTGGGTTGTCAAATCCAGTTTTCATCCCATGGTAGTATTTGCCAAAAGGATTACATGTTAAATTTTGTGTCATTGATCATTAAATTTTGTTTGGATTTGTTGTCATTGATCTTTAATTTCTATAGGATTCGTGAGCATCAATTGTGATCGGTTTTGGTATTGCATAAAACATGGACCTATGATAACTAAATTGAGTTAGCCAATCACCCACCCACTAGGTGCAAACAATACCAACTTGATCCAGAGAAATATTATATTAGTTAAGAAATATTATATTTAGTTTTCCGATTTTGATTTGATTATAGTTATTTTGTTTGGGGGAGCCTTGCAATTTTAGAAATAAGTATTCTAGAGTATTCAGTTTTCTGATTTAGTTTACTTAGTTTCCTTTCAATATTTGCTTGGTCAAGAAGAATAGTTAGTTTCTAAAATTTATTGTTTCTTTTTCTTCATTTCCTAGTATGTAGGATTTCTTCTATAATAGATTGAGTTGTAAGCCTTGGTGCAAGGGGAGTTTGTTTCTCTATAAATATTGAATGAAAAATAGTCTAGAGAGAGTTTCTCTAAACCTATCTTGTTTGTGATTGTCATCGTTGCACGTCCATTTTAAATTTCATACACTTCCCTGCCCAAGGAGGTGCTGGAGGTCAAGGTGGACAAGGTCGTCGGACGGTAATTGTTGAGGAAATCTATGAACGGATTGATGATGCTCGAGAAGCACGAACAGAGGCTCATTTTGCACAACGTTTTTATGAGCAGTTTCGAGCGCTTAGAAAGTAGTTGACTACCATGGCGGTTGCCAGCGGTGCACCTCAAAACCATCCTACGAATCCGCGTTTCTAGTGATGCACCTCAAAACCATCCTTCAAATCCGCGTTTTGTGGAAGGGGAGGATGTCGATTATGTCGAGGATGAAGATGACAACCCGATTGCTATGAATCAGCCGCAGAGGGGAAGACCCATGGTGGGAGCTCATTCGAGGCAATGGGTATCAAACTTCAAACTTGAAATAATAGAGTTCAACAGTTGTATGCAACTTGACGATTTTGTGGCTTTGATTACTATATGGTGGAAGAGGTTATGAGTGAGTTGCTGTTCACATAAACTCTATTTCGGATCCAATTGTGGAATGGAGCAAACCGCCAATTTATGATGAAGACTCATTCGCTGATGAAAGGTGAGAGAGAGATCCTAAGAAAAAAGAGGGTCCAAGTTCCTCGTTGAATAATACAAATTTAATGCAGTTGCAAGAGGTACTCGAGTTTTCACAATATTACAAATTATAACATTATAAACTCACCCATTAAGAGTCAACATTCTAACTCAATAGTTGATCTCGTTAAGGAACAAAGGAATAACATTGGGTAGAATATAATGCATGCAAACAATTTGGAAAGTTGGATCGTAGTTCTATAAATTCTATCTTCAAATTGAGGAATGTTGAGTCTGATCAAAATTTCCAATTAGCAGATCCTTTTTGTGAGCTTGCCCTCATGCAAGTTTGGAACAAAATTGTTTTTCTTGTTTTTGTAGAATATTTGAAATTCAGATTCGAGAACATCAACTTAAAATATAAGATCGATGCGGAAAAGTTTCAATGTGCAAGATTATTTGAAGTAATGGAAACTCGAGGATGAGTTTTATCAAGCCTAAGAGAATGATGCGGAATGGAAATCTTATATTAGTTAAGAAATAGTTTATTTAGTTTTTTATTTTGGTTTTAGTTATTTTGTTAAGGAGTCTTACAAATTTGGAAACAAGCATTCTATTGTACTCAGTTTTCTAATTTAATTTATTTAGTTTCCTTTTATTATTTGCTTCGTTTCAAGAAGAATAGTTAGTTTCTAAATTTATTGTTTCATTTTTCTTTATTTCCTAGTGTGTAGGACTCCTCCTACAATTTGTAAGCCTTGGGGTAATGGGAGTTTTTATTATTATAGGATGAAAAAGAGTTTAAAGAGAGTTTCTCTAACCAATTTATTTGTGATTGTCCTTGTTGCTCATTATTTATTAATTCATACGCATCCTTGCATCACAACTCCATAATTAAAGTAGCAGCAAAGGTATTAGCACACATGGAACCAGACATAAAACCAAAACCAGGCATATATCTCCACGAATGTTTGAATTTTGTGCAATAGTTCAAAACTCAAAATTAGTTGCACACGTGGACCTTAGTCCCCAATGCCCCATCACCCCATTTCCCGGTGTGCAAGACACACAAAGAGAGGCGCGCGCGCGCGCACACTGTGGGAAAGAGAGATAGAGTACCATTTTAGATGCACAAAGAGAGAGCAAGAGTACCTCTTTAGATTTGTTAACTTTGTACGTTGTGCTTCAGAGTGGTAGAAACAGTTTTGCATATAGGCCAAGCCTCCTTTGTTCATCCTAAATTGCACATGGAACAAAAATAAACTCCAAATCAAAGAAACACCCTAATACATACACAAGACAATAAATAAAAACAATAGCAGTAGCAAGGAAGGCACAAATCAACTGATTTGATTAAGTATAAGCCCTTGAGGTGGTGGTAACAAACATTTATGATAGATACCAACAGACCAGAGAATGGCAGAAAATGAGTCACCAAACCACAGAAACAAGAACTAGAAATATACTTGTGTCTTACTCAATGCCATAAATATAATGCAACAAGTCAAGAGCAGAAATGCCATCTTTTCACTTTTTCTTGCAACCAATACCATTGATCAACCTAGTCAAGTACATTAATTACTGTGAGCAAAAATCTAGCATTTGAATCAGGTTTATAACTCATAGAAGTACATAAATCGAGTTTGCGTACCCAAAAAACCAAATGAATTAAGTCATGTTCACTAATTACTTCGGCTGGACATTCTGTGTCTGATTATCTTTTTGTTCTTCCACATCTTGTTTCTAGAATTTTTTTGGTAGTGCACGGATTAACAATAACCAATAGGTCAATCTTAATGAAAATGTACAACTTTATGTTTGTATATGTTATGACTTGGCATGAAAATGTAAAACTTTATGTTTGTATATGTTATGAGTTATGACTTGGCAATATCTTGACTAAGAGATTGTTTGTTATTGACAAACTAACTTTAATTAAATAATCACATATTCCAAGTATGGGGTCCTAGTCCAACATAGAACTAAAAGCCTAATGTTCTTGTGCCTGCATTTCTAGAGCAAACCATACTAAAGTGTGTTTCATTCCTAAATATAACATAAATCATATGTCACATACGGAACAACCATGCCTAGCATTATTTGGAGGTCAGTTCTCAAAGTTTATTCCGGTAGACGCCGCAGACCAACAACATAGCTTGGAAGACAATCAACAATGTCAATGACCAGGACCAACATTCAGCTTCCCTAAAACAAAGAAAGGAGTAAACCAAATCATGTATGTATGTTATTTTCCTATAGAAAAATCAATTCTTCAGTTAAAATTCTCCCATTTTGCCTCAAGGCTCAAACACAGCAAACGCAAATGCAATGTTTTAAGAACTTCTTTCCTCAATTTAAGAAGCCTTTTGGAATTTGGAAAGAAAGAAATAATTTAGATTAGGCAAAGTGCATTTAGCATAGGCAAAGTAAGATGCTTTCGCCAAATACTATTAGATTTAAGTGCAGGAACATCACGGTAAGAAATAGTACTCGCCGATCAAAAAGAATTGGTAATCCCCTTTCTGAAATCACGCAATTTTACATGACAAAGCTAAATGAGAGCCCAACAGGCATATTGATCCACAAAAGGTAAGAGGTCAAGGTTTCGTTTGACTTGGTCAACCTTGGGTAAAACAGTTAAAGCCTATTTGTGCTTTAAATAGCCTGCTAAAAACTTTACAAGCTTATTCGTGCATGTGATCTAGTACACATCTGTATGTTTGTAATCCGTATATAACCCATGTAGGATCATTCACAGCAGCAAAATAAATATTATCATTCATGCATAAATAATAAGTGTTTGTTTGTTTGAAGTTTGAACCCAACCACCCCCCCTCCCTACATTACTTGACATTGTAAAAGGATACACCAACATGGGTGCATTCATTAACAATATTTTGCATATCCTTCTCTTTGCAAAATTTGCAGAAACATGAAAACATGGGAGAGCAAACATGTATGTTGCACTACTCACATTGAAGGTAGAGAATCCAAAAAGCTGAATAAGGTTCTAGTCAGCATCCATATAAGCGACGTAGATCCTGAAAATAGTTGAAGCAACACTGGTCAATAGCATCTATTGAAGCAAACAACATCAACACACAGAAAAATGAGGGGAAGAGAGTTGAAGCTTACCTAAATCAATGGAATGGTTGAAGGTGTAACAATTATGTTTTCTATTAATCGGCTTTAAATTAGGGAGGGGAAGGAGGGGATAAAAAAGTTGACCAAAAGTTCAAGCATGTCACATGCAGCATAGAACGTGCTTTTGGGCAAATGCAACCTTGGTCATTGAAATCATTGAAGAAGAAATGACTGCAGATTACTAGCTACAAATGAGAGGTCCAACTATGCCGTCAGTGTTGTAACAGGGCAAGGCAACAATTTGCACAGAGATAGCCAAAGAAACTCAGTAGTTTCCCCAACCAGAAACCACACATCATTGAAAATAGAAATCTCCATATTTTAGTCCGCCAACTTTGTAAATTTCATATGGACTCAATTATAGTGACCTTTCAAAAACCATAAGATTACAACTTAAAAAAAGACAACTCTCTCTGGATGATATCTTTCATTTGTGAACTATTGGAGCCTTTTTATTTTCATGATACATTATGTGTGCTTCTATATGGTAGAAGCATAACTTTTACATAAAAAGAGTTAAAATGCGCATCTTGAAGTCTACTGAACCATGATCCTTTGGTTGTATTCATACATTGGTTGTTGAAGACCAACGGAAGGACCTTCTTTGGGTTGCTATATCAGGTCAAACTAAAAGTAACATAGTTTTAATATATTTACAAACTGATTAGACATAGCTAGAAGTTTGCCATGCTATCATTGTTGGCTTGCATTTGCTACTAATGGTCCTGCCAAGTTATACTACAGTACCAACACACAGGACATGATAAAGCAGCACAACACTAATAGATAGCAGCAATCAGCAGTAGCATGAGCAAACAGGGGAAATCATTCCTGCAAGAGGAGCAAATACTCCCCTTGCATCACTAAGCATCCTCTGGAACCCATCATCTGCAACATCAAAGAAAAGAACTCTCCATCACGTGCTAAAAAGACTCAAAGTTTTGGAACAAACTTGGGACCCATGGAACTGGCAAACTGGAAATGGTTAGAACTTGGATATGAAATTGAGACAAAAGGCAACAAGTGCAGAAGATCACCCCAATCAAATGCAGCATCATACCTGCAACAAAAAACCATCAGCACCTATCCCAGATTACAATGCATAGACATGATCACCACATAAGCATTGGCAAGACTACACACACAAAAAAAAAAAACCAAGATAGACACTGACTCAACACTCTACAAAACTACTGAAAAGCAAACAAACTCCACCACCATACACACACACACCACCACCAGACACTCTTAAGCCACCCCACCACCATGACCAGACACTCTCAAGCCAAAAGAAACTCAAACCCCACCCCAAAGAGGGACCCCAACCGCGGCGCCCCCCCCCCCCCCCCCCCCCCCCCCCCCCCCCCCCGGGAATACACAGACCCAAGAAACTCCAAAAAGGGAAAACAGCAGACACAGAAACAACAAGCACCCTCACACCACACATGGACTTGACACACTCACACACACACCCAGAAAATCATAAGATTGCTTTCTCTAACAGAACTCAAAACCACTGCCAACATATTAACGCCTGTAATTTTTTTATTCCTTTCTCGATATGATAAAAACAAGTAAGAGATATCTGTATTCCAAAATTGAAGTAATAATGCTAAATATGCACCCATAAATTCAAAAGCTGCGAAAAAACATATCTATATTCCAAAGCAAAATGATTATCCTTACTATTTCATTACAAAGAATGATTAATTGTGAAGCCAAATCCCAATGACAAAGAAATAGTTACTGCTAGAAATTCTCGAAGTGTCTTGGAAAATGGCATTCTAGACAAATAATATTTCTCCCGCTCGTCCACTGGAAGCTGAATTCTAAGCATCAATGGAGCAAAACCAGTTTGTTGAAGACACATTTTCAAATAAGACAAACAAAGCCAATTATTCTTTGAATAATTAATCGATAAAAATTGACTTGAATCTAACAACATTCAAGAAAGACAAGCAAAAAAATGCCTCGCTTAATTTAAAACAATCCCACCAACCCCTAGAGAGTATTTTTGGCAATTTAACACAATAGAAGGTAGAGCTTCTACTATGTTCAAGCTTCCCTCAACCAGCATAACATAATTCTAGGCTCGCCAAGTACCAAATCTAAGAATCACAAAATAAGACTGATAAAACAATAGTACTGCACAAACTGGTATTCAACACAATAAAACTACCACGAGCTTCCTCTCAAACTCTACATTTGATTTTTCTTACTAAAATTAGCAAACAATTTCACTGAAAATGCACTAATTAGCTTGAGCAAACAATTTCACTGTTTAGAAAGGATACGACCTCAATGAATTCAATTGCTTCTACTATACATTAAAACGTGAAAGAAGGGTCATTTCCCCTTTACAACATTTTTCAACCTACTGTTGACATTCCTTAAAAACAGAACAGAAATGAAAGAATCCATAGTCAGAAAGTATACGGAAACATGGAAGCCATGGGGAACCCACTTGCCAGAACCCAAAAATTGCCAAATGAGTCGGCAAATTAATTAAGACAGCTCACCAAAGAAACCTATTCATTGCGTCAAGAAAAGCATGACAATTGAACGAAGCATAACAATTAATTGTGACTACCAAAGATAAGCTCTTCAAACAGATCTTAGTAGGGTACATCAACATCTAGAGTTCTTTAACGTAGCATTTTACTATGACTTACAGTTTCAATACATTTGCTTTGCCATTTTCTCGCGACAGAAAGCCAAGATGGAGCCTGTGAAAGCCTGGAAAATAATGTTCAGCACACATCATTAAATATATACCAGAAGTGAAGACCATCAAAGACGCATCACATAGACTGATAGATACATCCTAACAAATCCCTAACATAGTATCTCAAGAACCCAATATTGTTGCATTAATTACAACCTTAAGATTTGGCGGCGGTGCAACAAATGATTGGGCGGGGACGTAACCCCTCTTTTTCCATATTCCCTTTCCTCCTCTTCCAATATCATTCCCGTAATCCATCTCCGGATGGACAAAATAATACTAATTCTCAAAAGTAATTGTTTATAAAAGTAACAATTGCATAGAAATCTAATACTCCAATTATTAAGGAACTACAAAAAGAAGAAGAATTTGATACAAGAACAGTTATTGAAACCAAACAAACAACTGCTGCGAGATAGAGTTGATATCTTACATAACCAAATCAAAGGAATCCATTTTTTTTTTTTTGATAATTAAATAAGTGGTATTCTGAGAGCAACCACTTTGTGCATATATTGTAAAAGGTTAGGTCTGTCTCCAATCATTCCCCGCCCATACCCCCAATGATCGGGGACTAGATGGGTTCCGTTATGTTGTTGTTGTTGTTGATAATTAAATAAGTATATTAGAAAAGGCTATAAGGGAATGTCACCCGACTACAAAAAAGGCCAAAAGATAAAAAGGCCCTATACACTACCCCATGAGAATGGAAAAGCTCAAACCAATCTAGAAATTGGTCAAGAGAAGGAGAGCATTCTCTCTTGTCCCAACTATACAAACTATTCACCAAAAAACTCTGGATCCTAGACAAAGGCATTTCAACCCCTTCAAAGCATCTCAAATTTCTTTCTCGCCATATAACCCACATCAAACAAAGCGGAATCAAATCCCAAGTTTGCTTCCTTTTCTTTTTCAATTTAACACCCCTCAAAGGAATCCACATTGAACACACCAAGAACAATAATTAGTTGGGTCCTGTGAATACACAAAGCTAATTTCTAAGCAAACGGAAAAAAATGAATAAGCTCCCCAGGCTCAAAAATAGCAAGAAATGGGCATCGATCACAACAACACACAAACAAACAAACCCTAAAACATGGGTAAAAGCTAATAGCAAATGAAAGAAACATAAATTAATCAGGTTTACCCAGGCGGTGGATCTGCAAAAAGTACCACACCAGCGATGTAGCATTCCGTCAGGAAAAGCAAGAAATGGGCATTTACATAGTCAAATACAACACAAACCCATGAATTTGCAAAGGTCTCACCCCTCAAAGAACAATTTTGATTGCAAAAGACGCACAAAATAGTAAGTGCCATATTCCCAAACTCCACAGTTCGAAATTTTTGAACCAAATACACACACAAACCTAGAAATTTGACATGACCATAATTCGTAAATTCTAACGCAAAATACCCATAAATAGCCATTAACATATTCCCAAAATTTCCAAATTTAAAATCTTTGAACTAATAGTTAGATCTACATACAAATCCATAGGTTTGACACCAACATAATCCCAAATTTCTACTGCATAAGACACATAAATAACCAGTCCCGTATTCCCAAATTTCCAAATTTTGACCAAATAGTCAAATACCACACAAACCCAGAAATCTTCAAAAGTTGGAGATACCTGAAAGAACATGATAAGGACATCAGAAGAGAGACGAAAACAGAAACTGGTTGATGTGGTCGTGGATGCATTTACATCTGGTTCTTCTAGAATTAGGGTTTCCTCGGCAACAAATCTTATAACCCATCTTCTCTTTTGCAACTGCTGCTTGTTGTTCGATTTGTAGAGAGAGCGTGTTGGAGCGGAGAAGCAGGAAAAATTCATTGTATAGCAGAGGCAGAGAGAGGGGTCTGAAGAGAGAGAGACAGAGAGAGGGAGAGACATGGAGGAGTTGAACGGAGGTGGAGAGAGAGAGAAAGAGAGAGAGAGAGGAGACATGCATGAGCGGATGGAATTAGGATTATGCGCATGCATAAATTTATGCATGCATGCACAACTTTATGCATGCATGCACATTATAAGTTATTGCAGCCCGCCAACGCCTAACCACGACCAGGAGGAGACCACAAGAAGAGCTTCTCCACGGAAATTAGCATTCTCGATACCTAAAGAAAAGAAATATTTAATGAATAACGCAGGGACATAAATGGAAACAACATGATACCCCTATCCAAACCCATTTCAAAAATCAAAACACCATGTTTGAGATTCAAAAACGAAAGAGGATGACCATTAAAGAAAAGAAAAGAAAACAAAATACTCATTTTGAGCAATGAATACCTATTTAAATTCAGATTACCTCCACTAAAATCATAGTATATATTTTCAACCCAATCTCCACCATTGCCTCTAGTAATCTTTCGAAGCAAAGGGCGATTATAGTTGTGCCGCTAACCTATACAATCACCAATCATAGCTGGAAAGGATAAAATAAAAATTAGCTCCAAGAACAAATTGTATGGTGAATTTTAATTCATCTACGATTGTATGCTTCTATAGTCTACCATTGAAATACGAAGTAAATTCCAATTACACAACTACATACAGTTGATTAAGCAAATCTCACCACAAAATCCGCATCACTTCCATTATCAATATTTTTAACAAACTAGCAAATTTCTGCCTTTTTCTTTTCACAATTCAAAAAGAATATTTCAAAACATTCCCCCTAGATTCTTCCTACTTCCAACATTTCCCTTGCTATCTCTCTCCACTTATTACCCCTACTATTTTTCAAAAAAAATTTCAAACTCCAATCCAAACAAAGCATTCATCATCTGAAACAGCCAACATTTCAATAAGTAACATAGAAGAAACAGAATTCCGTTTTCCTACACAAAAAAAGTTAGCCAAGAATAGCATATTGCCAGTCTCTAATCACATATATGTATGAGTAATAACCCAAAAAAGATATCTGAGAGAATACTAACTGATATAAAAAACATATAGAAACGATGCATAAATCATTTTGCTGAGCCATGGAACTACTTCTGCTATGGAATGCCACTCCAGTGCATCTTCTATCCCCAATCTGTCACCATACTTACAAACAAAACTCCTGGAAGGTTTATATACGAAATGATTGGGACCATTGCTCAAACAGATAGCTGCAATTTCCCACTGTCCAAAGCTGCTTCGTAACATACAAGGGCCACCATCTGGTAGACAATGAGAGCGGACAAACGGGGCCTCAAGATCCGTCTCAAATATATCATGGCCAACACCAAAAAACTAATAGGAACAAAACATAACAATAAAAAGGATAGCTAAAATTGAAACCCGCAAATAGTGACATGGTCAATCAGATGAATCATATGCTCAGAAGAACCTATCATGATAGGCTAAATTTCAGTGTTTTTTCCATGGTACATTGTCCCTTTGGATTTGGAGATAGGTTGAGACAATATTTAGAGTGCATAGCAAAAATTGGGCGTGAACCTACATCCAAACAAAACTCGTTTTGGTTTTACCTAAATCAAACTCAGAATCTGAAAACACTAAACCCAAACCGTATTTTCAAGCAAAAGTATGGGAAAGAAACAAACACAAAGATGTATACCTAGCCATTGGAATGATTCGAACGAAACATGAGACCCAACCGTGAATCCACAAACTGAATCCACACAGAAACATATTAGCCAACACATAACTGATAAAACAACACATGCAAAGAGAACAACACTTCCAAAAAAAATCTTGTCCACTTATAATAAGCCAAATATTTAAAACTTCAAAAACCAGATACAGCACAAAATCGAAGCAACACATAAGTGGCAAAAGAAAAACTCCAGCAGCCAAAAAAAAAAACACCAAGATGAAACCTAAAGAACCAAACTTAAACCTCCGAACATGCCTAAATTAATCAACACACACGCGAAAGAATAATCACAGAAAATAAGCAGAGTCATACAAATGGAACAAACCATTGAAGATAGAACCCAAACCCAGACAAAGAAAAGGCTGTGTGTGAACCTAGATCCAAACAAAACCCTTTTTGTTTTGGAAAACTAGGTACATCGCGACATGCAAGGCACGTGCGTCATGCCCGCTGAGTTGAATTGAACGGTGTTGAATATTTTTCAAAGCATATAATGCACATTAGGTACCACAGTGAGTCAACAAAAGGATGGCTTCACCTAAACACACATGAAGTCTTCTATCCTTGCGGTGCGAGTATCAACCTATAACCAAACCCCTCCGGAGCTCAATCTAACCCAGACTTCCCAGCCTTGTCGTCTTCATGGCTTCATGCCATCTGATTCCAGGTGTTCATCGTGGCCCTTCAAGCCCAAATCCAAGTTCAAGTTGCTCATGGTTGAATTTTGCTGGATCAAACAGATCTTGTTTCCAGCTTGCAATACAAGACCATTAGGCTTTTCAAGGACTTGTAACCTAACAACCAGTATACAAGAATATTCAACTCAATAGCAGGAGTTCTTTCAAACTTAGTTTCCCTCTTGACAGGGAGAAGCAAATGAATGAACTTCATATTTTAGCGTTGTGAAATACAAAGCAATACTAACTCGCACCAGAGATTCTGGTACTAATTGATCTAAGAATTGTACAAGGTTCAATGCGTCTATTCCAAACATCTAGACAAACAAGCAATTCTCTCTTCTGTATTGTAGCCTAACTGAAATTCCAAGCCAAGGTCTTATTGTTCACCACAAAAAGAACAGAATATATTCGATGTACGGCTCGAAAAATTATAATGATTTCAACAACGCGAAGTATTCGGCAACTTGTTATATTTCTAACGCCTAAATGGAATTCAGATCTTGGCATGAAATATATATATCTGTGTGTGTGTAATAATATACACAGACACGGGTTCCGGAGACACCCAAAAAAACATCTAAAAAAACACCCTAAATCTCATAGTTCCCCATCGAATTTTGATGATCCAAGCCGCTCAATGTGTTCAAAACGTGATTTTAAGGGTATCCGCAAGAAATCGGCAAAACAAATTACCAGGAAGGGCTTTGATTTGAACAGTTTTTTATTGAACCGTTCAATAAAAAACTGTTCGGATAAAGCCCTTCCAGGTTTTTTTTTTCTCGCAGGTACCCATAAAATCACGTTATAATTACATTGAGCAGCTCGGATCATCGAAATTCGACCAAAAACTTTGGGGTGTTTTTTAGATATTTTTTTTGGTGTTCCCGAAACTGCCCCAATATACACACACACACACACAAAAATCTTCTTATAAGGGCGCCCTTACCGTATTAAGGTAAGGACGTCCCTTTTCCGACCAATTTGCGATGATCCGAGCCTTTTCCAACCAATTTACGATGATCCGAGCCGCTCAATGTATGCAGAATGTGATTTTATGAGTGCCCGCAAGAAATCAGCAAAAAAAAAAACCGGGGAGGGCTTCATCCGAACAGTTTTTGTTTGTTTTTTATCAAACAGTTCAAATAAAAACTGCTCTAATGGAAGCCCTTTGCAGTATTTTTTTTTTCTGATTTCTCACAAGTACCCTTAAAATCACATTCTGCACACATTGAGCGGCTCGGATCATCGAAATTTGGTTGGAAAAGGGGAGGTCCGCACTGTAATACGGTATGGGCTCCCTTATGAGAAGCTAACTATATTTATATACATATATGGTTTTAAACATTGGCAATACCCTCAGAATGTGCTCTGTTGGGGGAACATGAAAGTCCTAATTACACACACAAAAAACAATCAATAATGATCCAATCTTATAATTTTATAGAGCACTAAGTTTTCATGTTGGTCTTTCGTAGAACTTTAGCGTAAATATAGAAGTGAATTACCTTTGGAGTGATACTGTGACAATCTCAGTTGATGTAAAAAGACAGAAAAATAAGCCTAAATTCATCTAGATGTTCTGATGCTTTCATTTATCTTCAGTTGTTCTGCCATGGTTCTATAACCATCTTTGCTGGTAAGGCATTTTGCTGTTAGTTCTGCCATGTCTTTTATCAGTCAAGTTTCAAAGCTTTAGGTAGTATATCTATATTGGTCTCCTCAGTAGCAGTACCAATAGTAGCAGCACCAGTTGGAGCGATTATATGTGCTCTCTACTCAAATGCAATAAAAATAATGGTATGTCAATTCATAAAAGTTAGGTTACAACTTACCTGAAGCTCTTTAGCAAGCGCTACCACTTCATCCAAATTCGCACTGGATTCCTAAGACAATTAGAAACATCAATGAATTTGTGCTACAAAAGCAAACATGCAATCGTCAGGCCACGTTAATCCACCATCATCATTCAAAGAGTAGGAAGTAAGGAACAAAATCTCATTTGTTTCCACTCCCACAGCTGAAGCATTTCAGTTTCCCAGGAAATCAACATGAATCAGCAGTGGAAATCCGTAATTACAGTTTTTTTTTAACCTGGACTAACACCTAGCTCAAAACCAACGCCTACATTTTCCTCATGCTCTTTTACTTTCCATCAATGGGCTTTATAGTTCCAAAATGATAGATTTCCAAGGTAATCAATCACCGTAAAGAATAAACTTTGTCGGACAAAAGGATATAAATCGCCACATCTTTTTTATCCCTTCTCCCACATTTTCGACCTCTAAACCAGTGAGTCCAACATGAAGGGAACATAAACAAACATGAAAGATTATTCACCTCAAGGGTTTTTCCATCTGGAGCTATGATGCACCGACACGGACACCGAAACCGACACCGGTACACGGGAATTCTAAAAAAATGGGGACACAGAGGGACACACCATGTGTGTATATATATTTATTTATATATATATAATTAATTAATTATTGTTTAGCACCCAGAAATTTTTAAAAAATTATAATTTGGCCCCAAATTTTTTAAATAAAATTACAATTTGGTCCCTAATTTTTTATAAAAAATTACAAGTTGACCCCTAATTTTTTCAAAAATTACAATTTGGCCCCTACCGTGTCCCCATCGGTGTCCCTGACGTGTCCCAGCCGTGTCCCCGCCATGTCCCCATGAAAAATTCAAATTAAATTATGGGACACGCCACGTGGCGTGTCCCGTACGTATCCCCGCGGTGTCCCCGTGTCTGACACTGCGATACCTTGGCCTCTAGAGGTGTTGGTGCTTCATAGATCTGGAGCAATATCCCAACGATGAAAGCACTAGAAGTCAACTCCAAGCTTGTTTATTAACTCAAAATTTGCTCTCACTATATCATTAATAGAAAGAAACTACTCAGTTACTCATAAAAGTAGTAAGTAATAACTGTGAAAAGAGTTGGATGATTCCGATAGGTCTTACTCCTCTTAGCCATAGCCACTGAATTGGTACCGTCTTCCCAGGGCCACATGTTTGTAGGTGCACCAAATGGGTCACCTCCTGTCCCACAGAATGTGTGCCAGATGCGACGTTTTAACAAGAATCTAGAAACTATCGATGCAAACGATGCGCCCTAATAGTTGTGAATAACTTACTTCATATTGATTCGCCTAAACTGAACTTACACATATCAATAATTAAACAAATCATAGGACTGTAAAATGTTGGGTTATGCTTCTGAAATCATCTAGCCACATTCTTGAAACTTCATATTTGATAAGATCTTTGTTGTACAGGTATGAGCAATAGTTACCATAAAACAATATAGTACCACTTGCATACATTCTCATTGAACTGCAAATGGTTATGTAAGATTACTTACATATTCAGAAGAGGTGTACTCTTCAGTGCGGGAAGTGTTCCGTTCAATTTGTTTTTTGCAAGAAACCTGATCATACACAAATAAGTTCAAGTCATAAAGATTCACATTTTCTAGAATGCTTTACAAGAAAAAACATTGCACAACATGTTTATCAAGAGTAAGAGAGAATGTTTATTACAAGAGGGAGAGAGAGAGAGCGCTCAAAGTGCTTCTTATTATAGAGGGAGAGGATACTATAAAAACCCTAAACCCAAGCCGTATTCGCAAGCACAAGCATGGAAAAAAAAAACAAACACAAAGATCAATACCTGGACATCGAACTGATTCCAACTGAACATGAGACCCGACCGGATCGATTCACGGAAAACGAAAAAGGAAGGGAAAATTACTGAAACGAAAGCGAACAAAGACGTCTCAAAGTGAAGAAAGAGACGATAAAGATGAAGTCTCTGCATCGTCAGAATCAGAAAAACGAGAACGAAAATAACCTTGCAAAACTGGAAAATACCAGCCTCAAAAAAACAAAACCAAGCCAATTTTTAGGGATGCAAACGGAATAATGAAGAAGTCCGAAAACCCATTTTAATAATTTGTAATTCGGCAAAACAATGCAAGAATAGTGTCTGGCCCCCACCACTAAAACTAGCAAAAAGATAGAAATAACCCCCAACTCACACTATGGTTCTACCCAGCCCAAGGACAAAATTGGAAAAATTGACCAAAATTGCCCAAATCGGCTCTAAACATTTACATCTTCCTTTAACGCCGGCAAGTAGGATTTCAACAATAGCAGTTCCAACGGTGTTTCAGACATACACATCTGCAAGGAAAATGAGCCTATGATTCAAACAGCTCTTAACTTTGTATATGAGGCTATGAGCCCAGTTGACCTGACCTCAAGTGGTTAATACTAGGTACTCTTCATCTCTACAAAATTTTGTCTCTCAAGGTGTGTCATTGAAGGGTTGGTGTTAGATCACCAATTGTCCCAAAAGTCGAAGCTGTTAAAAAATGGGCTCAATTCCAACAGTATATCAAGCTATCAAGCACCTTCCCTCAGAACAACCTGATCTTGCACATGTAGATGCAAACGTTAGAGCGAAATAGATTGTAAAGGGGAGAAGCATAATGCAAATGGAGGGACCTAAACCTAGAACTTCCTAGAGACCAAAGCTCTAATACCATGTTGGACGTACCTATAGTCCCAAAAGGTTAAGCAATAAAGGAATGGCCCAACGATGCATATGAAGCCATTGAACAGTGACAGCACATGTGATCATTTTCCTCAACTGTGTCATTTTACTTGATGTCACGACACTGCCAATGCTTGTATGACTTCATATTACAATTTCTTGTGCCTTGGGAACTAATTTAAATGTGTAATTGAGTTTATTTTAGATGATGTCTCTTTAAGGAAAAAAATCTTATTGATCAAGACTCAAGAGTTTTGGTCCCAACATTCATCTAGGCTTTTCCCTTGTAAATCCTTCTTTGATAAGATTGATGATTGAAATAAATCATTGTTTGGAGCACAAAGGTGCCCTTTTAACTAACAGTATTTGCAAGGATTATGGCCACAAGAAACTTCATAATTGTCATTTTATCGTAAGAGGTCAGAGGTGTGCTATAACTATCCAGAAAGAAACAGGAGGGAACTTATCTCTTATTGTTGCACGCCTCGTAGCCTTGGCATTATCGTGGAACAAAAGAATTAATGACCTTTTGGCTGATTAGAATAATATTTCGAAGTTATCAGAACATGGAACAGCTACCCACAGAGCATAATTGTACAAGTAAATTTAGAATAATTTGGGCAACCATTTGACATATCTCGACTAACAAATTTCCTCCAATCAGATTTATCAGGCAAATTACATGTTTAAACCGAAGTTTATTTTTTATACTGCCCTCAATCATCAATATTCTTGTCAGCAACTTGCTTCATAAAACAAGTTCAGAAAACAGCATGCATGGCACACACCTAAGAAGAGCAAAATGACATAAAATAAATTGAAAAGAAAACTGAGCACCTCTTTCCTTTAAGAGATTCAGAACGTTCAAAAAAAAAAAAACCAAAAGAAAACAGTTTTCCTTCACATTTCGACATTCCTTTCCTTTTTACTTTTCCCTTTGCTTTTCCTTTTCCCCTACCCCCACCAAATTCAAGTTCTACGCAAAGTCTACCTAATTTACATCTCAGGTTTTGAAGACATTGTTGGCAATGTTAGAACTCTCAAGGGATACCTTCTTAGCTCCAAACCATGATGCCTGCTTAGGCAAAAAAATAAATCATTACAAAAGCTCACAGAAGAAGAAGGATAACTAGAATGTTATTTACAGTAATACGAGCTCATTCTGCGCATTTTATGTTAACATGGGCACCTCTTCCAGCGCTGCACCGGTTATGATCGTGAAACTAAGCAACATCTCCACTCCTTACTCAAATGTTAATCCAAATTAAAAATAGTAAAGAAAACATCCAAAACCTTTCACCGATTCTTCAACCCTAAACAGAGCCAAAGAATAGTTCCCTTGCAGCAACAAACATAGTAACGGTTTTGATTGTTCGGAGCAAAAATCCTCATAATTACTATAGATTGCAATAAATGAGAATTAATATAGTACGAAATCACAATAAGTATAGAAAATAGACCATAGAGATTTCAGAGCTCATTTGTGACGATCTCTTGTGATAATATGGAATATTTCATGTTATTACCATCGAAAATCTGTTGTATGAACACAAATATGAAGTGCAGCAACCACATGCCATCATCTAACAAGTGCTATTAACCGAAATAGAGACATGTACCACAAACACAAATTAACAGGCCACCATCTCTAAAAAACACACATATCACATGCCACGGAAAAAATCACACGTACAAACAAGTTAGAGGGCCACAACAGCAATTGCCAAGCCAGTTTCTCAAAAAAGATCACTGATTTTTTACATTATTCTTTCTTTTTTGCTGTGGAGTTTTTGCGCAAAGAAATCCACAGGTACATAAACAGAACCACCTCGAAAAAGCCTGTTCAGCTTTGACAAAATAACTAATTTTGCTCTGCAGGAACAAAACCCAAATACCCTACAACAGTTATTCGTCGGCAAGACTAATGGAAATAAAACAATAATTGTCTTCTTCTTTCAGCACTGCATTTTTTATGTCAAAACTTAAACAACAACAGACATTCAACATAGGATCAGACCCAAATCCCTCGCCCAAATGCCCCCAACGAAGAAAACATCTATTTTTACACGCTAACACAAACACCACCCAACAAAGGCATAAACACCGAGCCGATCATTACCTTTACGCACACAAAACGCAACCGAACAGCCTGGGAGCCTTGACGAAAGCAGAAGAGAAGTCCACGCTGCAACAAAAGAAGGCAAAATTACGGAGGCAACACCAACATGAAAAACCGCAAATATACTATGCAGTATAAAACCTCACGCAGAAAAAATCAGATGAAAGGCTTACCCACACACAGAGAAAATATACTATGCAGTATAAAATCCTCACGCAGAAAAAATCAGATGAAGGCTTATCCACACACAGAGATGAGACGAAAAAAGATAGAGGCACCGCAGAACACTGTTTTTGGGGTAATGAGTAATATTGAGGGAGCAGAAATCTATTCTCTCTCTTAAGCCTACACGGTAGCCCATTGAGTGCAATATGGCGGAGCATCTTCCCTACGCCATCCCATCGCAGGCTCCAAGGCGAAGATTTTTGGACCCATCAAGAAAAATTGACAAATTTATCGACACAAACTGATTAATAAACACAAAATCAAAATCCATATAAAGATTTTTCTCCCCCATCCAGATTCCTTCAAGATTTCTGAATTTTCATCGAAGACACAAGTAAAAAAAAAAAAAAACCCTAATAGAAGTAGATAAATGTAAGTTCTTGGCCGAAAACCTAACATAATGGTGCGGTGGATGGAAGTTTGGAGTGGTGTTGAGTTTGTGGTTTCCATGGGAGAGGAAGAGAGGAGAGGGGTTCGCGTGTGAGGGTTTTCGTGGGGGGTGCGGCCGTTGTCGGTGTGTGGGTGTGGCCGTGGGGGAGAGAGAGCGTGTGTCAAGAATAATTACGGTAATGTTTGGTAAATCTTTTGCAATGAGAATAGCCAAATAGGGTTTTATTCTTTTAAAGGTAGAGAACAAATAAAGGGATAGAATAATTTGCCTATAAGTGTTTCGTTAAGTTCTTATGCCCTGTTTGATAAAATTGAAATCTGAAATTGAATGTTGAAAAATTAAGTACTGAATGCTGAAATTTTTAAGCTGAAAAGCTATTTAGTAAACATATTAAGTATTGAATTAAAAAAATGATAAATTAATTTTAGTTCCGATTCTTTCTTAATTTACTAATTATCACAATGTACTTATAATAATGGTGATTGTGATGGTGGTGGTGGTGGTGTGTTGGTGGTGATAAAGCGACGGTGGTGGTAGTGTTGGAGTGCTAGCGATAGTGGTGTAGTGGTGGTGGTAGAGTGATGGTGATGTAACGGTGGCAATGAGTGGCGGTGGTGTAATGGTGACAGTGAATAGTGTCGGTGGAGTGATAATTGTGCAATGGTGGCATTATGGTGGTAATGGTGTGGTAGTGGTGATGGCAGTGTGGTAATGGTGGTGCCGTGGTGGTGATGGTGATGGTGATGGAGTGATAGGGGAGTGATGGTGGTGATGGAGTGGCGGTGGTGGTGGAGGAATGGTGGTGAAGTGGTGGAGGAGTGGTGGTGGTGGTGGTGATGGTATAGTGATTAAATGCAAGTATACAAGAATTCAGCCAAAATTAAGTAGCTCAAAGCTACTTATTTTTTTCTCAAACTTTTTAGCCTATATTTTAAGTAGCATTTAATTTGTTAAGTAATGTATAATGTCATTATCAAACCTACTGAATCACTTATTGTTTAATTGATTCAGTTTTAAGTGCTGAATTTAGGTTATCAAACAAACCCTTATGATCTAACTTATTTAACTTATTTGTTTAAAAATAATAATGAAACCTGTTTGTTACCCAATATAACGGTTATTTATTACCCAGCTTTTGATGCATTTTTCATATTGAACCAATTATTTGGTTATTTCTATTAAACTTATTTCGTTTGGATGGTTCACAAGTAAAAATTAATTATAATTGTTTTGTGAAAATTTTGTTTGCAAAAAAAAAAAAAAATTGCAACTAAGATTTTGATGATTTATCAAGAAAAGATATTAAAATATAAACTTAATATATTAATTCTTTTTTTTTTTTCTATGAATGTAAACGTAGCCTACGCCCCCAGGGGTGTAGTGCAGTTGGTCAAGGATTGGGCCGCAAGTTGAGATTTAGACATACCAAGGCTTTGCGCATAGGTTCGATACCTGGCAGCTGCATACTCTGAACTTAACCGTTGCATAGTGTGTGGGGCCACTGCGCGCAGCACAACCAAGAGAGACTCGCCCAAGATGTAGCCTAGGAAAGAGTCTCCCTGGATTACGCTTTTTTCTAATGTAGCCTACTAGAAAATCCTTCATTCAGTAGAGTCTCTCTCCTTTTTAAAAAGATTTTAAGATATGCTCGTGGATTCGGCAGTTTATGTTGGGTATCCCGACCGGAAGCATGGCCAAAAAAAATCCAGCAAGCAACAAAATAATCTCGTCCAAATGCATGCACTGAATTTTGTATAGCATTTTCTAATCCTCTTTTGAGCCCGTTTTGACCTAGTAAATGTCCGAATTTTTTTTTATTCTACTCAGGTTGTAGCTCTTTAAATCTGCTTTCCCAATTGAAGTTAAATAATCTCAATCTAATATCGGGTGATAGATATATGGTCAAAATACTATAGATTGTGCTGAGTTGATTCATAATTTTACGATTGAATCGAACTCTTTAATTTTCCTTTGAATTGGATTGATTTGGATTCCATAAAGGGTTCCAAGTATCCAATGCGCTTCTCACTTTTCTTCGGATCACAGGATCTTGTAAAGTGGACCGTGGGACGGCCAAATTGACCGCCCTACAATCCCTGCAGTGCGGCCCGCACTACAAAAGTTTCAAATTCCCTTTCTTCTTTCATTTGGCTCCAAAGGCAACATGCTGAGCCAAACAATTAGCAAGCCAAGAAAAATGAGCTAAAAAATGTAATTTAGGAGCCAGGCGTAGATGTCAATATTCACGCACCTATATCACCTAAAGCAAAATTAAGCCAGCCTTCCTTCACCTAGGGCGCGGCTATTCGCAACCCTTCATTTTCTCTCATAACTCATTAAAATTTTTTTAATTATACTCGACAGTTAGTTACTGAAATTGAGATACATTTTCAGCATCCAATTACCGAAATATAATATTTTTTTCAATAGCTATTTACCGAAAATGCATGTTCGGCAGTTGTTTACCGAAAGTTGAACATATTTTCGACATGTAGTTACCGAAATATAATCTTGTTTTCAACAGAAGTTGAACATATTTTCGACATGTAGTTACCGAAATATAATCTTGTTTTCAACAGCTATTTACCGAAATGTTATTTATGATTTTTAACAACCACTTACCAAAATATAATGGGCTATGGGAGAAAATAAAGGGCTGCGAATAGCCGCGCCCTTCACGTAATGTGGTACTACACCTTAATTAACAGCTTATTCAAATTATTTAGCTGCCTCGATCACATTTTTTTATGTTAGTACGATGATTATAGAGATATCCATGTGCGGCTGCAGCGAGGCTTAAAATGTGTGACGATTTTGACGTGATAACAAGGAATGTCCATAATAATTTGTACGACGTTAAGAAATTCCTCTTGTTCAACACGTACAAAGTGTTAAATTCGCAGCAAGTACTTTCTCAAATTACAACTGACCTTTTACACCCAAAATGAACCGTTCGTTGTAAAAAACCAGCTCCATTAGACGTTCATAATTTTCTGATTCAGTTGTAAATATTATGCGTTTGCCAAGGATTTATGATAAAAATTAGTTTCTTGTTTAAAAATATCATAAATTCAATATTTTTAAACAAGAACCTTAATTGAGTAGAAGCAATCGTGGAAACATTCTCAGTTGTCGATTTGAGATAGAATGGGAAGCTTTTGTGATTGCTTCGCGCGGTGATAATTAAACAAAAGGTGGGGGCCTAATTGTTTAACGGAATGGCAAGTTTTCGTTTTTTTTGACATTATTTAAAGTAAGTATAAGTTTTTTTTTTTTAAATTTATCTTTTCATTTTTTTCTTAATTCTTGCAACCGCCATTCTGTAGGTTTTGAAAGTTTCCTCCCCCAAATAAAAGATCAGTTCCGAACGTTTGACCATTTATCCCTAACGGTTCGGAACCAGCATATCTCTCTCTCCCTCTCTCTCTCCTAACAAAAAATTGCCAACACTATTTTCCGATTTCTAGCCGTTAAGAGCCTTCTCTCTGCACAACCAACACTACAAAACTCAAATTTCATTCTGTCTACAACCCACTCAAAGCATTGCATAAACCACTCCTTCCTTCTCTCTCTCTCTGAACAAAAAAATGCCGCCTCCGAGCATTCCGCCACTAGCAGAATTGATCAAAGAAGACGCCGCCGCCGCAGAACAACCTTCGACTTGGCATTTTGAGGACAGCCAGACAGGGCGCCTGGTGGCCCCCACCACCGCCCTTGTTTCTGGCTCTCTGAAGCGAAAGAGACCTCCCACCATTGAGATCCCAAACGTAGTACTGCGCGAGATCCCTATCAGAGACAGAGACTCGACCCCTCAGAACGACGCCGTCTCCTTCTGCGGGTCTGGAGTTGGGGTTTCCTCTGTCAAAGGCAAGAAAAAATTCATAGAAGACACTCACAGGATTAGTGTTTCCTGCTCTGATTCCATTAAGGTAAATTAATCACAAAAAGTTTTTAAATACACGTATGTGCGTATATATCAAACAAGCCGAGCCGGGCCAAGATTTGGAGGGTTTGAGCTTGGCTCGTTTACTAAACGAGGTTGTGTTTTGGGCTCGTTTTAACCGAGCCAAGCTTGGCTAATTCTCTTAACGAGCATCTTTAAACAAGCCAAGCTTGTACAAATGAGTTGAGGCTTTGAATATTAAGCTCGGCTCGTTTAGTAAACAAGCCTAAAACTCGAGCTCGAGCTTGGTTCAATTACTCAACGAGCCGAGCCACAAGCTGCTTGCGAGCAGCTCGGCTCATTTGCAGCCCTAAATAAGACATATTTGCATTCAGATCTGAGATTGTGTTATGTGTAAGTATGGAGTTCAATTTTAGGTCTTAATTGAGTTTTTGGCTGTAAATTGGGGTTTTATATGGTAGAGTAAACAAAATGCATTTGAAAAAAAAAAACTGAGATTGGTGAGATGTAGGGCTGTTAAGGGGTTTGTGTGTATGTGTGTGTATTTATATGGGTTCGATTTTTTTACGAAGTCTATGAATGTTATGGTTGTTAACGGTATGTTTGCCTCTAAACTAGGGATTTACATGGTAGAGTGAGCAAAATGGACATCTAGTTTATTTACCAAAACTATGGATATCTGATTTGAGATTGGTGAAATGTAGGGTTTTTTCGGGGTTTATGACGGGCATGGAGGTAGAAAAGCCGCAGAATTCGTAGCTGAGAATTTGCATTCCAATATATTGAAAATGGTCGAGAATCGTACAGGGAATGTGGTAAAGGAAGAGGCTGTTAGGGATGGATATTTGAAAACAGACCAGGAGTTCCTGAAACTGGTAATGACAATTTTCTTTAAATATGTTCATCCTCAACTATGTGACTTTGAAAAAGGAAACAATAAACAGCCAAATTTTGTTGTGCAATGAAAATATCAGTTAGCTAACCTCCTTGGGAGTTTAGTAGACTCTTATTAATTGGTTAGAGAAAGTAAGTCTGGAATATGGGTTTATATGACGAAGTTTACATGCTTTTTTACTTGTTGGATGATGAATTTCCATTACTAAACAACAGCTTTCCTTGTGCCACAAAAACTACATGATTTAGAGCTTGAGAAAATCTGGATTATTGCAAGAATGTGAAATAACTAAGAAGTGCAATGCTTTGGAATTTTACAGCAGAAATTAGACTGGATAGTTGCAATGTGTCTGAAATGCAATCTACTGAGTTGCACGGAAACGTTAGGGGCTCACTTTTAGTAGCTGCTAAGAGTTTGATATACAAAGAAATGGAATCCGTTTCTTGTGGTGAGAAATTTAATTGACATTTTCCAGCAGTTAAGCTTGATATAGTGAAACAAGCTAGGTAACTGTCTACTCTTGATTAGTACCCCTACCAGGTCCAAGAAACAGCCTCTTGCGAATTTTGAGGGGGCCTAATTTTGACTTAGCAAAAGATAAGACAGTATCTAATTTAGATAGTTTTAGAGTATGAGCATGTCTAGAAACTTAATATGTCAAGTCACAAGTACTTTTCAGTTTTCACATGTACAAATGTGACTCTGTCAAATTGTTTAGCTGGCTGCAGGCGTAGGGGAATGTTTTCGCAGCAACTGAGGTTGGACCTTGTCCACTACAGGCCTCAAAGAAGAGTTTGGATACTAGTTAATCATGTATGCACTTAAAGCAGAGTCATTTATCAGATTACTTTAATAGAAAAAGAATCTTCATATTTTTATCTCCTAAACATTGCTCTTAATGAGTGGAATTTAAAAACATTAAACCGGTATGGACAAAGAAACTGCTAAACATTAGGATATGTACAGTGCAAATTATGTGAATTTGTTGTACAGGATAATGCATTTTATAGTCTAAATGACTCGAATTTAAATGCATAAACTGCTACCAAGAAAACTCCAAATCGGGGCGCACACAATGCATATGTAATGCCGTGTGTGCAAGCCAAGTTAAGTTTCCCAAAAAAAAAAACTTTTGACTTATTCTTATACCTTTCGTAATATCATACAATTTTTTTCTTCTGACAAACAAAAAACAATAAAGTCAAGATCACATCAAATCAAGTGTTTATATACTGCAATAATAGCATATGTACACTATTATATAACAATTTCCGTAGTATCCATCCAAATCCTTGAAATTTAATATTTTTAAGTCACAAGTACTTGTCGTTTGTACCAATGTGACTTTGTCAAGTACAGGTTTAGGAATGTTCTGGCTTTTTCTTAGCAGCTAAGGTTGGACCTTGTCCAATACAGGCATCAAAGAAGAGTTTGGTTTGTAGTTAAAGATATATGAATGTAAACTACAATAACTTGCCAGATTACTTCAATAGAAACAGAATCTTCATTTTTTAAACTCCTCAACTTGCTCTTAATGATTGGGATCCAAAAGATTAAAGCGCTAGACAAGAAACTCTTCAATATTAGAATACTTACGATGCAAATTGTTGTGTATTTTTAGTACATCTGTAGTACAGTATAATGTTCTTCGTAGCCTTCTAAATGACTCGAATTTAAAAGCTTAAATCACTATCATGGAAACTAGAAATCCGGTCACACACGCATGTGCAATATCGTGTGTGCAAGTTGAGTTACGTTAAAATACGAGAAAATAACTTTTGGCTTCTTCTTTTAGATTTTGTAATATCATTGTCTTTTTTTTTTTTTTTGAAAATGAAAATCAATAAAGTAAAGATCACATCAAGTCAACTGCTTATATACTGTGATAGTAGTATAGATATACACTATAATAACAAATTCCATGGTATCAATCCAATATAATAAAGTAATTAAATTCCTGCCAACATCCTTTGCCGAAACCGTTAATGTGATATGTTGCAGAGAAATTAAAATGTTAACGCCTTCATCTTATGTTTTACTCTTTGTCTATCAACTTTTGTTACTCAGCCATGTCACTGCTAATCCCAATTATTCATCTGGGACTAAAATGTCTTTTACCTGCATTGACAGTCAAGTCGATCTTGTATTGCTTATAATGATTGTATCATTGTAGCTATGGTGGATTATGATATCAAATAAATCTTATTCTTCTAACCAATGTGATAATAAAGCACACAAGAAATCGATAAATAACTGATATTTGGTTGTCGTTTGATCAGTCATAACATTCTTAGATGACCAATTTACGAGCTCCAAACCCAACTGTAAAATCTTCTCTCTCAAAAATTCAACTCCAATTTCTTAACCAGTTCATGAATGGAACCCCAAGGTTAGAGACATATCTCGATTCCAAAACTAAAGAATCATCAGACATACTTCTATACTCCAAAACATTTACATACACCTTTATGTTTTGCTTATGGAATTGTAAAGGTGTTTTTTTTAAAAAGAAAACAAAAACAATAGAAGACTCACTTAAGTGGAAGGTGAGAATCCTAAATGAGGCAGTGCATTTACCCTTTTGGCTTTGTCATTTTTTTCCTTTGCATCTCCTGCCCAAAAGAGTTCCCAGCTGGGAAAACCTTCTTCAAAGTGGACTGACACTGAGTTGGCCGGCTAATTTACCCCGGAAGTACCATGTATCCAACTTTCTATTGTGGCATGCTAAATGGTTTTTCCTGTTTGGGGTTATACCCACATCTTTTAAGTCAATGAAATAAAATGGACAATGGAGCAAACAATGGTTGGATGGTTCAAGGTGAAGAGTATGAACAGGAAAAGAAGAAAGAGAAGAGTTTGTGAAGACCGAAGAGGTGAAACACGTGTGGGGGAGAGGAAAGAGGAAATTGACGTTAGGTTGTTATGACTTCTGTGGTGTAAATTGTCAATTATGTCCCTACAGTTTATCTCTCTGTTCTTTTAATTCGGTTTAAAACAGTTTTTTGGAATGAAAAAGAATGGCAGGGCTTAAAAAATGAGAGACACCAAGCTGGTGTTCGCCCTTTAGATACGAGAATAGATAACCCCATTGGTGGACGAAGAAACTATTACTTACTGGACACAATTACATTGCAAAGTGCTGTGGATGTGTAATTATGTTCTTTGTAGCCTTCTATTTGACATTAATGACTACTGTACATGCATTGGACGTTACAAAAGCATCACATGTTTGAATATTGTACTAATCAGTGGTAATAACTGCAGGGTTTAGGTAGTGGGGCTTGTTGTGTAACAGCCTTGATTGAAGAGAATGAGATTGTAATCTCAAACTTAGGAGATTGTAGGGCAGTTCTTTGCAGGGGTGGGGTGGCTGAAGCCCTTACAAAAGATCATAGAGCAGGACAGGCAGATGAACGGAAAAGAATAGAGAGCAAGGTACTTTCGGTAGTACAATAAAGCTTACTGGTATTGTAGCATCATAGAGGAGATAACAAATTCAATCTCTTCTTTTGTCTTGTGATATAGGGTGGATATGTGGAGATTCACAGAGGAGCTTGGAGAGTCCATGGGATACTTTCTGTCTCGAGAAGCATAGGAGATGCTCATCTGAAGGACTGGGTGCTGGCTGAGCCGGATACAAAAACTTTAAATTTGGATCCAGACATGGAATACCTTGTCTTAGCTTCTGATGGGCTATGGGAAGAGGTGAGAAAGAGGATAATTTACCTTTTTGGCTGGAAAATTCAAATTTTCACAAGTCGTCCTTATGGTCAAATGAATTTTCTCTCCTCTAAATATATATGCAAGTACTCACGTAAGACACTCAACGCGTGGGTGCTTACACATCAGGGTATGGTTATATTACACTGAATACTTCCCAAAGAATTTTTGACATGACATGTGTTGGTAGACATTCCCAACAAGTTTGTCTATGAACTTGCGTGTAATACCCCTACATTACAGGAGAAATGCTCTATTTCACCCTGTAAACGTCATATGTTTTGAAGGAAAAAAAAAACCCATTGACGTATAGAAATATTATGTTGTGTCCCCCGCTTGGAGATGGGATGTTGGTGAGTATCCACGTAACATAGATCTTAAGATCAATGCATTCCCTATGTGATACCCCTCGTTTTCCTACTGATATCTTTCCTTTTCTTTCTAATTTCCTTGGTCTTAAACGAAATATATGACCCAAGTTTATTTCTTCTTTTAGTTTCTTTGAGTCAGTCTTGGCAGATAAAACTGCAAGGCCTATTCAGTACTATGTATGCTTTGCAAACTTCAAATTCTGCTAATTTGCTTAGGTTGGGAATCAAGAAGCTGTTGATATTGTGGTGCGCTCATGTCTGCTCGAAAAGAAACTGGGAACCCTAACTGATTTTCAAATTGAAAAAGGTGATGGATTTGGCTTCTTGAGTACAAGTACTTCACCAGTAGCACAGAGAGTTGCCCAGTTAAAACCAAAGAAAAAGATTGGTCGAAGCCCAAGCCAAAGGAAAACAGTTTCCAGAAAAGAACGTGAAAATGGTTTTGCTTGTGAAAATGAAAGTCCTCCATCAAAGATCCAACGGATTTCTTCTCAGACGAACATGAAGATTGAATCTCCAAACCAAAAACACAGCAGCTACAAGGAGAGGAGGCCGGCTTCTAGTGGACTTATGGCTGCTTGTAATGAGCTTGTGAACCTTGCAGTGACTAGGGGTAGTTTGGATGACATTACAGTCATGATAATTGATCTGAATCATTTCAGATGAAACTCTATTTCCAGTAATCAATGATATAAAATTTATTCTTTCATATGTGTTCATTCCTCCTTTCGCAGTAGCTATTGTCTTCTTCTGCCCACCCACATGCTCTCATTTCTTGGACGGAAAATATCGGAGATAAAAATCCCACCCTAGAAACCATTACCCGTCTCATATGAATGTGGGACCCATCCCACAGACGGGTGTGGTTGGATCCATATAAAGCAAAACACAAAACTCTGTTCTTTTCTTATTTCTTGTGTTTGTGCTTCGGGAAATCAAAAATTTATGAAAGACATTTGAATGGGGTTTGTTTCCTTTTTTTCACCTTGCTTTTTCACAAAGATAAATTAGTGGAGGTGATAGTGAAATCTTATGTAAAAGGTTGTCCTCCTAGGATAAGAAAAGCTTGTTTTCCTTTTCTGTGGGTAAGGAAAGCTAAGTTTGTTAGTCACAGAAAGGTTACGTAAAAGGTAAAGAAGCTTACCTGTCTTTCATATGATTGAGCTGCTACTGTATAATATGCCAACTCTTCCTCTCATTATCACTCCTCTTCCTCCATACTGCCAGTTCTCTTGATTACAACATAATGCCACCTCTGGCAGCATCTATGGACAAATCTTGTGAGTAAGATCTCTCATGCTCCATTGTAAGATTTTGATCCATTTCTTTCCATCCTTTAGTTTTCTGTCCATTTTTTGTACTCTTGTGAGTTAGATGCATGTTGTTCTCCTTTTGTTGGACACTTAACGAAGATTCGAAGAATGACGAATCACCCAATTGGAATTCCTGCTTGTTTTTCCTCCAGTGAGAGACCAGATGATGATTCTGCTGCTATTATAAGGGGAGGCCAGAATATAGTAATGTCAGCGTATCAAACAAAAATCGCAGGCCGTTTTCATCTGATAACTGTTACATGGTACAAGAATATGTTAGTTCATGGGTTATCTGTCTCTGTTCAAGGAGCACATGGCGGTGAATACTACTGTCGCAAGATCCAGCTCAAGCCATGGCTTTTTTGGAGGAAAGAAGGGTTGGAGCAATTTAATGTGGATGGTGAGACTATTGGTGTTGTTTGGGACCTAAAGGCTGCAAAATTCAATGGTGAAACAGGGCCACAATCGAATTACTATGTTGCCGTTATATGTGATCAAGAGGTTGTGTTGCTTCTTGGTGATTTGAAGAAAGATGCCTTTAGAAGGACCGGTTGTAGACCGGCTCTTGACGATCCGATGTTGGTTTCAAGGAAAGAGCACGTTTTTGGAAAGAAGAAATTCTCCACAAGAGCTAAATTTCATGAAAAAGAAGCGTTTCGTGAAATTTCAATCGAGTGCTTTGGTGGGTTTGATCCGGACATGGAGATTAGGATCGATGGGGATTTGGTTGTTCGCGTGAAGCACCTTCAATGGAAGTTCAGGGGAAATGAACTGATACAAGTTGACGATAAAGTTCGAATGGAGGTGTGTTGGGATGTCCATGACTGGCTCTTTAGTCCTGGATTAAGGCATGCACTTTTCATTTTCAGGCCTTTATCACCCTTATCATTGCCATTTCTATCGACTCTGTTGTCACCGACTATGGCGGAGGATACGGAATCCGGAGAGGATTATAGTGCCGATGAGCCATCTGGTTTTTGCCTCTTTCTCTATGCATGGAAGGTTGATTGAGTTAAGGCGGTGTTCGTTTCCCTTGAATGAAGCTGGAATAGAATGATCATTCCTTTGAAATGCTCGCTTCACCGGTTAGTTTGCAGATCAAATGAAAGAATTTACGTTACAAATGCAATCACACTAGCTAAGATGAATTATTTTCCAAGCATGTATCATCATCGACATTGTCATACAACTTGATCAGCAGCAAAGTATTGTAACAGAATATGGGTTGTAATATGAGCATTGGTAATTTAGAGAGAGAGAGAGAGAGAGAGAGAGAGAGAGAGAGATTGGAAACCAGCACATGGGAGTGCTTGGGCCCAAAGAAAAGGTTCGGGTTAGCAACAGCCTGCTAGGTTTGGTTAAACCAGGCATAATTAGACAGGACAGAGTGGATCACTCAATTATTCTCCAATCTCATAACCCCTTCCAAAGGCTTGACAGAGGTGTTCTGTGGCATCTTACATATGCTCACATTAGGGTGTTCCCTAAATTTTTGTTATTTTTTGTTTTGGTATTTTTCTTCGTCTTTGCTGAATTTTTGTTAGATTCACGTTTTATTTTTTTGGATTAATCCATCCATCTCGACGATAGGAGTCTAAAAAATAAAAAGTTGTGACCAATAGCAAAAAAACAAATATTCACTAAAGAAAAAAATTACTAAAAAACTGTTTTTTTTTTTTCATTTTTTGTTTGGAGTGTTGTCTTAGTATAACTTCTTTTCAACTACGGTTCACATTTTCCTGCTTTTTTTATTCCTCCCATCCAGACGAATGATTAATCACAAAAACTACAAGGAAAAGCTAAACAAAAAAAAAAAACGGAAAAGTAAAAAAAGAAAATACCCAAAAAAAATAACAAACCAAAAATTCGGGGAAAATTGTATCTAGAGACTAGAATGATACTTATTTTTTCTGTTGTTTATTTATTTATTTTTTTGATAAGTACTTTTCCATTGAAGCTCAAACAAGACTTACACAACTCTCAGGGGCATACCCTGCTATACAAAGCCAATGGGCTACAGCGACAAACAATTACAAAGAATCAAAACACTGTTGACAACCTAAACAAAACATTGTGCTCCACTACCAAGGATCAAGAAAAAAACACTACTGGGCAGCCCCCAATTGGCACACAAGATATCAAAGACACTTTTGTTTATCTTGTAAGTGTTAATTTCTTAAGTGTATTTGAGAAACTGGCATTAAGTTTGTCAGAAAGGTTCTGATGTTTTGGAGTGAAATGCAGTAAATGGTGAAACAAGCATCCACCAAACAGAAAGCCTAAAATGATTTCCCCCCCTCCTTCACTCTTGAATAGATTGAGAGTAAATTCATGCGCTTCACCTTTGAATTCTAGTTCTTTCTATTGTGGTAATATTTCAAATGAATGCTTCCACTAGTCCCTACCCATCACATGAATGATTATTAATTTTCTTTCCCTTAGAAAGAGTTCCAGCAGATACTTATCATCAGTTAGGACTTAGGACCCATGTATCTTTACTTTAATATTGGTAGGTTGTCCATCTGAACAGTTGTACCAAAATGGCAGAAGGAAAAGGCAAACACTTATCAGGTTTGGCCTCCAAAATGCATGTTACATGTCTTGAAGTTTGATGCATAGAGTACCCTTTTTTTTTAATAACCGGATGTCGGGGCTAGCTTGCGCATAAATTCTGGGGCTCTGAAGTTAACAAGGTAGCAAACTCTAGTGGCCCCCGTCCTCCGTGTGATTCGAATACGCGACCTTATATAAGACAATCATTTAGTACTTATTAGTTTCTCATGCCCACTTGACCAAATCCTTTCGGGTTTCATGTGTAGAGTAAACTAGACTAGTAGAAAGAAAAATAGAAATAAAGTGCAGTCTCATTTTCAGAAAGGTATGTTAGAAAGATGAAAAATCATTTTCGTTTCTTTTTTTCATTCAAACAAATCATCATTTTCAACGAATTTTCTATATGATTGTTTCTCCTTGATTTTCGACCGAAAATACTCCCTCAGTCCCATTTTGTTGGCCGTCAGTGGGAAACCATTCAAAGGAACATGATTATTAGATTGTACATTTGTTAAACTTTCAATTTTCCCCTTGATCAATTGTTTCTTCATGAAATCCTGATTAATTTAAGGTTAGAGAAAAGAGAGGCCAAAATGAAAATGTTGCATTATTTTTTTAGAGACTTTTCGAAACGTACAGTTCTTTTTAGAACACCCCAATATAAAATACTGGACCAGTGACTTAGCAAGCACATTGTTGATCACTTCAATGTGCTGGGAGGGTGCCTGTGGCAGGCCATTTTCAATGGAATCGGAGGGTCGGAAAACGAACCATCCACAATCCGATCGAAAACCCACTTGTTAGCTGCCTGTGTGAAGTGTACCCCATCCCAGTTGATCGCGACTGAAGGATCTTGACATGGCTTTCCTACTAAAACTTCCTTGCCGTGCACTGTAATTTTCCCTCCACACCCGATATGCGGGTTGTAGTTGTACTTCCCACCATGGCCGCAACAAGCTTGCAGCGGGTGCACGAATCCTGCGAAATTTCACAATTATCTGAACCAAGGGTAATCGAACATCAACAATAACTATAGCTACATGAATGCTGAGGGCAGTAAAATGTATGGTTCTAAAATTCGGGGCTTTTTATTTGCGTGCTGTAAGTGGTTGGAATCTTACTTAATAAAATTACCGCAAGTACTTCTATCTATGAAGTAGTGTTTTTAGTAGCCTAGTAGGCGTTTCTGAACTTCCGTTTAATCGAAATTGCAAAGTATTTCTCAAAACACGAATCTCATGCAGTCATGTTTTGAGATAAGTTTGTTGGAGTCGCGTGTCCACAAATGCGACTACAAAAGCATGATTACAATGATACGACTTTCAAGTGGTTGAAGAAATTCACGGAAACTAAATTTGCTAGGGGAAACCAAACTTTTCGATAAATTTCTAAGTGCGATGTCCCGTATGAACTGACATCATAAGAGTTGATTACACACTATGAGTTTTGAACATCAGACTTATGTTCAGACCTACGAGACAACAAACTTCCTAGTCTAAGGCTTTAACTACCATGTGACCCTTGGGGAGCAGCTTTTGCTTTCCTTATTTTGGCCTCAGACGAAATAAGTTGAAAACACAAAATCAGAAGGGGAAAAAGGCCAGATTTCAACTGCCCCCATTGGGTAAAAATGGGCATAAGAAAGAAGAAAAGAAGAATACCATAGTGATGGGCGTGGCTGATGAGAGAGTACTTAAGTGAATATACATCAACATATGTGAGTGCTGCCAATGGAAGAACCTTTCGGAGTCTGCCCACAGCTTTTTTCAACTTCTTGTTAAAATACTGGGCCACCTCATTGAAAGGGCTCGCGCAACCGGCCTTGTCCACCTGTCCTGCTGTGATTGGCAGCCGGTCCATCACGTACGGAAGGCACCCCACTGGACCAGTATTGTGTATCCAAAATGATCTACCCCCTTGAGCATATATAGACTGCAAGAAATCAAACACATCAGAAGAATCATCAACTCTTAAGCACTTGGGTATTTACATTTTCTGAGATCCAACTGCAGGGTGCAGTTTTTGTTTCTCGGCCCATTGCAAATTTCGCTTTGATATTTTGAGTCGTTCATTTAAAGGACTTATAGAGGAGATCATTGTCTAGAAAAAAACTACAATGAGGTTGATTGTATGTCGTTATCAACACATCAGAACACATTTTTGGTGAAAAAGATGGACAGTATATCTAGTGGTTCAAAAATTTTTTTTCCCACACAAATGTTTTTCGATGGCATGGCTACTGATAATGGGCTAATAATTTTATTGATGAGCCGTTTGAAATGGAAGACTCAGATCATTGAAGTGGGATCCATGCTAGGCCAAGAAACGAAATCATTCACCCTGAAGTTCCGACTTTGATTAGCAACAAATTGATTTAAAAGAGTGGTGTAAAGAACTCGATGATCAAGCTATGTAAACAATGGTTTCTCACCTTAACAACTACACTGAATTGATCCAAAACATCGGGAACATACGCTCTAACTTGATCGGTCGACATGTTGAGAAAATAACCAGCAGTCAGATCATTTTGGCCGATATCAAATGTGTACAAAGCTCGAGAAAAATCTTCCCCTTCCGGTAGAAGTCCCTTGAAAACTCCTCCTATATACCAAATAAGTCGAGCCGAAGATCATAGCACAGCAATAACTCAGTTGTTTGATCTAGTAATTCCTAATCCATGTGTCCCATAATATTTCATCAATTTATAACAGTTGTGTCCTTGACCGGATCAACCAATGTTACATTTTCATGAACACTTTTCCGAAAGTTTTTCCATTACTCAAAGTACGTTATTGGTTGATCCGATTAAAGACACGAAGGTTGATGCTAGTCATATGACTTCAGTAGTAGTACCTTGGTTACGAAAATACTGTGACCGACGGTGGAAGTCACTGAACTGATAAAATTGAACGTTCAATGAAAAGGGACTATAGCCGCTTTGATGAAGAGTGGTGTTCTGAGGTCTAACAGTGGATCCCGCGGTGGCGAAATTGGCTCCGTGGGTGAAGTTGGAGCCCACTGCATCAAGGTAAGCGCTGAGATATGGTAGTCCCAAACTTTCAGCTGAAACCCACAACACAGAACAGGTAATTGCGTTAAATTTCAACTTAAATTTTCAATCCGAAGGTTAAGCTTCAAGTGGTAGGATGTGTTTCTACCTAGATAAGCGCTTTGGGCTAGGTAACAGAGAGTTTATCTCGTGAATTTCCCATTTCGGCATCAATGGCCTCCCATCGACCTGATCTGGAAGGGAATTAGTTGGGTTGCGTGTAAAATGATTCGCACACCCTGCTAGTCCAAAACTCAATAAAACTAAAACTGTGTTACATTTTTTGGTGATTGGTCACGGGTTCAAACTTTTAGCTCTGGCACCAGAAATGGTCCAATTCCGTGTTTTGGACCCTACTGTATCAAAGCATATGCCCAGAATTTTATACCGATGGTGGGACCAATTTTTGGTGCATTAGGATAATGAAGATTTCTTTGCGAGTCCGAAGCCTCTCCGCACCACGCATTGTTGTGGGCAGGGACGGAGCCAGAAATTTCATCACGCAAGGGAAGCTAGGGGATATGCTGAGGGCCCCTCGTGACCCGACCCTTTGAGGCGGTGAGACGTGCTAAAGCCTGTCCTCTAGTTTTTGCCAGTGTCCCTTTGTCACCTATTTACTTAGTTTTTTTCTGTGATGGCTTGTTGAACGTTTGCCCATTCTCTGTTGTCGGATGGATTCGCTGTATTTTGCCATTTGTGGCTTTAATTAAATGTGATTCGGATAAAAAAAAAAAAAGGGAGACCGTGCATATGCGAGAAAAAAAAAATACACATGCATAATCACGTAAATACATTAAAATTCAAAATAATATAAATACATAAATCAGTTTAACTAATGAGATCGATCTTGATGTATGTGTCTTATCTTTCTTTATTGTTTATCTTCTTTTTTTCATTTATCACAATTGGACGAATTCGGTACATGGGCTTTATGTTACTTGATTTTGTCAATCAAAAAACAAAGAATTAAGAAAAGTCTTGAACAACAATTGAGAAAAGACATACCTACAACTTAAATTTCACCAAAATTACTTAGGGTTTCCAAAATCTCTTCTTCTCTGTCTCTATTTTCTTGAAATTGTCTTTGAAGTCTTAACAATTGGGGATGTTTGTGCTAAGAGAGAGAGAGAGTGGGGGATTTGGTGTGCCATTGAGATTTTAGGGCAAAAAGAAATAAAACTGTAAAACACTAAACCCATCTCACGAAAGGTCCACAATATTAACCCTATAATTTATTTTTTGTTATATTTTAGCCCTTAGCCTTTAGTAATTAATGTTGTTATCCTTGTAGTTCAAAGGTTACAATTATATATATATTTTCAAAATTCTAGACAGGAGCAAGCTTATATACTTTCATAGGATTTTTTTTTTACATATAATAGTAGTGTTTCTTTTTCTTCTTGTAGGGGCCCCTCCCTGGCTCCATCTCTAGTTGTGGGATCCTCACAAATAGTCTCGAGCCCTACAGAAATGTGTGGTTCGTGAAAGATCTGGGCCACCATATGGTGGTGCTCCAAGGACATTGAATACTTTTTCGTGGAAAAAACGTGCTTCCATGAGCTGTCGGTAGAATCTAAAAAGTAATCAAAATCCCACAAAAAAACACACAGGAATGCTTACAATAGCAGGGGTTCACCGTTCGAGAAATACCCAGAAAAATGGCCAAATTTTTTCAGGGGAGTGATTTTGCCACTCTCGTTTTTGTTAATATCATCCCCTTTTGTTTTGTCATTCTCTTTTTTGTTAATACCATTCTCCTTTGTATCTTTATTAGATGATTTGTTTTGTAAGAAAAGAGGAGTAACATTAACAAAAAGGGAAGTGACAAAATCAATTCCCTTTTTTAAGGTAAAGTTACCAATTTCGTGTATGGTTGTTCCCCTTATTCGGTGGCATAACTTGTCGCCACTAATTGGAAAGAGGCAATGATACACACATTAATTAGTGACCCTCACATACGTTAGCTACTCCTCCATCCCAAATTTCTTGTTTGTTTCGAGGTATGCTTGTCTGTTTTTTTTAAGATTTTTGAAAACTTTATTGAATAAAAATAATCAAAAATCTATCAAATAAAACTCATATTACAGATTTAAAATAATATACGTTTAAAAATAGTAACACTTATTTAGAAATGTTCAGAATAGTACAGAATAGTAAAAGTGGACAAAAAAATTTTGGACCGAGACTTTTTGCTAGAGAAATTATGATGTGATTTGCTGGTATTGTTAAGGCTTGCCTTTTGTCTAGTGCATTCGCCACAAAACTTTTTAGCTTTGTAAATTTCTATTACTTTTACTTTGTTTGGAGAAGATACCAGTTGTTCAAAAGCGTTCAAAATCATATATAGAGGAATCCTCTCTAGGAAAGTCGATTTTTTTCCCCTTTAAGAATTGAGCTTGGGATCTTATTTTTACCATCAAAAAGAGAAGAGGAATCAAATTCCTACTTGGTTTGGAAAGATGATTACAGAGTAGATATTTAATTTAAGAATCCCATTCGAACTCCAAACATGAAAAATATGCACTAATATTTTCGTGACCACATTTAAGTATCATATTTTGGGTACCATATGATGCATGTGTCACAGTATTTGTGGAACGTCCCCCCTATGTTGTGTAGTAGAGCACATCCTATCAATGTAATGGTGATACATTATATAATATTCAAAATGGAATGATTTCGGTGTCCCCGATCATTTTGGGAACACCGTAACTTTTGGCATAACAAAACCATTATAAGCATAACCAAATTCATTACAAGCATAACCAAAACCATTATAAGCATAACCAAAACCATAACAAGGCATAACTTGGTTGGTTATGCCTTAGTTGATTTTTGGTTATGCCTTGATTGGTTTTTGGTTATACCTTGATTATGCCATATTATGGTTATATTATACTTGTAATGGTTTTTGTTATACTTGTAAGGGTTCTGTTATGCCAAAAATTACGGTGTTCCCAAAATGACCAGGGACACCATAGCATCATCCCAAAATGATATCTAAATGTGGTCTCCATAACATTGCTCATATGATATATGACATCACATTAATCTATGGAGACCACGCTAGTCAAAAGATGGAGAGCTGTCGGGAGAGGTACCGACTGAAAATTTCTAGGAGTCAAATTTCTTGAGATTAAGCATAAACTTGTTATTATGAGTTTTTTTCTTTTTTGGTAATGGAGAGTGTCTTAATGAATCGGACTAATCTCTCTAGCTCTCACAGCCCTTTTCACGCGTTTGCGTGAGGTGAGGTGACTCTAAGAACAAATTGCTACCGAGGGGCGAGGAGAATCGACCATGTAGCCTTGGGATGGTAAACCCCACCGTGCCAGGTCGGTTAATTACTCCTGCGACAACCCTTGAGATTTGTTATCATGAGTTGGGTACCTGTTGACCTGCTTCCTTGTGTATGGTTGTTCTACACACAGGAATAGGATATTGAGGCCTCAAGGGATACTACTCATACTAGTATGTGAATTACAACAAAGAACCCTCATGGTCATCTTTTTTTTTTTTGGTAACGCAGGGTGGTTTTGGGCCAGTTTGAGCGTAACTCGGATCAATCCCTACAGTCTCTCTCACAGTTGTTCCACACGTTTACACGTGGGGGTGACCTACCCCAAAAATTGCTGCAAAAGAGAGTCGAACTTGAGACCTTAGAAAAAAATAAACTCCCATGTGCCTAGACTACTTGGCCAACCCTCGGGGCCGGTTTCCCTCATGGTCATCTTATCTGATTGCTCTATTTCCTTTACTCGGTTATTATGTTCTGCCATAACAAAATGTTAGTAGCTCAACTGTCATTGTAGCTTTTCCGATAGATAGTTAAAATTGGAAAAAAGGGGCCTTACTTAAGATTCGGTTCTTTCTTCACCCAAGCAAGTGATTTTTCCGGGCAAGCGAAAATGGCAGCGAGTAATACCAGAAAAAGAAAATGGCAGCTGAGTAAAGAAAGAAAGAGGATTTGTATAAAGTACCTATAAAATCGACTACTAGACGGCCGTCGCAGTACCGTCCGGCAGGGCGGTGGAAATACGACTCGCCGTGGGGCGGACCCGCTTGCCCGAATGCCGCAGACAAGCCGCCGGTGTCGGAATTCGAGTCGCCGAAGTTGAATATCGCAGGAAAATCACAAGTGGCTGTGCCAGACACTGGATTCGGAACAGAGATTGCTGAAAGTAGTAGCAATAGAGTAGTAATAGTAGAACTCAGGCAATGAGAGTGCCCCTCCATGAGAAAGAGTTTGAAAGAGATAACAGGAGAAGAAGATTGATTGGAAGGAAGTGTTGTCGTGCAATTATGTAAATAAAAGGGTAAAAAGGAGATGAGAACAGCCTATTTTCGGTGGTTTGCTCCCTGTATAATTAATCACGGTTCAATTCTTGGGGTTCGGCCATTTCTTGTGAATTTTCTCATCTCGACGTAGATGGCATTTCTCTGATCAGATCAGAGAAATAATTAATTGAAATGTATAAAATTGGTCCAGACAGGATTGAGCGTCGAAAAAAATGAGATGAGAACAAAGGAGACAGATCAGGTTCCGTTCCAGAAATTTTCTTAAAAAATAAGTACTTATTTTGGAACTTCTCAAAGAAAAATAAGAAGGGTTGTTCCACAAAACCCAAATAAGCCGCCTATTTCCCATTTTCAAACTAAAAAATAACGTAAATGAAAAATAATTTTTCAAATTTTTTGCACCGTATTAAAGATCTCAACGAGATCTATCAAACAAAATCCGTATTGATAGAAAAATTATTTGCGTAAACACATAATTTTTGAGTTTGAAGTTACCTTAATCAAAAAATAAGTATTTACTTCTTATTTTGTAAAACAAGTCTTATTATTGAACAAAAAATAAGAAGTTATTTAAGTCCTAGAACGGGCTACGAGGAATTCGGACAATAAGTCCCTGTCAACAGTTTATTTGACTGGTTATAAGCTTCAAGACAAATGATTTTTTACCACATTCCTTTGCCCCACCCCCACGGAAGCAAATTTCTAGTACACATGGTTATCCAAAATCTTATAGAAAACATTACCACGTGATCTCTTTAATTTTAATCTCCAAACCACCCTCTCTTTTTTTCATTTATTAATTCTAATCTATTTTATCCTAGGGGATTTGGAAAGGGATGGGTACTTACAAAAATCGAACTATGCTCACGTGCATAAGAGTATAAGGGAGGCACACCAACTGTATTCCACTCCGTTTGCAATCTCAAAACCTTTGCTTCCCAAGAAACCAATTTTATTCGTATCTTGTAATTGTAATTGAAAACAATGGAATTATAAGAGGACTTCTTAATTTGATGCAAGAGTCCTGACCAATCGAGATAAAAATTTGAAAATTTGAAGAGTTAGAAGTGGATGAAGCATAATTGGAAGTTGGATCATTGGATGCTCTATCTTTGAGTTGGAATTTCCTCTTAATTTGTTGTGAGATGAGGTTTAAATCTCACTTAAAGCGATAGATTTCATAATCTTTACTGACTATAAGTCTAGGTTTTTGTACATCCACATTTTTTTGGATAATTAGGTGTTCGAGCAAGCGTACAACATATCAACTAATCCTGTGATATCAATCCCATCATCTATTAGTGGGATCCATTTTAAACCAGAGCAAAAGACAAAATGGGTTGGCCCCAAAGGAGTTAGCAGTTCCGAATCTAAAACCAAATTTCTAAACAGTGGCAACTCCAAGAACTGTTGTTAGTGGTGTTGTTAAATAATTTTGTACCATATAACACCTTTCACATTCATTACATGTCTTTAATAGACTCTTCAATTATCAGCTCATACGAAGAAATATATACAAGGACATGAACTTCATAATTGATGACGAGAAAACTTGTACGAGTACTAATTTTTTTCTCCCTTCAACTCCGAGGAGGCTTCATTGTTGCTCCTGTGGATTATCGTACTATGTTTTAGGTCCACATGGAGAAAAGTAAAAGAAGAAGAAAGTAAAGGTGGATTTCAAGAGTGACATGAGAGAGAGAGAGAGAGAGAGAGAGAGAGAGAGAGAGAGAGACTATGCTTCGGGTTTCGGTAATGATTTCCACACACATTTTTGTGCACATATTATGTACATACATTTTTGTGGAGCTCATATCGGGGTTTCATAAAATGATCCGAACCGCTCATCTTTTTTAAAATATTTTTTGGAAGATTCCTGTAAAAATCAGCTCCAATAGATATCGGTAAGGGCTTTCTCAGAAACCATAGTGCGAATCATTCTGTTTTGCCCTACGATTGCTGAAAAAGCTCTTACTGATATCCGTTAGAGCTGATTTTATACAGGAACCCTTCCAAAAATAATTTTAAAAAAATGAGTTGTTCAGATCATTTTGTGAAACTCCGATATGAGCACCACAAAAATGTATGTGCATGATATGTGCACAAAAGTATGTGCAAATAACATTGTTGTTCGGGTTTGGTTTGTCCCTTTGTGTCTTTCCTTACAAATCTATGGGTTCAATTGTATATCAACAGAGGTTTTTAATATTCCATCCGTCATCTTTTTAAAGTCCAGTATTTCATTTTGGACTGTCCCTTAAAAAATGTACATTTTATAAAGTTAGTGGGTATAAGTTGGTACATTTTTTATTTTGCCCCTAAAAGTAGATTCCATTTTAAAAAGTTATTGAGTAAAACTGTAATGATGATGTCTCCGTAGAAGGTAAGTAGGAAAAGTGGAGGTTAAAGTTGATGTGAAAGGTGTAATGATGATGTTTTCTTAATAAGTTGGAGTTACGAAACAAGACACTTAAAAAGGGACGGAGGGAGTAGCAACAAAATTATACCCGGGAAAATGTACAATTTTGCAGCCTAGTGGGTTCATCTAACCCCACAGCTAAAGAGCTGGCGTCGCCCCTGGTCCTAAGTCTGAAGTCTTGCTAACCGATCTTGTTCACCAGGCCAATTCCTTGGGGTGGGTTTTGTTTGTCCACATAAGAAAAAAATAAACTATGGAAAAAAAAGAAGAGAGAACACGATCATCAAAACTTGATTTCCAAAGTTGCTTTTGATGCAGCAAAGGAAAAGAATAATCTCATAGGATTACCTTTTACCGGCAAAAAAAATAAAAATTTATTCAGCATGTGAATCACATGCTAATGTAGGTGGAAAAAACAGGAAAATTCAATCCTTTAAACAAATAACCTCTCCTTGTCCACTCAAAACTTCACATTTTATTAGATGAGAAAGCACGACTCTATTTTTAAAATAGGCGTTACGTACACTTCGTTTCAGATAACACCAAAGTAGAAACGTTATCTTCTGTGGTATGAGATATCGTTCAAATTTTGAATCTTTTGAGAGGTTTTGGAACATATGAAAAATCAGTTGAATTTTGCAGACAAATGACATGGGCTGCTTTTTCTGATTTTGTTAACTTCAACAAATAACTTCAAATCTATCCTTATCTAGTTGGTGGGTCATCCTGCATTTTTTGTCAAGAAACTGAGAAATTACTCAATGCCTCTGGGACAAGGTTGAGCACGAATCAATGAGTGTTTCAGATTTGTGCTCAATCTTATCCCAGGGACATTAAAGTATTTATTTTGGATTAATTAAATAATTATCCTATTTGCCATAGCACTTAAGTTTTCATATATCCCAGTCATTTTGAATGGTTATATTTTCGTCATTTTTACTTGTGAAGTCCCTAGTTCACCCTTTTTTTAGTGATAATCATCCTATTCTGAACGGAGTGGGGTTAATCACTTAATCTACCGCCGGTGTCAGAATTAGAGTCACCGATAATTGGCAACACTTGACTGATACCCCTACCGTCCCATTTACTAGTTGGTCCCATGGTCATGGGAGTTGAGAATGCTTGCGGCTTTATTTGGTTGATAGTTTAGTTTAGTTTAGTTTTGATAATTGGTGGAGAGAGAAATATGATAATGATTGGAGAGAGATAGAGAGAGATGAGAAAATAATAATTGGAGAAATAAGGTAATGATTGGAAAAAAAAGTAGGGTAATGATTGAAAAACAAAACGAAACTTACAACCGAACATAGCCGCAGTGACTAAAGCCGCTCCAACTGAATCAACTGGGGCTAGCTTAGTCGATCCGGACTCTTGCATCTCATTAGGAGATTAGAAGTTCGAGTCTCCCCACCTACTTGTGAGTGTTTTTCCTTTAGATGGATTTCTTTTTTTGTTTCTACTCTATAATGGGCTTATTTCTTATATTGATTGAGATGTTAGGCTTGATTGTCTCATGGACTCTCTCAATTGATGTAGTGTCCCGAATTTATACTATGTACTTCATATCTAATACTAAAAATAATCCCTTCTATTGATTGACAAAAAAAAAAAAAAAAGCGCAATTCCAACTACAACTTGCTCCATGCTTCTCTGCAGTTCCGAAGGAGAATTGGATCCCCTGATTAGTCTCACACAGTCATTGGAGACTCCAATCAACACGCTCTTCAATTAGTAACAAATAATTGGAAATAAGACTCAAGGCAAAGGGAGAACATCAAGGACCAAAGACAAACCATCAAATTCATGGAAATAAGATTGTAGGTGTCATTGTTCATGGAACTATTTAAACTCTATTCAATTTCTTCCCTTTCTTCTACTCCCATTGCAAGAAACTAGTAACAAAATAAACGAAAGATACTGAGTTTCTCTTGAATATCCCTCTTGAACAATGACACCTACAGCACTATCTTCATATCGTATTATCATATCGTTAAAAATAAAGAAAAATCACTGATACTTAAGTTGCAAGTCAGAAGGGTTCGCTTCCGACCAGAGTACGTACAAGGTGGATTTATTAGTTGAACTATTTGGTTGGATAAACTATCAGCCCAGACTATGCGGAACTACAATCTGGTGTTTGATAGGCACACATGTCCGAACTATTTAATCCAACAATCCCTCTACAAGAGAACTATTTATGGTCACCTCTAACTTTGTTCATAATTAGTCCCCCTTCTCCAATTACCAAATTATCTCTCCCACCCTATAACTTACTTAGAAGGAACTTTGAAAGGAAAATAAGTAATATATCACATATTTCGTCATCCACTCAATTTTATTCATCCATACAAACTATCAATCAAACCAAGTACAAAATAATATTCTCTTCTTAAATAATTTCTCCTTCTACTATATCCAATTAGTTCATATAATGTTTTTTATTTCACCACATTTTGAAAACAACCGTACATGATACTATATCCTTCTCTTGTCCACTCTTCTTACCTTTAGCAATGCCCATGGTGCGCGTGACCGCCGTGGTGCGCGTGACCGCCGCTATGGTGGTGCATGTGACTGCCGTGGTGCGCGTGACCGCTGTGGTGGTGCGCGTGACTGCCGTGGTGGTGCGAGTGACTGCTGTTGTGTGCGTGGTGGTGGTGGGCGCCGTTGTCCCTGCCGCCTCCAGCATCACCCCCTCCGCCGTCGTCCCCGCCGCCGTTGCCTCCGCCGCCGTCGCCCCCTCCGCTGTGTTTCCCTTTGCTATGAGCAGACTCATTATCATCACAATCGGCACAGACTAAAACCAACATAGATATAATGGACAAGGACACGACAATAGAAGCACACAACAAGAACAAGCCGCCACCAGCGGTGGCCAATCGGAAAGCGGTGCCGTCTACTCCGCTTATCATCACATTCAAGATTCTAGCCATTTTTTTTTGGTTACGGGTTTCTGCCCTCTCGCTATAGATTGTGCATCTATACAAGTAGGTTCTTTGGTTTGACAAGTATAATCTCTATTTGCGCGTTGAACGGTCGTTGCAGTTTACGCGTTTTGAGACGAATTTCAAGGCTCCATCTTTCCTAGAGCATCTTCAATAAATTGGAGATGTCAAAATTTTTTTTTTTTTTTAAGGCTTATGTGGCATTATGACATTAATTTTCAATATGACATCAAAGCCTTCTCTCCAACTCTTAAATCAAATTCTATTTATTTGACATTTGTATCCTTGCTTGTCAAAATTGGCATGAGAAGGCTTGCCTTCAAATTCACGTGTATTTGGTATCAAAGGTTGTTAGGTTGGATTAAATTTTGGTGTCAATTTTTAACGTTAAAATGTCTACGTAGGAATTGACATCTCCCATTGGAGATGCTCTAACCTGTCAGTAGGCTCTAGCTCAGTTGGCATCTCCTAGTCCTCCACATGTGGGAGGCCAGGGTTTGAATCCCGTCCCGAGCGTTTGGGATTCAGGATTATAGATAGTCTTCCGTAAACTAACCTACTAGCTCTCTGCTAACCCCGCAGATGTATATACAATATTGGCAAAAAAAAAATCCTAACCTGTTTCCATTTTCAAACCACTATAAATTCCGTGCTATGCACAAAACTAAAAAGTTTTTCAGCAATGCTACAAAGTACAAACACACCTTCAAAACACAACTCCGGATACAAGCGTGTCCGGAACCTTTAGATGCTCATGGATTTACATACATCTATCATTTCTAAACGTAGTTTTATCTGAAATTGTGTTTTAAAGGTATGTTAATAGACTTTTTGAAAGTTTCAAAGTAAACTCTGTCTTTATCTATTTAAGCTCAAAGTTAAATTGTTTCAAAATATCAACGAAAAAAAAACATGTAATGTCAAAAACTCTTTTTTATTTTTTATTTTTTTTATCTCTCTTTCCATTTTATTCACCTCCAACACCGCCCCGCCCAGCAACAATTCAACCCCCCCCCCCCCCCGCCCCCCCCATTGGTTGACCCGTAATTTCCACGAAATTTTCTTTCATTAGCTGCACCTTCCTCCCTTCTTCCCGCTGAAATGGACACTGGTCAAGCGTAAGCAACCCTATATTTATTTCGTTTAGGAGGAATACCTAGCTATTACCTTGTTAAAAAATAAGTATTTATTTCCAGAATATTTTTTAAAAAATAAATACTTATTTTACATTTTCAAATTAAAAAATAATGTAAATACAAAATTATTTTTTAATTTTTTTTGCACCGTATAAAAGATCTCGATAAGATCTATCAAACAAGATCCATATTGTTTAAAAAATTATTTACGTAAATACATTATTTTTTAGCTTGAAATTGTCTTCTTAAAAAATAAGTATTTATTTTTAGTTTCGGATCGGGGCCTTGCATCTGCTGTTCTAGGTTGTGAGGCACAAATTAATAACTAAGCAACTTTTTTCTTTTTCTTTTTACTTTCCAAAAAAAAAATGCAACACACCAATCAAGATTTTCTTATGTGAAATTCCTCACGTGGTGTCTCACTGACGCATAAAAAGACTCACGATGATCGGATTTGAGTCATTCATTTTTTAAGCCATACAAAAAATTAGATCGATTCGAACTTTGGTATCCATCCAAATACTTACAAAAACAGATAATTCAACTTTGATCCGCAACTAGCATGGTAATTCTTAAGCATTTTCATGTTCAATACAATCACAGTTTCCTCCACTATATTGAGTTTTTTCAGTATCGACATAGTTGCGAAAAACTAGAGGAAGTACCCATCAATTCTGACTGCGATGGGCTAGCTTCTAGTTTCCATTCTATTGCGTAAACTAACAAAAGATGATGGGAGGAGTTAGTCTTCGCGCGCTGCAATCTTATACTGTTGTTTTATATGCTAACTCTCATAAGTTTCTGTCCAAATAAAAAGTATGAAGGTTTCACTATGCTAATTGTAACGCATCTGAACAAATCAAAAATTAACAAATTTAGTGCAACTTCGATATTTTTCACTAAATAAGAGCTATACAAATTTTCGCTAGAAGAGAACTCTGACCTTGGTTGTATAGCGCTATGGTGCGCTCCTTGAACTCTTCAAACTGGAATAGCTGTATGTCCAAAGACTAAAAGATAGCGCAACTGGCTGAATTGTGGCAGTCAAGTCTCGCAATCCCAACTTCTGAGATGCAAAAAATTCCAAGAGAGTAAGAGAGAGAAAGGGAAGGGGGAAGGAAAGAAAAAAGCAAAGTGAAAATGCACGTAGAACTGTGATTAAATTTTTTATTTTCACATCAGAAGTGGGAATTCCAAACTGAAAATCTACCCCATCATGAAACTTGACGTCAATGAGGACTGTCCATCAGAATAGCAGCCTGAAAGTCTACTGATGAAAGTGTTTCCATGAGGATAAGGAGCTCAACGGAGTGGGGTTGATCTACCGCCAGTGTCAGATAAATGGCAACACTTTGACTGATGACCGCTACTGTCCCATTTACTAGTTGGTCCAGTGGTCATGAGAGTTGAGAATGCAATGACTAAAGCAACTCCAACTGCAACTTGCTCCATGCTTCTCTGCGGTTCCGAAGGAGAATTGGATCCCCGAAACAATCTCACACAGTCAATGGAGACTCCAATCAACACACTCTTCAATTATCAAATCATTGGAAATAAGACTCAAGGCAAGGGGAAAAAACCAAGAACCAAAGACAAACCTTCAAATTCATGAAATCGGCATTGAACTTAGATCCTTGGCACTCGAACGAACTGTTGTCCTGGACTAGTATCTTGTGGCAAAATGGATGTCGCTTCTCTTACTGGTTACCCAGCTGCAGATTGAGAAACAGGGTTTCAACTTATGTTGCAGGAATCATTGAGGAGATCAAACCACAAGCCACCAAATTTGGAGTCAATGCCTAATAATGCTGCCAAATGATGATTAGTGTATGATACTGTCACTTAGTCCACAACAAAACAACCTATTAAAAGATGGTGTAGCCATCCTATTCATCCGGCTTTTTTCCATATAAAACCCACAATTATCCACTCAATCTAAAATTTGATTCAATGCTTCGGCACTTGGAGACTCTAGTGAGTCTATGGAAATGGGCTGTTTGGATCTTTACATAGTCTGCAATTAATCAAGAGTTTCACACAGACTCTTCATGGAAGGTAATTGCCTTGCATTCGGGCTTTTGCAAAAATCACATTTTTACTCGGTTACAAGTCGACTGTACAAATTTGTGAAATATGGAACCTATGTCACAAATATGAAATCAGAGAGTAAGAAGAGACATGAATTCACATGCTTTGGCCGTGATGTTTTACATCCACGGGAGAAAATAAATAACACTATTTCAGAAGATACAAGTCTATTTACAGAACGATGAAAATGGAGTGACCAATTAAATCACTCATTTAGTATCCCCAGCACAAATGTACAGACCCAATTATATTCAGAAGGGTTACTGCAAGAAGCTCCATAAACTTTGGTCCCATTAACTGCTGTGTCATCCCAGCATTTAAGATTGGAATCCACATGCTGCCCACAGCAGAACCCAAGAGAATTAACGAAACCTATGTCATCGAAGAGTGACAGCGAGATCAAATATCCCCAAAAATAGAGCAGAACCAGTACCTGTCAGATCTTATAGAGGATGTTACACATATCGCAAAAGTGGTAAGAACAAATACTACGTCTCCTAGATAGCGCTGGACCAATTCTCTCACAAGGGTCATAAAGGTGTCTACAGAAATTTGAATAAAACTGGTATTTGCACTTTTAAGAAAAGGAACATGCCCCATTAAAGGACCTACAGCATAGTCCATTCATATCAAATTAGATTGGCGGCCATAAAACAACTAATTGACATACATGTTTTGGTTCACTGATCAGAGAGTATTTGGCTTTGTAGATGTCTACATAAACCAGCAATGCATCTTGAAATTTGTTCCTTAATTGGGTGACCCTGTCCTTAAGCTGCTGCTTGTTGAGCTCTTGGGCCACCTCATTGTAAGACTTAATACAACCATTGGGGTCAGTATTGCCAGTCTTTGGCGGATTATATATCACGGCGAAAGGCAGGCAGCCTATGGGGCCTGTATTATGTATCCAAAATGCTCTTGCTCCTTCTTGGTAGAGTTTCTGAAACAGTAGTAGGCAACAAATGAAAAGGGAATTTGAAGCAAAAGGAAAAGGGATAAATCGGAAAGGAAAGAATAAATTATCTGAAATACGTTTTAGTATGTGTCATTGTCAATATGATTCTAAGTATTAACATGTTTTTCACTGTCTTCTATTGGAAGAAGTTCATGATAGAAAACTGACCCAACAGGGTTTCAGTTTATCGATACAATGTTTGAAAGCAGGAATCTAGAACAACAAAAATGATTCCCATGTAAGGTAACAATATGACTTGCGTTTCTGCAAGACATGATTCAGAGGACTTCAGTTTTTCTACAGCTGAAATACAAGTATAAGTTGCATTCCAAGAATTTCTTCCTCTATTGGTCACATTTACTGACAAAGTAGCTTAAATTCAACCAAATAACATTTGGATGTATTGCAATACTATTGAGGTTTACTGTGTCATTCAGCAATGAGGTACCATACCTCTATGGCCAAAGCAGAGTGATCAATTAGACCAGGAATAGATGCCTTCACTTGCTCCTCCGTCAGCAACAGAAACCCATAATGAAGATCATTCTGTCCAATATCTGTTGTATAAAGGGCTTTTGAGAACCACTCAGGTCTTGGGAGACTCATTGCATATAATTTATTACCTGAAAATGTTACTCATCATATTGCATGAACAGGTTTCACCCAAAAAAACTATAAAAGGTCAAGTTATTTTCTTGAATATAGAGCAATAACTCCTCAAATTGATTTATTCAGCCCAACAAACTGCAACTATTTGTTTTCTAACCTTGGTTGTTTAACTTGATAGCTCGTGATTTGAATTGCTCAAACTGGTAAAGCTGTAGGCTAAGATGGATTGGGTTCGCGGAGGGCTCGGGTTTTATAGTTGCACCACCTACTGCAAAATTTGCTCCGTATCTGAATTTGTTCCCATAGAATATATCCAGATACGCGCTCAAGCATGGTAACCCCAACTTCTGAGCTGCAAATATTCAAAAGCAAGTCAACCGTCACACAGGTAGGAGGGAGGGAGAGAGAGAGAGAGAGAGAGAGAGATCTTGCTAGTTCTAAACCTTGGTTCGCGATTGATGAGAAGCTCTTAAAGTTCAGAAGTTTGTGAACAAATTTACACCATGAAATGGAAGTATCAAGTTTTTAACAGCATAAGTAATTTAGTAGAGTAGACAATAAATATCAGAAAACAGTAACCTTAATCCTTAGCTCAGCTCCAAATTCTAAGAGAAAGATAAATCTTTAAGACACTGAATATTACAGACTTAATCCTTAGCTCAGCATGCTAGGCACTATGCTATGGTGCAACTGAGCGCACCATAGGAAAGTCGTGTGAAACCGTCCCACACATGTGCGCAAATGCACAATCTGGTGCTATTAGTGACACACATGTGTGGCATCACAGTCGTTCATTTTTTCAACAATTTGGTATATACATGGTCCGATGGTTGATATTCAAATCAACACGATCAAAATGGCTTAGATTAATCAGGCTATTGGTTGCTCTTGACAAGTGATTGTGACTCTTAGGAAGGGTCACGAATTAGACTATTTAGAGACTAGAAACCTTCATTTCTTTTCACCGGAACAATCAACAAGTTTTCGGGGGTCACGATCCCTTCGTTTCTTTTCACCGGAAAACTTGTTGATTGTTCCGGCGAAAAGAAATGAAGGTTTCTAGTCTATAAATAATCTAGTTCGTGACCCTTCCTAAGAGTCACAATCCCTTCATTTCTCAATCTACAAGTTACCCAGCTGCAGATTGAGAAACCGGGTTTCAAATTATGTTGCAGAAATCATCGAAGAGATTAAACCACAAGCCACCAAATTTGGAGTCAATGCCTGATAATTCCGACAAATGATGATTAGTGTATGATACGGTCCCTTAGTCCACCACAGAACACCCGTTAAAGGATGTAGTTATCATATTCATCCGGCTTTTTTTTCCATATAAAAACCACAATTATCAACCCAATCTAAAATTTGATTCAATGCTAGGGGCCACTCAGAGACTCTTGAGAGTCCATGGAAATGAAACTGTTTGGATCTTTACATAGTCTGTGCAATTAATCAAGAGTTTCACAGACTTTTCATGGAAGGCAATTGCCTTGCACTCGAGCTTTTGCAAAAATCACATTTTTACTCCGTTACAAGACGACTGTACAAATTTGTGAAATATGAAACCTATATCACAAATATGAAATCAGAGAGTGAGAAGAGACATGAATTCACGGGCTTTGGCTGTGATGGTTTACATCCATGGGAAAAGACAAATAGCACTATTTCATTCAACTTAAACAACCACAAGTGCAGAAGATACAACTCTATTTACAGAACGATGAAAATGGAGTGACCAATTAAATCACTCATTTAGTGTCCCCAGCACAAATGTACAGACCCAATTATAGTATATACGACAAATTACAAGGAATATGGTCACATGTAAATAGAAACTCTCAGAACTCTCATTGCTTTATCACTTCATCAAGCATAGCTATTCCTTACGATCTACAAGGACAAAGAATCTTTCGGCAGAAATCCCAACTCTAATGGAGATGTGGAAATGAAAATTAGCATGAATTCCCATTGTCTCTTTTCAAGTAACATTTTTCGCAATGTCACTTTTTCACGGGCATCAAATCTTTGCCAAAGATGATCCACACAATCCAGTTTCAGGAATTAAGATAATGCTGAAAGCTTAGCTTGCCTGTTACCGTGGGTGAGCATAGTTTCAGGAGTTAAGATCATGCTCAAAGCTTAGCTTGCCTGTTACCGTGGGTGAGCATACTAGAGACATGATTCCGTAAGAAGAACCTGAGGATCTGAGAGTGAACCATCTAAAATCCGATTGCTTATCCAGTAGTTTGCAGCTTCAGTATAATGTATTTCATCCCAGCTGATGTATTCAGAAGGGTTACTGCAAGAAGCTCCATAAACTTTGGTACCATTAACTTCTGCGTCGTCCCAGCATTTAAGACTGGAATCCTTATGATGCCCACAGCAGAACCCAAGAGGATTAACGAAACCTGTGCCATTGAACAGTGACAGCGAGATCAGATATGCCCAAAAATAGAGCAGAACCAGTACCTGTCAGATCTTATAGAGGATGTTACACATATGGCAAAACTGGTAAGAACAAATACTAAGTCTCCTAGATAGCAATCGACCAATTAGAAATTTAAATAAAACTCGTATTTGCACTTTAAGAAAAGGAACATGCCCCATTAAAGGGCCTACAGCATAGTCCATTCATATCAAATTAGATTGGCGACAATAAAACAACTAATTGACATACCATGCTCTTTTGGTTCACTGATCAGAGAGTATTTGGCTTTGTAGATGTCTACATAAACCAGTACTGCATCTTGAAATTTGTTCCTTAATTGGGTAACCCTGTCCTTAAGCTGCTTGTTGAACTCTTGGGCCACCTCATTGTAAGACTTAATACAACCACTGGGGTCAGCATTGCCAGTCTTTGGCGGATTATTTATGATGAAGTAAGGCAGGCAGCCTATGGGGCCTGTATTCTGTATCCAAAATGCTCTTGCTCCTTCATGGTAGAGTTTCTGAAACAGTAATAGGCAACAAATGAAAAGGGAATTTGAAGCAAAAGGAAAAGGGGTAAATCAGAAAGGAAAAGAATAAATTATATGAAACCCAAGTCATCCACTTTACATTTTAGTATGTGTCATTGTCAATACGATTCTAACTTTCTAAGTATTAACACTTTTTTCACTGTCCTCTATTGAAAGAAGTTCATGATAGAAAACTGACCCAACAGGGTTTCAGTTTATAAATAAAATGTTTGAAAGCAGCAATCTAGAACAACAAAAATGATTCCCATGTAAGGTAACATGATGACTTGTGTTTCTGCAAGACATGATTCAGAGGACTTCAGTTTTTCTTTCAGCTGAAGTACAAGCATAAGTTGCATTCCAAGAATTTCTTCCTCTATTGGTCACATGTACTGACAAAATAGCTTAAATTCAACAGAATAACACTTGGATGTATTGCAATACTATTGAGGTTTACTGTGTCATTCCCTACTATTTAATATGCTTCAACAGCAGTTTCCACATTGTCAGTAATGAGGTACTATACCTCTATGGCCAAAGCAAAGTGATCAATCAGACCAGGAATAGATGCATTCACTTGCTCCTCCGTCAGCAACAGAAACCCATAATGAAGATCATTCTGTCCAATATCTGTTGTATAAAGGGCTTTTGAGAACCACTCGGGTCTTGGCAGGCTCATTGCATATAATTTATTACCTGAAAATGTTACTCATCATATTGCATGAACAGGTTTCACCCAAATAAACTATAAAAGGTCAAGTTATTTTCTCAAACATAGAGCAATAACTCCTCAAAATTGATTTATTCAGCCCGACAAACTGCAACTATTTGTTTTCTAACCTTGGTTGTATAACTCGATAGCGCGTGATTTGAATTGCTCAAACTGATAAAGCTGTAGGCCAAGATGGATTGGGTTCATAGCGGGCTCGGGCTTTATAGTTGCACCACCTACTGCAAAATTTGCTCCGTGTCTGAAATTTGTTCCCATAGAATCCAGATATGCGCTCAAGTATGGTAACCCCAACTTCTCAGCTGCATATTCAAAAGCAAGTCAACCTTCACACCGGTAGGAGAAGAACATTCAAAGGGAGAGAGAGAGAGAGAGAGAGAGAGAGAGAGAGAGATCATGCTGGTTCTAAAACTTGGCTCGCAATTGATGGGAAGCGCTTAAAGTTTAGAAGTTTGTGGACAAATTTACTCCATGAAATGGTAGTATCAAATTTTTAACAGCATAAGTATATTAGTAGGTGTAGAGTAGACAATAAATATCAGAAAACAATAACCTTAATCCTTAGCTCAGCTCCAAATACTAACAGAAAGATAAGTCTGTAAGACACTGAATATTACAGACTTAATCCTTAGCTCAGCATGCTAGGCACTATGCTAAGGTGCAACTGATCGCACCATAGGAAAGTCAGGTGAAACGGTCCCACACATGTGCGCAAATGCAAAATCTGGTGCTATTAGTGGCACAGTGTGTGACATCAAAGTCGTTCATTTTTTCAATGGTTTGGCATAAACATGGTCCCACGGTTGATATTCAAATCAACACGATCAAATGGCTTAGATTAATCAGGCTGTTGGTAGCTCTTGACAAGTGATTGTGACTCTTAGGAAGGGTCACCAACTAGACTATTTAGAGACTAGATACCTTCATTTCTTTTCACCAGAACAATCAACAAGTTTTCTTCTCCATAAGACATTCCTCTAGGGTTGATCCGGCTATGAGGCCCTCGTCTGGTTCGGGGCATCCATGCCCCTATTTTTCCTCAACCGTTTGATCTCCCTTTTTTAATCTCAACCATTGGTTGCATCCTTCTCGTAGTGTGACCCTACATTGTAGTAAGTGTGATCATAGTAAATGATATGTAAAGCCGTGTGGTAAGTTAAATTGCAATTTATGCAGAAAAATCATAAAACCACTTCGTTTTGTGGGTGAATTTAATCTGATAGTTGAGATTTACTCATTTTTCAATCTAAAGGCCCATATAAGAAAAATTCCTACAAAATGCTAGATCCAAACACTCCCTAAGGAAGATTTAATTTAGAGGTGCAAAACCCTTTACCTATAAAGTCGATAATAAGCCGGCCGTCGGAATACCGGCCAGAAGGTTTGCCGAAGAAAGTCTGGCCATTGGGAGGTGGGACCAGACGGAGCGTGGCCGATCCGGCGCCGGTGTCGGAGTTGGAATCGCCGAAGTTGAATACTGCTGGAAATTGACAGCCACTGGCTGATCCAACAAGGCTTGATTGAATACTGCTTCCCAGCTTCATGACAGTGAAAACGGAGACAAAAGCAAGAAGAGCTACGCCGATGGCCACTGCATCCATGATCATTCTCTGTCCACAACACCCCATTGAAGTAGGGAGAGAGAGAGGAGCATTGTCAATGATGCAGTGCACATAGAGTCAACAATTATAGAGAATTTAACGATTAGCAAGAGATAAGGTTGGTGAATGATTGTCATCATGCGATTAATTAATGGAGTCCATGATAACCACAGCCCCACGCAAATGATTGGGCCATATTTTCTCTCTTAATCTACTATATTTTAGTAAAGGGTCCTTCTATTCACCGCCCAATGGGCTGATGCCGAGAGAGACATTATTAAATGCTTTTCAAATGATTTTCACGTAGCCCAATAAAACTAGGGCTGAGTCTATGTTGGTACTTTCAGCACCAGAAGTGTCAGGCATCTTATTTTGTAGATGGCCAAGTTTAACCCTTATCTGTTTCACCTTCACATGGAGTTAAAAAAACGATAATACGACTATGGGTAATCCGTGCTATGTTTGGATTGGATTTTTAAAAAATAGTACTCCCTCCGTCCCAAAATGATTGTCCGGTCCGCATACCGGAGTGTTAAAAATAATACAATTTTTGCAAGAAAAAGTCAAAAGTTTTTTAACAATTTACTAGATATCAATGAGTATTTTTAATTTGTGAAAAAAGTTTAAATTTTTTCCTGAAACAATTGCATTATTTTTAACACTCCGGTATGCGGACCGGACAATCATTTTGGGACGGAGGGAGTAAGAGTAATAAGTAGAGAAAGATAGAGAGATAAATGTCAAAAATAAGAGAAATCTAAGGGGTATTTTTTAAAAAATACTTTTTGAAAACCAAAGAGAAAAGGCATTGATTGGCTGGTGTATACCAAATCAATAAAACTATGAGAACATATAAGCTTGTACATATAGGTTTTATGAGATCCACCTTAGGTCCCATAAAGATGATTCGAACCGTTCATTATTTTTAAAATATTTTTTTAAATCCTGTAAAAAAATCAGTTCAATTCGATATCAATAAGGATTTTTTTTTTGAATTTGTGGAGGTGAAATTACTTAACAGCTCAGTTTTGCCCCAACAAATTCAAAAAAAAATCCTTACCGATATCGGGTTAAGCTGATTTTCGCAGGACTCCATAAAAAAATATTTTAAAAATAATAGGCGATTCGAATAATCTTTGTGGGATCCGAGGTGGATCCCATAAAATCCATATCTACATAGTATGCACATTGCATTTGTACGCATAGCAGTGCTCATACCAAATATACAAAGCATTGTGTGGAAATTATTTGGGAGTTTCGTATAAATAATTGGAGTTACTCAATTTTGTTTAAAATATTTTTTCTAAGAAAACTTGTAAAAAAATCAGTTTAGATAGACATCGTTAAGCGCTTAATCAATTCTCCGCTCAATTTTGTCTTTATTTGAATTTTTCGCATTTATTAGTTTTGCACAAAACTTTTGTCGAATATTGATTCGTCTCGACGAGAGGAATCGGAGGAGTAAAAAAATTTTACTTTTACCCAAGTATTTTGAAGAATAACCATTTTTTAGCAAAAAAATAATTAGTGAAATAAGTTGATTGAGTTCTCTTAAACTTTTAAGAAAATAAGCAAGCTTTGTCCTTATTTCAAATTTTTTCACATTTGTTACTTTTGGCCTAATTTTTTGTGAATTATTCATCCATCTCGACGAGAGGAATCAAAAAAATAATTTTTTTTATTTTTACCCAAATATTTTGAAAAATAATCATTTTTTTAGCAGAAATATTTTTTTTTACTTTTCCGATTTCTTTTATCGAGACGAATCAATAATCCACAAAATTTAACGCAAAATTAACAAATGCGAAGAAAATTTAAATAAGGACAAATCAACTAATTTTCTTAAAAATTAGGAGAACTCACCCAAGTAGCTTTTGTTAAAAACATTAATAAGTGTACTATTAAAAAAGAGAAATGGTAATGCCAAACCTATTTTTGTTGGTGTCAAAATTTTAGTACACAAAAAGTATGTATCATGTGCAGTATATAAGACTTTTATGCGCAAGAATTTGACACCAATAAAAATAATTTTGACATTATTACTACTCTTAAAAAAACGTTAATAAGTGTACTGTACAAGTAATGTAAATGAGCCAGAGCCGTTCATTAAAGAAATAAAAAAAAAAATTTTGAACTTCAGAGATAAAAGACTTGGATACGTTGGTTTGGTTTCGTTATTACAAAAGAAGAAAGGGTTAGTTTTGTCCAATTGAATAGATGCTTTATATCAGATCAGACTTGCATTTGATGTTTGACAGAAATGGCAAAAGCTGGTTGGAGGGCCCATTTTATTCAAGAAACAGAACGGCAGACTCTCACCAATGGGCGCGTGAATGACACTATTGTCAACCCTATGGGTTGACGGTAGCATTCTCCTTTAGTAAATAGTTGTTAAAAATTATACATAATATTTCGATTCGATAAATAGCTGTTGAAAATAAGATTATATTTCGGTAACTACATGTCGAAAATATGTTCAACCTTCAATAAACAACTGCCGAACATACTAGTAAATAGCTATTGGAAAAAAATATTATATTTCAATAATTGTATGCTGAAAATGCATCTCAATTTCAGTAACTGACTATCGAGTATAATTGAAAATTTTTAACAGGCTAAGGGGAAAATACGGAGTTACGAATAGTCGCCCCCAATGATTCAACCGCTTAATTAATTTATTTAGAAAAAATGACGGCCAAAAATGTATTTTGATGAAGGAGTTCGGTAAAGAATTAACTCAGTCAGATATTGGTAAAAATCCACGATGGATATATTTGTGTCAAAGAGACACTTTTGTTAAAATGTGTATTAGGATAAAAATGAATCCCCGTGTTAGACATTATTAACTTAGGACTTATTCGGCTTAACAAGCTATTTGGTTTTTTTTTTATTTTTTATCCTTATTCAAAAAAAAAATCACATTTTTTAGTTTTCGTCAATATTTTGAAGATTGTTGCTTCATCGTGACAGGAGGAATCTAAAAAGTAAAAAATTACGATCGAAACCTAATTTTTTAAAATAAAGACAAAAACAAGCCAATAAGCCAATTTTTTTTGTCTTTATTAAAAAATTGGGTTTCAATTGTAATTTTTTATTTTTTACATTCATCTCGTTATGACGAAGTAATAATCCGCAAAAAAATTGACGAAAAATTAACAAATACGAAAATAAGGACAAAAAAAAAAAACCAAATGGCTTATTAAGCCGAACAAGTCCTTAGGAATGTATTAGAGCATCCCCAATGGGTTTGATATATTTGTGTGTCAAAATGTGAAACTATGGAATTTTACAATTTAAAATATTTTCCATGTAAAATATTTTTTCAGAGAACAAACTTCAAACTTTTATTTTTCAGTTTTTGGTTGGCACTTGAAAATATTTTTTTAGAAATCATCAAAATAGTGGAATAGTGGGGGGGGGGGGGGGGGGGGGGGGGGGGGGGGGGGGGGGATGGAGAGATTTGAGAATATTGAAATTGAACGTGGGTTATGACTGACGATCGAGGACCCTGAATGGTGAGAATTGTAGTAGAATGCAAAGGGTTCATTTCAGAAAATAAATTACAGAAAATTTAAAGATAAGTCATTTTCATCCAAGTAATGGAAAATGTTTTACATGTTAAATGTTTTCCTCATTTTTTATACAATCAAACACTGGAAAATAGGTAAAACATGTTACCGGAAAATATTTTATGCCCAAACAAACGGAGCCTAAGAGAAAAATGAGACCCACAAGTGTGTATTAAGAGTAGTGGGCATTTATGTTTTATGGTTGATGTTTGCATTTATAAAGACGAGGCCCACTTATTGTTTGCTAACTTTTTGTCAAACTTGACACACATGTTAGCACAATACTAAATTTACTACACTCTAGCACACAAACTAATACAAGTATTGTAGCACAAAAAATACATTTTTGTTTGCTAAGTCTTAATACAAACAATTAAAACACTAGTTAGTAAACCCATTGTGAATACTATAAAGACTTATCAATTCTTTTTTCAATTTTTTGATAAGAAATAGAGGAAAAAATTGATCAAACCTTTACTGATATCTTACTTAGCTTTATTTTAAACATATGGTATTAATAAAGAAAATGGGACATAGGATGGGGACAGGCTTTTGGGACAAAAAATCCCTTGCCCATTTTATAAAGCATGATCCGTGAAAAACTTTTGTAATTTATTAGCGTGTTTGATAATAAATTTTATTTTTGGGAAATTTGTAATGAGGTGAGATTAGAATTAAAAAGATAGATGTACAAGGTGAACCAAATCTATTACGCAAATTTTTAAATAATGGACTCTACACCACTTTTTTTTAAAATTATATATACTAATCATGCTATGATCTGCTGCTTAGTAAAAAAAAGAAACTTACCATGACTTGCTTTTTCCATAAGGTTCCTATAATGACTCTTGCTGTGCAGAGGGCTGTTGGAAATTTTCAAAATAATAAATGGATTTTGGTTTGGAATATTTTTAAAAAGATGTTGAGAGAGGTTTTTTTAGTGAAAGTTTGCAACACCTTCTCATAAGAGTTGTGACTTTATGTGACAGTTGGATATATTTCTTTGGAAGAGACATGTCTGTTGCAAAAGGATGTGAAATATGGGGGTGCCTGCCAGAGGGGCGACCTTTCCTAATTAATTAGTGTCTATTAGAGACATGGCTCTTCGCAAGATTGAATATTTGTGTGTTCAGAAATTGACTTCAGTTTTACTCGAGAGAATGGGGCAACTAATTGGAGAAATTAAGTTGTGGCTTGATCAAGCTCTTCGATGATCAGTATTGGTAAAGAAAGTGATCAAGACATGGGGGGTCAATGTCATCAAAGAACAATCCAGATGAGCAAAATTCGATTGGAGCGCACCTCACTACTAATTATGTGATATTAGCAGTTTGGTAATACGGAGTATCAAACAATTGTAACTTGGTAAGAACATTTTTTTTTTTTTTGGGGGGGGGGGGGGTTGTGTGGGGGTTGCTTTGTATTGCCTAGAGCTACTAATCACCCCCATTTCTGAAATATATTACCACTGTGGTAGGTGATAAAATGGCAGATATCTCATCTTGACACCTAATAGAAATCTCTTCAGTTTTTGTGGAATTCTTATATGGTTTGTCCCGCGTAACAATCGCATGCAAGTATTTCAATTCTTCTTATGAAACGAAGGTCTTTGTGCTTGGATGGCTCAGATTTTTCTGAACAACTTAGAGTTATCTCGACCCAATAAGATGCATAGTGCACGATGTTAGTACTGTCTGTTAATTTGACTTTACAATAAGATATTACTAAAAGTTAATGCAAGCTACAATTTGATGAGATAAAACATACAATGGATGCATGGAAAATATGCTGTGGCATTGACCGTTAGTTTTAACCTTCCATCATTAACCTATGAAATTCCCTAATTTGATCCTTGGGCAGTTCCAGGCAAATGTTAAGCCTCCATCACCTGTTAAGCCCTTCTTTCACTCTCTCCACAAGAACATAATCTTCTCCTTCCTTCAACTCCTTCACGCTCGCCCGAGCAAATCCAGGAATCAGGGCATTTCCAGAAAACCAGATCGGTGCATGTGGCACCACCCTTTTCCTACAATCCACGGGAAACGACCTTGTTGAAATCCTTTCTTCCTCCATTCCCGAAGCAACGTTCCTTGCCTTCCATATCTTTGCTGCCACGGCTTGGAAGGTGCTGCAATTTAACATTTTTCCATCCCTAACGGTGGCTTTCTTTATGTTAGCAATGCGGTGTGGTGGTAAATGGATCAGGTGAGCCCGGTCGTAGATTGAAGATTGCACAAATGTGGCATTAGATTTGCAATGGATTGGTTGAGTACTCATGGTGAGGTTGTTTCCATGCTCTAAACACAGTCCGATCGGGATTTGATATCAACACCATGTCTTTACCCAGGGTTAGAGCAGCCATGTTAGCCTGGAATTCACGTACTGCAACTCCGTCTGGGACACAATGGTTGTAAAGAAAAGCAAATGCCACGCCTCTGCATCCCAATTGAGTCAACTGCAATTGTTAAGATAGCTATTAGTTTGTGGCATAGCTTTTACGGTTCAAATGCGAAAACATATTAGTATACGAGCTCAAAATGTCCCTGTAATCATGCTCGCGGAGTAGGACTCAACTCATGACGAGTACATTGTTGCCAGAACGACCATCTCGGCGTGGCTTAAGGTGATAAGTAGGTACGAGACTCATTTCCTGAAATCTTTTTGTTTTCATGAAAAAGTTCTAGGTTTTTAGGATTTCTCATACCTGGACGAGCAAAAGAGGCATGTCTATTATTTCCACCACTTCTTCATTCTCTTCATGTAAGAACCCAACAAATTGTTTAAAATCTGGATTTGGTGCCATAAGATCTCCAAGTTGGCTCAACTTGGTCTTAGTTTCAGCTGCAGCAACCACCACACCCGCACCATTGCAGTCGATCTCCAGCTGCTGGCCATCTCCTAGAGATGGCACTAAGCGCCCATAATGGTAGCCATCCAAATGCTTACAAAAACAGATAATTCAGCTTTGATCTGCAACTAGCATGGTAATTCTTAAGCATTTTCATGTTCAATACAATCACAAAGTTTCCTCCACTATATTGAGATTTTTCAGTATCGACACAGTTGCAAAAAACTAGAGGAAGTACCCATCAATTCCGACTGAGATGGGATTATAGTTTCCATTCTATTGATTAAACTAACAAAAGATGATGGGAGAAGTTAGTCTTCGCGCACTGCAATCTTATACTGTTGTTTTTATATGCTGACTCTCATAAGTTTCTGTCCAAATAAAAAGTATGAAGGTTTCACTATGCTAATTGTAACGCATCTGAACAAATCAAAAAGAAAAAAAAATTAGTGCAATTTCGTTATTTTTCACTAAACAAGAGCTATGCAAATTTTCGCTAGAAGAGAACTCTGACCTTGGTTGTATAGCTCTATGGTGCGCTCCTTGAACTGTTCAAACTGGAATAGCTGTATGTCCAAAGAGATAGCGCAACTGGCTGAATTGTAGACCCTCCTGTGGCGCAATTTGCTCCATGCGAAATTTGATCAATGGAAATATATGGAAGCCAAATATGAAGTCATGTGTTGCAATCCCAATTTCTGAGATGCAAAAAATTCCAAGATAGTAAGAGAGAGAAAGGGAAGGGGGAAGGAAAGACAAAGCGAAGTGAAAATGCATGTAGAACTGTGATTAAATTTTTAATTTTCACATAAGAAGTGGGAAGTCCAAACCGAAAATCTAAACCGTCTTATTTTCTTTTCAATATGAAACTGGCACGAACGAATGCACTACCTCATCATGAAACTTGACGTCGATGAGGACTGTCCATCGGAATAGCAGCCTGAAAGTCTACTGATGAAAATGTTTTCATGAGGATAAGGAGCTCAACGGAGTGGGGTTGATCTACCGCCAGTGTCAGAATTAGAGTCACCGATGATTGGCAACGCTTTGACTGATGACCCCTACTGTCCCATTTACTAGTTGGTCCCATGGTCATGAGAGTTGAGAATGCGGAGACTAAAGCAACTCCAACTGCAACTTGCTCCATGCTTCTCTGCAGTTCCGAAGGAGCTACGAAGCACTGACACCTCTAGAGGTCGAAGTATCACAGTGTCGGGACACAGGGACACGGCGGGGACAAGAATGGGACACGCCACATGGCGTGTCCCATAATTTAATTTAAATTTTTTACGGGGACATGGGGGGACATGGCTAGAGACACGGGAGGGACACGATAGGGGCCAAATTGTAAACTTTTAAACAATTTTGGGGGCCAAACAATAATTTTTAAAAAATTGGGGTCAAATTGTAATTTTTTTAAAAAAATTTGGGGTCAAGTTGTAATTTTTTAAAAATTTCTAGATATCAAACTAAAATTATTTATAAATAAATATACACGTGGCATGTCCCTGCCGTGTCCGTGTCCTCAATTTTTTAGAATTCCTGTGTCGGTATCCGTGTCCGTGTCGGTATCCGTGTCCATGCATCATAGTGAAAGAGAATTGGATCCCCTAATTAATCTCACACAGTCAATGTAGACTCCAATCAACACACTCTTCAATTAACAAATAATTGGAAATAAGACTCAAGGCAAGGGGAAAAAACCAAGGACCAAAGACAAACCTTCAAATTCATGAAATCGGCATTGGACTTAGCTCCTTAGCAATCCCACGAAATGTTGTCCTGGACTAGTATCTTGTGGCAAAATGGATGTCGCTTCTCTTACTGGTTACCCAGCTGCAGATTGAGAAACAGGGTTTCAACTTATGTTGCAGAAATCATTGAAGAGATCAAACCACAAGCCACCAAATTTGGAGACAATGCCTGAAAATGCTGCCAAATGATGATTAGTGTATGATACTGTCCCTTAGTCCACCACAAAACACCCGGTTAAAGGATGATGTAGTTATCCTATTCATCCAACTTTTTCCATATAAAAACCTCAATTATCAACTCAATCTAAAATTTGCTTCAATGCTTGGGCACTCAGAGACTCTTGTGCGTCCATGGAAATGGGCCTTTTTGGATCTTTACATAGTCTGTGCAATTAATCAAGAGTTTCACAGACTCTTCAGGGAAGGTAATTGACTTGCACTCAAGCTTTTGCAAAAATCACATTTTCACTCGGTTACAAGATGACTGTACAAATTTGTAAAATATGAAACCTATATGACAAATATGAAATCAGAGAGTGAGAGAACAGACATGAATTCACGTGCTTTGGCTGTGATGGTTTACATCCATGGGAGAAGATAAATAGCACTATTTCATTCAACTTAAACAACCACAAGTGCAGAAGATACAACTCTATTTACAGAACGATGAAAATGGAGTGACCAATTAAATCACTCATTTAGTATCCCAGCACAAATGTACAGACCCAATTATAGTATATCCGACAAATTACAAGGAATATGGTCACATGTAAATAGAAACTCTCAGAACTCTCATTGCTCGCTTCATCAAGCATAGCTATTCCTTACGATCCACAAGGACAAAGAATCTTCCTGCAGAAATCCCAACTCTAATGAAGATGTGGAAATGAAAATTAGCATGAATTCCCATTGTCTCTCTTCAAGTAACATCCGTCCCTTTTTAAGTGTTCTGCTTCGTAACATTTTAAAAAGACATTCATTATACATTTCACATCAACTTTTTCCGCACTTTCCTTCCCTATTACCCATCATCATTACCCTTTTACTCACTAACTTTTCAAAATGGAATTTACTTTTAGGGATAAAATAGATAATGTACCAACTTTTATCACTAACTTTATAAAATGGACACTTATAAGGGCAGCCCAAAATGGAATACCGGAAAAAAAGGGACGAAGGGAGTCTTTTTCGCGGGCAAAATCTTTGAAGATGATCACACAATCTAGTTTCAGGAGTTAAGATCATGCTCAAAGCTTAGCTTGCCTGTTACTGTGTGTGGGTGAGCATACTAGAGACATGCTTCCGGAAGAGGAACCTGAGGATCTGAGAGTGAACCATCCAAAATCCGGTTGCTTATCCAGTAGTTTGCAGCTTCAGTATAATGTATTTCATCCCAGCTGATGTATTCAGAAGGGTTACTGCAAGAAGCTCCATAAACTTTGGTCCCATTAACTACTGCATCATCCCAGCATTTAAGACTGGAATCCTTATGATGCCCACAGCAGAACCCAAGAGGATTAACAAAACCTGTGTCATTGAACAGTGACAGTGAGATCAAATATGCCCAAAAATAGAGCAGAACCAGTACCTGTCAGCTTTTATAGAGGATGTTACACATATGGCAAAAATGGTAAGAACAAATACTAAGACTCCTAGATTGGACGTGGGGTGCTGCTGTGCCTGAATTCTGGGCCTACTTCGGTCTCACTCCGATGATCGGTGCAACAGATAGCGTTTACTTCGAGTAGAGCTCGTTGTCAGATTAATTGATATCATTAAGCACCTAAGGGTCTGAAACATGCTTCTCTGCAGTTCCGAAGGAGAATTGGATCCCCTGATTAGTCTCACACAGTCATTGGAGACTCCAATTAACACGCTCTTCAATTAGTAACAAATAATTGGAAATAAGACTCAAGGCAAAGGGAGAACATCAAGGACCAAAGACAAACCATCAAATTCATGGAAATAAGATTGTAGGTGTCATTGTTCATGGAACTATTTAAACTCTATTCAATTTCTTCCCTTTCTTCTACTCCCATTGCAAGAAACTAGTAACAAAATAAACGAAAGATACTGAGTTTCTCTTGAATATCCCTCTTGAACAATGACACCTACAGCACTATCTTCATATCGTATTATCATATCGTTAAAAATAAAGAAAAATCACTGATACTTAAGTTGCAAGTCAGAAGGGTTCGCTTCCGACCAGAGTACGTACAAGGTGGATTTATTAGTTGAACTATTTGGTTGGATAAACTATCAGCCCAGACTATGCGGAACTACAATCTGGTGTTTGATAGGCACACATGTCCGAACTATTTAATCCAACAATCCCTCTACAAGAGAACTATTTATGGTCACCTCTAACTTTGTTCATAATTAGTCCCCCTTCTCCAATTACCAAATTATCTCTCCCACCCTATAACTTACTTAGAAGGAACTTTGAAAGGAAACTAAGTAATATATCACATATTTCGTCATCCACTCAATTTTATTCATCCATACAAACTATCAATCAAACCAAGTACAAAATAATATTCTCTTCTTAAATAATTTCTCCTTCTACTATATCCAATTAGTTCATATAATGTTTTTTATTTCACCACATTTTGAAAACATCCGTACATGATAGTATATCCTTCTCTTGTCCACTCTTCTTACCTTTAGCAATGCCCATGGTGCGCGTGACCGCCGCTATGGTGGAGCATGTGACTGGCCGCGTGAATGCTGTGGTGGTGCGCGTGACTGCCGTGGTGGTGCTTGTGAATGCTCTTGTGTGCGTGGTGGTGGTGGGCGCCGTTGTCCCTGCCGCCTCCAGCATCACCCCCTCCGCCGTCGTCCCCGCCGCCGTCGCCCCCGCCGCCGTCGCCCCCGCCGCTGTGTTTCCCTTTGCTATGAGCAGACTCATTATCATCACAATCGGCACAGACTAAAACCAACATAGATATAATGGACAAGGACAGGACAATAGAAGCACACAACAAGAACAAGCCGCCACCAGCGGTGGCCAATCGGAAAGCGGTGCCGTCTTCTCCGCTTATCATCACATTCAAGATTCTAGCCATTTTTTTTTGGTTACCGGTTTCTGCCCTCTCGCTATAGATTGTGCATCTATACAAGTAGGTTCTTTGGTTTGACAAGTATAATCTCTATTTGCGCGTTGAATGGTCGTTGCAGTTTACGCGTTTTGAGACGAATTTCAAGGCTCCATCTTTCCAAGAGCATCTTCAATAAATTGGAGATGTCAAAATATATTTTTTTTTAAGGCTTATGTGGCATTATGGCATTAATTTTTAATATGACATCAAAGCCTTCTCTCCAACTCTTAAATCAAATTCTATTTATTTGACATTTGTATCCTTGCTTGTCAAAATTGGCATGAGAAGGCTTGCCTTCAAATTCACGTGTATTTGGTATCAAAGGTTGTTAGGTTGGATTAAATTTTGGTGTCAATTTTTAACGTTAAAATGTCTACGTAGGAATTAACATCTCCCAATGGAGATGCTCTAACCTGCCAGTAGGCTCTAGCCCAGTTGGCATCTCCTAGTCCTCCACATGTGGGAGGCCAGGGTTTGAATCCCGTCCCGAGCGTTTGGGATTCAGGATTATGGATAGTCTACCGTAAACTAACCTACTAGCTCCCTGCTAACCCCGCGGATGTATATACAAGATTGGCAAAAAAAAAAATCCTAACCTGTTTCCATTTTCAAACCACTATAAATTCCGTGCTATGCACAAAACTAAAAAGTTTTTCAGCAATGCTACAAAGTACAAACACACCTTCAGAACACAACTCCGGATACAAGCGTGTCCGGAACCTTTAGATGCTCATGGATTTACATACATCTATCATTTCTAAACGTAGTTTTATCTGAAATTGTGTTTTAAAGGTATGTTAATAGACTTTTTGAAAGTTTCAAAGTAAACTCTGTCTTTATCTATTTAAGCTCAAAGTTAACTTGTTTCAAAATATCAACCAAAAAAAAACATGTAATGTCAAAAACTCTTTTTTATTTTTTATTTTTTTTTTTATCTCTCTTTCCATTTTATTCACCTCCAACACCGCCCCGCCCAGCAACAATCCCCTTCCCAACCCCCCCCCCCCCCCCCCCCCCCCCCCCCCCCCCCCACTGGTTGACCCGTAATTTCCACGAAATTTTCTTTCATTAGCTGCACCTTCCTCCCTTCTTCCCGCTGAAATGGACACTGGTCAAGCGTAAGCAACCCTATATTTATTTCGTTTAGGAGGAATACCTAGCTATTACCTTGTTAAAAAATAAGTATTTATTTCTAGAATATTTTTTAAAAAATAAATACTTATTTTATATTTTCAAATTAAAAAATAATGTAAATACAAAATTATTTTTTAATTTTTTTTGCACCGTATAAAAGATCTCGATAAGATCTATCAAACAAGATCCATATTGTTTAAAAAATTATTTACGTAAATACATTATTTTCTAGCTTGAAATTGTCTTCTTAAAAAATAAGTATTTATTTTTAGTTTCGGATCGGGGCCTTGCATCTGCTGTTCTAGGTTGTGAGGCACAAATTAATAACTAAGCAACTTTTTTCTTTTTCTTTTTACTTTCCAAAAAAAAAATGCAACACACCAATCAAGATTTTCTTATGTGAAATTCCACACGTGGTGTCTCACTGACGCATAAAAAGACTCACGATGATCGGATTTGAGTCATTCATTTATTAAGCCATACAAAAAATTAGATCGATTCGAACTTTGGTATCCATCCAAATACTTACAAAAACAGATAATTCAACTTTGATCCGCAACTAGCATGGTAATTCTTAAGCATTTTCATGTTCAATACAATCACAGTTTCCTCCACTATATTGAGTTTTTTCAGTATCGACATAGTTGCGAAAAACTAGAGGAAGTACCCATCAATTCTGACTGCGATGGGCTAGCTTCTAGTTTCCATTCTATTGCGTAAACTAACAAAAGATGATGGGAGGAGTTAGTCTTCGCGCGCTGCAATCTTATACTGTTGTTTTATATGCTAACTCTCATAAGTTTCTGTCCAAATAAAAAGTATGAAGGTTTCACTATGCTAATTGTAACGCATCTGAACAAATCAAAAATTAACAAATTTAGTGCAACTTCGATATTTTTCACTAAATAAGAGCTATGCAAATTTTCTCTAGAAGAGAACTCTAACCTTGGTTGTATAGAGCTATGGTGCGCTCCTTGAACTCTTCAAACTGGAATAGCTGTATGTCCAAAGACTAAAAGATAGCGCAACTGGCTGAATTGTGGCAGTAAGTCTCGCAATCCCAACTTCTGAGATGCAAAAAATTCCAAGCTAGTGAGAGAGAGAAAGGGAAGGGGGAAGGAAAGAAAAAAGCAAAGTGAAAATGAACTTAGAAATGTGATTAAATTTTTTATTTTCACATCAGAAGTGGGAATTCCAAACTGAAAATCTACCTCATCATGAAACTTGTCGTCGATGAGGACTGTCCATGAATAGCAGCCTGAAAGTCTACTGATGAAAGTGTTTCCATGAGGATAAGGAGCTCAACGGAGTAGGGTTGATCTACCGCCAGTGTCAGATAAATGGCAACACTTTGACTGATGACCCCTACTTTCCCATTTACCAGCTGGTCCCGTGGTCATGAGAGTTGAGAATGCAATGACTAAAGCAACTCCAACTGCAACTTGCTCCATGCTTCTCTGCGGTTCCGAAGGAGAATTGGATCCCCGAATCAATCTCACACAGTCAATGGAGACTCCAATCAACACACTCTTCAATTAACAAATCATTGGAAATAAGACTCAAGGCAAGGGGAAAAAACCAAGGACCAAAGACCAACCTTCAAATTCATGAAATCGGCATTGAACTTAGATCCTTGGCACTCCAACGAACTGTTGTCCTGGACTAGTATCTTGTGGCAAAATGGATGTCGCTTCTCTTACAGGTTACCCAGCTGCAGATTGAGAAACAGGGTTTCAACTTATGTTGCAGGAATCATTGAAGAGATCAAACCACAAGCCACCAAATTTGGAGTCAATGCCTAATAATGCTGCCAAATGATGATTAGTGTATGATACTGTCACTTAGTCCACAACAAAACAATCGGTTAAAAGATGGTGTAGCCATCCTATTCATCCGGCTTTTTTCCATATAAAACCCACAATTATCCACTCAAATCTAAAATTTGATTCAATGCTTCGGCACTCAGAGACTCTTGTGCGTCCATGGAAATGGGGCTGTTTGGATCTTTACATAGTCTGCAATTAATCAAGAGTTTCACACAGACTCTTCATGGAAGGTAATTGCCTTGCATTCGGGCTTTTGCAAAAATCACATTTTTACTCGGTTACAAATCGACTGTACAAATTTGTGAAATATGGAACCTATATCACAAATATGAAATCAGAGAGTAAGAAGAGACATGTATTCACATGCTTTGGCCGTGATGTTTTACATCCACGGGAGAAGATAAATAACACTATTTCAGAAGATACAACTCTATTTACAGAACGATGAAAATGGAGTGACCAATTAAATCACTCATTTAGTATCCCCAGCACAAATGTACAGACCCAATTATAGTATATCCGACAAATTACAAGGAATATGGTCACATGTAAATAGAAACTCTCAGAACTCTCATTGCTTTATCACTTCATCAAGCATAACTATTCCTTACAATCCACAAGGACAAAGAATCTTCCGGCAGAAAACCCAACTCTAATGAAGATGTGGAAATGAAAATTAGAATGGATTCCCATTGTCTCTTTTCAAGTACTCCCTCCGTCCCTTTTTAAGTGTTCTGCTTCGTAATTCCAACTTATTAAAAAGACATCATCATTATACATTTCACATCAACTTTTTCCGCCACTTTCCCTACTTACCCATCATCATTACCCTTTTACTCACTAACTTTTCAAAATGGAATTTACTTTTAGGGATAAAATAGATAATGTACCAACTTTTACTCACTAACTTTATAAAATGGACACTTATAAAGGGACAGCCCAAAATGGAATACCGGACTATAAAAAAGGGACGAAGGGAGTAACATTTTTCGCGGGCATCAAATCTTTGCCAAAGATGATCACACAATCGAGTTTCAGGAGTTATCATGCTCAAAGCTTAGCTTGCCTGTTACTGTGGGTGAGCATACTAGAGACATGCTTCCGTTAGAGGAACCTGAGGATCTGAGAGTGAACCATCCAAAATCCGGGTGCTTATCCAGTAGTTTGCAGCTTCAGTATAATGTATTTCATCCCAGCTGATGTATTCAGAAGGGTTACTGCAAGAAGCTCCATAAACTTTGGTCCCATTAACTACTGTGTCATCCCAGCAATTAAGATTGGAATCCACATGCTGCCCACAGCAGAACCCAAGAGAATTAACGAAACCTGTGTCATCGAAGAGTGACAGCGAGATCAAATATGCCCAAAAATAGAGCAGAACCAGTACCTGTCAGATCTTAGAGAGGGTGTTACACATATCGCAAAAGTGGTAAGAACAAATACTACGTCTCCTAGATAGCGCTGGACCAATTCTCTCATAAGGGTCATAAAGGTGTCTACAGAAATTTGAATAAAACTGGTATTTGCACTTTTAAGAAAAGGAACATGCCCCATTAAAGGGCCTACAGCATAGTCCATTCATATCAAATTAGATTGGCGGCAATAAAACAACTAATTGACATACATGTTTTGGTTCACTGATCAGAGAGTATTTGGCTTTGTAGATGTCTACATAAACCAGCAATGTATCTTGAAATTTGTTCCTTAATTGGGTGACCCTGTCCTTAAGCTGCTGCTTGTTGAGCTCTTGGGCCACCTCATTGTAAGACTTAATACAACCATTGGGGTCAGCATTGCCAGTCTTTGGCGGATTATATATCACGGCGAAAGGCAGGCAGCCTATGGGGCCTGTATTATGTATCCATGGGGCCTGTATTATGTATCCAAAATGCTCTTGCTCCTTCTTGGTAGAGTTTCTGAAACAGTAGTAGGCAACAAATGAAAAGGGAATTTGAAGCAAAAGGAAAAGGGGTAAATCGGAAAGGAAAGAATAAATTATCTGAAATATGTTTTAGTATGTGTCATTGTCAATATGATTCTAAGTATTAACACGTTTTTCACTGTCTTCTATTGGAAGAAGTTCATGATAGAAAACTGACCCAACAGGGTTTCAGTTTATCAATACAATGTTTGAAAGCAGGAATCTAGAACAACAAAAATGATTCCCATGTAAGGTAACAATATGACTTGCGTTTCTGCAAGACATGATTCAGCGGACTTCAGTTTTTCTACAGCTGAAATACAAGTATAAGTTGCATTCCAAGAATTTGTTTCTCTATTGGTCACATTTACTGACAAAGTAGCTTAAATTCAACCAAATAACATTTGGATGTATTGCAATACTATTGAGGTTTACTGTGTCATTCAGCAATGAGGTACTATACCTCTATGGCCAAAGCAGAGTGATCAATTAGACCAGGAATAGATGCCTTCACTTGCTCCTCCGTCAGTGACGTTAACCCAACATGAAGATCATTCTGTCCAATATCTGTTGTATAAAGGGCTTTTGAGAACCACTCGGGTCTTGGGAGATTCATTGCATATAATTTATTACCTGAAAATGTTACTCATCATATTGCATGAACAGGTTTCACCCAAAAAAACTATAAAAATTCAAGTTATTTTCTTGAATATAGAGCAATAACTCCTCAAATTGATTTATTCAGCCCAACAAACTGCAACTATTTGTTTTCTAACCTTGGTTGTTTAACTTGATAGCGCGTGATTTGAATTGCTCAAACTGGTAAAGCTGTAGGCTAAGATGGATTGGGTTCGCGGAGGGCTCAGGCTTTATAGTTGCACCACCTACTGCAAAATTTGCTCCGTATCTGAATTTGTTCCCATAGAATCCAGATACGCGCTCAAGTATGGTAACCCCAACTTCTGAGCTGCAAATATTCAAAAGCAAGTCAACCATCACACAGGTAGGAGAGAGAAAGAGAGAAAAGCAAGTCAACCATCACACAGGTAGGAGAGAGAGAGAGAGAGAGAGAGAGAGAGAGAGAGAGATCTTGCTAGTTCTAAACCTTGGTTCGCGATTGATGAGAAGCTCTTAAAGTTCCGAAGTTTGTGAACAAATTTACACCATGAAATGGAAGTATCAAGTTTTTAACAGCACAAGTAATTTAGTAGAGTAGAGTCAGTAGACAATAAATATCAGAAAACAGTAACCTTAATCCTTAGCTCAGCTCCAAATTCTAAGAGAAAGATAAATCTTTAAGACACTGAATATTACAGACTTAATCCTTAGCTCAGCATGCTAGGCACTATGCTATGGTGCAACTGAGCGCACCGTAGGAAAGTCGTGTGAAACCGTCCCACACATGTGCGCAAATGCACAATCTGGTGCTATTAGTGACACACATGTGTGGCATCACAGTCGTTCATTTTTTCAACAATTTGGTATATACATGGTCCGATGGTTGATATTCAAATCAACACGATCAAAATAGCTTAGATTAATCAAGCTATTGGTTGCTCTTGACAAGTGATTGTGACTCTTAGGAAGGGTCACGAATTAGACTATTTAGAGACTAGAAACCTTCATTTCTTTTCACCGGAACAATCAACAAGTTTTCGGGGGTCACGATCCCTTCGTTTCTTTTCACCGGAAAACTTGTTGATTGTTCCGGTGAAAAGAAATGAAGGTTTCTAGTCTATAAATAATCTAGTTCGTGACCCTTCCTAAGAGTCACAATCCCTTCATTTCTCAATCTACAAGTTACCCAGCTGCAGATTGAGAAACCGGGTTTCAAATTATGTTGCAGAAATCATCGAAGAGATTAAACCACAAGCCACCAAATTTGGAGTCAATGCCTGATAATTCCGACAAATGATGATTAGTGTACGATACTGTTCCTTAGTCCACCACAAAAAACCCGTTAAAGGATGTAGTTATCATATTCATCCGGCTTTTTTCCATATAAAAACCACAATTATCAACTCAATCTAAAATTTGATTCAATGCTAGGGGCCACACAGAGACTCTTGAGAGTCCATGGAAATGAAGCTGTTTGGATCTTTACATAGTCTGTGCAATTAATCAAGAGTTTCACAGACTTTTCATGGAAGGCAATTGCCTTGCACTCGAGCTTTTGCAAAAATCACATTTTTACTCCGTTACAAGACGACTGTACAAATTTGTGAAATATGAAACCTATATCACAAATATGAAATCAGAGAGTGAGAAGAGACATGAATTCACGTGCTTTGGCTGTGATGGTTTACATCCATGGGAGAAGACAAATAGCACTATTTCATTCAACTTAAACAACCACGAGTGCAGAAGATACAACTCTATTTACAGAACGATGAAAATGGAGTGATCAATTAAATCACTCATTTAGTGTCCCCAGCACAAATGTACAGACCCAATTATAGTATATACGACAAATTACAAGGAATATGGTTACATGTAAATAGAAACTCTCAGAACTCTCATTGCTTTATCACTTCATCAAGCATAGCTATTCCTTACGATCCACAAGGACAAAGAATCTTCCGGCAGAAATCCCAACTCTAATGGAGATGTGGAAATGAAAATTAGCATGAATTCCCATTGTCTCTTTTCAAGTAACATTTTTCGCAATGTCACTTTTTCGCGGGCATCAAATCTTTGCCAAAGATGATCCACACAATCTAGTTTCAGGAGTTAAGATAATGCTGAAAGCTTAGCTTGCCTGTTACCGTGGGTGAGCATAGTTTCAGGAGTTAAGATCATGCTCAAAGCTTAGCTTGCCTGTTACCGTGGGTGAGCGTACTAGAGACATGATTCCGTAAGAAGAACCTGAGGATCTGAGAGTGAACCATCTAAAATCCGATTGCTTATCCAGTAGTTTGCAGCTTCAGTATAATGTATTTCATCCCAGCTGATGTATTCAGAAGGGTTACTGCAAGAAGCTCCATAAACTTTGGTACCATTAACTTCTGCGTCGTCCCAGCATTTAAGACTGGAATCCTTATGATGCCCACAGCAGAACCCAAGAGGATTAACGAAACCTGTGCCATTGAACAGTGACAGCGAGATCAGATATGCCCAAAAATAGAGCAGAACTAGTACCTGTCAGCTCTTATAGAGGATGTTACACATATGGCAAAACTGGTAAGAACAAATACTAAGTCTCCTAGATAGCAATCGACCAATTAGAAATTTGAATAAAACTCGTATTTGCACTTTAAGAAAAGGAACATGCCCCATTAAAGGGCCTACAGCATAGTCCATTCATATCAAATTAGATTGGCGACAATAAAACAACTAATTGACATACCATGCTCTTTTGGTTCACTGATCAGAGAGTATTTGGCTTTGTAGATGTCTACATAAACCAGCAATGCATCTTGAAATTTGTTCCTTAATTGGGTAACCCTGTCCTTAAGCTGCTTGTTGAACTCTTGGGCCACCTCATTGTAAGACTTAATACAACCACTGGGGTCAGCATTGCCAGTCTTTGGCGGATTATTTATGATGAAGTAAGGCAGGCAGCCTATGGGGCCTGTATTCTGTATCCAAAATGCTCTTGCTCCTTCATGGTAGAGTTTCTGAAACAGTAATAGGCAACAAATGAAAAGGGAATTTGAAGCAAAAGGAAAAGGGGTAAATCAGAAAGGAAAAGAATAAATTATATGAAACCCAAGTCATCCACTTTACATTTTAGTATGTGTCATTGTCAATACGATTCTAACTTTCTAAGTATTAACACTTTTTTCACTGTCCTCTATTGAAAGAAGTTCATGATAGAAAACTGACCCAACAGGGTTTCAGTTTATAAATAAACTGTTTGAAAGCAGGAATCTAGAACAACAAAAATGATTCCCATGTAAGGTAACATGATGACTTGTGTTTCTGCAAGACATGATTCAGAGGACTTCAGTTTTTCTTTCAGCTGAAGTACAAGCATAGGTTGCATTCCAAGAATTTCTTCCTCTATTGGTCACATGTACTGACAAAATAGCTTAAATTCAACAGAATAACACTTGGATGTATTGCAATACTATTGAGGTTTACTGTGTCATTCCCTACTATTTAATATGCTTCAACAGCAGTTTCCACATTGTCAGTAATGAGGTACTATACCTCTATGGCCAAAGCAAAGTGATCAATCAGACCAGGAATAGATGCATTCACTTGCTCCTCCGTCAGCAACAGAAACCCATAATGAAGATCATTCTGTCCAATATCTGTTGTATAAAGGGCTTTTGAGAACCACTCGGGTCTTGGCAGGGTCATTGCATATAATTTATTACCTGAAAATGTTACTCATCATATTGCATGAACAGGTTTCACCCAAAAAAACTATAAAAGGTCAAGTTATTTTCTCAAACATAGAGCAATAACTCCTCAAAATTGATTTATTCAGCCCGACAAACTGCAACTATTTGTTTTCTAACCTTGGTTGTATAACTCGATAGCGCGTGATTTGAATTGCTCAAACTGATAAAGCTGTAGGCTAAGATGGATTGGGTTCATAGCGGGCTCGGGCTTTATAGTTGCACCACCTACTGCAAAATTTGCTCCGTGTCTGAAATTTGTTCCCATAGAATCCAGATATGCGCTCAAGTATGGTAACCCCAACTTCTCAGCTGCATATTCAAAAGCAAGTCAACCTTCACACCAGTAGGAGAAGAACATTCAAGGGGAGAGAGAGAGAGAGAGAGAGATCATGCTGGTTCTAAAACTTGGCGCGCAATTGATGAGAAGCGCTTAAAATTTAGAAGTTTGTGGACAAATTTACTCCATGAAATGGTAGTATCAAATTTTTAACAGCATAAGTATATTAGTAGAGTAGACAATAAATATCAGAAAACCATAACCTTAACCCTTAGCTCAGCTCCAAGTAGTACAGAAAGATAAGTCTGTAAGACACTGAATATTACAGACTTAATCCTTAGCTCAGCATGCTAGGCACTATGCTAAGGTGCAACTGATCGCACCATAGGAAAGTCAGGTGAAACGGTCCCACACATGTGCGCAAATGCACAATCTGGTGCTATTAGTGGCAGAGTGTGTGGCATCAAAGTCGTTCATTTTTTCAATGGTTTGGCATAAACATGGTCCCACGGTTGATATTCAAATCAACACCATCAAATGGCTTAGATTAATCAGGCTGTTGGTAGCTCTTGACAAGTGATTGTGACTCTTAGGAAGGGTCACCAACTAGACTATTTAGAGACTAGATACCTTCATTTCTTTTCACCAGAACAATCAACAAGTTTTCTTCTCCATAAGGCATTCCTCTAGGGTTGATCCGGCTATGAGGCCCTCGTCTGGTTCGGGGCATCCATGCCCCTATTTTTCCTCAACCGTTTGATCTCCCTTTTTCAATCTCAACCATTGGTTGAATCCTTCTCGTAGTAAGTGTGACCCTACATTGTAGTAAGTGTGATCATAGTAAATGATATGTAAAGCCGTGTGGTAAGTTAAATTGCAATTTATGCAGAAAAATCATAAAACCACTTCGTTTTGTGGGTGAATTTAATCTAATAGTTGAGATTTACTCATTTTTCAATCTAAAGGCCCATATAAGAAAAATTCCTACAAAATGCTAGATCCAAACACTCCCTAAGGAAGATTTAATTTAGAGGTGCAAAACCCTTTACCTATAAAGTCGATAATAAGCCGGCCGTCGGAATACCGGCCAGAAGGTTTGCCGAAGAAAGTCTGGCCATTGGGAGGTGGGACCAGACGGAGCGTGGCCGATCCGGCGCCGGTGTCGGAGTTGGAATCGCCGAAGTTGAATACTGCAGGAAATTGACAGCCACTGGCTGATCCAACAAGGCTTGATTGAATACTGCTTCCCAGCTTCATGACAGTGAAAACGGAGACAAAAGCAAGAAGAGCTACTCCGATGGCCACTGCATCCATGATCATTCTCTGTCCACAACACCCCATTGAAGTAGGGAGAGAGAGAGGAGCATTGTCAATGATGCAGTGCACATATAGAGTCAACAATTATAGAGAATTTAACGATTAGCAAGAGATAAGGTTGGTGAATGATTGTCACCATGCGATTAATTAATGGAGTCCATGATAACCAAAGCCCCACGCAAATGATTGGGGGTATTCGCAGCCCCATATTTTCTCTCTTAACCCACTATATTTTGGTAAATAGTTGTTGAAAATTATACATAATATTTCGATAAATAACTGTTGAAAATAAGATTATATTTCGGTAACTACATATCGAAAATATGTTCAACCTTCAGTAAACAACTGGCGAAAGTAAATAGCTATTGAAAAAAATATTATATTTCAGTAATTGTATGCTGAAACTGCATCTCAATTTCGGTAACTGACTATCGAGTATAATTGAAAATTTTTAACAGGCTAAGGGAGAAAATACGGAGTTGCGAATAGTCGCCCCCAATGATTCAACCGCTTAATTAATTTATTTCGAAAAAATGACGGCCAAAAATGTATTTTGATAAAGGAGTTCGGTAAAGAATTAACTCAGTGAGATATTGGTAAGAATCCACAATGGATATATTTGTTTCAAAGAGACTTTTGTTAAAGTGTGTATTAGGATAAAAATGAATCCCCGTGTTAGACATTACTAACTTAGGACTTATTCGGCTTAACAAGCTATTTGGTTTTTTTTTTTTATCCTTATTCAAAAAAAAAAATCACATTTTTTAGTTTTCGTCAATATTTTGAAGATTGTTGCTTCATCATGACAGGAGGAATCTAAAAAGTAAAAAATTACGATCAAAACCTAATTTTTTAAAATAAAGACAAAAACAAGCCAATAAGCTAATTTTTTTTGTCTTTATTAAAAAATTGGGTTTCAATTGTAATTTTTTATTTTTTACATTCATCTCGTTATGACGAAGTAATAATTTCCAAAAAATTGACGAAAAATTAACAAATACGAAAATAAGGACAAAAAAAAAAAAAAAACCCAAATGGCTTATTAAGCCGAACAAGTCCTTAGGAATGTATTAGAGCATCCCCAATGGGTTTGATATATTTGTGTGTCAAAATGTGAATTAAGGCTCCGTTTATTTCGATGTAAAATGTTTTGCAATGTAAACTATGGAATTTTACAATTTAAAATATTTTCCATGTAAAATATTTTTTCAGAGAACAAACTTCAAACTTTTATTTTTCAGTATTTGGTTGGCACTTGAAAATATTTTTTCAGAAATCTATATTATAAAACAGAAGGGTGTGGGGACAAGTTGTTGGAACGGCATAGATTCATTTGATCCAAAGGCTGTAGTGCATCCTCCCACTTTCCGGTTAAGTGCCCATGATTTTCACTTAAATCACACAACTGTCATCTCTTTCCAATAGAGATGCGTAGTGCCGTAGGCACGGGTTAGCACTAGTCATCAAAATAGTGGAATAGTTGGGGGGGGGGGGGGGGGGGGGGGGGGGGGTGTTTAAATGATTGAGAGATTTGAGAATATTGAAATTGAACGTGGGTTATGACTGACGATCGAGGACCCTGAATGGTGAGAATTGTAGTAGAATGCAAATGGTTCATTTCAGAAAATAAATTACGGAAGATTTAAAGATAAGTCATTTTCATCCAAGTAATGGAAAATGTTTTACATGTTAAATGTTTTCCTCATTTTTTATACAATCAAACATTGGAAAATAGGTAAAACATGTTACCGGAAAATATTTTATGCCCAAACAAACGGAGCCTAAGAGAAAAATGAGACCCACAAGTGTGTATTAGGAGTAGTGGGCATTTATGTTTTATGGTTGATGTTTGCATTTATAAAGACGAGGCCCACTTATTGTTTGCTAACTTTTTGTCAAACTTGACACACATGTTAGCACAATACTAGATTTACTACACTCTAGCACACAAACTAATACAAGTATTGTGGCACAAAAAATACATTTTTGTTTGCTAAGTCTTAATACAAACAATTAAAACACTAGTTAGTAAACAAGCTATGCTACGTGCACTGCAGCTTGTACACAGCAGCTGTGCACAGATCTCATTTTCTCCAGACTCGGGTCGCACAAAGATGATCGGAGCCACTCATTTTGTTCTAAATATGTCGTTTAAGGTCTCCGTAAAAAATGAGCTTCGTTCAATATCGTTAGATAATTGACCGGAAACGACATTGTTGAAATCCTTTCTTCCTCCATTCCCGAAGCAACGTTCCTTGCCTTCCATATCTTTGCTGCCACGGCTTGGAAGGTGGTGCAATTTAACATTTTTCCATCCCTAACGGTGGCTTTCTTTATGTTAGCAATGCGGTGTGGTGGTAAATGGATCAGGTGAGCCCGATCGTAGATTGAAGATTGCACAAATGTGGCATTAGATTTGCAATGGATTGGTTTTGAGTACTCATGGTGAGGTTGTTTCCATGCTCTAAACACAGTCCGATCGGGATTTGGTATCAACACCATGTCTTTACCCAGGGTTAGAGCAGCCATGTTAGCCTGGAATTCACGTACTGCTACTCCGTCTAGGACACAATGGTTGTAACGAGAAGCAAATGCCACGCCTCTGCATCCCAATTGAGTCAACTGCAATTGTTATGATAGCTATTAGTTTGTGGCATAGCTTTTACGTTTCAAATGCGAAAATATATTAGTATACGAGCTCAAAATGTCCCTGTAATCATGCTCGCGGAGTAGGACTCAACTCATGACGAGTACATTGTTGCCAAAACGACCATCTCGGCGTGGCTTAAGGTGATAAGTTGGTACGAGACTCATTTCCTGAAATCTTTTTGTTTTCATGAAAAAGTTCTAGGTTTTTAGGATTTCTCATACCTGGACGAACAAAAGAGGCATGCCTTTTATTTCCACCACTTCTTCATTCTCTTCATGTAAGAACCCAACAAATTGTTTAAAATCTGGCTTTGGTGCCATAAGATCTCCAAGTTGGCTCAACTTGGTCTTAGTTTCAGCTGCAGCAACCACCACACCCGCACCATTGCAGTCGATCTCCAGCTGCTGGCCATCTCCTAGAGATGGCACTAAGCGCCCAGTGCATAATGGTAGCCATCCAAATGCTTACAAAAACAGATAATTCAGCTTTGATCTGCAACTAGTATGGTAATTCTTAAGCATTTTCATGTTCAATACAATCACAAAGTTTCCTCCACTATATTGAGATTTTTCAGTATCGACACAGTTGCGAAAAACTAGAGGAAGTACCCATCAATTCCGACTGAGATGGGATTATAGTTTCCATTCTATTGATTAAACTAACAAAAGATGATGGGAGAAGTTAGTCTTCGCGCACTGCAATCTTATACTGTTGTTTTTATATGCTGACTCTCATAAGTTTCTGTCCATGGTGCAAAAAATAAAAAGTATGAAGGTTTCACTATGCTAATTGTAACGCATCTGAACAAATAAAAAATAAAAAAAAATTAGTGCAATTTCGTTATTTTTCACTAAACAAGAGCTATGCAAATTTTCGCTGGAAGAGAACTCTGACCTTGGTTGTATAGCTCTATGGTGCGCTCCTTGAACTGTTCAAACTGGAATAGCTGTATGTCCAAAGAGATAGCGCAACTGGCTGAATTGTAGACCCTCCTGTGGCGCAATTTGCTCCATGTGGAAATTTGATCAGTGGAAATATATGGAAGCCAAATATGAAGTCAAGTGTTGCAATCCCAATTTCTGAGATGCAAAAAATTCCAAGATAGTAAGAGAGAGAAAGGGAAGGGGGAAGGAAAGACAAAGCGAAGTGAAAATGCATGTAGAACTGTGATTAAATTTTTAATTTTCACATAAGAAGTGGGAAGTCCAAACCGAATATCTAAACCGTCTTATTTTCTTTTCAATATGAAACTGGCACGAACGAATGCACTACCTCATCATGAAACTTGACGTTGATGAGGACTGTCCATCGGAATAGCAAAATGGATGTCGCTTCTCTTACTGGTTACCCAGCTGCAGATTGAGAAACAGGGTTTCAACTTATGTTGCAGAAATCATTGAAGAGATCAAACCACAAGCCACCAAATTTGGAGACAATGCCTGAAAATGCTGCCAAATGATGATTAGTGTATGATACTGTCCCTTAGTCCTTAAAGGATGATGTAGTTATCCTATTCATCCAACTTTTTCCATATAAAAACCTCAATTATCAACTCAATCTAAAATTTGCTTCAATGCTTGGGCACTCAGAGACTCTTGTGCGTCCATGGAAATGGGGCTGTTTGGATCTTTACATAGTCTGTGCAATTAATCAAGAGTTTCACAGACTTTTCATGGAAGGTAATTGACTTGCACTCAAGCTTTTGCAAAAATCACATTTTCACTCGGTTACAAGATGACTGTACAAATTTGTAAAATATGAAACCTATATCACAAATATGAAATCAGAGAGTGAGAGAAGAGACATGAATTCACGTGCTTTGGCTGTGATGGTTTACATCCATGGGAGAAGATAAATAGCACTATTTCATTCAACTTAAACAACCACAAGTGCAGAAGATACAACTCTATTTACAGAACGATGAAAATGGAGTGACCAATTAAATCAATCATTTAGTATCCCAGCACAAATGTACAGACCCAATTATAGTATATCCGACAAATTACAAGGAATATGGTCACATGTAAATAGAAACTCTCAGAACTCTCATTGCTCGCTTCATCAAGCATAGCTATTCCTTACGATCCACAAGGACAAAGAATCTTCCTGCAGAAATCCCAACTCTAATGAAGATGTGGAAATGAAAATTAGCATGGATTCCCATTGTCTCTTTTCAAGTAACATTTTTTCGCAATGTCACTATTTCACGGGCATCAAATCTTCGCCAAAGATGATCACACAATCTAGTTTCAGGAGTTAAGATCATGCTCAAAGCTTAGCTTGCCTGTTACTGTGTGTGGGTGAGCATACTAGAGACATGCTTCCGTAAGAGGAACCTGAGGATCTGAGAGTGAACCATCCAAAATCCGGTTGCTTATCCAGTAGTTTGCAGCTTCAGTATAATGTATTTCATCCCAGCTGATGTATTCAGAAGGGTTACTGCAAGAAGCTCCATAAACTTTGGTCCCATTAACTACTGCATCATCCCAGCATTTAAGACTGGAATCCTTATGATGCCCACAGCAGAACCCAAGAGGATTAACAAAACCTGTGTCATTGAACAGTGACAGCGAGAACAAATATGCCCAAAAATAGAGCAGAACCAGTACCTGTCAGCTTTTATAGAGGATGTTACAAATATGGCAAAAATGGTAAGAACAAATACTAAGACTCCTAGATTGGACGTGGGGTGCTGCTGTGCCTGAATTCTGGGCCTACTTCGGTCTCACTCCGATGATCGGAAGCGTTTACTTCGTAGAGCTCGTCGAGTAGAACAACTATGCAAAAAATCAGATTAACTGGATATCATTAAGTGCCTGATTTGAACCTTTTTATCTTGAAAAGAATGGATCCGAAACACTGGATCAAATCCACTGTAACCCATGGACTGAGAGTTATATGTGTTCTGATAAGGCACTTAATTGATATCCAATTAAGCTGATTTTTTACATAGTTGTTCTACTTGACTAGCTCTACGAAGTGAACGCTTCCAATCATCGGAGCGAGACCGAAGTGGGCCCAAAATTCAGGCACAGCAGCGCCCCCTCTGCCGCACTTTAAGAAAAGGAACACGCCCCATTAAAGGGCCTACAACATAGTCCATTCATATCAAATTAGACTGGCGACAATAAAACAACTAATTGACATACCATGCTGTTTTGCTTTACTGATCAAAGAGTATTTGGCTTTGTAAATGTCTACATAAACTAGCAATGCATCTTGAAATTTGTTCCTTAATTGGGTAACCCTGTCCCTAAGCTGCTTGTTGAACTCTTGGGCCACCTCATTGTAAGACTTAATACAACCATTTGGGTCAGCATTGCCAGTCTTTGGCAGATTATTTATCGCGAAAGGCAGGCAGCCTACGGGGCCTGTATTATGTATCCAAAATGCTCTTGCTCCTTCTTGGTAGAGTTTCTGAAACAGAAATAGGTAACAAATGAAAAGGGAATTTGAAGCAAAAGGAAAAGGTATAAATCAGAAAGGAAACGAATAAATTATATGAAATACTATGTTTTAGTATGTGTCATTGTCAATATGATTCAAAGTATTAACACGTTTTTCACTGTCCTCTATTGAAAGAAGTCCATGATAGAAAACTGACCAAACAGGGTTTCAGTTTATAAATACAATGTTCGAAAGCAGGAATCTAGAACAACAAAAATGATTCCCATGTAAGGTAACATGATGACTTGCATTTCTGCAAGACATGATTCAGAGGACTTCGGTTTTTCATTCAGCTAAAGTACAAACATAAGTTGCATTCCAAGAACTTCTTTCTCTATTGGTCACATTTATTGACAAAATAGCTTAAATTCAACCAAATAACACGTGGATGTATTGCAATACTATTGAGGTTTACCGTGTACTGTCATTCCCTCTATTTAATATGCTTCAACAACAGTTTCCATAATGTGCATACCGATACTCTGGACTATTAATGAAGGAAGCATGGTAATGTGCACATAAATTAAATTGGGTCTCTAAGCCTGCCGTCTCTGATGCCATTCGGTTTTGATTTGGGGGTATGGTTCTGCAACAAAACAGGTATAGGGGGGCTATTGGTTCAGTGCTATTTTGAGGGCAGCCACTTTGCACATATTGCCAAAAGTTAGGTGTGTCTCCAATTCTCCCCGCCCATACCCCCAATGATTGGGGACTACATGGGTTCTGTTGTTGTTGTTGTTGCAACAGCAGTTTCCACAAACTTGTCAGCAATGAGGTACTATACCTCTATGGCCAAACCAGAATGATCAATTAGACTAGGAATAGATGCCTTCACTTGCTCCTGCGTCAGCGATAGTAACCCAACATGAAGATCATTCTGTCCAATATCTGTTGTATAAAGGGCTTTTGAGAACCACTCGGGTCTTGGGAGGCTCATTGCATATAATTTATTACCTGAAAATGTTACTCATCATATTGCATGAACAGGTTTCACCCAAAAAAACTATAAAAGGTCAAGTAATTTTCTCGAATATAGAGCAATAACTCCTTAAAATTGATTTATTCAGCCCGACAAACTGCAACTATCTGTTTTCTAACCTTGGTTGTATAACTCGATAGCGCGTGATTTGAATTGCTCAAACTGGTAAAGCTGTAGGCTAAGATGGATTGGGTTCGCGGAGGGCTCGGGTATTATAGTTGCACCACCTACTGCAAAATTTGCTCCATGTCTGAAAGTTGTTCCCATAGAATCCAGATACGCGCTCAAGTATGGTAACCCCAACTTCTCAGCTGCAAATATTCAAAAGCAAGCCAACCATCACACAGGTAGGAGAAGAACAGACAAGAGGGGAGAGAGAGAGAGAGAGAGAGAGAGAGAGAGAGAGAGAGAGATCTTGCTGGTTCTAAAACTTGGCTTGCGATTGATGAGAAGCTCTTAAAGTTCAGAAGTTTGTGAACATTTTACACCATGAAATGGAAGTATCAAATTTTTAACAGCACAAGTAATTTAGTGGAGTAGACAATCAATATCAGAAAACAATAACCTTAATCCTTAGCTCAGCTCCAAATACTAACAGAAAGACAAGTCTGTAAGACACTGAATATTACAGACTTAATCCTTAGCTCAGCATGCTAGGCACTATGCTATGGTGCAACTGAGCGCTCCATAGGAAAGTTGGGTGAAACCGTCCCACACATGTGTGCAAATGCACAATCTGGCGCTATTAGCGGCACACGCGTTTGTGGCATCACAGTCGTTCATTTTTTCAATGATGATTTGGTATAAACATGATCCGACGGTTGATATTCAAATCAACACGATCAAATGGCTTAGATTAATTAGGCTGTTGCTAGCTCTTGACAAGTGATTCTTGTTGGAAATCCGGTCTTCAAAATGATGAATGTGATGGCGTCGTCTCTTCAGAATCTAGAACAGTAAAAGCAATTCGAGTCCCGTTAGGAGAACGCTTTCCTAAAGACAGTTTTTGCCCCCACCAGAAGGTGTGCACTGGGTTACAACAAATCCGCCTTCAAGATAAATCAAATCAGAACTCTAGGTTCTTTCTATCTATGTTTGCACAAACGAAGACAGATAGAATATCCACTGAACAACTGTAAAAGAACTGAGAACCAATATTCTATTTTTGCAGAATAGCAGAATACCGGTATGCCCAAAATTCTAGGAAGAGAGTGTTTAGAGAGAGAGAGAGAGCAATCCAATATGGAATTTTTTGGTGTGTTGAATGAATCAACCAATGGCCTATTTATAGACTTATAGGCACCCTTATGGCCTTATGTGAAAGGTTGTGTCTTTAGTAAACACACATTAGGAATACTCATGTCTTTTAAAGACCCTAGTTAGGAAATGTCATGTCTATTGAAGACAATTAATTGAAAGGACACATGCCTCTTAGGAGGCACCTTTGACCCTTTCATGAAAACATTTAATTAGAAGGGTCATACCTTTTGGAGGCACCCCCATGTTTCACTTCCTTTCCCAACAATCGCATCCCTTCCTAATAAACATATCCCAAACTAATGGGTGTTATAACCATTCACATAAAGACACAACTCATGTGAAAAGGTATTGCAACCTTTCCAGTGTTCTAAAGGTGGGATTAATAGCCGGTTAATGGGCGATTAATTGGAAATCTGGGCTGACCGATGAGATTAATGGCTAAAAGGTTGAATTAAGCGGCTAGAAGATTAATCGGACTTTGGCGGCGATTAATCGGCGCTTAATTGGTCGGCGTCTAGGCAGCGATAGGCGATTAATCGGTTCATGGGCGATTAGGTGGGGTAAATTTGAATTTTTAGAAAACGAAGGGGGTAACTGTTATACTCATACCAAGTTATTTAGGGCTTCGAATTACTGTGTTAGGGCTCTCATTCGATCAGCCTCTCATAGATCTGGGTCTGGGAAGAAACCCAATCATCGCCGACTGCTGACGCCAGTACATCGACGATCGCCTCTCATCACCTACACCAGTCATTGCCGACGCCTTTTATCACCATTCACCGCCACTGCGCCTCACTACTGACTGCTATAACTCTTGATCCCTCTCTCTTGATCCCCCCCCCTCTCTCTCTGTAATTTCTCGATCCCCCTCTCTGTAGTGAATAGTATTTTTTTTTTGGGACAAAATTTAACACTTGAGTCTGAGTAGTAGAGTAATGTAGTATTGTAAATTTATGGTTTGGACCGTTTGGTGTAGCCGTGTAGACCGGTAGATGTGTAGTAACTAGTAAGTATTGATGGTAGAGAAGATATATCACATCAAGTAGAAAAATTTTGATTACTGATGGTAGGGAGGTTGTAGAATATTTATATATAAAAAAAAAACTGACTAATTGTTAAAAGGCGATTAATAGGTCTCGAAGCTGAAGGTGGTCGGCCGCCCGCCTAGCGCCGAGCGCTTTTTAGAACATTGAACCTTTCACAAAAACCCTCTCTCAATACCTTTTCAAAAATCCAAACCAAAATCCATTTTTATTTTGAAAATCTCTAACAATTGTGACTCTTAGGAAGGGTCACGAACTAGACTATTTAGAGACTAGAAACCTTCATTTCTTTTCACCGGAACAATCAACAAGTTTTCTTCTTTATAAGGCATTCCTCTACGGATGATCCGGCTATGATGCCCCAGTCTGGTTTGGCGCATGGCATCCATGCCCCTATTTTCCCTCAACCGTTTGATCTCCCTTTTTAATCTCAACCATTGGTTGAATCCTTCTCGTAGTAAGTGTGACCCTACATTGTAGTAAGTATGATCATAGTAAATGATATGTAAAGCCGTGTGGTAAATAAAATTGCAATTTTATGCAGAAAAATCATAAAACCAACTCGTTTTGTGGGTGAATTTAATCTATACTCATTTTTCAATCTAAAGGCCCATATAAGAAAATTCCTACAAAATGCTAGATCCAAACACTCCCTAAGGAAGATTTAATTTAGAGGTGCTAAACCCTTTACCTATAAAGTCGATTATAAGCCGGCCGTCGGAATACCGGCCAGAAGGTTTGCCAAAGAACGTCTGGCCATAGGGAGGTGGGACTCGACAGAGCGCGATCGATGAGGCGCCGGTGTCGGAGTTGGAATCGCCGAAGTTGAATACTGCTGGAAATTGACAGCCACCGGCTGGTCCAACAACGCTTGATTGAATACCGCTTCCCAGCTTCATGACAGTGAAAACTGAGACAAAAGCAAGAAGAGCTACTCCGATGGCCACTGCTTCTATGATCATTCTCTGTCCACAACACCCCATTGAAGTAGGGAGAGGAGGATTGTCAATGATGCAGTGCACAAAGAGTCAATCATTTGCAATTTAACAATTAACAAGGTATTTTGTTGGTGAATGAGGTGTCCACCTTCTTTTTGAAACCTTCTCTTTAAAAAAAAAAGATAATTTTAAGCTCAAATTTAATAAAAATAAAAAAAATTTTTCAATTTTTTATACCGTTTAAAATATCTTAATGAAATCTATCAAATAAGATCCATATTGATAAAAATATTATTTACGTAAACACAAAAATTTTAAGCTTGAAATTACATTTCTTTTCAAAAAAGCACTTTTTGAAAGAAACTGGAACGGGGCCTGATTGGCATTACAAAAATGCTGCTCACACAACTCCTCCCACACAACCGCATGTCAGTGCAAAACGACGTCGTTTTGATTAAAAAAAAAAAAATCCTTGCGCTTTCCTGGTTTTCCTTTTCCTTCCCTCCCCACTTTGACGCTCAAAAATATTTCAAAGAAGAGAGGGAGGCGCGATTGCCACCACCACCGATCAGAGAAAGGGGGGCTCCCACCACCGGCGATGACGCTTCCCACCTCCACCAGCGACCACGCTTCCCACCTCCACCACCAGAACCCAACCCCAGGGCTCCCCACCGCCGGCGAACGTCACCACCATCGACTTCTAGACAGTCCTACGTTGCCCCACCACGAAGGTCTCTCTCCTCGTTTCAATTATTATCCTTAATTGAGTTGGTGAAAAAAATTGAGTTGCTGAAAACAAAAAAAACCCTAATTCGAAAATCAAGGCTTCAATTCGAAAATTTAAGTTTCAGTTTTTCTAGTAGTGAAAGAGTTTATACTTTGGATGACTGTTCAATATCGAAATATGGTTGAAGACCGTGCTTGGGTATTTTTGGGCAGTAAAAAGGAATAGATCTCACCTGTAATTATGAACCTACGAACTCTATAGGTTGAACTTTCTACCGGTAGAAGCTGAAACAGAAAGGCCAACATTTGGACGAAACAATTGAAGACTGGTTGTTGATGTGAATAGTGGCTTGGAAACAATGTCGGTGGCAAGCAAATGGCAAAATCCTTCTTAAACGATATGATTTAGAGTTGTGTCTGCTGGACAAATTAACCATTAAAGGTGGCGCAGCACATGGCCAGTGACTTCTGCTGAATATAGATAAGCTTTCTCATGTGTAGCCGAAGACATATTTTATAACGGCTTATTCATAGCATATTGACCAGTGGCTTGTCAATTTTGATAAGGTCTTGATAGGGAGAAACAATCACCGTGCTATTATCGACCAAGTTGACCTTCACTGGCTGTTTAGCTTTAGCATTTCAAGTGCTATAGACCGGCTGTCAAGAGATAATCCCGTTTTTTCTAGTTTCTTGTGCGGTCATCATATAGTTAAGTTCTATAAGCATTTTGTGATGAAAAATCTATTGGTAGACTCGTAATGCTCTCTTTCTTCACTTACAAAAGGGAGAAGTATAGTCTACACAACCAATTTTTATGCATAAAAGAGAAGTAATTTTTTTGTAATCTAAGTGTGAAACAATACTATCACCTCATAGGAAACTTTCTTAGTGGATTTTCTTTTCCTTCTACAAATAATTGGACATGTGGGGAGCAAGACACAGCTAGCCCGATAAGTTACTCAGCATCACTCTATCCAAGCAAGGCCTGCCCACATGCAACCGAACTCCCAAATTGTAAACAGAAGAGTTTTTTGTTTGGAAAAAGAGCAAAGTCTACTTTCACCCCCCGTGATTACCGCCATATGTGGATACCCCCCTCATGGTTCAAAACTGAGCACATAACCTACCTATGGTTTTGAAAATGTGCAGATAGACCCCCTGCCGTCATGTTGTCCATCCATATTAACGGAGGTACATCTCACACGCCTCTAGAATGTAATCTGAGTCTTTCATATTGTTTTAAATAAAGAATAGAGTATCTCTGTAAAAAATCATCTCGATCAAGTATCAATAACCCAGTGATCTACTTTTTAGTAAATTCAAATTTGAAATTTTAATTTCATAACAAAATCGATTCGATCATGAGCTTTTCATTTTTTAATTGACTTGAATTTTGGTATAGATGTAGTACTACTCGTCAAAATTTACAATATTTATGGTTTGGATTTAATTTTTGGTATAAGAGATGGTGTGATTAGATTTAAAAAAAAGAAAAAGAAAAACCAAGGGACATGATGAGGGTATATCGGTCTTTTAATGCTTTGTCCGTTAATATGGATGGAAAATATGAAGGCAGGGGGTCTATCCGCACATTTTCGAAACCACAGGTAGGTTATTTGCTTAGTTTTGAACCATGAGGGGGGTATCCGTACATGGCGATAACCACAGGAGGTCAAAGTGGACTTTGCTCTTGGAAAAAGCTGCACCGACCAAGATGATTCACGAGTTTAGACAGAGAGATATCGGCACAGAGTTGACTCCGCTTGGCAGTTCGACAACTTCAAGATGCCGCATGCCGTTGAAAGAGATTGAAGTTATTCAAATGAATTGAAGTCCAAGAAAATGATCAATTGTTGTAATTTGAAATATAAAGTTGTAATTTGTTAGAATATCAAGTTGTAGCTTCAAGTTTTAGTTTTGCAAAATCTAACTTCGATTGTAGCCTATGAATGTGGGTTGTGAATGGTGATTTAGAATGAGAAATGTCCGGCGTGGGCTTGTGCGTAATCTCATGTTGCTTCTATTATTGTTATTGTTGTACTGACTGAAACACGAGATGTCGGTTTAGGACCAAAAAACATGGGAGACTATGCCAAAAAAAATTCAGAACCAAATACACTACCATAATTCTAGTATTGATATTGCTGACTGAATTCACCTCAAAATTTAGTACTATTTTACTTTTATTCTAAGCTATCAATAACACCTTGAACTGACCAAATCATCCTCCATAAAAAAAAATCTTTCAAAAACTTATTTGATGGAACTATGAATTCAACTTCAACCTTCCAAATTATCAATCCCATGTTCTATAATAATAATATCATGATCTCAACATAAAACAGGAGCAAAAAGAATACAAACAACCAATTCAACATTCTAACATGTCTATGCACATTTCCATTAATCCAAGAGAATAACCCATCGTCAACAACAACTAAAGTGGTGCAATTTTATGAACAAAAGTAGAATGCATCTCGTTAAAAAAGTCAACAAGAAACAGAAATTTCCAAACCATCTACCTCATGAAAGGTCATTGCAAGGACACAAAAGAGGACACAGGACATAGGACACGATATAAAACAATACAAGCAAGTGAACTACTCTTCAACGTTATCCGGTGCATTCATCATTTGCGTATAACTTTGTTGTCCTCCGCATCCTTGCCATTGAGTTTCCAGCATACTTGGTTATGCTCCTCCCCAATATTGACCTTGAGTTTCGGACATACTTGCCATTGAGTTTCGGATCAACCAAGGACTGGGATGTGTTGATACTTTTCCTGATATGCTCCACCATCAAGTGATCCCATATAGCCATTGACTACAAATGACTCTCTCCATTGGCCGCGCCATATGAACAAAGACATGATTGAACTCATCACAGTATACCCGAGTGAGACACAACCGCCAAAACGTGACCCATAGTGGACTCCAACTCTAGTCCTGCAAAACTGGAAACCAAAACGGATTCCAGGAATGTTAGTGAGACATCTAAGCCCTAAACTAGCATAAGCCAATAAAACGACCCATTGGTTAGCGATTTTGGCACACAGCCTGATTACTGACCGTTAACCAACACTCACAGTGGTTTCCAAAAAGGAATGTACAACTATGGTTTCGGTTGTTAACCAACACTCACAGTAATTTCCAAAAAGGAATGTACAACTATGGTTTCGGCACCTCGTTGCGCCCATATCTGCACCAAAAATTTGTATTCATGTTAGTGTTTCATCCATCAATCAAAACAATCCTCCCAATGCTTTTCTTTAAAAATAAACACTTATGGTAAGAATATGCAGCAAATAAAACCCATTTTCTTTTGCACCTGGAACATAGTTTTGGCATCTTAGGATCTAATTCCAACAATTAGGGCCAATTTCCAGCACTTAGAGCTTAGTTCTAGCAAATCAAAGTCAATTTCCAGCATATAACCATCAAAAACTGCACCTAAGTACAATTTCAGCATCACAGGTTCAACATGAAACACATTTTTTCTGCACCTAAGCTACATTTTTCAGTGCTTAATTCTCAGGTTCAACATGTAATAGCACTTGAACACTCAATTATAGTGACCTAGTTATCAAAATCAACTCTTAATATTAATTTCTATTGCTTCTAATCACAAATTTCAGTTCCAATAGGAAAAAACAATAAAGAAAGCCCTAATTAGGGTGCTTAAACCCAACTGATTCCAAAATCTCAAAATAACTCAATTCATGAAAGCATAAATTCCCAACTGAAAAAAAGGCATTCATTTTTATGTATGTATATGAACAAAGGCATGATAATCATCTATAAATAACCACACAGAATGACAGAAATTTCCTCCATCATCAAAACCCATGATCAGCAAAAAATCAAAACCCTAATTTTTGAATTAGGGTTTTTTTTTCTTTCGAGAAACTCAATTTATGGTGGAGCAACTCAGCAATCAGTTCAAAGAGAGAGAGAGAGAGACCTTCGTGGTGGAGGTAACAACGTCGAACTGCCCAGAAACTGTTGGTGGTGGTGGTCGCAGGCGGTAGGGAGCGCTGGGGTTGGATTTTGGTGGTGGAGGTGGGAAGCGTCATCACCGGTGGTGGGAGCCCCTCCCGCTTCTCTTGTCGATAATATGTGTGTGTCGATCGTGAAAAGGGGAACTGCCCTGTTCGCGAAGGGGAATGGGAAAGGGGAAGGGAAAGTTGAAAGCTCTATTCGCGACTCCTTTTCTTTTCTTGTTTTTAATCAAAACGACGTCGTTTTGCGCTGACATCAGCAGTTGTGTGAAAGTTATTGTGTGGAGTAGCATTTTTGTTGACCTTATGCAATTAATTAATGGAGTACATGATAACCAAAGTCCCACACAAATGATTGAATCGCTCAATTAATTTATTTAAGGAGTTCAGTAAAAAATTAACTTAGTCAGAACACTCAGAAGTCAGATATCGGTAAGAATTTGTCCAGGGCCGGCTCTAAGACAATCCTCGAAAATAAGACCCTTAATGTCCTATCACTTAGTCTAAATCCTTCTTCGTGTTCGTCGAAAAAAAAAGAGGGGGAAATGACAGTTTAGGACGTGTTTTGATAATTAATATCCGTTAAGAACATATTGAGAATATTTGTTAATACTGAAAATGTCCATGACGGATATTAATTATCAAAGCACGTCCTTGGCCGTCATTTTTCAAAAAAATATCCTTCTTCACCAGTTCATTGGGTTTGTTTGCGAATTATTGTTTGAGGGAAAAAGATGCATCCACGTTAATGATGCATTTACCACGCTGAATAATTTTTCCAAAGATCAGCGATCCCGACGTCTCGTGATCCAACTTTATTTTCACTTTTTGTTTTCCCTACGTTCCATTTTTACTAGACCATTGAGTCTATATAAAATATATTCATGGGTTAAAAAATGTGTGTAATATACTAGGTACTAAAAACAAGTGGAACCTCTAATTTGAACATTTTTGGACGGCTTAAGGCTTGTGCCTCATGGACCTTAGCACAGAACCGACCATGGATTTGTCAGTTCTTTGTTCAATTTTTTGACAGTAGAACAAAAAATTGATCAAACCTTAGGGACCGTTCTAGAAACCTTCTTATTTTATAAGTACTTATTTTGGAGTTTTGTTCCACAAAATCTAAATAAGCAGCTTATTTTCACATTTTCAAACTCAAAAATAATGTAAATGAAAAATAATTTTTAAAATTTTTTTGCATCGTATTAAAGATCTCAATGAGATCTATCAAACAAGATCTATAGTCATAGGAAAATTATTTGCGTAAGAACATGATTTTTGAGTTTGAAATTACCTTTTCAAAAAATAAGTGTTTATTCACCATTTTGTGGAACACACCTTATTATTAGACAAAAAATAAGTTTTTATTCCGATTCTGATACAGGCCCTTACCAAATCTTACTGAGCTTTATAGTACTCCCTCCGTCCCTTTTTTATAGTCCGGTATTCCATTTTGGGCTGTCCCTTAATAAGTGTCCATTTTATAAAGTTAGTGGGTAAAAGTTGGTGTATTATCTATTTTGTCCCTAAAAGTAGATTCCATTTTGAAAAGTTAGTGAGTAAAAATGTAATGATCATGGGTAAGTAGTGAAAGTGGAGGAAAAAGTTGATGTGAAAGGTATAATGATGATGTCTTTTTAATAAGTTGAAATTACGAAATAAGACACTTAAAAAGGAACGGAAGGAGTATTTTAAACACGTGGCATTAATAAAGAAAATGGGACGTAAGATGGGGACAGGCTTTAGGGACAAAAGACTCCTTTCCCATTTTATAAAGCATGACGGGTGAAAAACTTTCGTAATTCATTGAGAGTGTTTAATAAAAGATTTTGTTTTTGGAAGATTTGTAATATGGTGAGATTAGGATGAGGAAGATAGATGTACAAGGTGAACTGAATCTATTATTCAATTTTTTAAACAATGGACTCTAAACCACTTTTTTTTTTTTAATAAATTATATATACTAATCATATTGGTTGTGTTTCGTTGAGAGTTTAGTTTAGTTTAGTTTTGGTAATGGATAGAGAGAGAAATAGAGTGATGATCGAAGATAAGGGTAATGATTGGAGCGAGATAGAGAGAGATAAGAAAGTAATAATTGAAAAAATAGGATAATAATTGGAGAAAGAAATAAGGTAATGATTAAAAACAATACTAAAACTAAACGGTGAACTGAACAAAGCCACTCTATGATTTGTTGGTTATTAAAAAAAACAAAAAATTTATTATCATTTACATTTCCATAAGGTTGCTATATATATACAGTTATTTTCAAATAAGGAGGTCATTATTTTAGTTAAAATAAGGACCTCCCTATTTCTCCCATTTTCTGTTCGAATTTCGATAATCCGAACCGCTCAATATGTTCAGAACATGATTTTAAGGGTACTCACGTGAAATCGACAAAAAAAATGACCGGGAAGGGTTTCGTCCGAGCAGTTTTTATTTGAACCGTTTGATAAAAAATAAACAAAAACTGTTCGGATGAAGCCCTTTCCGGTCTTTTTATTTTTGTTGATTTCTCTTAGGTACCCTTAAAATCACGTTCTGAACACATTGAGCGGCTCGGATCATCAAAATTCGATCAGGAAAGGGAGGTCCTTATTTTATTAAGTTAAGGTGATCCTTAGAAGAAGTGGATTTTATATATATATATATATATATATATAATGACTCTTGTTGTGCAGAGGGCTGTTGGAAATTTTCAAAATAATAAATGGATTTTGATTTTGGGATTTTTTTTGCAAAGATATTGAGAGACATATATTAGTGAAAGTCTGTAACTCCTTTTCATAAGAGTTGTGGCTTTATGTGAAAGTTGAATGTATATCTTTGGAAGAGACATGTCTATTGCGAAGGGATATGAAATATGGGAGTGCCTGCCATATGCACACTACCTTTCCTAATTATTAAGTGTCTATTAGAGACATGGCTCTTCGCAAGATAGAATATTTGTGCATGTGTTCAGAAATTGATTTCAATTTTACTCGAGAGAATGGGCCAACTAATTGGAGAAATTAAATTGTGGCTTGATCAAGCTCTTTGATGAGAACTGGTAAAGGAAGTGATCAACTTGGTCTTAGTTTCAGCTGCAGCAACCACCACACCCGCACCATTGCAGTCGATCTCCAGCCGCTGGCACCAAGCGCCCAGCGAAGAAATCACAGTGTACAAACAAACGCTCAAGGGCTCTGCTCAACTTTTCACAAGCTTCGACGAAACTGATTTGTGGATGATCAAAGAAAGACACCGACTCTTGGTAGGCAACGAGGCCAAGATCAATGTTTGATAAGAAGATTCGCCTGCATTTGGTGGGTTTCTCGAGGTGTATGACAATTTTCTTGACTAACTTTAAATTCTCCATTGTTTTGTGAATCAAACAAAGCAAACGGATTGAGCAAAACTCAGTACCAATATACCACACCAAGTTGTACAGTATATGAAGGTGTTTTTTGTTAAATGAAGTGGCAGTTTCACAAACATAAAGGAAATTGATGATGCTGAATTAACTTTAATGATGCAGGCTTTCGAAACATTTTCTTTCGCGCAGTCTAAAATATTTTTCAATCGAATATTTTCCTATGAAAGTCTATGAATACTCTAAGATATATCTATTTCTACCAAGAGTATCCTCTGTTATTTAAAGAAAATTGTCCTTTATTTTAAGAAATCATTTCGGGAAGTCTTTCAATAGCGTATCCAAAAATCAGGGTATTACAGCAATTTCACAAATCATTGGGTGGATTAATTGTTATGATTTTATTAAGTAATTTTCAATTTATTTATACACACAATTATGTTTTGTAAGGAACTTTAAAGGAAAATGGTAAAAAATCACGGATTCTATGTTTTGAAAATCTTAGGTAATTACTCTTCCCATTATTTTCAAGTTTGAATAACAAAATAGTTCGGGGGAAGAGTTATTTCAAGAAATAATCACACAATCTATTACTATTACGTTGACCAGTTATATTCTTTTGTTGAGTTATTTACGAAGCAAGAGAATATTGTTTCGAGTTTATAAATTTGAAAGGGATAAAAAATCAAGCACCACGTGTCCCGCTTACGGCTCTTCTTAGGAAAAGTCAACCTGCAATACTACAATAGTAGTAAGTATAGATATAGATTTTGAAATTTGTTCTCGCGCCAATAAGAAAACGTAAAAATAAAGAAAGAACCTTATCGTCTGTGGCCATTAGCACTATCACAGCACAGCAGTAGTCTTTTTACTTCTTTTGTTTCTTTTTGACATCATCACTGCAGAAAGTGCATTTGATTCTGAGTTTGGTATCCTGAGCAAGAACAATGGCTCATGAATCATACCAGGCGCAAAACACTGGCTCGTAAATCATTCCGGCGCGAGTAGAGAGAGAGAGAGAGAGAGGCAAAATTGTTGCAGTACCTTACTATCAAAAGTCTTACTGCAAGAACAATAAACTTAACAGGTCTTTTTTCAAGACATAAAAAAAAACGGGAGGAGGAAATCTTCAAATTTTTACAGAGCTTCAAATAGTAACAATAGATCAGAGACTGAATTCCTGTGCCTAAAATAACCCTAAAACCCATTCCTCCGCAAATCAAGAGGGAAAAAAGAAACAAAATACTATCAGTTGTCGCCAAAAGTGGAAAACTCAAAAACTATACCAACTGGAGCTCACCGTCTCTCCCTCGACCTGCCAAATAGCAAGAAACATTAACAAAATTCTGAACAACATTTGAATTCGGACATGCATGAAAATGTACACGTGGCATGAAATTAATTGAGATTGCTTATTCAGTGGAAGCAAGTAAATTACAGAACTAGGAGAGTAGAATCACAAATCAAGAAACATCATACAAAAAAAAAAACCTTCTTAATCCATTTCTGAACACCGGGGAAGGGGGAAGTGTTGACTTTTGAGGCAATGTTTTTTGGCTCCATCCTGTACAAATGCAGACTTACAGTTACTCAGAAGATTTGGCGTGGGCTGCATTGAATGCAATTCACTCTCCCATGTGGATGATTAGCAGCCTTTAAAGACTTCTCAAGCCACGCTCAAATCTGGAAAAATCCCAGGCGTGGATATGCATTAAATGAGCCTTGCATGGCTCATGAACAGGGCCTATCTCCTTTGCTTATAAATTGAGCCCTCTGCACTTGTATTTGGTGTGGGAAATCAGAAACGTATCTGAGTTTGTATCTGTTTGTATCAGTTTGAGAGAGTGTGAGTAGAGTGTTCTGTAACTCCTCCTCCTAAATATAATCCGGCTGCCCCCCGTGGACGTACCCGATTTTGGGGAACCACGTAAATCCTTTGTCTCTGTGTTTGTGTGTGTGTTTGTTTTCTGGTTCAATCCTTTGTTTCCGCAACAGGAAGATGAAGGGCTAAGACTAGGACAAGGTACAACATATCTCTTGTGCTCAGAATCGAAGTTGACGCTAGAAAGCAGGACTTTTTACCAATGAATCTCTAAAACCTTGAAAGAAATAAGCAAAGAAAAGTCGAACGTATTCAACCATTCTTTTTCTTAGGATTATACAACACCCTTGAAGTTACATACCGCCTAGTGCAAGTAACAGTTGAAGTGGAATTCATTCAATGTCAACAGCCTGGTTAATCAAATCATCAACTGAGGGCGCACTAGAGCCTTGAAAATGAGCGTTACATCATGTGCTGGTTCAAGACTTTGAACAGGTAAAACTTGTTTCGACAGCCAAGTGTCAACAAACCAGACGGTCCTATTTAAAGGGTAAAAATAGGCATAGCAACCATTGCATGTAGACAAAGAAAGTGAAGTTGTCCATATTACACCAAGAATACCTCAAACTTCATAACTGATTTCTTGTCCTTCACTACAAAAAAACCTTACACATGGTCCGTACCAATTTTTGGTAGACTCCAAGCCTGTCTTAGGAGAGCGTAGAAGAAAGGGGGTGGATAGGATACAACTATATAATCCTACACATTTTAATATCAGGTTGGATATTGGTCCGTGATGAAATTTATCTCGTCCTATGTTTTGGGAGCATTCATTGGGTTAGAGGGCCCCAGCAAACATCCTTAGAAACCCAATGGTACGATAATCTTTTTCAAGACGTATGCAGATGCTAACCCATGCATGTATGACCTAATTCAGAAATGTTTACTACCTTTCCTTGAGTTCCCAATGTCTATTGTCATGCAGGAGATTCTTATTTGCATGTACTTGCATGTATCATGTTTCAAGAAAAACAAAAGTAATTCTGCTATGAATAAACTTATCGTATATGCAGCACACATTTTTTATACTTATCACGCTTAAATGTCAAAGCATGTCTTCAAAATCATGGTAATCATCGAACTAGAGAAAGCAATTGGTTGGATTCCAATTACCTGTCCATGCCCCTGTTGCCAAAATATCCTATTTCCCTGCCATCATGGTATGCTCTTCTATCATGCCTTGTCCGCATATCCCCACTGCCACGTGATCGAGGCCTCCCCATGACCTCCATACTTCTGGAATTATCAAACACCCCCGACTGAGATGGAGGTCTTCTTTCAGGAAACCCAGAAACCCTACCTGATCCAGAACCTGGCCTTTCTATGGCTTTCTGACCAAAGCGGACTTTGTCATCCAATTCCTGTGTCAGCAGCTCCAATTCCCTTTCTTTACCAAGTATTAGATCACGTAAACTGCTTTGATCTTCTTGGAACTTCTCCAAGGATTCTCTGTTGGGATGTGAAACAAATTCTTTCTCGAGCTCCTTCTTTAGATGGTCTATTTCTTCTTTCAGGTTCTTCTCTGCCTCTATCTCAGGCCTGAAACATTTTTTGTCATTTAGAGACCAAGATATCTATCATACTACAAGTTCCTCCTTGATTACCAAATGCATTCCCCGACCGTAGAAGATCACATACAATGGCTGTACAACACAACTGCCATCTAAGCCGTTCTGTAAGGACATTGTGGATGAGAAGGGGACAAGAATAAATCGCTCAACTCTATCTAATGAGGGAAATCTTGAAAAGTAATCCAGATTCGTTATGATAATCCAATGCAAAAACCCAATGGTTGAGCTAAATAGGAAAATCAGCTCATTAAAGAGATCAATTGTGATTTCCTGAAACAGCCATTGGATATTTAGTACAACACATCTTTATTCTATCTTCATCGATGTCTTTTAATAGCCACAAGTTATCTAAGAACACCTTATAGCTCTCCATCTCAAAGTAACAAATAAACAACTCTATTGGAAGACAAGAAATCAAATACGAGTAACCTCTACAAGGCTAAAAATAGACAAAAACTAAGTTCACCGCCAAAGCATTTTCAAAGAGCTGATAACCATAAAGCAACAACATTGAACATTTATACCGTTACAAGAAACTATTTTAATCTAATAGTCTATATATCATTAGAGGTGATCAAACATGGAGCCGGAAAACATATTACCAACCTATCAACACCGCGATGCTCCAATTCCAAATCGATTTTCCTCCAATCCATACCCTTTTGTTCAAGCAAAACTTCCCTAGGCTTTGCATCCCCGAAAGGATTCAACTTCGGCCTAGACAACCCCCCTGAGCTCTCTGACCAACTCGACTGACCACTCGATGGCCTACTGGACTGCTCACTTGCCGGCCCGCTTGACCTCCTCCCCTCCATTTCCAAGTCCAGTTTCTTCCAATCCAACCCCTTCTCCGTCAAAACCTCCTCCCTAGGCCGCGCTTCCCCAAACGGACTCGGCCTAGTACGTTTAACCACCTCAACCACCGCACCTGCCCCTCCCCGTGGCGGATCCAACGCCAATTTCGGACGTGAATGTCGATCACGTTCGACATTCCCCTCTCCAAACCCTACTCCCCTAACCCACCGGTCCGGTTCGCGAAAAGACGAACCGAAATTCGAAGACCTGACCGGATTTACGGGCTTCTTCCCATCTGCCCAATTGTCCACCTCGTCAGCTCTTGACATACCCCCACCAACACCGCCACCGAGCGAACTATACCGATTAGTACTAGACGGTAGGGTTTTCTTCTCCGTTGCCCAATTATCGACCTCGTCCGCCCTCGACGGCTGGTCGAAATCCGAAACCCTAGAAGACGGCTGAGCCCCACTACGATTGTCGTGAAATCCACCGTACGATGATTTACGAGGGGCGTCCCTATCGGCGGAGGGTTCTCGATCGCGGCCGTCGTAGTTCGAGAATCCTCCTCCGAGGCGTTGCCTGTAGTCCGTTTTTCCCTCGGCGGACCAGTTCGAAGGACTGGTCGGGAGGCGTAGGAGCTCGGCTGGGGTCAGAACGGTGGAGGAGGCTGTTGGCCGGACAGTGGAGGTTTGTTGTTGTTGTTGCTGCATGGTGAACTCCTGTAAGCTCATTTTCTTCTTCTTGGGCTGCTTGCTGGAGGTTGCTTCTTTCAGGCTCGGAAAGCTGGGTCCTGCTGCGGCTGCGGCGGCCTTTTGCGCCGCCTCCTCGGCCTCCGCATCGGCTGCCCATGCGCCGATTTTTCCCCAGGATTTGGACATGGCAGAGTGTGGAGATATGAGGAGAAAATGGAAACTGTTTTGGTAATAACATTGTTCTACTTGCACATGCTACTATGTTTTTCACATATCTTACACTTATATTTTTGTGAGGTTGAAATCGAAATTTCATAAAATAATTCGAGTGGCTTATTTTTTTAAAATATTTTTTGAAAGGTTTCTATAAAAAATCAGTTTCAACGGATATGAGTAAGTGTAACGCTCAGAAAACCGTTACATTAAGGCCTTTCTTAGAATCCGTAGAGCAAAACAGAATGATTCGTCCTACGATTCTAAGAAATCCCTTACCGATATCCGCTGGAGCTAATTTTTTACAGAAACTTTCCAAAAAATATTTTTAAAAAGATGAACAGTTTCGGATCATTTTATGGGACCCCGATATGGACCCCACAAAAATGTATGTGAAGATATGTGCAAAAATATTAGGGCCGCTCGCGGTTCGGTTCGGTTCGAATTTTTAGGAATCCAATGACCGAACCGCTAGTCACAGTTTTTACAAAATGAAATCCGTATCCGGACCAAAAGTCCTACAGTCCGGTTCCAATCCGATCTGTGACTCGCGGATCAGTTACGGTTTTGTCCACGGATTTTAGTAAAAATAAAGCTCAATCATATATTCCACAATAAAAGAGAAGAATGTTATATTCATAATTAAGTTTAACACTGCCAGAAAGTACTTCTTATATAAACTACCAAAGGCTTACTTTAGAAATCAAATTCAAAAGAATCTAAAACACTAGTAAGATTGTATCGTTATAGTAACTGAAACTTAACTAAGGTTACCCATGATTTTTACGGAAAAAACTACGATTTACTCCCTATATTTTATGTACATCTACACTATATCCCATTATTAAGATAAAATACTAAAATTGGTGGAAAAAGTGTTAACATTACTAACAATTTATTATATAAATACACACATATATATTATTTTTATTAGATAAATATCTCACAATCCGGTTTTGTTAATTCACGGTTTCGAAATGAAAATCTGTGGATCGAACCGCCAGTCACAGTTTTTTAATTTTTCAATCCATGTCTGGACAATTAATCCACGGACAAAATCCAAAAAGTACGGATTTTTTAGCAGCCCTAAAAAATATCCATGTGGGAATCATTACTGGACGACGATTGAGAAGAAAATGATTTGAGAGTTTAGGAGGAGGGTTACAGTTACAGTTGTTAGAGGTGGTTTGTGTGTATTTTGGGTCTTGTGCTGGCGAAATAAAAATCCCCCCGAAAAGAAACATGATTTTTACGCTTCGGGTTACAAACAAACTGAGCTGCTCGCATCTTGTTAGGGCTCAGCTCAACGACCGACTCATTTAGTAATCGAGTCGAACTCGAGCTCGAGTTTTGGCCTCGTTTAATAAACTAGTCGAGCTTAACACTCCAAAGATCGAAAGGACTCGGCTCAACAAAAGTATGCTTGGCTCGTTTATAAAAAAATGTGTTTAGTAAATGAATTAGGCTCGGCTTGTTTATAGCCAAGCCCAGCTCGAACACAGCAAAACTCGACTCGACTTAGCTCGTTTGCATCCCTACTCTCAATGCAGGTCTTTTAGTTTCTTGTTTTTTAGAGTGAAGTTTACCGGAAAACAAGAAATGGAGCGCAGAAATCATTACCCCGGAGTGGAACGTTTCTCGTGTGATTTCTCAAGTAATGTGAAATGAGACTCCTTGTAATCGCGCTAGACGATTTAGTATGTTCACTTTGTAAGTTATCATCTACGCAAAAATTCAAAATAGATAAATAGTGGATCAAAACCAACTCATATATTTCATTCTGACAAAGACCGATGTCAGATTAATTATGTGTTTCGAATAGATGGTAAACTTATTGAGACTTATAGTACAAACGGTCAAATAAGACTTGAGTGGGTTTGATTTTGCATCAACTGAAAGATCACATGAGAGGAATATTGTTGAAAATTAATGCTATGCGCAGTGAAAATTCAGTTTGGTCGAACATCCAGTTACACATAATCCTCTGTTAAGAAAAAACGTCATTCTAATCATTTTCCAAAAAGTTATCCTATTTCGATTAAATAGTTGCGTCGCATGTGTCCGATCAACTAAAGGTGGACTTCTAGTCTCTACGACAGGAAGGAATTAGTAGCCAAGTGGTTAACAAGCTTATAAGATGTTTCCCAAAGAGACCTTCAGAGGTACTACTAGCTTCATATATACCAGTTGTCCTTGATGTCTCCTTTTACCCGTGATGATCATGACACTGATCACATGACCTTCCACCTTACTACTAATATTCCAATTTCCAAGTAGGTGTGGGTGTGGTTTAATCTGTTTTCCTTCTTCTTGTTGTTGTAAGAATTAGGTGGGAAATAGGAGTAAAAAAGCAGCATCACAAAGCACGCCATTGGCAATCAGCCCCAAGGTTAGCCGTCGGTTGGTTGGTTTGCTCTTCATACAATTGACCGGGGTTCAATTCTTGGGATCAAGCTGCAAGAAAGTAATCTTGGTGAATTCCCTTCTACTGGCATGAACGGCTTGCATTTGACTGGACCAGAAAGGAGATCAATTGAGGTGCGTTTAAGCTCGCCTAGACACCCCTGACCCCCTAAAAAAAGCTGGCATTCAAACTGCAACTTTTGGCGAGGGTAGTGGGCCACTGAAAAGGTTGGAAACATGGGACTGTCTTCTTATTAGTAGTCATAAAGGCTGTGAGACTGTGAACATAGAACAAATTTGACAAAAACAAATTTGCTCAAATAGGCTATATCATTCATTCAAGTAGGACCCATTTCAAGTTTTAAAGTGTCATTACTGCATATCTCAACCAGTAATTTTATCAAAGCCATTAGTTTTGTTTAGCGTTTTTCTTTTGACTTTGGGAGCATCAGTACTCTCCTCTTTCATAGTCTACAATATCTTTATTATATATATCCATATATGCTTTGCAAAAGAACAATCCCAATGGAGCTAAGTCTAGTTTCCCCACTTAGTTTATCCTCCTCAACTTAGCAGAGACCTGCTGCAGAGCAGTGTCGTTTTCCTCCACACAACAATTTCCTGCACAAATTGAAAACTCCATCGCATAGGATTCTTTTCAGTGAATCAAGAACTACTTAGTTTGTTTTTTGGAACTTTCGTAATCTATTCAGATTGATGAAAACAATTCGGTTAGTATCACTCAATGTTATAAGCACTATGTTCTGCATCCATCTGCATCCTAAGGAATAAGTAGACATTTCACAAAAGCATACATACGTTATCATATTAAATAATGACAATTGACGATTCTCCTCCTCCGTTGTCCTCTTACTCTATCAATCTTCGCAAAATTAAAGGATTGCCATTTTTCCACTCACAATACCCAACCAGCCATATAGCTCTGATCTGAAAGCACCATTTTAAGCCCTTTCAGGAGGGTTGGTCTCTCTCTCTCTCTCTCTCTCTCTCTCTCTCTCTCTCTCTCCTGTTTCCATTCAAGACAACTGTGCTACTCCAGAACTGCATAGTGTTTCCTACAATATACAGCAAAAAAAGGTGTCCAGTTTAAATGACAAGAAATGGATTTAAAGACAACAAGAAGTGGGTACGCATAAAAAGGTTGAGTCTTCTCATGGGACCTCTTTGATGGACCACTTTAATCTAGTACTTAAATTTACAAAGCAGATGGGTCCTGTTTGTCTTCCTAGAAATCTCCTAGACAATGATTTCGTATATAATAGTCTGGAAAAATGGTCCCAATAACAAGGAAGGTTGGATACTCAACATCATTGCCCAATATTAAAGGCAACTCCATTACATTGTACCAAAAAATAACATAGACAACACAACCTCTATTACCCGAAATTGACTTTCTTTTGCTTGATGTGTAGATAACTCCAAATGCACATTTCAGACCCAGCTCTGTAAGGGTCACTAACAAGTTTACAGAAGCTATACCCAGCAGTAAAATCAAGTGCTAGGCCGCAGTGAATGAGGAGGTCATGAGTAGGAGGGCACGAAACCTTGGACTAAGCTCAGGCTATACCCAGCCTTAGGGCAGGTGGTAGGCCGTGATGAGTAGGGGCGAACCTTGGGCATAACGCATAAGTCTAGGCGGGTAGGGGCGAACATGGGTTGGCTATAAGGGGCTCAACCAAATTTTGAAATTCCAAAAAAATAAAATTTGTGATTAATTGAATTTTTATTAGTTTAGTAGCTTCTGACTTTATTGAATTTCATCATTACCTCTTTGAATCTTAATCGTTTTACTCCTGGTAAATTTCTTGTGTCCGCCACTGGGCAGGGGGGCTCTTGGTACAAATCTTGATGGCATTCAACCCTTGCACATGGGTTAGAGTATTCGCATTCCCTACTCAAATCTCATGTCAAAGTAATCGAATTTAGTATATACCTTAAAAAACTCTTTCCATCCCTTGAATCAAAGTTATGCATGAGTTTTACTCGAACCAATCAAGATTCAAGAGTGACTTGCATCTTTATCCAAACTTTTAGTCTTCAATTTGCATTCAGCCAAATTCATGCTTGGATTGTCATGCAGTGCTTTTCTATCAAATACTGCTAATTCAGGCAGATTTCTATCTATATGTCTAGCTTTTTTCATTTGAGTGTACCATTCAAACTGCGATCAAGACTCCTCCTCTTCTAATCATCACCAAACAACAAGAAAACAAAACAAGTCAAAACTCCTCCTCTTCTAATAATCAACCAAACACCAAGAAAACAAAACAAATCAAGACTCCTCCTCTTCTAATCATCAACCAAACTCCAAGAAAACAAAACAAATCAAGACTCCTCCTCTTCTAATCATCAACCAAACTCCAAGAAAACAAAGCACTCACCACAAATGTTAACACATAGGCAACAAGGAGAGCAACTAGTTACAACAAATCAGTGCAGTTGGTACCCCACCTCAAGAAGGTTGTGGGTTCAACCCTAATATAAACAAAGTCTTTCTGTTACAAATACTATACTGTATGCACAAAGTTAATATCTTTATTGATGGATTGAGTAGTTTATGGGTCAAGATTCTTCCCACATGGAAAGCAAAAAAAAAAAGATAACTAGCAACCAACCTTGGCTATGGCGTAAGTTCCATTAACAATGACATGATCATCAATCTTGACCACCAAACCCGGAAAGCATTGCACCCTTTCCCTCTCCTCAACCAGATCCCTAGTCCTCTTCTTCATGCTCATCAAAACATTGGCCCAGATGTTCACCCTGGACTGCGCCCGCCCGCCCGTGAACCCGCCCACATTCATATCTGCCAGATCGTCCGCCGTCACCACGGCCACCTCCTCCGGAGCCGCCCCGTCCAGCACCCAGATCAAGCACGAGCAAAACCCTTTCGTGATCTCCGAATCACTGTCAATCTTGAACCTCATTAGCCCGTCCGAGTCCATTCTGACTTCCAGCCACACCTGGGTCGTGCACCCCCTGACTCTGTTTGAGTCCACCCGGGTCGACTCGTCGAGCGGAGGGAGAAGGGCCGCGTAGTGTAACAGCCGCTTCACTCGGTCGATGGGTTCGGGCAGGGATTTGAATTCCGAGGCCAGAGATCGGAGCTTTAGATTGGTATTTTCTTGGGCGTTCTGCGGAAATGGAAGAGACGATGGCTCTTGATTAGAATTTGAGTTGTTGCGAAAGTATCTGAGAGAGTTTTTGAGGGATGGCGATTGGGTTATGGTTAGTTTGTTGGGTTTGGAATTGGGTTGAATCCAGTTTTGTTAAAGCATCCAACTCCAAACCAATTGGCAAAGAGTGGAGAGGCCGCCGGGTCAATCTGAGGAGGAGAAAACCCAAGTGGGAACAAACCCCACTCCCCGGTCGATGTTCCCGGGAGGGAAATTCCGGGCCAGGATCACAATTGGTAACTTGGCCCGGGGAAAAGGAAAGCCAGGTTCTTGATTAAATTTAAAGTTCCAAAATTGGAGAGAGTTTTTGAGGGATGGCGATTGGGTTATGGTTAGTTTGTTGGGTTTGGAATTGGGTTGAATCCAGTTTGGATTTCGGTTGGGGCTGATGAGTTTTGTGGTGGGTAATCTGAGGAAGAAAGGTGGGGGTTTTGGGGTGGCAGAGTAGTGCATGTTTGGATAGAGGGAAAGTGGAGGAAAGTGGGGCAAGAAAGGAGGAGAGAGTATGGTTAGAGCAGGGGAAATGGCGGGGAAGTTAGTTGGAAGAAGTAAAAGTGGAGCGATCCTCAAACTGCGCACCCTCTCTGTCCCCTATCAATGCTGCCATATTGTGGATCCCGAAGTGCTCTGTTCATTTGTTGAGAATGTTATGTGGCACGGTTAATTCCGACAAAAGTGAATTGAAAGAAAGGAAATTTACTTTCCTATGAGTGTTTACTTGACCGAAAAGGATATCCACATAGATTTCAAATCTGTGCAAGCACGCACAGATCTTGTTTACGTCAGTTTTGGGTCTCAAAAAAATGATCTAAACTGCTTATTTTGTTTAAAATACTTTGTGTATAGTTCCTTCCAAAAGTCTTATGAATAAAATATCGGTAAGGGTGTATACGAAATATCAAATTTTGTCCAAAAATTTAGGCTTGAATTCTGGGACAAAGTTGCATGTTTCTTAGACACTCTTTTTGATATCCTAGTCACCTGAATTTTGATAAGGATCATAAATAAAGTATTCTAAAAAAAATGAACGGCTCTGATCATTTTTTAAAAATTCGAAACGAGTCTAAAAGAGGCTTGTGTGCTGACACAGATTTCACAATCTGTGTGGATAGCACCGTTCTTACTTGACGAAGGAAAATTTATATTGTCTTGGGGGAAAACTTTTCCTGAACAATAAATTTCTACCTTGTTTACAATAAATTCCTACCTTGTAGCTGGATGCCTTCTGGGGGAAAATGAGTCCTGTCTGAAAAAGTATTTATAAGATTCTCGCTATTTTCTTGGTAATTGAACATGTCAAAATTTATAGAAAATTGATTTTTTTCATCATTTTCTATCATTTCTTGTCATCTAAACGGGGGCCTATAGTGTACTTTGCAATATTGTATAGATGTGTAGCGCAACATTACAATCGTCTATTTTGACAATTAATGATTTGAATTTGAATAAAAGAGATTTTCTATGTGTCGAGTATCTTTGTCCAAATTATTTTTAGCCAAGAAATAATTGACTCCGAACAAGGTGCCAAAATTATAGGAAGACCCGAAGAAAGGACCCACCATACACTTTAGTTCCTAAAATATGGAGTCTGATATTTGCGCGCTCCAATTTTGACCCCATGTAGTGGGAGAAACCAATCTGCTGCATATGCAGCCCACCCCAAGTTAATGACCATTTTGCCCATAGTTGTGTGGGACCCACATAAAAGTTCCATGCGAATGATCTGAACTGTTTAATAATTTTAAAATAATTACTTAATTGATCTTGAAGAAAGTTAGCCCAATTGAATTTTTGTAAGTAATTATCCAAATTCGTTTAATTTTTTCAAGATCCTAAACTCTAGAAAATTGAACGAATTAGGATAATTACTTACAAAAATCCAATAGAGAAGAATTTTTTCAAAATCAATTAAATAATTATTGGATTTACATCCTAGACCGGGCCAATCAGAATGGTTTCTATTCATTTTCTCTAGACTATTATGATTGGTTAGGGTGTGGTTGTACTACTAACTTGTAAGACTAAAATTGATGGCATTAGAATATCTTGGTCCTTCCTCCATCTCAGGGTAAGATTTAACTTCATTTTAATTTCATACCCTATTTGGTTGGATCCACTCCTCTATCCGCACAGCCAGAATCTCCACCTGAAAAAGGGCCGAACTAATAAAAGAAATTATACTTAAAAATTTGTCCATCCTTTATATTTTTGTCCATCCTTTATAATTTCTCCTTGTTTTTCTGGAATCTATAGGGTTCAAGCAGGTGCGGAGCGGCAATCGGCCGTTCATCTCAGCACGAACAACTCGGATAGAATCTGAGCGCATATAGATCTAAACCTTTCATTACTCAGTCAAGATTCGAGCCATCGATTGTCATAATAAATGGTCAGATCGACTGCTCGGCACCCACTTGACAAAGAGTGCTTGGCAGCATCCCCATTCCTCACTAGCACCCCTACGCTGGAGTGCCTGTGATTCCACCCTGTCTCATTTTTTTATACTCCATCAACAATGATTGTGGTGTGAGGTATGTGCATACTTCATCCCACAAGGCACAAAGCCGACAAACCTTTCACAAGAAACTTCAAGGAAACTACACGCACTTTTCTTGACATTTGCCTTCACAACCATCCGCATTCATAGAGTAAAACGATAGTTGTACGAACGAAGTATTTTTTTATTGTAAATTGTAGATAGTAGCATTCGTTAAATTTTGTTCAATTAACTGGGGTTAACTCAATCGGTCACTATTCTTGCATCGCGATAAGAGGTTAGAAATTCGAATGTCACCACCTCAACCAAACACAGTACTACTAATCCTTTTATTCATATAATCTCAATTATTTTTCCATGACCCCAACTTGTTCCCTCTATTCTCATTCTTAATATCATTTTATCCAAACCTTCTTAAAAATAATCCGTCAATCAAATGTGCCCTTCTAATGTAAATTACATATATACCTGTGTGGATAATTAATATTAACTTAGTCAAGTATGGGGCCGCTTTCGCTAATAAACTAAGTTCAAAAAGAAGACATGAGATCTAACACTTGGTTCAGTCCTCAGGTAGTATATTCCAAGAGAGATTAACAAGTATATTCTTCATCAATGATTTAGGAAAACATTTGCAGAACAACGCTGTCATGATTATACATACACTCTGCCCAGAGTAGTTTTTACACCTTGGACTCATCTCATCTCGTTGAGACAAATTTCTCGTAAGTCGTAACCTTTTAACATGTACCTAACAAAAATTCAAAAAAGTCAAAATTAATAGTACCAAACTATAACTCGAGGAAGAACTATACGACTGAAAAATGCTCATTCAAATGAATGTTCAATAACTGTCTGACATAAATAGTGCGTGAATAATAAAAATGAATGTCGAAGTCCGACAGAATATGTCACTTTCTTAGAGCATCCACAGTGAAATAACCAAAACCATAAGGTTATTAAAGTTAACAATATTTTCTCAAAAAAGTGCTCACAATGGTATAACCAAATTTAACAACCTCTTAGCAACTCATCAAATTTTGGCTATTAGATAATCAAAACAATCAACTTTTTGTCAATAACCAAAACCTTCTCTCTCTCTCTCAACAATGTTTATAAGAAAAATATTTTTAAAAGAAGTTTATTTTTTTTTACAAAAATAGTTAAACTGTTTTTTTTCCAGAAACTGTTATTTAAAAAAAAACTGTCATTTTTTCGAAAATTGTTTCTTTTTAAAACTTTTTTGGAAAAGTATTTTTCAAAATAAAAGTTTTTAAAAATTATTTTCTATTTCTAATTACATGTTTTTATTAGTTTGAAAACTATTTTTAAAAAAATATTTTATATGCATTGTGACAATTTTTAGATTTGTACAGGTTAAAAGGGTGATATGGCAAGTTTTGATTATTCAATGTTCGATTATGCCATTGTGGATATTTACATTGATAACCTTTTCAACCCCTTAAATAGATAATTAAAAGGTGATGTAACAAATTTTGATTATTCAATTTTGATTAGTCCACTGTGGATGCTCTTAGATGTGTATGCACTTCTGAGGTACGCTATTCAACTAATTCCGAGCCAAAAAAAAAAGTTCAAAAGTACCATTCAACTAATTCGGGGCAAAAAAAACTTCATCATGGAAACCACTCTGATGTATTGTGGTTCAATAACATTTTTTTTTCCCAAGCATGCCCCCTCAACAATGGCCTTTGCACATGACGCCCCGTATAGAAGATTTTGTTTACACCCATTGTTTGCCAAAATCAAAATATGAATTTATGGGTTAAAAGGTGGCCTTGAAAGTCGGTCTCTGGCCTTGAAAAGTCTTATAGCCAGTTGCCCACGAAATAGGGTCGGTTTGGAAGCCATTGACTGAATTGATTTTTGCAAAGGCTTGAGTCAAATTAACGTCTAAAATTTCGTTAACACAAGCCCAAACCCAAGCCCAAGATTAGCCGAAGACTTGGGTTGACCCACTAGATCTGAGTGTTTTATCTAGGTCTAGTCCAGTTCTTAGAAATAATAAGGCCTTTTAAGTGCGCCTAAATCAATTAAAGCTCAAGTTTTCTTTCCAGACTTGGGCTCGCATGGCTTACAAAGAGAAGAGGTCTATTATCCTCCTCAAGCTCAGGCCCATGTAATAGATGAGCCTACTTCTTGAAAAAACGTCACATATGGCCTTTAATTGGCAGGAAAAGGCCTCAAGCAGCTCAAAGGCTTAGAATATTCTTGTTGAGTACGTCTGGACAAGCTGCTCACAAGCAGCTTAAAGGCCTAGAATGTTCTTGCTTGTCAAACCTGGGCAAGCTGCTTACAAGCAGCTCAAGGTCTGAGTAGCCACCATCCTTCAGCATGAAGCAACGCTAAGGACAGGTGGCGTACATGCAGCCCTTGGAGCTGCTGGCAAATGACTCATGCAGACCTAAGCAAGCTGCTCACAAGCAGCTCACCC